>OX465089.1:56921393-57633419 GCA_949987675.1 Chymomyza fuscimana
CGACTGACAAAAAAAAAAAATTGTCAGTCAGGGAATTATTATATATATATTATTAAGGCAACACATACCAGTCGTTTCTCCAACAAACTTCAATGCGCCACAATGCCTACAAACAAAGTCAATTGGACCAATGAGAACGGAAGGATGTGATTGTAATCAATTGTGGAATCGTATAGAAATGCTGCTCGATTTAGATCAATTTCAAGCAGGGATCGTAGCTCTTATAATTTTTGAAATAAAAATCATCAAATAATTAATATTTTTTGATTTTTTTCATCAAAATTCCATAATAATTCTTATTTTTTGACTTAAAAAATAAAAATTATGAAATAATATTTAAATGCCAATTTTCATTTAAAAATTGCGAAATAACTCTTATTTTTCAATTTTTATAATAAAAATTAAAAATAAAAATTATTGAGCAATTTTTATTATATAAATTGAGAATAAGAGTTATTCTGCAATTTTTATAATATAAATTGAAAATAAAAGTTATTGAGCAATTTTTATTTTAAAAATTGAAAATAAAAATTGAATTTTATCATCTTTTGAACCACGGGGTGTATTACAATGGTTGACGTGTCTTTCTGATGCACACTTCAACACCTTTCCATCGATGCCAAAAATGTCCTTGAAGGATCAGTATAAAGGATCCCACAAGGAAAAATATTGAATTTGGAAACCTTTTGAACAAAGGGGTGTATTACAATGATTGACGTGTTTTTTTGATGCACACATTAAAACCTTTCCATCGATGTCCTTGAAGGATCAAAATAAAGGATCTCACAAAAAAAAAATGGAATTTAAATGTTGAACCAATTATTTGTAAAACTGCTCGTGAAGAAGACACAGTTACCAAAATTTGCATATGGACTCATTTAAAATGTGCTTTAGGCAATATATGAAATCAGTGGATACTCTCCAAAGCCAATGCGTGTATTACAACTATTGACGTATTTTTCTGATGCACATAGTAATAACTTTCTATCGATGCTTAACAACTCCTGCAAGTCATGCAAGTGTGCATATAACGACGTAATGACAAACAACTCATTTATTTAAGTTTAACAATTTGCTTTATTTTTATAATATGTATATGTTTATGTTTTACCCATTTATTTAAATATTTTAAATTTGTTATTTATTTAATTTGAGAAACAATAGTTTTTTTAAGGATTCTGATGACAACTTGCATCTTAAATCAGAGAGTACCAGCTTTAAAGCAGAAAACGCCCTTTCGACAGATACTTGCGTTGCAGGTACACAATGCAGTACTTTCGCCAATTAATAAAGCCGAGGATAAATGAACTTTTTTTCTTCCCAATACTTCATTATGTCCATATTTACACCAATTGGTTTTGGGGAGTATCCATTGATTTCACCTATTGCCAATTTTATATCTGGATCATTTTCATCTTCTGATTCCTCATTCCCGGAGCTTACCTCAATTGAATTGAGGTACTCGTTTAAAAGTGAGCATGTACTCTGGGATGTGTATTCATCGTGAACCGTCAAAGCTACTGAGCTTTGGGATGAAACTGGCTCTTCTGACGTTGCTCGATTCTGATATAATAAAAAGCATATTAATTAAAATAACGTAATTTTTGTGGATTTTTAAGGAAGACTTACCTTTTTATCAGTATTCATTGCAAGAATTTGCCGCATGAGTTGCGTTAAATGGTTTCTTGCGCATATCAGGTGGATCGGGTTCTTAAGCAAGACCCTTTCACTATGGCACTCTTCTAGATGCCTCCTCAAATTTTTAAAATATGTCCCCTTGAAGAAACGGTTGCAGAGCTGGCATTTGGAAACATTTTCCTCTGATTCGAATTTAAAAAAATTGCGCACAATTGAATCACGTTTTCGACCCATCGCGTTCTACACTCTAATGAAGTTTAGTATCTTACCAAGATAAGCCAACAATATATAAGAGATGGTGCTTCTAATAAAAGAATTACCGTTTGTTTCCAATGCTTAAATCGTTTCAGAAAACTGTGTACAGTGGCGGATCCAGAATTTTACCATGGGGGTTTTGGATTTTTAATTTCATTTACTTTTAAATTTCTTAATACATCTCTCAAACAACAGTGTAATGAAAGTATAACATTTTGAAAGAATGGGCAAGATGAGCGGGGGTTCCGATTGAACCCAAAATCCCTTTTAAAGACGCCTCTGACTTAGCACAATGGTAATAACAAGGTAAAAACAAAAAACAATTATGCAACTTAAGAAAGAATGCACAAAACAGATATAGTGTCCAAATACATGTTATATGTTTCTTTATTGTTTTAATATAATAACAAGTGGGACGGGGGAAGTAGGGACATCCCGACAATAATATACTCTTTATTTCAAAATTGCTCCAATTTTGATGCGTCTGAAACCAAACGATAAATGAGTATATACCAATTTTGATAAGTGTGGCGTTTTGTGTTTACACATAATTGGTTCAACATTTAAATTCCATTTTTTTTTTGTAAGATCCTTAATATTGATCCTTCAAGGACATTTTTGGCATCGATGGAAAGGTGTTGAAGTGTGCATCAGAAAAACACGTCAATCATTGCACTCCTTTGTTCAAAAGGTGTCAAAATTCAATATTTTTCCTTGTGGGATCCTTTATACTGGTCCTTCAAGGACATTTTTGGCATCGATGGAAAGGTGTTGAAGTGTGCATCAGAAAGACACGTCAACCATTGTGATACACCCCGTGGTTCAAAAGATGATAAAATTCAATTTTTATTTTCAAATTTTAAAATAAAAATTGCTCAATAACTTTTATTTTCAATTTATATAATAAAAATTGTAGAATAACTCTTATTCTCAATTTATATAATTAAAATTGCTCAATAATTTTTATTTTTAATTTTTATTATAAAAATTGAAAAATAAGTTATTTTGCAATTTTTAAATAAAAATTGGCATTTAAATATTATTTCATAATTTTTATTTTTTAAGTCAAAAAAAATGAGTTAAGCTTTATTTTTTTGATAAAAATTAAGAATAAAAATTTATCCTTATTTCGGATAGTCCTTTCAAACATATGATATATAGTGGCTTGCACTATCATCTAAATCACTTTTTTCCCTTTGATTTTTTTCAACTCAATAACTCTTATTTGCGATCCCTGATTTCAAGTCGAAGATTATCTCGTTGTTGATCTATCCGATTAGCTCGCCGATTTCTCATAGCCAACCGAGCCGTTTCACGGGCTGCCTCTATTTGCTCATGTGTTTGATTATTACGAAGTCGGGCCATACCAAAACGGCGCTCTTCTCGTGCGATTTCTCGTTCAGTTTCAGTTGATTGATTTGCAGTGTTCCAAAGCCTAATTGCATTAAGGCTTTGTTGTGAGAGATTCGATATTCTTCGTCTTGGCATTCTTAATAGTAACAATCAGGCAGTAAGATTTAATATTAAAAACTCACACTAAACCGACAAATCGACCGTTAACCTTTATATTCTATTCTTAAAAGTCACAGTCAACATAAAACAAAATATGTTTATTCATTCCATTTTGGCAGTGTTATATTGTATTGTAAAACAAAATATATTTATTCATTCCATTTTGACAGTTTTGTATTAGTTCTCTATTTTTATACCCTGTACCGTATGGTACAAAGGGTATATTGTGTTTGTGCAAGCCGAAAATGTATGTAACGTACAGAAGGAGAAGTCGGAGACCCCCCAAAGTTACCTAAAGTATGATCAGAGTGACTAGAGAAGTCGATATACCCATGTCCGTCTGTCCGTCTGTCCGTATGAACGCCTATATCTCAGAGATGGTAAGATCTGGAGCAACCAAACTTTCAGATAAGATCCCTTATTAATCCATAGGAGACAAGTTTATTTTATTTTTTTGATATCGGGACTACATTATATAGCTCCCATAGGGGTGTTTCAGAGGACCTCGAAAAAAACCAAAAGTTTTAGATGGATAATTCGTTTGTTTATGAAGATATCGTAACCAAATTTGGCACACAATAGTTTTTTAAAGTTCCTAAGCACTGTAACAAATTTTATCAAAATCGGTTGACTATATCATATAGCTCCCATAGGACCAATCGGTCAAAAAAACGTTTTTTCTACAAAATTCATTGTGTTTCGTTTGTTTGTGAAGATATCGTAACCAAATTTGGCACTCGGGAGTTTTTTATGGATCTTCAACACTGTAGCAAATTTTTACCAAATCGGTTGACTATATCATATAGCTCCCATAGGACCAATCGGTCAAAAAAACGTTTTTGGTACAAAATTCGTTGTGTTTTGTTTGTTTGTTAAGATATTGTAACCAAATTTGGTATTCGCAAGTTTTTTAGAGATCTTCAACACTGTACCAAATTTGATCAAAATCGGTTGACTATATCATATAGGTCCCATAGGATCGATCGGTCGAAAATTTGTTTTTTGTACAAAATTCGTTGTTTCGTTTAGGGTGAAAAAAAATTAAAACTTCCGAGAGCTACAAGCGCCACTAGAATACATAAAAGAGAGTTAAGAGAGCAGCCGCCCCTAACCTAACCTAACCTAAATGCCAGATCTTGCAAAGAAAAGTAAATTTCTTGGGATATATTATTGAAAGGGGTACTATTAAACCGAGTGAGGAAAAAACTCAGGCTGTATCAAATTTTCCGGTTCCTCGCGACAAAAAGGCTTTACAACGTTTTCTTGGTTTAACGTCGTATTTTAGGAAATTTGTCGAGGGATACGCAGTGATTGCCAAGCCATTGTCCGATATGCTTCGGAGCGATTCCAAGTTTGAGTTTGAGGAATTGCAGCAGGTGGCATTCGAACAGTTAAAGGTGGCATTGACTAGTAAACCAGTTTTAAAGTTATATGATCCTAAATTGTCAACGGAAATACACACAGATGCGTGTAAATTTGGTTTTGGGGCTGTGTTTTTACAGAGGGACTCAGAGGATAGAATGTTGCATCCGGTTATGTACATGAGCCGTAAGACAAAACCTTGCGAGGAGAAGTATCACTCATACGAACTTGAAGTGTTGGCGGTTATAGGAGCTTTGACAAAATGGCGTGTATATATTCTGGGGACAAAGTTTAAAATCATAACGGATTGTAATGCATTTGCCATGACAATGAAGAAAAAAGAAATTCCGTTATGAGTAGCACGTTGGGCAATGTTTTTGCAGGATTTTTACTATCAAATAGAGCATCGTTCAGGAACAAAGATGAGACATGTGGTTGCGTTGAGTCGAGTGACTTGTTTCGTTTTGACAGACAGAGTTAAGCATCGATTAAGGGAAGCGCAGTTAGTAGACGATTGGACAAGAGTTGTGAGAAGTCTTGTTGAGAGCAAAGGGTACGAAGACTTTTATATTGCAAACAAGATATTGTTCAAAGATCCAGATCGAGAGTTGATTGTCGTTCCGTCTCAAATGGAAGTGGAAATAATACAGATTGCGCACAGGCAGGGTCATTTCTCAGCAAGGAAAACACATGATTTAGTAGAAAAGACTTACTTTATCCCAAAGATAAAGGAGAAGGTATCTCGAATAGTTGCAAATTGTGTTGAGTGTATTTTGGTAAATGCCAAAGCTGGCAACCAGGAAGGATTTTTAAACACAATTGATAAGGGGGATAAGCCGCTAGTGACATATCATATCGACCACGTTGGGCCGATGGAAACGACAAAGAAACGTTATAATCATATCATTTACGTCAAACTTGTTTAAAGAATATTGCGACAGGCATGGGATTCAGCATTTCTTAATAACTACAGGTGTTTCACGAGGCAACGGGCAGGTAGTGCAAATGCGTAAGATCGTTGTGCCTATGTTTTCAAAATTGAGTTTGGAGAGTCCAGGTTTATGGTACAGGCATATAGGTAGAGTACACCAAATAATAAATAATACTGAGCCGAGAAGTACTAGAAAAACGCCGTTCAAAATCTTGACAGGCGTTGAAATGCGTTGCTCAGATATGTTGGATATAAAGGAGCTAGTACAGCAGCCTCTCATTGAAGAATAAGATGAGGAACGTGAGAAAGTTCGTAAGGAAGCAAGGGATAATATCGAGAAGATACAACAAGAAAACAAACGGGTGTATGACTTGAGGAGAAATGTGGACAAACAGTATAATATCAATGATTTGGTTCCGATTAAACGCACTCAGTATGGAACAGGGCTAAAGTTGAAAGGTAAATATCTTGGTCCGTATAAAGTGGTAAAGATTCGAAAACACAGACGGTATGACGTAGAGAAAGTTGGTGATGGAGAAGGGCCTTGCAGAACATCTACTGTAGCTGAATTTATGAAGCATCGATAATGAGCGAGTAGTCTATCGATAGTAAGCAAGTATGTCAAACGAGTAAGCAAGTAAATGTCGCGTACACACAAAGACAGTCGTTGCCGGTATCTCCTCCTCGTCACACGCACACGTAAGATCGTCAAGTACAAGTTTAAGCATCATTTATATCATTAATATTTAAGTAATCAATTCGATCCAAATAAACAACATATTAAACGTCGTCCCTGATTGATTTATTCACAACGGATTAACGGGGGCCACATATATATATTTAGGTATGTATGGGCAAAGAATATATACCCTGCAGTACGGCGTACTAGTACAGAAACATGGAAACGACTAGTCTTTTGGTATATAGTATTGGTTCCACGCCAATCTACCAGCAATGCTTTTAACTTTATACTTTAACATGGGCATGTCATTGGTGGTATACAATTGTATTACGTATATAACATGACTTACATATATATCTTTATTTTCATTAGTTATTTCTGATTCAAGTTGAAGCATTTCTTCAGTCGATTTTAAGGGAAATTTAGAGCATAAAGACACTTCATAGGTTTTTTGCCGCAAAAGTACAATTGTTGTCAAGTGCGCTTTAAAAATATTATTGTTATATTTATGTTATATATTTATATTCTTCGATTTTCCATACCTTGTAATGCATCCATCCTGGTAAGCATGGTTGCCATTTCCTTTATTAAAATTGTTACTTTTTTTTCCTCCAAAGATATATTTTCGGCATTATTAATGGTTTAATAAAAACTTAGATGTATTAGATATATTGTATTACAAAATTATTCATTGTTACTTACATGTTGTCGAGATTGAGAGTCTTTGAATTTTGCGAAGAATTTCCATTTTTATTACAACTTAAAAAATATTTCAAACAACTAAATTAATCTGCTACAAAAGAAAGAATAAGCACAAGATAATGAGAAGTAAGTGGAACAAACTATGTGTTGTCGTGCATCGTTAAAGCCGAACAAACAATTTGATTCGACTGGTCTTTCGTTATACAATCACCACCTTACGTGTTAAGCAAGCACCACGAACGGGCTTTTTCGTTTACAGTATACCCAGGGTATAGTGCTGAACTAGTATAAAATTGGCAATTGCTACCAGCCGTACTGCAGGGTACAAATAGTAATTCTATATTCTTTTGGTATGCAGCAGAAGCAATAGAAAATTATGAATATTCTATAACAGGGGTGTCCAAAGGCTGCTTATGGAAGAGCAAACACCAATACATATGAAAGAAAAACACTAACACATCTAAAGCAACCCGTTTTTTCATGTTATTATGTACACTGACAAAAATAGTATATACTCATATAAATGTTTTGTTTTTCGTTGTAACTCTTTTTTCTTTGCAAGCTATGCCTTAATACTCACATTTAACACATGGTTTACAAAAATTTCGTGTCCGCGATCAATCCTACACCCTTTTTTTTAAGTGCAAGAGTTCATAGAGCACAAACGAAAAACAACAGCAAAATTACAGTGAAAATCAGTGGGCCAACAACAAATATACACAAGGGTTGTTTCTGTGCTTATGAGCTCAGAGAGCAAATAGAGTAATGGAGAGAACTCGCGAAATTGTTTTTGTAATTTGCATTGGCATTGAGTGATATACAGTTTGGGCCGTGCATGTACACGCGCATTGCTGCCTATGCCTAAGAGCCATTACAAAAACAAAACGAGCCATATGAGCAATGGGCCTGGACACCCCTGGTCTATAACAATGTCAGCAAAATAAATGCAAGCAATCGACTAAGATACTGGGGACAGACTGCTCAATCGACTACCATTGGTATTTATAGAAGATCTGTATTGACGCCGCTGTCTGATGTTGCCGTTGGCTGCGCTGCTTTTACGAGATCAATCGTTTGCGACGCTCGGTGTCCTGTTCAAGCATAGGCGTACATGTGTCCTATTGAAGAAGGGTCGTCTGGTGTCCTATTCAAGTATAGGCTCACTGTGTTGTATTGAAGTATAGGCTGATTGATACGGGTCACACTCGACATGAATCAATCGGTTTGTGACTAGAGTCAAGTTTCAATGTGTTGGATTACTACGGAGTGGTGAGTGATGTAGTTGTTTTATATTTAGAAATACAATGTGTGTCGTTAACTCCTCCCCTCTTAAGCGCGAACGTCCTCGGTCGTTATAATGTAGCGTATTTGAGGATCCGACTCTTCGACGGCATCTCTTAGGCTCTGTGCGGGGATGGCTCTGTTCCCAATATTACATTTTTTTTACTGCTCCTCGAAAATGGTAAAGTACCACGCATGTGGCCCGTAATCGTATTTCTCTGTTGTTCCTCTTTTATAAGGGAAATACTTTTTGTATTATTTATATGTAACTCTCGCATCATTTGCAATGAGAGTACTTCGTCAAGAACATTTTTTTCGCCCACCAGCTATAATAACGGTGGTGCTGGGTCAGCCACTTCAACTTCTTTGCTTTTATAAACTTGGCCGTTAATGACGAGTGTCGAATTGTGATACTTCACGACGTAGGTCCCGCTCAATTTTAGGGTCTCATTATCAACCAGTATGTCGCCTTTGAAATCGTTTAGCAGTATGGTTCCCGGCCTTATTTATTCGTAGCTCGGTATGTGATAGTTGTTTATCAGTGCACAGCTTGGCGTCTTACCTCTCAAAAGCGGAGTAATGCAGTTGTCATTACTTAAATCTAACAAATTTTCTTTCTTACAAATAATTTTATCATTACGACCAGCGGTGGGCACGAAAAGTAACGGAAAGAGCCCTACAACAACATCAAGAAAAAAAGTCCTGCTACGGTCCCACAAGCAATTCTCGAGTAGGGCCATAAAACCATAAAGTTGCTGCGAGTCGAGCACATTGTGTGTAATTTGTTATTGTAAACTATTCGAGTCGCCATCGATTGCTTGTGCGAGTACACTGCCTAAGCATCGTCGAGTAAGGCCAAAAAACTCGCACATTGCGTTTTTTTTTTTAAATTCTCGTGTGCGTCTGACATAACGGAAAGAGCACTCGGAGCAAAAAGAGCCAAGGCGTGCCCACCGCTGATTTTAAGCAAAAAAAAAAATCATACATTTCGACGGCACATCTTCACAAGCTTCATGGCAATGAATTCGTTCACATACACACTTGCACACAAACTATGAACGCACCCAGTGGACAATATGTCCGTAAACTCAATCAAAAACGAAAGCAATGCGGAACTCAAACGGATGAAAGTATCGCCAGCAGACCCGACAACGATAGTCAAACGAATCATCTCTCGCTCAGTTTGTGGCAGAAAATACCTTCGTTTACGATAGTTGTCAACAGGCACACAACCGGATGAAACTCACTCAAACTGAACTGTTCGCAATAGTTTCGCGTAACGCAAACGGATCTCTTGCGATACTTTTGCAATATTGCCAACGAGGCGGATTCGTATGTGTTGCGGTAGACTTTTGTGTCCCATTCCCATTTTGTTCCCACCACAGTAAAACGTTGCAATATGTTTTTTGGCATATTTATTTATATATGCAATATAATTATATATACTTATAAATAAAAACATTATGCATTCACTGCGCTTAAAAATTAAATAATAATAATTATACTCATAATAATAATAATAAAAATATTAAAAATTCAATTGTGATTTACATTATATATACATATACAATATATATACACTTATAAATAAAAACAAAATGCATTCATTGCGCTTAAAAAATAATTATATGTAATAATAATAATAAAAATAGTAAATAATATAATAGATATATGTCGGGTCAGGATTATTTTCAAGTGAGTTTTCCATTTTCTTAGTTATAAACTCTGCGTAACAACGAATTCCCGTGCTGTAGGCTCTCGTGGTCAAACTCAGACTGACTCACAGCTTCTTTGTTCTTTTTCAAAAGACCATACACGTAGCGAGCACATACTGCCTTCTCGCTCCCTCTACAGCAGCTACCATGGGACTACGTTCAGCAGCAGTTTACATTTGTCCTGCTCTAATAACTTTTCAAACAAATCTGCACGTGGTTTAGCATTAACAGAAGTTCAACAACATAACTCAATAAGTAACTCATAGTAGACTTCTCAGGCGCCTTTAATTTGTAACATCGGCGACTTACGCAAATGAAACGATACGACACGGCCAACCTGACAAATACACGTCCTCGTGTAGTCATCAAAAATAATCAAGAATTCACATCTTCGCAATCAACAATACTATATTTAAATTAAACTTATTTTTGGGTCATTCTAACAACATTTCTCTTTGTCTTTTTAGTCAAATTTTCTTTTCATATTTTAATTCAATATAACTCATTTTGCATGTTTGCTTATTTTAATAAAATATTTGCATTATTAGGACACAACAACAACTGAGTTACTTCTATATTTAATGTCGTTCGCAAACTCTAAGCAGCATTTCATATCTTTTACACCTACCATTCTTTGGTCTTTCGCCCGTATACTCTTAGTGCCCATTTTTAAGGCCTTCGCTAAACTTAGCGGATATCTTTTCGTTCTAACTGAACTCATCGTCTCACCTGGACGGATAACTTTTCGTTCCAACTGAACTCATCGTCCCAACTGGACGGATAACTTTTCGTTCCAACTGAACTCATCGTCACATCTGACGGATAACTCATCGTCACATTGTAATAAGCGGGTGCTTATTAAATAAAACTTTATATTTTGTAGTTAGTTTATATATTTTATGTACACGTAATTGTAGGTATGCTTGTACGCCTTGGTGGTTGATGCTCAACTGAGGTTCGCTCACTAGAACCAGCAACACGCCAGGGTTACAAGATTACTTTAATTAAATCTAGTTCACAATTATTACACGCTTTTTTCTTTTTATTTTCTTAATTTTATGCCTTATGTTTTTAATTTAACACTAATGCCTGGACCAATCTAACTCACAATATTTCTCAGGTGGACGTACCTCTCGGCCACTTCGGGTTTGATAAAACGGACCTGGCATTCCAATATCACTATCATCTGACCCGGATGCTGTTAAAAATTCTTCCTCTGATTCACTAGAGCTCGAGAGTTTTTCATTATTTATATTAGTCTGTGTTGTTTCAGGAATCATATCTCTTTCATTGTCAGTATTACAATAACTTTGATTAGGTGCAACTATTTGAATTTCTGGCCTTATTATGTTATTACTATCATTGGTGTTATTATTTGTCTTAATATTATCTTCAAACATTATTTCACTAGGATTAAAATCCTGATTACAAGTCTTAGCAATAAAACGACGATTACGTTTGTAATGATTGTTAAAGCTATCCTTAATAATATATGACCGATCATTTACAATTTTCACAATTTTTCCATAGTGCCATTCATTTCCATTTTTCTTAAAAATAACTAAGTCATTCATGTTTAATACAGGTAACAATTTTGCACCGCGATCATAATAATACTTTTGCTTTTCCTTTTTTTCCTTTAATTTGCTTTGAATGTATGTTTCTTTTAAATCATTCCTAATCAACAGTGAGTCTGACACAGGAAGTTTAGTTTTAACCAGTCTACCAAAGAACAGTTCCATCGGTGAGAGTTTCATACTTGCTACTGGCGTTGTATTATATTCAAGTATCTGATACTGAAAACTATCTACGTTATTTGCCTCATAGCATCGTTTCAGTATATTCTTAACAATAGCTACACCTTTTTCCGCTAACCCATTGCTTTGTGGATATCTTGGACTTGAGAATTTGAATTAGACATTGTATTTACTAGCGAAATCACCAAATTCTGCCGAACCAAATGGACTATTATCACTTCTCATGATGGTTGGATATCCGATCCTATCAAAAATTCCTGTTAATACCTTTATAATATGACCCGATGTTTTATTTTGCAGCTTTTCCGATATAACAAAATTTGAATATGAATCAATCAAAGCTATATAATCCCGACCTACATACTCGAACAAATCCATGGCTACTAATTGAAACGGATACTTCGGTGGTTCTTCTTGTACCAGCGGTTCCTTTTGATTACTGCGCTTGAATTTTTCACATACACGGCAAGATTCTATCAGCTCTTTAATTTGTTTATTCATTGCCGGCCAATAATACCTTACTCTAGCACGTGCAAGTGTCTTTTCTATTCCGAGGTGAGGTTCATGCAACCATAGCAGTACTTTGTGTTGCATATTAAATGGAATGACTAACCTATGATTCCAGAATAATAGACCGTTTTCAAAATGTAACTCCGATTTAATTGCATGCAACTGCCTGCCCATGTCATCAAGATGATGATATCCTGGCCAACCATCTGCTACAAATGCACAAATACGCTTCAATTTGTCATCCTCTTCTAAGTTTTTACGATAAAGATCATAATTATCTTGAGTTACACAAACGGTTTTAGTGAGCGTATGTATAACCCCTGACAATCCTTCAATCTCTGAGATCTCCGATAGTTGGGCACGAGATAAGCAATCTGCAACAAACATTTCTTTGCCTGGCTTATAGACAATTGTCATTTTTGAATATTTTAGTAGGAACATGAACATTCGCTGCAGTCGCATGGTTACATCGTCGATATCCCTTAAAGCCAATGTCTCCAATGGTTTATGATCACTTTCCACTGTAAAGTCTCGCCCATATAAGTAGAAATGAAAGCGTTGGCATGCAAAAACAACTGCTAGCAATTCTTTTTCCAATTGACACCATTTTTGTTCACTACCACTGAGGGTTCGGGAAGCAAACGCCACAGGGTGTCCATTTTGCACTATGACACAACCCAGTCCATCCTTTGACGCGTCTGTTTGGACAATAACTGACAGTTTAGGGTCATAAACCGCCAATATAGGCTCTGACGTCACAATACGTAATAAGTCCTGAAATTCTTTCTCATGCTCTACTGTCCAGTTAAATTCCACATTATTTCTTGTTAAGTCTCTTAAATTGGCAGATTGCTTCGAAAGATTTGGAATGAATCTGGCAAGGTACTTCAGTAACCCCAAAAATCTCAAAACATCCGATTTGTTTTCCGGTTTCTTCATTTTGAGAATTGCATCGCGGTATTTTAAGTTTGGTTTAATTTTTCCCTCTGATATAATGTTTCCCATAAACTTGATCTCCTTGCAAGAATACTGAATTTTATCCGGGTTAAATTTAATGTTATTTGTTTGCGCTCTTTCCATTATTATCTGTACAATTTGATCATGTTCCTCCTGATTTTCTGCACAAACAGCCAAATCATCAAAATATACTATAACCCCAGGTACATCCCCAAAAATATTAACCATTTTCCTTTGAAACATTTCCGGTGCACAGTTAAGACCAAATGGTACGCGATTAAATCTAAATCTCCCAAAAGGAGTCATAAAGGTTGTCAAATCCGAGCTTGGTTTATCCAATTCCATGTGCCAAAATCCACTACTCAAGTCAAAGACCGTAAAAATTCGTTTGCCTGATAATTTTGACGTTAAGTCTTCAATCGTAGGAATCAGGAAATGTTCCCGCCTAATGCACGCATTAAGTGGTTTTGGATCTAAGCAAATTCGAAGTTTTCCGTTTGGCTTTTCAATTATTTGCAAGTTGTTTACCCAGTCAGTTGGATAGTCCACTGGTGAAATGATATCATTTTTCACCATTGTTTCAAGTTCCCCCTTTAATTTTTCAGTTAATGAATTTGGTATCCGCTTTTTATAATGGAGCACTGGCTTTGAATTTTCCACTAATTGGATTTTAAAGCTTCCTGGAAATTTTCCAATCCCTTGAAACACGTCCCTATATTTATTCAGAAAAGACTCCCTATTTTCTATCCCATAGGAAATACTATTTACATCTATCCGTTTGATTAATCCCAATTTCTCACAGGTTTCTAATTCGAGTATTGGCTCACAGTTGTTAGCCACAATTATAAATTCAACAATACGTTCATTTTTTAATTTTAAATCATAACAAGGTAACTTTACTACTCCATGTAATTCAATTTTGTTGCCATTATAATCAGAAACTGGAAAATCATTTGATTCACAGTTTAACTTAAAATTTTTCATTTTCTTCAGTTGCTCAATTAGCTTCAGTTGAACACAATTAACGTCAGACCCACTATCGAGCTTAAACTTTACTATCTGACCTCCTATTCGATATTCTTTGGTCCAGCGCTTATGTTTTATTCCTATCGAATTTATTCTAACAGAATATTTATTAAAATCTAATAGATCAGTACCGCTGCTACATTCTTTACCTTGTTGATTGCTGCCACTGGAACTCGCCAACTCTGCTTTGTTCTTCTTTTCAGGTGACTTCTTACCCACGAATTGAGGTTTCTGCTTTCGGCACATTCTCTGGAAATGTCCCTTTTCTCCACAACGTTGACATGCCACGTCTTTAGCTTTGCATTCATCCGCTGCAGTTGAAGCAAAAACGATTAATTGCATTAACCGCCACTGCTTCTTCCTTGATGTTGCTTATTGATGACTGCTTCGCTTCCAATAATCCTTTGTGAATGCCGGCTGCTTCATGTGTTTTGCAAATATCAATGACTTTTGACAATTGCTCATCACGTTCATCCAGTAGCTTAAGTTGTAATTTCTTATCGTGCACTCCAATGATGATTCGGTCACGCAGCATACGATTCTCGTATGATTTACCACACTCGCATTTAAATTCACAATGACGCACTTGCTCACGTAGTTTGGTCTCAAATTCATTAAATGGTTGACGCTCCTTTTGTGCAATTATGTGAAATTTGTATGACTCCATGGCATTGTTTCGTTGAGGTACACAAAATTCATCAAATTTTTTAAAGACTTCTTCCAATGTCCGTTGCTGAATTTGATTTTCCAATGTTACTGTACCGAGCATGGACTGCTGTGTACCATCATTTGGATACAAAGTGTTGTATATTTGCGTTCCTTTTCTACCCACCAGCCATAAGAAATTTGCAATTTTTCTATGTTCTGGTTCTGATGCTTTACCCGTTGCGATTAGATACGTTAACAACTCCTGCTTCCAGATTGGCCATTCCGTTGCTATGTTACTGCAGTCCAGTTCCTTTATTGCCCGCTCATTTGTTGCCATTGTTTTCCACTTGTTTAATAAATCCAACATATGCAATTAGTTTAAGATGAGTTAGTTCAGTTCCGGTTCAGGATTCAGTTTCCGATAAGCCTCTTGATCGATTTCGATAAGTGATGTTCGATTTTTTCAGCTGTATATGTGTGCTTATGTGTGTATGTGTATTTATGGTGAAATTCACAGCTTGTATTTTTTACTTTCAGTAATTTAAACTTTTATGCTTTTGTTTATGATGATTTTATAATTTTTATGTTCTTTGCTTCTGACACCATGTAATAAGCGGGTGCTTATTAAATAAAACTTTATATTTTGTAGTTAGTTTATATATTTTATGTACACGTAATTGTAGGTATGCTTGTACGCCTTGGTGGTTGATGCTCAAGTGAGGTTCGCTCACTAGAACCAGCAACACTCCAGGATTACAAGATTACTTTAATTAAATCTAGTTCACAATTATTACACACATCTGACGGATAACTCATCGTCCCACCTGGACGGATAACTCATCGTCACATCTGACGGATAACTCATCGTCCCATCTGGACGGATAACTTTTCGTTCCAATTGAACTCATCGTCACATCTGACGGATAACTCATCGTCACATCTGACGGATTACACAGTCGCAACTGGACTCTTAGGCAGGCACAACTCTTCATTTTCGATATCTAATTCATTTGGTATATGACCATCTGGCATTTTCCGAATATCTTCATGACAATACTTATATCTTCGTTTATTTCCCAATGACTTCAGTATATACCTGTCTCCATCTAAGACCTCAACAACTAAAAATGGTCCTCTAAACTTTGCATTTAACTTAGTCTGATGCCTCTCTTCATTTTTAAGCAGCACATAATCACCAACTTTATATCTCACAACAGTTGCTTTATTCTTGTCAAATCTAGCTTTATCATAAGAAGCCATGGAATTCATACTTTTAGTAGCTCGGTCTCTAACTTTTGCCAAATCGACTTCTACCTCTGTTTCACATGGTGGAATCAAACCTAGTGGTCGAGCCTCTTTTCCGATCAGCATCTCAAGAGGACTTGCTCTAGTTGCACGACTAACTGTGCAATTTAGCGCAAGTTGTACCTCACCAAGAGCATCTTGCCATGATCGGTGGCTAGATTCAACAGCTGTTAACAAATTTTTCAACGTGCTCATTACACGTTCGGCTTAACCGTTAGCACGGCTCGCTCCAGTAGCAATTAAGTGAAGTTTAATTTTTTGTGATGAGCAGAACTCCGAAAATCTTGAGCTAGCGAAACACCTACCTTGGTCAGCAATTACACGGTTAAGTACTCCAAACAAGGAAATGGAGGATTTCATAGCCTTCACACAGCTCTCAGCATCTAATTTAAAGTATGGTGCAAGTGGACAAGTTTGGTAAAGGCATCGACCAAAACAATCACATACTCTTTCATGTCACTTTTACCACTCAATTTCCCAGTTATATCTACATGCACCGTATACCATGGCACATTAACTTTTGGAATGGGATGAAGCTCTGCTTGAACTTTTCCCGAAGAGGATTTTGCGGATTTACAAGTTATACAATTGTCAACGAATTTACGAACGTATTTGCTCATCTTGTCGAACCAATAATACTGATAAACTTTATCAAGCGTTTTCTTCCATCCCAAATGCATTATTGATTCATGCACTTGATTTATTACTGACCATTTGAATGCACGCGGCACAACCGGTAAACAACGAGTTCTACCATTAATTTGAACTTTGCGATGTAACACGCCTTTCCTCAACTCTTAGCCATATCTTCTGCAAGTTCATTGCAGTTTAATTTGGTAACAATGTCAATTATGTCTGAATCTAATTGCTGTTCGGCGAGAAGCCAATCATTAGAAATTTCTGCTAAATTTACTCGCTTTTCAGGTATTTTACACTTTTTTTGAGGCTCAGACGGAAGGGGGTTTCTGGAAAAAAAGTCAACGTGAGCCATGCGCTTTCTTTCTCTATATTGAATGTCAAAATTAAAAGATTGTAAATACGCCCACCAGCGGTGAACTCTTGGAGTCAGATCAATTTTAGTACGCGAAGCTTTGAAGGAATTACAATCAGTAAATACAACGAACTCATGACCAAGCAGATAATGTCGAAAATGTTTTACGGATGCAACAACTGCCAATGTTTCCAATTCATAAGAATGATATTGTTTTTCATTAACAAAAAGCCTTGATTGACAATTTTACGTCCAATTACAACGTCGTTTGCAAATGATTAGCCTGCACTACACAAAATAAGATCTCCATAATATGTTCGTTAATGGCAACACTACTTAAAATCTGCAATGTGCTGTATGCATTGGCATCGCCAATAACATAACAACATGTATAAAACGTTTGCCTGATAACTTATTGCTATCCTTACTCTGATTAATGAACATTTTGGTCAAGAGTCAAAATAAATTGGAAGGATCTCACCTCGATGTGTCATACTTCCTTTTGGTTCTGACACCAAGCACTGGTTTACGCTCTTATGTTGGATCACTCCCTTTTTAGCTGCATTAACATTATTTGAGCATTGGTTAGCAAAATGCCCTTCCTGGCCACATCGAAAACAGGAGGCAATCGGCTTTTCGTGTCGCGGTTTTATCTCCACACTTTGTCGCATCTTGAGTCTGCAGTCTGATATTTTATGTCCTGGTTTTTTACAGAAATGACACACCCCGGTATACTGCTTGGCCTTTTTATGGTCAGGTCCAGTACTATCCTCACGGCTAGCATTACGTTTCTTGTCAAATGTAAACGCCTTCAATTCCTGTTGTAACTTGCTTCTAGTTTGCACATTCTAAGTAAAAATAATTCGTTGCAAGCGGCTATCGAAATTTGCCATGGTCGCAAGCGCAGTTGAAACAGCAATTTCCTCGACGCTCATATTTCGCCATTTTGTTGTCAGTGACGTCACCAAGCGACTAGCGTAAACTGCGTGACACTCGCCGGCACTTGGGCGACTATTCAACATGTTTAAAAACATGGCGGCTGGCGTCTCTTCGTTTTCGTAGCGTTGAATAAACAATTCTTTAAATTCCTCCCATGTGATGCCGGGATACGAAATTTGTGTCAACCACTGCGAAGCACTGCCCTCCATTGATTTGCTTAGCGCCATAATGAGTCCACTACCTTCCAGCGGCTGCTCTGACAATATAATATCAGCAGTCATGCACCATTGCGACGCATCAACGCCCGTAACATCAGGGTTGTATTTAGGCAGCGAGACAACTCTGCTTTGCGGCTGCGGTACGCACGTCGACGACTGCATTGCTTTCATTAAATCAATCATATTTTGATTTTGCATTTCACGAATAATTCGCCACTGCTCCGTTGAAAATATAGGTGCTGGCACAGATCCCACTTCTGATGTCGGGTCAGGATTATTTTCAAGTGAGTTTTCCATTTTCTTAGTTATAAATATAGATGGAGACAGGTATATACTGAAGTCATTGGGAAATAAACGAAGATATAAGTATTGTCATGAAGATATTCGGAAAATGCCAGATGGTCATATACCAAATGAATTAGATATCGAAAATGAAGAGTTGTGCCTGCCTAAGAGTCCAGTTGCGACTGTGTAATCCGTCATATGTGACGATGTGTTATCCGTCCAGGTGGGACGATGAGTTATCCGTCAGATGTGACGATGAGTTATCCGTCAGATGTGACGATGAGTTCAATTGGAACGAAAAGTTATCCGTCCAGGTGGGACGATGAGTTCAGTTGGAACGAAAAGTTATCCGTCCAGGTGAGACGATGAGTTCAGTTGGAACGAAAAGATATCCGCTAAGTTTACCGAAGGTCTTAAAAATGGGCGATAAGAGTATACGGGCGGAAGACCAAAGAATGGTAGGTGTAAAAGATATGAAATGCTGCTTAGAGTTAGCGAAAGACATTAAATATAGAAGTAACTCAGTTGTTGTTGTGTCCTAATAATGCAAATATTTTATTAAAATAAGCAAACATGCAAAACGAGTTATATTGAATTAAAATATGAAAAGAAAATTTGACTAAAAAGACAAAGCGAAATGTTGTTAGAATGACCCAAAAATAAGTTTAATTTAAATATACTATTGTTGGTTGCGAAGATGTGAATTCTTGATTATTTTTAATGACTACACGAGGACGTGTATTTGTCAGGTTGGCCGTGTCGTATCGTTTCATTTGCGTAAGTCGCCGATGTTACAAATTAAAGGCGCCTGAGAAGTCTACTATGAGTTACTTATTGAGTTATGTTGTTGCACTTCTGTTAATGCTAAACCACGTGCAGATTTGTGTGAAAAGTTATTAGAGCAGGACAAATGTAAACTGCTGCTGAACGTAGTCCCATGGTAGCTGCTGTAGAGGGAGCGAGAAGGCAGTATGTGCTCGCTACGTGTATGGTCTTTTGAAAAAGAACAAAGAAGCTGTGAGTCAGTCTGAGTTTGACCACGAGAGCCTACAGCACGGGAATTCGTTGTTACGCGTATTGAAAAAAATGTTGGCTGACCTTGTCGAAGTCGGAGTCTTCAAGCGCAAATTTTTGTTTAAACGCAGCTGAAAATGAGTATTTATATTATTGGAAAAGTATATAAATCAATTTGTAATATTACTTACATCGAATCGCTAATGTTGTGCGCATCCCTCGAACGCAATTTTTTGTGTCGGTGCCACGCCATGAAAAATTTTTGGCCACTTCATCTGCTACTAAGGCTCGCCAACAACTTCTTATAAATTTGTCAAAATTTTTTTCTTGCGTGGTCACAAGTTCGGCAACCTTTCAAATGTAATTTATTATTATTATGTTCAATTCTGATCTACTTACAAAATTTATTTTTTATTTATTTTATATTTTATTAAACACTTTTAGTTAGTTTTTTTTACCAACTAGCTCACAATTAGCGACGCGTGCACGCTGATGCCAGTAAATGAAACAGAGAACAAAAAAAACTATCGCGACACAAAGAATACGAAATCGTCGCGAGAGCCGTAAACGAAAAGAGAGAAGCAACAAACACACGAACAACTCCATTCCATTTCGTTTTGTTGTTCACACACGCACCTGCTATCGCGCAAACGGACGTTTTGCTGAAGTGGTACGAAACGCTTGCCAATGCGTTTGTTTTACACGCTTGAGATCCGCATTGCTTTCGTTTTTGATTAAGTTTACGGACGTTTTGTGCACTTAGTAGTTTTATGTCCGCTCGCTGGTCCACTGGGCACATACACATGTATATGTACCTGTTCCCCACATAGCAGAAACTTGGCAACCTTGCTCGTCTGATTTGCATTGTTAAACAACGTACCTTATACGAAATTCGGCAGCATTGGTCATTTGCTTCTGCTAGGTACATACATATACATATATATATGTATGTATTACATATATATTTAATTATGTATGGGCAAAGAATATATACAAATAGTAATTCTATATTCTTTGGTATGCAGCAGAAGCAATAGAAAATTATGAATAGTTGTATGATAATGCAACTAAATTTAATTTATTTTCTATAACAATGTCAGCTAAATAATTGCAAGCTTTTTAGTACAGGGTTTAAAAAGTATTTTGTTTTATTCAATAAAAATTATACATTTTGACAACAACATTTTCGTCAATAAAGCTTCAACAGTTTCATGATCAACTTCTTGCACATACACATGTACAAGCCTTTGCATTAACAACCTAAAAATGTACACATATTTTGTCTGCGTTGCTACTGCTTTGTTTTCATTTGCGAATATGAATAAGCAGACAAGATCAAAACAAAAATGGCAGCTAACAGCTGACGACGCACATTTTGAGTATAACCCAGAAGTATCAAACTGATATAGACGAACACTCGATACTTCTGAAAAGTACTTGCTTGCAAAAAACATGACATTTTTAGCCCCTCTTTTGTGCTGCGTGTGCGAAACGAAGAGAAACAGCGAAGTCAACATTTGAGCAATGCTCTATACTTTATTAGCAACATTTCTATCAGCGGAGTCAACATTTCTATCAGCGGAGTAAGCATTTGAGCAATGCTGTATACATTATTATCAACATTTCTAGCAGCAGCTCTCAACTGCTCTACACATAATGAAAAGGCTGCCAATATTTCTACTTGCAGGTATCAACAATGCTCTGAGCTCTGAGGCTCTATACGGGCCGCTGTCAACAGAGCATGGCAGTTTTTGTGTATGTTGAAATCGCCCAGCAGCGTTCGGGTACCACATACGACAGTCAAATTGAAATGCGTGTCTATTCGACAGGCCCTGCAGACGAGCTCGCAGCTTCGGCAGCAGCGGCCGCAGTCGAAATATTTTGTTTGTAAAATCCCGAGTGCAAATGTTACTTAGATGCTTGTGCAAAAAGTACGCTGCTGCTATGGCTCTGAATTTCGTCACAGCTGCGAGCGTCGAGCTACGATCGGCTCTATTCGCTTTTGTCTTTTCGGCTGCGACTGCTACAGCAGATATTGAAATTTAACAGAGCCGAAATAGCAGCGGCGGCAGCTGCTACGAAAATGTAGCTTACTTTTTAAACGCTGTCCACACCGATTGCAGATAAGTCCTCCCTCGACAATTTGAACGAAACCCTTTAAAGCCCATCTTGCAATTCTAGAACTTAAGCCAGTTTGAGACATGAGGCATTTTAAGGAAGCATGGTCACAAAATTCGTTGAGTTTCGATTGTTTATGAAGTTATCGCGTAGGACGCGAGTCCCAAACCATCCGTCCGGCACTACCTCTTCATCTGAGCTGGTGTTCTGCTCGCTCGGGGATCAGTTCGGGCTGGAGATGTTCGAAACGTCACTGTCGCTGGGCAATTCGATTGGGGAACCATTATCGATTGTGTGTTCGACGGTTACGCGCCCAATCGAACCCTTGTGCCGGTGCTGTCAGCCATCTCTTCGACTGGGCTGCTCTGGAGCAGCGAGGTCCGGCTGCAGAATCGTCAACGCCTATCGCGATAACATCTGGATGGTAGGGGCATCGTGATGGTGAAGGTTTACTTGCTTCTGGGTCTATATATTTTTGGCCGGTTGTGATTTCCAGAAGTTTTTTTTTTTTTTTTTGTTTTTTGTTAATGCGCAGTAGATTCAGGTCTACTTAACTGACTTGGAAGTTTATTTTATTATTTTTTTTTTGATCGGTGTGGTTAAGCTGAGGTAGGTTGGGTATCACTCAGCTGTCCGTTGTTTGGTACGTTGACTGTCGCTCGGTCACTTTGCTGTTCTCCGGCTTCGTACCGTTTGAGATCGCCTATCCTTTCAGTGCGTCTTTGACGGCCGTGCGTGGACTGGACACGGACTATGTTTGGAGAAATAAATTTTACGACTTTATATGGACCCTCGTACCTTGGAGCCAACTTTACATTAAACGCGTCCACAGCTTTTGATAAGTAGTGTTGCCTTGGCCGGACTAATTCGCCAAGGACGGGTCGCCAGTCTCTCCTAGTTGGACAGTGTCCAAGGCAACTTGAAAAATAGTTTTAAGTTGTTCAGCCTTCAGACGCTAACTTCGTCGCATAGAGCCCCTGGCAGTCGTGGTTCGGGTCCCTGGGCTAAATCCAGTTGTTTCGGAGACGCTCGTAGTAATTGCCAATGAAATCTCCGGAAGGAGCTCGTCCCATATCCTCTGGTCGCCGGTGATGTATTGCGAGATCATTGTCTTGATCGTCCGATTTACTCGTTCAGTGGGGTTTTGTTGCGGAGCGGACGGTGCGGTAAAACTCATTTCGATTCCTGACTGCTTGCAATATGCTCTAAAAAACCGATTTGTGAATTGGGTACGATTGTCACAGATGAACGATCTCGGTACTCCGAAGCGACTCAAGATTCTTTCTCTAAACGCCCGCTCATGATGTGTCGCTGTCGCCTTGCGTAGTGGTACCTGTTTCACCCACTTAGAGAATAAGTCGAAGAACACCAGATTATGGCGCATAGTGTTTCAAACGGTTGCGTTACTGTACGAGCTAGCATTTTCCCAGCTGGTTTCTGTTGGCTCGCCTTGAACTTCTGACACACAAGGCACTGGTGGATATAGCGCGCAACATCTCGGAATAGGCGGAATAGTATATGTTTACGTATTTTATGAATGTTAGTACACGTGTACAGGTTTTATTAAAAAAATGTTTGTATATTTTTAGTCTTGTATAAATTGTTTAATGTTAATTGTTATATGTATAACTACAAAATAACTTCGTTCTTGGCTGTTTTCGAGGTGAACGGGGAGTAAAAAATGCTTATCACAAAGCGCCTGCATAACATAACATTAGCTAATCGCCACATGCAAGCGGGCGTGAGAGCGTTAACATAAATATAAAATTTAACATATATTTTAAAGTTAACATAGCTTGATATTATAAGTAGTAATGAGCAGAAGGCCATCGCAGCCACCGCTCTTAGTCCTTAAGCTAGTTTATAATTTTTAATTATAAGATTGCTGTTTGTAAATAAATAAATAAATAAGTAGTAAGGGCTCATGAAAGGACCAAACAGTATAGTTGGGGACTCTTGTTGCGGTTTTCCTGATACCTATATGACCTGCCGTAGGGTGGTCATAGCCCTCTCGTAACACTCGGTTTCTCTGTTCCACTGGTACACATGATTTCCATTGCACATGGTCTTCTTCCTGTGGGCGTTGCCCGTAATAACGTTATAGCTGACCGTTTTCCCATGCTGCTCTTCCAGCTTTTTCTTACTTTTGCGTATCCACGCGCACGATGGATCTTCCTCTCGGGGTTGGGCTAGTGCTGCCAGAGGTTGTCGTGACAGTAAGTCGGCTACCACATTCTGTTTGCCCCGACGGTACTGCACGTCGAATTGATATTGTTGCAGCTCCAATGCCCAGCGAGCTATCCGGCCTGTGGGGTTATCGATAGAGTTAAGCTATTTTAGAGCGAGGTGGTCGGTTATAACAAAGGCGGTAGCCTTTGGGGTAACATCGTAGCTTTCGAATGGCCAAACATTCCTTCCCCGTAGCGGAGTAGATCTCTTCAGCCTTGACGAGACGTCGGCTGGCGTAAGGGATGCCCCGTTCTTCCCCTGCAATCTATTGGTTCAGATCTGCTCCCAGGCCATAGTCACTGGCGTCAGTCTGCAAGGAGGTTTGAGTTCCCGTATCGCTGCAATTTTGTCTGGATCGGTGTGAATACCGGAGTTGCTAATTTCGTGTCCTAAATATTTAAGTTAAGTAAAAAATGTAGTGAGAGTTAGGAATGAAAACTCCGGTAAGTTCGAAACTCACTTTGATGTCCGTCAAGGAGATGGCAAATTCTCCACGAAGACAATGCGCTGATAGCGGCCTGGCTATCTGTAAATATGTAAATGTTGGCACCCCTAGTACCTTTAAGGAGGATACTGTGGGAGCAGACGTCCAAGGCATGAATCTCTGCTTGAAAGACACTGGGCCAGATGCCCATTGCAATAGAGGTTATGGTGTTGGGTCCGACAACTCCAGCACCTACACCCTGTTCCGTCTTGGAACCATCCGTAAACCATAGCTGGCACCGGAGGTTACGACAGGGGTTGCCTTCAGTCCAAGTCTCGCGATTTCGAGTGAGAGATCCAAATTTTCTATTATGGAGAAGTTCCGTGGTCATATAATCTGATCTTGAGCAGATCGATAGGCCAGAAAGAGAACTTATAAGTGCAGCATGGCCTGTGTCACTTTCCACGAGTCCAGACGTGATCCGGATCCGCAGAATACTTTGCATAGCTGACTTTTTGATGTGTATGTGCAGTGGAGTCAATCAAAGGACTGTCTCCATTACAGCTGTAGGACATGTACGCATTGCTCCCGTCAGATATAGGCATATCAGTCTTTGTAGCTTACTGCACTTTTTAATTGCTCCGCTTTGCTGCACCTTGGGCCACCACACAAGGGCTGCGTACGTGATAATAGGGCGGACAACCAGTCTATTATATTGGGTCTGAAACCCCAAGTGTTACCAAAGAATTTCCTACAAGCCCATAAAGCTCGAGTGGCCTTTGAGAGCACTAACTCTAGGTGGGGTTTCCAGTTCAGCCGTTTATCTAGAACTATTCCTAGGTACTTAACCTGACTGGAGAACTCCACCTCTGTTCCATTAATGGTCAGGTTCCTCTTCGTAAAGGGAACAATCACGGCTTTTTGGGGATTGATGCTAAGTCCTTCACTTAGGCACCAGTTAAGGGTTACGTGGAGGGCTTGATCCATCGCATTTGTGTTGGTGCTCTCGTATTTCCCTGTCACTTTTATAGCTAGGTCGTCTGCGTAGCCGATGACCTCATAACCAAGCCCTGACAGTTTGGTTAGCAGTTCATCAATTACCAGGGACAATAGCAGTGGAGATAACACACTCCCTTGTGGACAACCCTTTACAGCTCTTATGCTGACTTAAGTGCCATTTAGGGTTGATGTTATATCCAGGGTACGAAAATAAACCGTACTTTTCACGAATGTTCGTCCAAAGAAGCAAACTTTAAAAATTTTTTGAATCGAACACGAACATAAACATAAACAAAACTTTTGCAGTGCCAAAGAATACAAACAATACAATTCCTTTTTCGCACTTTGATTTTTTTTGATATACCGAAACACACGCAACGAAACGCGAACGAAATGGTTGGCAAACGTTAAAAACGAATTATTCGCTCACTGCCAATTTTTGTAAATGTGTGTACCAGCAACGATCGTTTTTGTTTTGCTTTGTATACATATGTATGTATCAGCAAAGCACGCAGCACATGTGTATGTATACACCCGCAGGAATTGTTGATGCGTAGTATGCATATGAATAGTAACCAATTTTACAGTAATTTGTGTGCCTGTGTGTGCACCAGTTAAGAGTTTTGTTTGCGACCAGCTGTTTTCTTTGAATTGATGTGCAGCAACACTTGCATTGCTTCTGTCACTTGCCAAAATAATTAGTCGCATTAAGAAGTACCTACGCATATAAAAAAAATGCCGCGACCAAAAAACGAGGAGTTGTGGAAATTATTTAATTATTGTGAGGTTGATAAAGTATATGTATGCAAGAACGAAGGATGCAACAAAATATTAAAAGGGCATGCCGCTAACTTGGAGAGGCATTTAAAAATTTTGCATCCAAAAATATATGACCCTTTCATTGAAAAAAAAAAGTGGTATAAATTTAAGAAATCAAAAAGAAATAGTTAAATTTAGTGGTACAGCCTATAAAGAAAATATAGAAAAGGCGATTGTTGAACTCTTTACAAAAAATGGCAGACCCCTTCGCATGGCTGATGACACGGCGTTCAAAATTTTAACAAAACCATTGTTAGATGCTTCAAACATAATATTGAATGAGCACAATGTTGGTGAAAAAATAGCCGAATTTGCTTCAAATTTAAAAAAAAAATTGCAAAGGAACTAAGTGGAAAATTATTGTCTTTAAAAATTGATTCAGCAACAAGGTTGTCTGTAAGCGTATTGGGCGTTAATGTACAATATATAAGCAACAACTGCATAACAATAAAGACGCTTGCAATAAAGGAGCTAAAAGAGCGGCACACAAGCGACTATTTGAAAAGTGTTTTGCTGGAAGTTCTGGCTGAATATGGTATAAATTTACACCAGATATTAACAATAACAACGGATAATGGAGCTAATATGGTAAAAGCCGTCAATGACTTAAACCACACAAGCACTGAAACAGAAGCAGACTCTGAAAATTTCGTTGATATTGAAGCCTTATCTGTCGACAAAAGTCTGTCTTTAGACAACAGCAATACAAATGTTAGATGTGGAGCGCACACCTTACAACTTTGTGTGATGGACGTCCTCAAAACAGGAAGCATCAAAGAAAAGCTGGAAAATATACGAATGGTTGCAAGAAAACTCAAAACTCAAACTTATGTTAACCTGCTGAAAAACGGTTGCCACAAAATGCCTATCTTAGATTGCCCAACTAGATGGAACTCCACGTATCTTATGCTAGAAAGACTAATAGAGTTAAAGGAATTTATAAATTTGATCAAAGCGGATAACCAATTTTTCGAAGCTAGCGAAGAAAGCTGGGCTTTCATAAACGAGTTTTTGACTGTTTTTTTAAAATTACATATTCAGCGTCAAAAAAGTTGCAATCGGAAAACTTAATTTATAGCGACTTATACATCGAAATTTTGAATGTTATTCGTAGATTGGAGAGTCTCTCGACAACGGAATTAAGCACAAAATTAATTGATGCTGTCAACAAACGCAAATATCTATTATTTGAGAGCGACGTTGACTCCAGATCAAATGGCCAAAGCTAAAAACTGCATAATAAAATTACATACGCGCTTTTCAGCCTTAAAAGGTATACAAATGCAAAATCAGAACGTTCATTTTTTATATAATTTACCTTTATTTACAGAAAATAATACAACGGTATCAACATCATCTATAATTGATGGTTCAAATACAGTACTGAATTCATCAGCATTAAATAATTTGGATAATTTATTAGAAGCGCACCTAAATAACATTGATAAAGGGACAGGCAAAGACAACACAATTCAAAGTATAGAACTCGAACTTCTTATGTATGAGCGGCAGAGTCGATTAGGATTAACTGACAACATTATTGAATTTTGGAACAACCATGGGAATTCCCTCTCAAAGATAGCCAATGTTGTGTTAGCAATCCCATGCACGCAAGTAAGCGTGGAGCGTTTATTTTCTGCATTGAAATATATTTTATCAGAGCAGCGAAATAAACTGACTTCAACTAATTTAGAGAATATTTTATTAGTAAGGACAAACGGCACATTTGAATATATTTTTTAAACTTTAATAAGGCTATATTTTTAAGTTTCAATGAAGTTTGCATTTTTGGTTTTTATTATATTAACTGTTGTTGAATTTAATGTATTTCGTTTTGTTTTAAAGGCGTAATTGAATCCTTTTTTTTAAATATTTTTCAGTTTTTTAATTTTTATTATATGAAATTATGTTGTTTAAGTTTTCATGAATATTCTTTATTTTGTTTACATTAAACATTAAAAAAACAAACAAGAAAAATTTGTGTTTCAATAGGTTAAAATTCGTATGTGTGTACATACCAGCAAAAAAGATACAAATTCAATTGTACCAAAGTATATAGAACTACATAGTACTAAACACTAACAAATGCATACATATAATGCAAAAAGGGTATTTTGCTATCGAGTCCCAATTTGTTGAAAATTGAAAAACCAATTTTCAATTAATAAGCACTATAGCACTGACGGTAGAAAACGGCAGCTCCATCCACCGCAAAATAAAATTTTGTTTCTATTTTTTAGCTTTGATGAACTTAAATTTTGACTTTCTAATTTTAAATCTACTATTAAACATTGTCAAAAAATTTTTATAAAATTACCTATCAACCCCCGTTTAAACTAAATTATAATCACATCTAGTCAAGGAGATATTGCGCTCTAAAGTTGAAAAAGTAAACTGTATCATTCTAACTGTTACCCACTGTACATGCAAACATACACTTGGCACGCTTCACCAGCAAATAAAAAAATTCTCTTCAACAACCATCCTAGACAAAGACATTCGCAACGCAACTGAAAATTATGCTTACAGTAAGCCTACATGCATACTAGTGCTGGAAGTAACATCGATGTTATATCGATGCATCGATGTTTTTTATTTTTTTCGTATCATCGATATTTTTATTTCGATTTTCGATTATCGACCAAATCCTATTACGGACAAAATATGGGCAATCAACGGCACGTCACAGACACTTTTATAGGCTTTTCACACTGAGCACATTTAAGCGGAACGCATGGGATTTTTTGAAGATGTGAAATTGGTGTTCACACTGACAACATCTAGCATCTAGCATCTAACATCTTGCTGTCATATTGACAGGCTGACACGTAAAATCAGCAATTTATGAAAATATATTAAAAATGTTATTTAAAATTAAAACATCTATCTTTTTATGCGTTAATTTGCAAGATCAATATTATTAAGGAAGGGTTTTATGAATTTATGTTGAAAACATTAATTAATTGGAAGTATTAATGAGGACGATGAGCTGGTGCTAACTCGCACATACACACATACATATATATAGTACATATACATATATGCAAGCGCCACGAGCTGTTTGGATGTTTGTTGGTGTTGTGCTAAAGTGCATCGAGTCCATTGGACCTCACCAATGCCTGAAAGCCACTGGTTTCGAAAAATATTAGTAAATTCATAATATATTATAAAAAAAGTATGCATATTAGCCAATTGTTTAATTGGATGTGTGCTACATTAACATAAAGTCAACAGCAGTAGAAGTTATTGACCACCATAATTATTAAGTTAGTTTTTTAGCAAAATTAAACCTTGAGCTACACATTTTCATATGTCAATTACCGTCGAATTATCGCCGGTGCTATAGTAGATGTCAAAAACAATATGCTGATTTTTTAATGAGCCACAATTTGCCTTTGTTTATAAAAATGTAATAAATAAGAGATACAAAATATAAATCAATAAAATTGGTTTCTACTTTTTTCCCTCATCCAACTAGAAGCTCCGACTGGAACGCTTGCTGGATTGCGTTTTACGTTTTTGTTATCTATATATTGCCGCACATTTTAAATTGTGTACCAGTTCCATAAACATATGAGGCTTTGGCGCCTTGTTTTGAATTCAAAGTTGCCAGTCTTTTTCAATGACATTGTTAACATTTTCGCAGCGAATGACAAAATTTAGAGGTGCACAGAAAAATAATCGAGTAATTTCTCATCGGGACACAATAAGATAGGAACATTTCCACAAGATGTTGGAATGATGTTGAAATTTACGGAACGGGTAATTCATACGTAGCATCTTCGACATAAGATGTTAGATGTTAAATGTGCCCCAGTGTGAATAGGCTATTAGAAAAAAACAAATCTCAAAAGATCCGAAATAGTAGAGTTGACTCAATTTTGGCACTTCGACAATATTTTAATGTCGAAATCCGTTGAATTACTGAAAGGCAATACCTTTTAAAGTTTTGCAAGGCTGGCAATCTAGTGAGCGACAAGCGGAGTTCGCTTAAATCAAAAAACGTTGACATGATTTTATTTTACAACCATAATGAATCGATCTCAAATTAGTTTAAAGATTATGAGACTACGATTCTGGCTGGAACAGAAAATTTTTTTGTTATAACTCACAGGCTCACAGAATAAAGTGGTGTAAACTTTACATGTGACAGAGGCACCCCTTCTGGACTTTGGGCAGCTGAAACCGAAGTCCAAAAAACCCCGATCCAAGGGTTCTTAGATAATAGCCAAATTATCTCGATTTATGGGATTTTTTGGTGGTTATCCATAACCCATGTGTGAAGGAGTTTTTTGGACTTCGGATTCGGCTGCTCAAAATTTATAAGGGATGACTCTGTCACCTGTTAAGTTTACACCACTTTTTTTTGTGGCCTGTATTATCTTTTGCTTTCGTTGTATGTATAACCTTTTGGATTGTTATTTATTATTTCCTTGCTTGTTTTTCTATGAAATGTAATTAATTTTGAAATGTATATTATGAAAATATAGTTATCTCTTGGTTTGTTTGTTATTATTTGAAAATACTTATATAACCAAACCAACAGATGGCCCACTCTGTATTAATTTAAGCCTTCAAAAAATTACCGCCACATGTACTTCGATGTATCGAAACATCGATGTATCGAAGTTAAAAAATATCGAAAACATCGATGTTGGCCAACATCGATGTTTCTCCAGCACTAATGCATACACAAAGCAAAAACAACTCGTTGCTAGTGCCCACAAATGCACAAAAATTGGCTGCGGCAGACTAACTCTACACATACATAAAAAATGAAGCAAACGACAATTATTCGTTCACGAATTGTTCATAGTTTAAGTTCTCTTGTTTAGTTCACTTCCCGAGTACCTTTCGGCATTGGTTTCCTTCTCGTTCGTGTGCACAAACAATACATAAACAAATCCAATGTACTTTATTTTTGTTTTCATACGTTTGTGTTTTCTTCTCGGCAAAGAAGGAAACTAAACGAAAAAGCACTTTACGTTTAGTTTATTTTCGTATTCTGGTTATATCTCCCTGACGAAGCATGTCCTCTATCCATGCAACAGTGTTACGGTCAATATTCCTACGAACAAGTGCCCTGGATATAGAACAGTAGTTGGTATTGTCAAAAGCACCCTCAACATCTAGGAATGTGCACAAAGCTATGTTCCTGGATTCTCTGTTGACTTTCCTTTGACGTATGCAACTGCATCGAGTGCAATCGGATTGTACTGTGCAGTTTGTTTCTGATACGTAGGTCGAGAAGTCTCTCTACCGTCTTCAGAAGAAAAGAGGTAAGACTGATGAGTCTGTAAGATTTGGGCTTGTCGAGTGGACTGTTTCCAGCCTTGGGGATGAAAACTACCCACACCCTCCTCCAAGGACGGGGTATAAAGCCCCAATCAAAGCTTGCTTTAACAGACGAATCAGAGGATGTAAAATGGTTTACAGGCAGTTCTGAAGAAGTGCTGGAAAGATTCCATCTCCTCCTGGCGCTTTAAAGGGATCGAATGAGTTTATCGCCCACCGAACCTTGTCAACATCGAATATTTTGCCAGATGTTCTGGCAGCCCGTAGTATATTAGGTTCATAATCTTCGGATTGCGCAACTCCGTCACAAATAATCGAACCTTGAAAGTGAGTTTGGAGTAGAAGCTCCAGAGTTTCCTTTCGGTCTGTAGTGAAAGAGCCATCACTCTTGCTTTGTAGACCAGCCCCATTTGAAGGTTCTTTGGCCATAACTCGCTCGAGTCTGTGAGGTTTCGGACGTTACTACAGAAACTCCTCTAGGTTTCCCTTTTAGAATTCCTTATGTCGTTATTGTAGTCAGTGAGAGCAGCCTTGTACTCCTCCCACTGTTTTGTTTTCCTGGCTTTGTTGAAGAGTCTCCTTACTGTTTTCCTTTTAGCAGTTAGGTTGGCGTTCCACTACGGAACCTCGCGTTTTGATCGGAAAGAACGCTCAACCGTGCTCTCATGGAAGGAGGAGACTAGCACATCTTCAAGCTTGCTTGCAGTCAGGTCAATCTCGAAAACTGAGTTGATGTTTGAGACCAAAGAGTCGGCCCTATGCTCAGCTAAGGTCTGAAAAAGTACCCAGTTGGTTTTCTTTGGGTTGAAAACCCTCTGCTCTAACTCCGCCCGCCCTGGTAGGTCAAACCTAATGCGCTGATGGTCTGAGAGAGTAGCTTCATTTGTAACCCTCCAGTTACTAATGAGATGGGACATGGAGTTGCTAGCCAGAGTGAGGTCAAGAACCTCTTCTCTGATAGCGTTTATAAAGGTGGGTTTATTTCCTTTATTGATAATAACTAATTGACTACACAATAGATATTCTAAGAGGGACTCACCTCTGACATTGACGTCACTGCTGCCCCAGATGGGATGGTGCGCGTTGGCGTCGCAGCCGATGACCAACTGTGTTTTTTGTTGTTTACAGTGGTCCACAAGCCGCCTGACCTATGTCGGCGGAGCGTCTGCCGTGTCACCAGGAAAATAAGCTGCCGCCACAGCTATCTCCCTCGTGCCGTTCTCAGTAGCCACTAGAATCAGCGCGGCCACTAGATCTCTGGAGATGAAATTCGTTAATGGAAGATATTTGACACTATTGTCAATGAGCATCGCAGCGCGAGGCACATCCACTTGACGATCATACAACAACTTACTTGTAGTGACGTTAAGTCCACGGACTTGGCCACCATTCGACCAAGGCTCCTGGATGAGAGCCAGGTCGATTTTGTCCTCGGCGAAGGTCCTGCACATGGTGGCTGACGCCCCTTTGGCTCATTGCTCTCCCTTATGGAGCGCTGTATGAGGCTGTTGTGCTTGCCTCGGCGAGACCCGTTGCCTCTAACGCCCTTCGGCAGTTTATCCGCTTTGGACCGGGTGGTCTGCGCGGTAGCAGGGCCCTTCCGTTTTCCTTGACTAGCATGCCCAGCAGCTTTGCTAGTCGAAGAACGCGGATCGTTGGCGGAGGGGGCAACAGCTACCACCATGCGGGTCGACGGCACAGATGCCCTCACAGTGGCTACCACCGGCGTGGCAGTCACCTTCACGGGGGGTACGGGGATTGTTTTCCCAGCCTCCTGGCTTGCATCTGCTACCATTGGGGGCTCAGCAGCCTTGGGGCCAGCACCCCTGAGACTAAGCCTTACCTTCCCGAAATGGTAGTAGATAACCCTATTCTGTTCCACCAGTTGTTGATAGGATGACCCATCAACCGCAAGGACGAGATGCAGAAGTTGACCTTGTGTCAACCTCTGTATTACTCGCCATTGCGAGGTGCAGACAGAATTTTGGGCACTGACAGCCGCCAAAACTCTCTCATTCGTCAAGTCGATGCTGTTGTGGAAGCAGCCACGAACCACATGGGAACGTGGAAACTCCTCCTCCGTCATCAACTTGATGTCAAGAGCAACTTTGCTTTTGATGTTGCAGAAGTTTCTCTTCACCCCTGAGGCCGTGGAGTCATTCGCACAGATAAGCAAAACCCAGTTAGTGCGAAGGACACATCCTTCGAACTGGGGTTTCACCTCACCGACGAACTCCAGGGTGGCCTCAAGAATTGCACTTTTAATCCTTGCCATTTGCTCGGATGTAAGCGCTGCAGCATTAGAAATAAAGCCTAGCTTGACGCCTTTCACTACGCTGCTGTAGGGCATCTTGTTGGACTCCGCTTGGGTCCGCTTTTGCTTTTTTGTCGCCGTGGGTGGCGATTTTTCATCCGATCGGCCTCTCTTGACCTGTGTCGCAGAGGGTGCCGATGAGATGGAAGCCAGAGCTTCTGCTCTGGAGAGACCCTTGTCAAGGGCTATCTTCAGGAGTTTTTTCTCCCGGGACGACAGCTTCACAAACGAAGGCTGTTGATCCAGATTGAGGGTCTGGAGTGCGGCTCCGATGATGGTGCCGTTGTCTTACCATTAGTCCCCTCTGTTGACTTGGTACCGGTAATTCCGGCTTTTCCGTATGAACAGGTTCCGGTGACAACACCCGGTTCACTGAAACGTGCCCATCAGCGCCGGTTAGGGGGGCTGTATCCTGCAGCACTTCAGCTGTAGCGGTACATGTAGGAGTCGCCGTGCAGGCTTCTCCCTGGGGTGATGCTTTTAGAGTGACATCAAACTTATCAGAATTGTTTAAATTTATATCCATGCGATATTTGAGAAAACACGGGTCTTGGTGGTCGCCCACGGGATTACCCGAGATGCCGTGGGAAGTCAGCTATTTTAAACTGGAGGTTGACAGGTATCCAGAGTCCGCATACTAACGACCGAGCGACCCCTCGGCCATGCATCTATCTTCGTATGATGTTCCACCTTAGATTGGGGTAATTTTTTATAAAAAAGTGTTCTTCTCTTCGCCCGATTACAATTAGTCAGCACCACATGGCAGAGACATGACCTTACCATGGGCCTGCTTCCAGCCGCCCTCACGGGGAGACTATAGTCGCACTATCAGTAGTATACCACAATTACGGCGCGTATCACCAGCGTGATTACACGTTATTCCCCTTGTGATACCTATTGGCTGACGACCTAGACAGTACTTCCGCCTAAAAAAATTCCTGAGAAATAAGAAGCTCGAAAGAAATACAAAAGTGTCTATATACCAAACGCTGATTGCACCAGTTTTAATGTACGCCATGTAGTGGCCGTAATAACATTAAATACGATCCAAAAAAATCGTTACATTTATACATTTTTAAAATTGGCATAAAAGCTGAGTTTGAGCAAACTTACAGAACCGTAAGAAAGCTCGTGCAATTATGTAGCGCGCTTTTTGTGGGTCAATGACCGATTGCACATCAGGTGATTATGCCGTACTCTAAAGCTTGGGAGAGAGCGAGAAAGAAAGAGTTGCTGATGATCTGCGTTCTTCGTTTGCACATGGGTAATTCCGTTATTTTTAAAAGCTTAGCTTAAGCGCTCCCGCCTGAAGTGATTTAGAAGTGCAAAGAGCAGTCCGGCTGCGCACCAATATCCTCAGCAACAACAACAGCAAATTCAAACGACACAAGAACAACTGCAGCGGAGCTTAAAGCGGCTGCACAAGTTCATCAACAACCACAACAACGGCAGCAGTGCTTGAAGCGACTGCGCGCGTTTTCGACAGCAACAACAACCACTGCTGCAGTGCTTGAAGCAGCTTCGTATATTCCCCAGCAACAACAACTGCAGCATTGCTTAGAGCGGCTGTTCACTTTCAGCGACAGCAACAACAACTGAGCTGAGATAACAGCGGCTGTGCATCCACACCAGCGACAAATATAGGGCCGTTGCGCACCCTCAGCAACGGAGCAAAACAAAAACGAAATAAATAAAAATTAGAAATACCGCAAGTAACAACACAAATTGTTTGAATATATACGAAATCAGCTGTCTTATTGAGTCTTAAATACAATATATTTTGTTTACGTACGGCTAAAAGAAGACAAGCCATGTAAGCTTTGAAAAGTTTATCTTCTCTTCTCGTGCGTAAGCTCGGTAGAGCATGTAAAAGGTCTCTGGCGCACAAGCTTTAAAATATTTTAATTGCTCTTAATTAGGCACTAAGCATATGGTCGTTGCGTATTATTTTTTTGTTTTTTTTTATTAAAATTTTTCTTTAGTTTTAAAAAAAAACTTACTCATAAATATAATAGAAAATTGTCAAACAGTGAGGGCTGATCATTATATTCAAACATACACATTTAAATTTATAAAACCAAAATTGGCAAGGCCTTACTAATCAATTTGATTTTCCCCTAAAAAGGTCCTCAGCATGCACCACAATCGTTGAGCTCAAGGATTCGTCGGCGTATGAGTGAGTTTAAATAGGCCAATAACGGCCACTAGCGTTGTTTGTAGAAATATGTGTATCGGTGAATGTTAATATTGTCAGCACTTTAAAACAAAAAAAAAAAGGCGATTTAAATTATAAACTATATTAATAAGTTAAAACGAAAATTGTACACCTTATTTTTAAGAACTAATGTTAAGTCTACATATCTATATTATATCCCATTCCTTTAAATCTTTATAAAATTATATGGTCCAATAATATGAATTGTTAAATTACTACCACTACTACTATTACTACGTGTTCACTCTGAGTAGGACAAGATTAGCCTTATAGGAACATGAAATCCCAATAGGTTGTTTTAGGGTCAAAATAGACGGCCAAGCCGTTTATGATTAGACATAGGTTGGGTGGGTTTAGATGGGGCTCGGCAACACCAGAGTTCCCAAAATAAATAAACATATAGCAGCATAGTCCATGTAATTGTTTGTTGAGTTGTTTATTGTATTACTTAGTTTTCATTTATTTTTATTTTTTTTATCCGTCATGTGCACCTAATAATTTATGTTAAGTGTGTGTCAGGAGCAAGTTTTTAGGAAAACCCCCCCCAGTCCGGCGAGCTGAGCCAGAGCGCAGCTAGAGGTGCACCGTCCCTAAAGACCCTCTTGAGCGTCCAAGTTACATCTTCGGCGTTATAGATACGTACACCCTACATAATTGGCGCCCAACGTGTGGGGCTTGACCTTAAACAAAAACACCTTTTAGGCAAATTTGCCAGGCCCCAAAAACAAAAGCTCAAAATAAATCCATCCAAAACAATAGAATTTTTTTTAGAATAACTTTAATAGAAAAAATCCGTTCCTTATCCGCCACCAATTCTGAGGCTGCTTGAAGAATAAGCGACAACTAATGGTTTTTATTTATTTAAAAACATCATATACGTAAGTCGACTCAAGTTTAATCGGATGGTTTGTGTGCGAATGTTAAGGGGACTAATATTGAAGTTATCCAGGTTCAAAAGTTAAAAAACCATCTTTTGATATATTTGGTTGATGTTAATTTAGGAATTTGCGATCTGTATTGATCATAGATTGATAGGACGACCAAATTATACTCAGCTAATATAGTCAAAATGGATTTTTGACCAAAATATGTTTAAAAAATGACTATCATCAGTTTTCGGAATTGGTACCTGCTAGACGATGGGATTTAGGGGTATACCAATTAAAGACTTAGTCCAGTTTATAAACAGTAATAGATTTAATATAAAATTTCACTATTTAGTATGCTGCTATAATAGTAATACCAACCTTTTGTGTTTTCATGTACCTTTTTGTCTATTCATGTTTGAAAGGAGTGAATAATATTTTTTTTAAAGAATTTTGATACATTTTTTTTATGCGTTAATTGAATACTTTCCTTGATATTGAACTTGTCAAGATTCATGATATTTTTTTGTTTGAGAGATTTATTTTGAAATAGATAATAAAAACTATTTTCGTGATTACGATTATTTCAAATAATAATTAATTAATCATATATTATATTCTTTGTTATTGTTAATAGTTTTTGGATATAATTATATATCTATTAAATTATTATTAATAATTGATAATTATTATTAATTAATTATTTATTTATTTATTTATTAGAACCAAAATTGAGTTGAAAATGTCCGTCCGTCACAGTAGCGAGGACATAGCCGCAGGAAGTAATGCCAATGGTATTCCATGTGGAGTTTGTCGCGAAGACATAAAAAGAAATCAGTTGATGGCTTCGACTGTTTGTAGGCATCTTTTTCACGATGAGTGCATTAGGAAATCCCTTGAAAGTGCTAAACTATGCCCAATCTGTAAGGTTGAGTGCCACCCAGAACAACTTCGAGTTAATGCAGGCGAAACTGCAATAAATATACCGAGTGTTCCAAGTACTGACGCAGGTCCCAATTTAAGAGGAAAGTCACAGTATAGACCCAGAAATGGGCGTGGGGCAACACCGAGAAGAGGCATGCAGACTAGGTCTCAGGGCGAAAATAGAGATAACCTAGAAACGAGGGATCAGTCAGGCAGCAGGTTTAGCGAGGCCGAAATCCAAGAGAATGTTACAAGTTACATACAGACAATTATTCAAGCTAAACAGAAAACTATGATGGACGAGCTAGGCTCTTTTATTAAGAATTCGATAGAGCAGGCTTTGGAGTCCCAAATGAGAAACTTAAATGTTGACCGGATTAACCTAGGGAACATTAAAGAAAGATCTCGAGCACCATCACGCTTGTCAGAGGCGCCACAGCCATTTGAATTTGACAGAGTAGAGTATGAGAGAAATATGCCTTCTACATCAAGTATGCACCCAGAAAAAGCCGCAGGTATTTTAGCCAGTTGGCGTCTTAAGTACGACGGCACAAAGGACTCAATGTATGTAGAAGAGTTTCTTTACCGAATACGTTCGCTTACGGCACAAACCTTAAACCACGACTCTAATCTGTTATGCGATAATTTGCATTTATTATTCGTGGGAAAAGCAAATGACTGGTTCTGGAATTTCCATAGGAGAAATTTTCAATTTTCTTGGAAGTCTTTCTGCACCGCATTTAGGGAAAGGTTTGATGATGCTAAAGACGACTTCGATTTATGGGAGCTTATTAGAAAACGGAAACAAAAAGACAGCGAGTCTTTTGACGATTTCCAATCTGCGATTGAGGAATTAGTCTCCCGACTTCCTGAAGAAATAGGCGAGCAGAAACTGATTGACATTTTAAAGCGAAACGCTAAAACCACGCTTAGATACGAACTTTTGCATCCTAAGATCAATAGTGTTCGAGAACTAAGAGAAGAAGTTAGGAAACATGAGAATTTCTGTAGGGAGACAAGCACCATGTTATCCCGTTCAAAGTTTATTAGGCCTAATGTGGCCGAGATTTTGCCAGAAGAAATCAGAAATTCGTGTAATACCCCAAAACAAACCCAGCTATTAGAAAGTATTATGCCAGATATAGAGAAGGAACTCAAAAGTGTCTGTTTAAGGAGACGGCCAAAGCGCTCCACAAGACGTTTAAAACTATTTTGGAACAAAGTTCGCGGAGTTCGAAAAAAGTTAGTTTCAGCAGTTTTCCGATGAAAGGATATATACCGATATTGACGTTGAAGGGCATAATTTTAAGGCCTTATTAGATTCAGGTGCCACAATTAGTTGCTTAGGCGGAACAGCTGCGAACATTTTAATCAAACATCCAAACACGCGAAAGTGTTCAGGTCGTGTTAAAACGGCTAGCAATGAACGATGCGCCGTAAAGGCTTTTTTAGTTGTACCTATTAAATTTCGAAATCAGACTATTGATATGAAATTGTATATAGTCCCGGGATTATCACAAGATGTATACTTAGATATAGATTTTTGGAAAAAGTTTGGTCTTTTAAAAGACTTAATGACGGAAAGCGTAGTGGTCTACGAGTTAGATGTGGGTAATGAGAATGAAAACTCACCAAAAATGCATAGTCTTAGTCCTGAGCAAAAACTCAGACTGCAAGCCGTAATAAATACGTTTCCTTCATATGAGAAAGAAGGCTTAGGCCGGACTCATCTCATTACGCATTCCATTAAGTTGGATACCGACACCCCAGTTAAACAGCGCCATTGGCCTGTGCCCCCAGCTAAAGAGAAGTTAATGTTTGAAGAAGTAGAAAAAATGGTAGAACTTGATGTGATTGAAGGATCTACAAGTCCTTGGAGTAGCAATAGTGTACTGTTTGAGAAAGTCAATAAAAAACGCCTTTGCTTAGATTCTAGAGTAATTAACCAATATACTCGTAAGGATGCATATCCATTACCACAAATAGATGGCATTTTGATTAGGCTACCACCAGCAAAATTCATTACAGGCCTTGATATGAAACACGCCTATTGGCAAATACCTTTAGACGAGGCTTCTCGTCCGTACACAGCCTTCACGGTGCAAAATCGTGGGTTATTCTAATATAAAGTAATGCCATTCGGTCTCACTAATGCAGCCCAAACGCTTTCCAGGCTCATGGACAACGTGATACCAGTTAATCTACGTACCCGTGTATTCGTATACTTAGACGATTTGTTAATATTATCCGATGACTTTGAACCACACATGCTTCTATTACAGGAGGTGGCAATTCATTTACGAAAAGCAAATCTGACGATAAATATTGCTAAATCTAACTTTTGCATGCGGGAGATTAAGTACTTAGGGTTTTTAATTGGATATGGCCAATTAAAAACAGATCCTGGGAAAAGCCATTATTGATTTTCCAATACCCAAATCGGTTAAACAGCTCAGACGTTTCCTAGGAATGGCCGGGTGGTACCGACGATTCGTTGATAATTACGCCACAATAAGTTTTCCTTTAACTGAATTGTTAAAGAAAAATAAGTCCCTTAAGTGGAATCCTGCTGCTGATGAAGCATTCAAAGATCTCAAATTACGTTTAACTTCAGCTCCGGTATTATCCGTACCAGACTTTGCCAAGCCTTTTACTCTACTGTGTGACGCTAGCACGTTTGGTCTAGGTTGTGTTTTAGCCCAACAGAACGAAGATGGAGTAGAGTTGCCCATAGCATTCATGTCGGAAAAGTTGTCGAAGGCTCATAGAGATTATTCTGTAACCGAACTAGAATGTTTGGCTGTTTTAAAAGGCATTAAGAAGTTTCGAGCTTATGTGGAAGGGCAAGACTTTCAAGTCGTGACCGACCATGCATCGTTACAATGGCTCATGAGGCAAAAAGACCTGTCTGGCCGATCGGCTCGGTGGGCAATAAAATTGCAGGGTTTCGATTTTCAAATAATTCACAGAAGTGGGTCTCAAAATGTGGTAGCTGATGCTCTTTCACGCCAAAATGATATTGAGGAGTTAGAAGAGCAAGGACCCATTGTAGATTTAACATCATTAGAATTTAAGTCTGCAGAATATTTGGATATAATAGACAGGATTCAATTAAATCAGGTTAAACTACCAGATTTGAAAATAAATAATGGCTATGTATACAAAAGAACAGAACATGCAATTGGGGATGTGGTACAAGATAACCTTAATTGGAAGTTATGGGTTGCGGCAGGACTTACTCAGGACATAATCTCCAGAGCTCATGACCCACCTAATGCCTCACATTGTGGTATAACTAAAACAACAGAAAGATTAAAAATATATTTATTTTGGCAAAAAATGGTTACCCAAATACGTAATTATGTCTCAAAATGTAATGTTTGTCGTCAGACAAAAAGCCCAAATATAGTCTTGAAGCCGCCAATGGGAAAGCCAATGATCTCAGAACGCCCATTTCAAAAACTGTATATGGATTTGTTAGGTCCATATCCTAGATCAAAAAGTGGTAACATAGGTCTGTTGATTATTGTGGATCACCACACCAAGTTCCATTTCTTATCACCACTGAAAAAGTTTACTTCTGACAGGATTTGTCATTACTTGGAACAGGTCTTATTTTGTACTTTTGGGGTCCCAGAGACCATTTTAACTGATAATGGTTCCCAATTTAGTTCAGGTACGTTTAAAGCTTTTCTTACACGATTTGGAGTTAAGCATATGTGCACCGCTATATATTCGCCACAAGCAAATGCAAGTGAGCGGTTGAATAGGTCCGTGTTGGCTGCTATAAGAGCTTATAATGAAAAGGATCCTACCAGTTGGGATCAAAAACTGCCCGAAATCAGTGCTGCGCTTAAAGCGAACATTCATCGTAGTACCGGATATTCTCCCTACTTTCTAGCGTTTGGCCAAAACATGATCCTTAACGGAAAAGATTACGAATTGCTCCGTAGTTTAAGACTGCTGTCAGATGATACCTTAATAAAGCCTCCAGACGCTATTCAAGTTATTAGACAAGCGGCAACAACTAAAATTGCCGAGTCTCATGGAAGTAAGGCAAAGACCTACAATTTACGTAGCCGTAACATTACGCTGAAAGTTGGTGACGCTGTATTTGCCCGTAATTTCTGCCAGAGTGATGCGGCTAAGAATTTCAGCTCTAAACTAGCACCTGTACTCGTACCAGCAAAAGTAACTCGCAAAGTTGGTACCGCATATTACCAGTTGGAAAATGATCAAGCCAAGAACTTAGGAGTTTACCATTTAAAAGACATTCAAGTCAGAACATAAACTGCCTTTCTTCAGTTAATGCCTCGATAGTAAAACTGTTGTTTCATTAACTGTGCTGTAGTGGCCATGTGGATCTAGGTAAAATATATGATCCAAAAAGTCGTTATTGAGCATACTCAACTATGAATATTGTGGCCAAACAAAAGCCGATCCAATTTATATAGGCGGATTTATATAAAACTGCACACGCGAGTTAAACATATATAAGTTAACATATATATAGTAACATATCCATATTAAGAACTCCACTCAAACTATCAACTTATGAATATGTTTACGTCTCTAACATTAACCTCATGTCAAATAACTTTACGACTCCAATGTTTAAGACTCCAAAAGAAATGTCAACCCTAATATTTTTACGGCTCCACGCAACAAAAATAACAATAATAAATTTAGCGGCAGCGTTAGATAACGCTGCGTACTTGAAACTCCAGCGACACACCATGGCTCAAGTACTCCAATGGAGGTCGTATTTCGTCCGTTTGAACTCCAAGATCGTTATCGACCCAAAGAGGTCAAGATATAAATAAATATCCATGCAGCCAACGCGTGGGAAGCCAAAAACCGTATTCGTTAGTGTAATATTAAATTTTGAATAAAGAATTTTTAAAAGTTAAATTGCACTTACTTTATTGGCGCAGTCGGTAGGATTTTGTTGTGTAAGTTTTTAAAAGTTGTACGGTACTGACCAGTGAACGATATAACTAAACGACTAGTTTATCAAGGTCAGCGAATAACCAATAGAAATTAATTATATCAGCAAGATCCGCAAAAGAACTTTCGTGATTGTAAAAAACCGCGATTGTGAAAAAAAAAAAAATCTTTTACAAAAATCCTATACGGTCGGTCTCAGTCTAAAAAGTGAAAAACTGCAATATAAATTAAAATAATATAAATTAAAATAATACAAATTAAAATTAAACTAAAAAAAAAAACTAAAAACAAAAATTGAAATGTAATACTAAAATTGAAAAAAAAAAAACTAAACTAAAAAAAAAGGTTTATAAAAACAAAGAAGCAAATTAATAAAACAAAAAACACAGCAAAGAAGAAAAAATGGCAAACCCAAGAGTCCTAGCGGACATACACTTAAACCAGGCGCTACAACAAATCAGACAAGTCCCTATCTACGATGGAGCACCGATGGAGTTCCTTTATAAAAAGGTTGGAATTTATCCAACAATTGTACCCGACGGAGGACGTGAGACAAGTCCAAATATTATATGGAGCAATCGAGTTGTAAGTGTCTGGAGAGGCGTCGAGAGTGGTGCAGATGTCACAAGCTGTTGGATGGAACGAGATGAAGCAGGCCCTTATTAGGGAGTTCAAAAACCACACGCCGTACGAGGAGCTGATTCTTCAGGTGTATAACACACGCTACAACGGAAGTCTCCGTAAGTTCATAGAAGATTTAGAGAAAAAATCATTTATTATTATTAATAAGCTAGCTTTAAAGGAAAATAATGAAAACAACATTGTACTAATCTATAATAACGCTATAAAACTGACAATTAAAGATGTAATCAACAAAAAATTGCCCGATAGAATTTTTATGACTCTAGCTAGATATGACATAACAAATTGTCAAAACCTAAAACGAGCAGCTCAGGAAGAGGGAATTCATGAGAATGAACATTTTGAAAAACCGAGAGAAAATTTAAATAAGAATAACCAAAGAACTAACCGCTTTAATAATGCCAACCAAAATATGGGACATTACCCAATAAGTGATTATAATCAGCAAAATCAGAATCAGTATGAGCAAGATAATAATTTTAGAGGAAACAATAATGCTTACAATCAAAATAGTTTCTATCGTCCGAATACGAATAATGCATACAATCAGAATAATTCTTATAGACCCAATACTAATAGACAACCACAACCAACATATCGTGAATTTAGGAATGCTTTGAACCAAGGTAGGAGCCAAAACCCCCTTAACTATAATAGTCAAAGGAACCAATCAAATTATACTGTAGCTAATCAGTCGGTCAAGAGACCGAGAGAAAGTCAGAGCGGCCAGATGAAAATGGATGTAAATTTTCATCAAGTAGCCTCGGAAGACAAAAATGTAGTCCCTATTTAAAAATTGAGTTGAATGGGAAAATTTGGAAGGGAAAAGCTGATTCGGGTTCATCAGCTAGTATTATGAAATTTAATATAACAGGAACTAAAGAGTTTGAGGAAGATGCTATTGTTCGCACTATGGGAGGAAAGGTGCGATTAACAAAAAGTATAATATTACCCCCTAGTATAACCTGTCCGTCTAAGCAAAAATTTTACATAAAAGACTTTTCCGATTATTATGATATATTGTTGGGTTGAGATTATTTAAAAGCCACTCGTGCCCATATTGATTACGAAGATGATACCGTAACATTGGGAGGTAAAGTATATAAAGTTATTAACCCTGGAAGATCATCGTTATTTTTATAACGTAAAGATCATCGTTCGTCGATTCGACGACGGCATTATTAAAAGTCGTGTTGAAATATCCTTATGTATCAAAACCCACAAAAGTTGTTATTTTTATATTATTTTGTTTATATATTTTTCAAATAAAACAATATCATGTCGTTTTTAAGTTGATTTTTAATAATAAATAAAAATCTCACAGCCTTTCTTCATTTGGCTTCACAAACAAAACATTAATACAAAAACATAACAAAAAGTAAGCTTAGCTACATATTATTCAATAAATCGTTTTTGTTTTTCTTAAAAGTAATAATAAAACCTAAAAGGAACATATTTCAACATTTTGTACAAGAGGCACAAAGCTCTATTTTGTGCTCCCCACAGCGACTTTTTTGACATTTTGCGCAGGATGATTTTGTCATCCGTCGCTTTGCAGAGGGACAAATAGCGCAAATTTTACGTTTTTTTATATTTATTTCACGATTTTCGGCATTCTTATCCACTGGAATTAATTTTTCGATATTACATCGCAGTGACGTCGACAATACCGGTACTTCTAGTCTATCTGCCAAATGACTTTTAGTAAGAGAAGAATGCAATTTTTTCATGAACGCTGGGCGACTGAGCGGTTTTTTATTTATTTGAAATATATTATGGCAGTAGATAACATAGCTGTTTATAAAAGCCATATTTAGCATACCAAAAAAATAGCACTTTGGCCATCTGTTCGTTTTACGTGAACAGCTCATGGTACTACACATTTGGTCAAAAGTGTCTACACCCCCTTTTGTTTTGTTGTAGAATTCGATCATGTAAGGCTTGTTTGATTTAGGATTTGTTGCTCCTTCTTCATTACAAGATGACAATAAATATATTACTTTGCTCGGCTTCGGTTTATATGACAGAAGTGTGAGTTCATTGTCGTAGCAAAACATTGCCGTATTACATTTCCGACCCTTTGTATTTTTCATTTCACTCGGAATTTCTTTCTTATTAGAACGGAGAGTTCCAACAATTGTTAGTTTATATGGTTCGCATAAAAGTGCTTTAGCAAGTGGGATTGACGTAAACCAGTTGTCCATAGTTACGTTTCTATTTGAGCCATGTACAGTTTTAGTTAATTCCTTGACGTAGTACTCACCAAGAGGAAGGTTTGTTTTGTTTGAGCCCTTTCCGAAGTATGGCAAAGCGTCAACCATGTAATTCGTGCCACTATCGCACATCATAACCGTTTTGATACCATATTTTGCTGGCTTGTTTGGAATGTACATTCGAAAACTGCATTTGCCCCTGAACGCCAGTAGCTGTTCGTCAATCGTAAGGTATTCCCCAGGCGTATAATTAGCGCGACATTTTTGAATAAACATTTCCCAAATTTTCCTAATAGGGGCAAACTTGTCACCAATTCATTGAATGCGTATAGATTTGTCGTCGAATCTTATACAAGACATAAGAAACTTGAATCTTGCTTTTGTCATTATTGAAATATATGGCGTTCCACTGTAAGATCTGTCAAATAATTCGTTTGCAGACAGATGCTGGTCCTTTTTGACTGCTGTCAATACCAAAATTCCAATTAGAGCTGCTATTTCTTTAGAAGAAGTTTTTTTTCTTTGGGCTTCATCTGTACCTCCAAGTAAGGTAGACTGACGATTAGCAATCTCCACGTTTGTCCATTGCACGATTTCCTCTATGATCTCTGTTGTTAGAAACATTTGAAAGCACTGCAGTGGATCTATTATATTTTTGCATTGACGCGTTGGTCCTCGAACTTGATGTACTATATTTAGACCATAACGGTGAGATTTCCCCTTTTGCGTCGACCACTTATGTTGATTTTTCCCCCGCAAAATTGTTTTATTGAAAGAAATTATGTTAGACTTGGCTTTCAACAGATGTAAAGGTATATTATCCTCATCTATGTCGGTTGACTCCTCAGACGAGCTTGCGGTCTCAACATTTTCATTCTGTTCGATCTCTACATCAGATTCTACCTCGCTGTCATCTAGATTACAACTTAACTCGTCGTCTTGTTCGTACTCGTCGTCACATGCTTCAAGAAATTTTTCAATTTCTTCGTCGGTATAACATTTATTGGCACTCATCTTTTTTATAACTGCACGAATTTAAAAAACTTTAGAAAAAAACTTTGCAAAACTTGCGCAAAGTTCATCGTTCGTCGCTTCGACTACGCATAAAAAATAAATTAATAAAAATAAATACTTACACAAAGAGCGTGAAGCCTACCAACTGCACACAGCAAAAGCACAACAGCGACTGGCGCTGTACGAAAAATCAGCACAAAATAAACAAAGAAAAAGAGATAAAATAGCATTATGTAAACAAGCGTCGTCGAAACGACGAACGATGACCTTCCAGGGTTAATGAGGAAGAAATAGAAGATAGGAACAATGATACCCCAGATACAGATGAATTTAATTTTGCTGTTAATAACGAGATAAGAGAAAGCAATTTGTTAAGGATAGAACATTTAAACCAAGAAGAAAAGGAGTGCTTAAAAAAGCTATTATATGAATTCCGTGATGTCCAATATAGGGAGGGTGATAATTTGACCTTCACAAGCACTATTAAACATTCAATTAAGACAAAGCACGAGGACCCAGTTTATAAAAAGCCATATAAATATGCGCAAATATTTGACGAAGAAGTCAACAAACATACCAGTGAGATGCTTGGGCAGGGAATAATTCGAAAATCAAGTTCTCCTTACTGTTCACCGATCCACATGGTTCCAAAAAAAATTGGATGCTTCTGGCAAAGATAAGTATAGAATGGTTATAGATTACCAACCATTAAATGAAATAACAATTAAGGACAAGTTTCCTACACCTAGAATTGATGAGATATTGGATAAATTAGGTAGATGCCAATATTTCACTACGATAGATTTAGCGAAGGGTTTTCATCAAATCCAAATGGATGAGGACTCAATTGCCAAAACGGCTTTCTCGACCAAGCACGGTCATTATGAATTTACTCGCAAACCGTTTGGCTTAACAAATGCCCGGCAACATTCCAGCGATGCATGAATAATTTGTTAGAAGATTTAATCTATAAAGATTGTTTTGTTTACCTAGATGACATAATAGTGTTCTCTACTTCATTAGAGGAACATATATTATCATTAAGAAAGGTATTAAATAAATTAAAGCAGGCTAATCTGAAATTACAAATGGATAAGTGTGAATTCATGAAGAAAGAAACTGAATTTTTGGGACATATAATTACCACAGAAGGCATAAAGCCCAATCCTAATAAAATAAGCGCAATTGTTAATTTCCCCATACCCAAGACAACTAAACAAATAAAATCATTTTTGGGATTGTGCGGATTTTACAGAAAATTCATACCAAATTTTGCAAGCATAGCTAAACCAATGACTATGAGACTAAAAAAGGGAGCATTAAAATAACCGATGAGAAGTATCTCGAAGCTTTTGAAAAATTAAAGGTATTTATTATTCTGGTCTATCCAGACTTTAATAAGCCCTTCTCCCTTACCACAGATGCAAGTAACATGGCAATTGGAGCCGTCTTATCACAAGACCGTAAACCTGTTTGTTACGCAAGTAGGACTTTAAATGAGCACGAAATCAATTATTCAACAGTAGAAAAGGAACTATTAGCAATAGTGTGGGCGACTAAGTATTTCCGGTCGTATCTTTTTGGTAGGAAGTTTGAGGTATTGAGCGATCACAAACCATTAGTTCGGTTAAATAATATGACGGAGCCCAACATGAAATTGCAAAGGTGGAAGATAAAGCTGAACGAATTTGATTATCAGATTAAATATTTACCGGGAAAAGAAAACCACGTAGCAGACGCTTTGTCTAGAGTTAAGGTGGAAAAAGAAGAAGAAGAAAAACTAAAGGAAAATGAAGAAAAACTAAAAGAAAAGAAAAGAAAATTTAACGATAAGTGAAGTAAACGAAATAAATTTCTTAGGAGAAGAAGCAGAAAGCAATAATGCTACAGTGCACAGTGCACAAGAAGATAATCATTTTGATAAACCAATAACTGAAAGAGCAGTTAACTATTATAACAGACAGATCGATCTTATAAAAGGGAATGAGAATAAAGTAGAGACTATGCATTATTTCCACAAGCTAAACATAAAAATAACATATAAAAAATTGACAAGAGAAATGAACGGTCTAAAAATAGCAAAAAGAAGCAAGAGAGGTTTAATAAACATGGTAGGAGTGGCCTACAAATACTTGTTTGGAACACTAGATAAGGATGATAAGGAGGAGCTGGAAGAAATGATATATGAAATGTCAGCAAACAGCGTTCAGACAAACGACTTGAATATGGTCATAGATGTAATAAATAAGGGACTAGAGGTAATCAATGAAATGAACAAGGAAAAAGATAAAGGCCAACAATTGTACGTATTATTATTTAATCTACAGCACTTTACTGAATATATTGAAGATATAGAAATGGGGATGCAATTAACAAGATTAGGAATTTTTAACCCAAAATTATTAAAACAAGATTACTTAAAACATATAAACTCAAAAAAATTACTAAATATAAAAACTTCAACTTGATTAGATTTAAATACCAACGAAATTTTCATAATTTCCCATATCCCTAGAGATAGCGCTCGAATCCCAGTCTTCGAAATAGTAACGTACCCAGATAATAATAATAATATACTAACTGAAAAGGTGTACGATAAGTATCTCTTGTGCGAAGATAAGTTATACAATAAGGAAACAAAGAAATTAGTATTTAATGAATGTATCAAGGGTATTTTGAAACAAACACCAACCGAATGCAAATTCACTAAAGCTTACAAAAATTATCAAATTAACTATGTGTAGTAGCGCTTGTCGCAACCCCAATTTTTTTTAGGCCTAAAAGTATGCCCCCAAAAGTTTTGGAGCCTAGTTTAGTTTAGTTGGTAGTTAATTAGCTGCTAATTAGGGTAACTAAGCTTTTAAGAGGTTTTATGTTGAAATAGGTTACTAGTTTTATTTTATTGTTAATTTATACTATTTATTTTTGTTTTGCTGGCTATTACTTATATATAAAAAAAAAAAAATTAAATCAAATATGGAAAAAAAAAAATATAATAAGAATGAGTACAAACTAAAAGCGCCCACTACCGTCGATTTTCATTTTTTTTCCCCCTGCTAACCTTTTTCAAATGAATTGGTAGTTCTGGGTTTTGGACTTAAGAGGCCCCGTCATAAATTTTTTTCGTGCGATCAAGTTAAGTCGCCTATTAGCTCCAAAAGGAAAGAAAAACGAAAAAATATAAAGTCGCTAATTGTTTTTCATTTGAGAAAAATTTTTTGTTACTTAGTAGTGAAAAATCATTTTGTGTTATAATTATTTCACTTTCCCTAAGTGTGTTATACCAAAAGCGAAAGAGAAGGGTGCCACATCCAAAAGGGTAATTATTCTTAATATGATAAAGTGTTATTTTATTTTGCAAAAGCTACTTTGTTGCTAGATTTGGCACCGTTTTTCATCAAAATAAGAATAGCTGCTCAATCGGGAGGAAGGCATAATATTATTGAGGCCACAGTGAGTGCTACTAAGGAGTTACTGGCGTCGGGAAGTAATTTGGCGCGCTGTGCGGCGTTGGTGTCTTTGAATTGTTGTTGCGAGTCGACAAAAAGGCGCGCCCATTTTTTTTGGTGTTGAGAATTTTTTTTCTCTATAATGTCTGTTTATTTTATTAGTGCTATAAATCTTTAATGTTAATAAACAATTTATAATGTCCGCTTAAATAATTTTTTTTTTGGTTTCCGAGACCAGCATTAAGAGGAAGAGTCCTAGGTGTTTTGTTTTAGGGATCACTTATAATTTATTTGGATAAAGATAATCAAGGCAGGGTGGGCATTCTTACACTTTTAATCTGAACGCTGCAAGATGCTTTTTTTTCTTTTCTGTCCATATTTTCTCTCTGATTCTCTGTCCGCACGCGATTGTAAATTATTTATTATTATGTCCCATGAGCAAGTAGCACGGCAAAATTTTCTATTCATTTAACCCAACCCAAATGCTGCCGCCCATAGCCGGTGCTCCAGCGCGTGCTTTGCTTTGTAGCTACAAATCCATCAGCTCATCAAGGTAGACGTAACATGCTACAGTATTTATAAATATAATGTAATAATAATAATTTTGGCGCCCAACGTAAGAGGCCAATTTAACCATGGCTCTCTGTTAAAAAAGGTCATTAACATCTGAAAACAATGCACTCTTCTGCATGTTTTTATGACTTATTTAATTCCGGCTTTTTTCTATCTACTATTTTTCTTTTCTCCCCCTTTGTTTGATTTGTTTTATTGCGTTATGTTTAGCTAAAGCTTACTTTGTTTTTATACTTTAGTACATTATTACACTGCATAGATTAATCACATGCTTATTGTTTCGTTTAGTTTTCGCCTTGCAGTTGTTAGTGCTGGACATGGGCTTCTTGTGAATTCGCTTTACATCCCTCCGCTCTAATTAAGCTGTGCCAGCTGTGATGCTTCTTTGTTTTGTTTTGCTATTAAGAACGTTTTAAAACAGACTAAGCTTTGATTTTAGTACGCAATATTCGTAAACAAACAATTGGTCATACATGCATGCATCTATATGTGTATATACAGGCTGATTCTAGACCTACTGGAGCAGTTATAGCTTCTAAATAGCTTTACACCGTGGTTGACAAGTCAGTAGATAACACAGGTACATTCACATACATATGTATGTATGTTTGTTTCTAGCCTTCTTTGATTTTGCTTTGTTGTTGCTGGATAAAAGGTTTTAGTGGACGAGATCTACGCCTGACGCAACTAAGGCATATCAGCTGATCTTTTTTTGTCTAAATGGTGCTATCAACTTCTTTTGACTATTATTTCGTTCTCATCTTTTATTTACAAGGTCATACATATGTTTGTACATATGTGCATATGCATGCTGATTCTAGACCTACTAGAGCAGTAATAGCTTCTGAATAGCTTTACACCGTGGTTGACAAGTCAGTAGATAACACATGTACATTCACATATGTATGTATGTTTGTTTCTAGCCCTTCTTTGATTTTTTTGCTTTGTTGTTGCTGGATAATGATTAAAGTGGACGAGATCTACGCCGCGCAACTAAGGCATATCAGCTGATTTTTTTTTAACCAATTTCTATTTGACTATTATTTTCTTCTCATCTTTTATTTACAAGGTCGTTTCGTGCCATTTGTACATTTTGTTTTGTCTTGCTGGATATGTAAAAGTTTTTCAACAGCTGTGACTCCGCTAATTGTCAGAACAAGTGCATCTTTGTTTTGTTAAGTGTCTGATAGGTTGTAATATTGCTATTTTTAATGTTAGCACGGCCGTTCGCTCGTTTTAAGCAGATCAGATACTTTACAACTGTTAAATGAGGACGTTCGATTTAGCTCTTTTTATTTCATGCGCTTACGCTAACTTTCGAATTTATTTTCTGTAAACAATGGCTGTCTGGATATTACTGTAAGAGCTTCTATAGTAGGAAACAAAAATCATATCTTCCGTGTGCATAAGTTTTCTTTTGCTTACAAGTTCTTAATAATCAGTAAACCGAAGCTAAAGTTCGTACAGAATTTTTATTTGTTTGGCTAAGCTTTTTAGTTGTTGCTGGAGTCTTCTTTTTTTTGCCACTGCGCTGAGAGCTTGCCGCCAACTGAAATATAGCTAAACAAATAAATCAGCATTCCTTCCCCTTATATTTTTTTCTCCCCTTCTTTATTTTCGTTGTGGCAGTTCAGGTTTAGGACATTCTACCAATTATAAATGCTTGGTTCTCGGAAACCATATGTACCTTCATTTTTTTTATTTTTGTTTCAAATTTATCTACAATATTTTATTTAAACCATATTTTATTTTATATTTATAATTTTATTTCCTTAGTATAATTGAAACCTAAACCTATTTTTATAGCCTAAATACTTTTTTTTGTAAGACATTTTATAATTATATCTTCTAATTAACCGTGATTAGTTTTGTTTGAAATGCCGCTAGCTCATAGTTGCGAGGATTTAACTAATCTTGATGTTAGTACCCATTGCGAAATCTGCACAAAAATTATAAATTATTCCACCCAATTATTAATAACTAGTTGTGGTCATAACTTTCATAGGGCGTGTCTTCTCCCATTCACCAAAAATAAAAATATTTGTCCTGTTTGCAAAATGTCTCTGCAACCTCAAAACTCAGATATGTCACAAGATGAAGAGCGACCTTCTGGCTCTCAGCCACGCACTCCCGCCAGAGCGTATAATACTAGGCAACAGAGTAAGAAAACGGATAGTTCCACCATTGCAAATGCGGAGGTTACAGAAACTTCTGCAGCATCTGCTACAAATGTTGACCTTTTAGGAGTTGCGAGTTTTCAACGAGCAATTGCTGAAGCCATGGCAGCCGCTTCTATAAAACAAACAGAACTTTGACACAAGCTATTGATGCAGGGTTCCAAAAACTGTTACTCCAGTCACGAACTCAAATACCTGCCAATGAAAACCCCACAATTGTTGAAGCCCAAACTTTGCCTCCTATAGAGCGCAATGCATGCCCCAAACTTCGCCTATAGAAGCTCAGGTCCCTCTACAAAGACAAACCCCGATGAGTACCCTAGAAGTGCGTCCCGATCGTATAAGTCAGATAATAGCCAACTGGAAACTGAGATTTTCGGGAAGATCTTCAATGACTATAGACGATTTTATATATCGCGTTGAAGCGCTGACCATGCAAACACTGGATGGCAATTTTGATTTACTATCTCGTAATGCGAGCAACTTATTCGAAGGCAGAGCCAATGATTGGTTCTGGCGATACCACAAAAGCGTACCATTCATTCGCTGGCAGAGTTTGTGTGCTGCTTTGAGAGCACAGTTTAAGGATGAACGGTCTGACCGTTATATTCGTGCATCCATTGAGCAACGCAAGCAAAAGCCTAATGAACCTTTTGACTCGTTTTATGAATCAATAGTGTCATTAACAGATCAACTATCTCAGCCCTTGAATGAACCAATGATTCTAGACTATGTACGTGGGAATCTTCTACCAGAGATTCAGCATGAGATTTTGCATATTCCTGTGCACTCTATATCCCATTTACGTCATGTTGTCCGCACTCGTGAGCTTTTTATGCAAACAATTTCCAAAACCCAAACGTCTAATCAGCGATCCACATCCTATCGGCAAGTAAATTCCGTTGAGGTGCAGCAAGATAGCGAAGATGAAGTTAGCCTTGTTAATGATGACGAAATTTCGGCTATAAGCCTAACTTGTTGGAATTGTGGCGAAAAAGGCCATCCGTATCAAGAATGCGAAGCAGAACGCCGCGTATTTTGTTACGGTTGTGGCAAGCCAGAAACTTATAAGCCATCATGTATCCATTGCAACGGTTCAAAAAACTTACAAAACCGTGCACTTCAGAAAAGTGCACGCAAACCACTTGCAACGAAGGCCACGAATACCGACTAATTGAGCCCCAAACGAAGGAAACTCAAACAATACCTGCTATTACATTAATACCAGACTTACCATTTCATGAAATAGAAAATACAACTTGTAATTCTAAACCAGGTTTAAATCGTTCTACCAGACGTAAAAAGGAATTTAAACGCAAGCGCAGAGATGAACAAAAACTATTATTATCAGCAGTCGTAGCTAATATAGGGGACGAGAGAATTTATGTAGAAGTTAACATTTTAGGAAAATCAGTAAGCGGCCTAATGGATACAGGAGCACAAATTAGTTGTATTGGTGGAAGCCTACAAGCCATTTCACTCATCTGTGTCCACGGCTAACGGTGCATCACAAAAGACTATTGGAAGAGTCATTACTAATATAAACTTTCGTGAAAAGATTAAGCCAATTACTTTTTATATAGTCCCTTCTTTGAAACAAAATTTATATCTTGGAATAGATTTTTGGAAAAGTTTCGATTTGCTTCCTACAGAGTTTACTCAGCAGGTACCGGTCATCTCTAGTATAGATGAGGACAGTCTTAGACCATTGTCCAAAGATCAGAACCTTAAATTACAGCCCGTAATTAAATTATTCCCTTCGTACGCCGAAAAAGGTCTAGGACGAACTAGTGTTTTGTCTCATGTCATAGATGTTGGTAAAGCCAGTCCTATAAAACAAAGACATTATCCTGTCTCTCCAGCTATCGAACAACTTATGTACGGGATAATCGATAAAATGTTATTACTTGATGTGATAGAGGAGAGTTCGAGTTCTTGGTCTTCTCCTTCCATACTTGTCCGTAAGCCCCTTAAGGAGCGCATTTGCTTAGATAGTAGAAAACTTAATGAGGTGACCGTTAAAGATGCATACCCAATGCCATTTATTGAAGGTATTTTAAGCAGGCTGCCAAAGGCTGAATTTATAACAAGCCTAGATTGAAAGGATGCGTTTTGGCAAATTCCGTTAGATCCTCAGTCCAGAGACAAGACAGCATTTACCATCCCTGGTAGACCACTATACTAATACAAGGTAATGCCGTTTGGATTATGCAACGCTCCACAAACAATGTCGAGATTAATGGATAAAATTATTCCTGCGCACTTGCGTAATGAAGTTTTCATGTATTTGGATGACCTACTTATTGTTTCCGATTCATTTGAAAGGCACTTAGAGGTTAAGTACTTGGGCCACGTAATTGGCAACGGTACAATAGGGACTGACCCTGAAAAAGTTTCGGCAATAAAAGATTTCCCTATACCTCGATCAGTCAAACAAGTTAGACGTTTTCTCGGTATGACGGGATGGTACCAAAAATTTATTATGAATTATGCAAGTATTGCTTCTGCTTTGACCGATACCTTAAAACAGAAACGTCAATTTGCTTGGACTAAAGAGGCACAAGAAGCGTTTGAAACGCTTAAAAACGAACTATGTAAAGCACCAGTTCTCCGCAGTCCCAATTTTAAAGCTCCATTTTATTTACATTGCGATGCAAGCCACACCGGTGTTGGTGCCGTCTTAATGCAAAATACTGAGAATGGTGATGAAGTGCCGGTGGCTTTCATGTCACGTAAACTGAACCAGTGTCAACGAAATTATTCAGTAACAGAGAAGGAGTGTTTGGCCGCTATTCTGGCTGTAAAGAAATTTCGAGCATATGTCGAGGGGCAGGATTTTACCATTATCACTGATCACGCTTCTTTAAAATAGCTCATGTCACAGACGGATTTGAGTTCGAGACTAGCTCGGTGGGCCCTTAAATTACAAGGGTATACTTTTAAAATTGTGCATAGGAAAGGCAGTCAAAATGTAGTCCCTGATGCACTATCTCGTACCTATGGACAGGATTTATCAGCCATTTCTACAAGCTATATTGTTGATTTAGAGTCTGTGCATTTTAAGAATAAGGAATATGAGGAGTTGAAGCAGAAAATAGTTCACAATCAGGCATATCTTCCGGATGTGAAGATAATAAATAATTTTATTTATCGCCGTACTGAACATGCATCTGGAGATAAAATTTCTGATGATGCTTGTTGGAAGCTTTGGGTTCCCAAAGAATTAGTGCCAGAGGCTCTCCACCAGGCACATGCGCATCCCTTATCCTCTCACTGTGGCATTAATAAAATGCTTGAAAAATTAAGACGTTTCTATTTTTGGCCAAATTTAGTAAGTGATGTCAAGCATTTTGTAAATAATTGTGAAGTTTTTAAGTGTAGTAAACACCCAAATCGCACTCTGCGACCTCCATTGGGTAAAACTATAGAGACGCAAAGGTTTTTCCAAAAATTGTTTGTCGATTTCTTATCCTCGAAGCCGTTCTGGCAACATAGGAATTTTTATAGTACTAGATCATTTGTCGAAATTCCCTTTTTTGAAACCAGTAAGAAAGTTTACTGCGGAGGTAGTTTCTCAATATCTCGAAAACGAATTGTTTCACTGCTTTGGTGTCCCAGAGTCAGTTGTTTCTGACAATGGAGCACAGTTTAAATCTCAGATCTTTAATTTAATGCTGGAAAGGTACGGAGTTCAGCATTCCTATACGGCAATTTACGCCCCTCAGGCAAATGCGTCTGAACGCGTTAACAGATCAGTGATACAAGCAATGAAAACATATATTCACCCTGACCAGTCTAATTGGGATGAGAACTTAAGTAGCATTTGCTGTTCTCTTCGCTCGAGTTTTCATTCCGCAATAAGCAATACGCCATATCGTGTAGTTTTTGGTCAACACATGATAACTAACGGTTCTGACTGCTGAACTGCTGCGTAATTTGGAAATGTTGGATGATCGAAGCATAAGTTTTAACCGGGAAGATTCCTTTGACCTCATTCGCAAAACTGCTAAAGATAGCATGTTAAAGCAACATTTGCGCAACGAAAAAGCTTATAACTTGCGAAGTCGAGAAGTGTCCTTTAATGTTGGACAGGAAGTTTACCGACGAAATTTTCAGCAAAGTAACTTTGGAAAAGGTTTCTCGGCGAAGTAGCCCCTATTTTTGTGAAGGCTAGGGTCCGCCAGAAACTCGGCCACTGCTACTACGAATTAGAAGATATGCAGGGTAAACCTATCGGCAAATTCCACGCGAAAGACATTAAACAATAATTTTTATTTATTGCTCCAAGCGTGAATCACCCTTTTCTGGTCTTCGTCAGGTAAAGTGTGATTTTAGTGGAGGGGACTTGTAGTAGCGCTTGCCGCAACCCCAATTTTTTTTAGGCCTAAAAGTATGCCCCCAAAAGTTTTGGAGCCTAGTTTAGTTTAGTTGGTAGTTAATTAGCTGCTAATTAGGGTAACTAAGCTTTTAAGAGGTTTTATGTTGAAATAGGTTACTAGTTTTATTTTATTGTTAATTTATACTATTTATTTTTGTTTTGCTGGCTATTACTTATATATAAAAAAAAAAAATTAAATCAAATAAGGAAAAAAAAAATATAATAAGAATAAGTACAAACTAAAAGCGCCCACTACCGTCGATTTTCATTTTTTTTTTCCCTGCTAACCTTTTTCAAATGAATCAGCCATTGGTAGTTCTGGGTTTTGGACTTAAGAGGCCCCGTCATAAATTTTTTTCGTGCGATCAAGTTAAGTCGCCTGTTAGCTCAAAAAGGAAAGAAAAACGAAAAAATATAAAGTCGCTAATTGTTTTTCATTTGAGAAAAATTTTTTGTTTTTTAGTAGTGAAAAATCATTTTGTGTTATAATTATTTCACTTTCCCTAAGTGTGTTATACTAAAAGCGAAAGAGGAGGGTGCCGCACCCAAAAGGGTAATTATTCTTAATATGATAAAGTGTTATTTTATTTTGCAAAAGCTACTTTGTTGCTAGATTTGGCACCGTTTTTCATCAAAATAAGAGTAGCTGCTCAATCGGGAGGAAGGCATAATATTATTGAGGCCACAGTGAGTGCTACTAAGGAGTTACTGGCGTCGGGAAGTAATTTGGCGCGCTGTGCGGCGTTGGTGTCTTTGAATTGTTGTTGCGAGTCGACAAAAAGGCGCGCCCATTTTTTTTGGTGTTGAGAATTTTCTCCCCAAAAACATATTTAAACAAAAAAAAAAAAGAAACAATTTTTTTTACACAAGCCCCTACCACAACTGAAATTTTAAATAATGTCATTTTTGATTTAATTAGTTGATTTAATAACCAAAAATGAAAAAACAAACACAGTGAAGTCTTATAAAATATCTAAAAATTATACTTAAATTATCTTAAAATCTATATTAGTGCAAAAATGATTTAATTAACTTGCTTAACTTAATTGCTTATTTGCTAAATTGTATTTTTTTTTGCTTATACCTAAGTTCAATTTTTTTGAGTCAGTGCAACAACAATTAACCTTCTACTAAAAAAAAAAAAAAAAAAAAAAAAAAAAGTATACTTACATATAATTTCTTTCCGTTTTTTTTATCGTTTGCCTATATGCATGGCACATAGGTTTAAGTGTTGTTGGCCATTTAATTCCCTTTTTTTTCTAATTAAGTTTTTTTTTGAAACCATCTTTTTTTTTCTCTATAATGTCTGTTTATTTTATTAGTGCTATAAATCTTTAATGTTAATAAACAATTTATAATGTCCGCTTAAATAATTTTTTTTTTTGGTTTCCGAGACCAGCATTAAGAGGTAGAGTCCTAGGTGTTTTGTTTTAATCTGAACGCTGCAAGATGCTTTTTTTTTCCTTTTCAGTCCATATTTTCTCTCTGATTCTCTGTCCGCACGCGATTGTAAATTATTTATTATTATGTCCCATGAGCAAGTAGCACGGCAAAATTTTCTGTTCATTTAACCCAACCCAAATGCTGCCGCCCATAGCCGGTGCTCCAGCGCGTGCTTTGCTTTGTAGCTACAAATCCATCAGCTCATCAAGGTAGACGTAACATGCTACATATGTTGAACCAAATATATTGTTAACCTGGAACTTACCTGAAATAAGACTAACCCAAGATTGTATCAATACAGACATTGTAATAAAAGGCAATAATATGATAAAGATTTGTAATTGTTCACTACAATGTTAGATTACACACAAAACGTCTATGTTAGTAATAATATAACAAGATTAGAACCAATAGAGTTCATACAAACAAAAGAAATCTTACAACAACACACCAAATATAACAACGTATTCCAAATTATAACATTTACTACATTTGTAATAATGATAATAAGTTTGATTGTATATGTAATCTATAAATTTAAAAAATTACCAAGTAAACTTATTGTCAAATATGGTAAATCAAAAGAAGACATAACTATAAGCCCTACAATAGAATTAAGAGACACAAAGAACTCGCAAATAGAACAGAACCCAATATTATACACTAAGCTATACGCCTGAGGACAGGCCAATTTCAAAGGTTGGGGGAGTAACATATCCATATTAAGAACTCCACTCAAACAATCAACTTATGAATATGTTTACGTCTCTAACATTAACCTCATGTCAAATAACTTTACGACTCCAATATTTAAAACTCCAAAAGAAATGTCAACCCTAATATTTTTACGACTCACCGCAACAAAAATAACAATAATAAATTTAGCGGCAGCGTTAGATAACGCTGCGTACTTGAAACTCCAGCGACACACCATGGCTCAAGTACTCCAATGGAGGTCGTATTTCGTCCGTTTGAACTCCAAGATCGTTATCGACCCCAAGAGGTCAAGATATAAATAAATATCCATGCAGCCAACGCGTGGGAAGCCAAAAACCGAGGTTTCATTAACAATGGAGCATTAGTTATTAGTCAGTACAGTTTAAGACTAGATATGAGCAAGTATCTTAGGTCCGTGTATTCGTTAGTGTAATATTAAATTTTGAATAAAGAATTTTTCAAAGTTAAATTGCACTTACTTTATTATATATATGTATCCCTTTTTTTTTGGAAGTTAGAACAAGGCTAAGTAGTTCAGTGAGGTCGTTAAATTTATTTTTTTTTTTGGGTGACAAACGTGGAATCGAAAAGGTAATATATCGGATCAGCGGTTTTCCGAAATTATGAGGTATTTCTGTGTTTCTAGGCCAGTTCCGTATAACACGGATTAGGCGCGACGGATAATACACCCCCGATTGCCATGATTTTGGACAATTTCACCAGCAATGCTACGAAGAAAAAAAAAAAGGGAACAAAACGCCACCAACCCAACTACAACAATTGTAGCGGCGTACACAGCGGCTGCGCACCAATATCCTCAGCAACAACAACAGCAAATTCAAACGACACAAGAACAACTGCAGCGGAGCTTAAAGCGGCTGCACAAGTTCATCAACAACCACAACAACGGCAGCAGTGCTTGAAGCGACTGCGCGCGTTTTCGACAGCAACAACAACCACTGCTGCAGTGCTTGAAGCAGCTTCGTATATTCCCCAGCAACAACAACTGCAGCATTGCTTAGAGCGGCTGTTAACTTTCAGCGACAGCAACAACAACTGAGCTGAGATAACAGCGGCTGTGCATCCACACCAGCGACAAATATAGGGCCGTTGCGCACCCTCAGCAACGGAGCAAAACAAAAACGAAATAAATAAAAATTAGAAATACCGCAAGTAACAACACAAATTGTTTGAATATATACGAAATCAGCTGTCTTATTGAGTCTTAAATACAATATATTTTGTTTACGTACGGCTAAAAGAAGACAAGCCATGTAAGCTTTGAAAAGTTTATCTTCTCTTCTCGTGCGTAAGCTCGGTAGAGCATGTAAAAGGTCTCTGGCGCACAAGCTTTAAAATATTTTAATTGCTCTTAATTAGGCACTAAGCATATGGTCGTTGCGTATTATTTTTTTGTTTTTTTTTATTAAAATTTTTCTTTAGTTTTAAAAAAAAACTTACTCATAAATATAATAGAAAATTGTCAAACAGTGAGGGCCGATCATTATATTCAAACATACACATTTAAATTTATAAAACCAAAATTGGCAAGGCCTTACTAATCAATTTGATTTTCCCCTAAAAAGGTCCTCAGCATGCACCACAAGCTCAAGGATTCGTCGGCGTATAAGTGAGTTTAAATAGGCCAATAACGGCTAGTAGCGTTGTTTGTAGAAATATGTGTAAGGTGAATGTTAATATTGTCAGCACTTTAAAACAAAACAAAAAAGGCGATTTAAACTATAAACTATATTAATCAGTTAAAACGAAAATTGTACACCTTATTTTTAAGAACTAATGTTAAGTCGACATATCTATATTATATCCCATTCCTTTAAATCTTTATAAAATTATATGGTCCAATAATATGAATTGTTAAATTACTACCACTACTACTATTACTACGTGTTCACTCTGAGTAGGACAAGATTAGCCTTATAGGAACATGAAATCCCAATAGGTTGTTTTAGGGTCAAAATAGACGGCCAAGCCGTTTATGATTAGACATAGGTTGGGTGGGTTAAGATGGGGCTCGGCAACACCAGAGTTCCCAAAATAAATAAACATATAGCAGCATAGTCCATGTAATTGTTTGTTGAGTTGTTTATTGTATTACTTAGTTTTCATTTAGTTTTATTTTTTTTATCCGTCATGTGCACCCAATAATTTATGTTAAGTGTGTGTCAGGAGCAAGTTTTTAGGAAAACCTTAAAATATTATTGTAGAGTCCCTAGTAAAAAGAGCTTCACTCTTGAAACAAAAATGTTAGTCTTGCTTTCCGATCAAAAAAACAAAACGGGGGCAATTAATTAAATTATACAGTTGTGACGAGGGATCAGGTGGTAGTTGCCCCTCGTAGTCTATACCCAATACCCTACCATGGGTTTGGCCACAAAATTAGTCAAAACCCCCAAAACAAAACCTTGCCTACACTTTATACGCCTATGTCATACAGGAAAAAAAAATGTAGCACATCATAATTTCTTTATAGCTATTATAAAAGTTTACTTAAATTTGTATTCTGAAAATACATGATCTAGTTTTTAATTTATTTATATTTAAACTCCATAACAATTCGTTTAAAAAAAAATTTAACTAGTAGCTGTATGGTGATGGCATTATTTTTATACCCTGTACCATATGGTACAAAGGATATATTAAGTTTGTGCAAGCCGAAAATGTATGTAACATACAGAAGAAGACGTCGGAAACCCGCCAAAGTTACCTAAAGTATGATCAGGGTGACTAGAGAAGTCGATATACCCATGTCCGACTGTCCGTCCGTTCGTCTAATGAACGCCTAGATCTCAGAGATGGTAAAAGGTAGAGCAACCAAACTTTCAGATTAGATCCGTTATTATCCTACGGGAGACAAATTTATTTTATTTTTTTGATATCGGGCCTCTATTATATAGCTCCCATAGGGGTGTTTCGAGGACCTCGAAAAAAATCAAAAGTTTTTTATAGTTCCCAAGCACCGATCGGTCAAAAAACCGTGTTTGGTGCAACTTGGTTCTGCTTTGTTTGTTTAGAAGATATAGTAACCAAATTTGGTACTTGGAAGTTTTTTAGAGTTCCCCAGCACTGTACTAAATTTGATCGAAATCGGTTGAATATATCATATAGCTCCAATAGCTATCAGCTATCGGTCGAAAAAACGTTTTATGAACAAAATTCACTGTATTTCGTTTGTTGACGAAGATATCGTAATCAAATTTGGCATTCGGAAGTTTTTTAGAGATCCCCAGCACAGTACCAAATTTGATCAAAATCAGTTACTATATCATATAGCTCCCATAGGACCAATCGGTCAAAAATCCGTGCTTGGTGCAAAATTCGATTTTTTTTATGCTTGTTTATAAAAATATAGTAACCAAATTTGGAAAAGAAATATCTTTTCGAGTTCGTAAGCAATATATCGGATATGATTGCAATGTAGTGGTACAGGGTATCCCAAAATCGTCCACGCCGGTCTTTAACGTAAGCCATCTTTTTTTTTTTATACAATAAAATAAAAATTCCCATTCAAATTGAAAATCTAAATCTATAAAATTGATTTTATTGTTAATGATTAAAGTTTATTGTTTTTTTTTTTCTTTTTTCAATTCAACTTCTTTCTTTCTTCTTCTTTCTTTTATCTATATATATGTCGAGGCCGATTATTGCAGTGCGCGCGCTCCGCAAAACTTTAAAAAGTGGACGAATCCGATTGCCAAACAAAGTTCAAAGTCCATTGGAGTTAACCAATATTAGCGAAAGGACGCTGTAGCGCTATAAATATCTACTAAATGTATAAAAACAAGTGCATAATTAGTAAAAACATATTACGTGTGACGAACAAATCGCGAAAAATGAGCAGCGCTCAACCGAATGAGCGTAGAAATTCAGTAGAGCACAGAAATGGGTTCTACCCATATTTTTCTATGCGTGATACCGAGACGGACAGTGCAGCAAAACAGTGCAACTCAGCTCTCTTGTCCATCGATAGTCAGAGAGCACGTTCTTGCTCTTCCGCTCTACCAACTGTAACTCCAACGTCATGGAGCTCTCAGTGCAGCTCGCCAGCAGCGCTGAGAGCAATAATTTCCACACACGCCGCTTCTTCAACAGGCGCAATTTATTTATTTATTTATTTTATTTGAGGGGTACAACTAAGTTCAGTTGACCTTATATTATAAAAAAAGTATAATTTATTTAGAAAAGAAAATAGAGCGAGGGAATTGATATGAACTAATCCGCGTTTCTAGCCAGATGGCTGAACTTTTTAATGATTCATGACTCATAATATAGGATTGGTCAAGGATGCTCGAAGTGGCAAGTCAGGTGACTTAATATAGAAGAAGTGATAGATTGAATAGACCGTTCGAAAGAGAGGAAATTGTAAAAGTTATTATAGTTAGAGCATAAGACACGGAAAGGATCGTGCAAAGCATAATTAGATCTACAAAATTGTAAGGCTAAGGGTCGAAAATTACGAGTTACTCTGGATTATATGACAAAAGTAACTTTGCTAAGAAGTACATTGGAATCGATAAGACCGAGTAATAGTATATGCAAGAATAAAACGCCGTGGCATGTTCTGCGATGATTTAAGGAAGGCAACTTTATAAGGCGAAGTCTATCAGAATATGGCGGCAGTCGGATATTTGGGTCCCAGTTTAAGCCACGAAGTGCAAAAAGGAGAAATTGCTTTTGTACGGAATCAATCATGTCCTGATAAAGGTGGTATTGAAGGCTCCAAACGTAGTAACAATATTCCAAAATTGAATGGACAAGAGAAATATAAAGAAGTTTGGTTGTGTAAGGGTCCACCACCAATATAGATTCACCAATAAAAATAAAGAACCGCAACTCTCTTCAAAGTTTAGCTCAACCCAGAGAGCAAAACTTTAAAGAGAAATGAAGTCCACCCCATCTACAAGCTACAGTTCCTATTGCACAGGAGGATGACTGTTGAAGAGCCGCACAAGTATCAAAATCCACTGCAGTGCACCAATTGCCAAGAATTTGGCCATACCAAAGCCTACTGCACGCTAAGGTCTGTCTGCGTCTTTTGTAGCGAATCTCACAACTCCGCGAAATGCCCGAAAGACAAGGATGACAGGTCAGTGAAAAAGTGCAGCAAGCACACACTGCGAACTGGAGAGGCTGCGTAGTTTACAAGGAACTGAAAAGCCGCCAAAATAGACAAATTGGCTCAATGCAATCCCATACAAATACGAACTTCTACCCACCCGCGCAGCTGAGGACTCCTATGCCATCATCTTCAGTTCCTGTTAGTATTACTCCTGGCATTTCCTTTGCAAACGCTGTAAGAATGGGAAATAATACGCCCGCTCCAATGAAAAAACTTTCACATCCCGCACAGACAGAGCAAACACTGCCAAATTTATGCCACAATGATCAGCAACAACAAAGCGGAATTGAAGCAGCTCTGCTTTCGCTACAAAAAAGTATTACTGACTTTATAACGTTTATGCAAACCACTATGCAAGAACTCATGCGAAACCAAAGCATGCTGATGCAATTACTTTTGTCATAAAAATCAACATAATGACTTCGCTACGGATATCTCTTTGGAACGCAAATGGCATTTTACAGCACAAACTTGAACTTACACAGTTCCTAAATAACAAAAATATCGACGTAAAGCTACTTGCAGAGACGCACCTGACAAACAAATACAACTTCCAAATACCAGGGTATCTCTTTTATGCAACGAACCAACCAGACGGCAAAGCTCATGGTGGCACTGGCATATTAATTCGAAATCGCATCAAACACCACTTTTTGCATAGGTTTGAAACGAACTACTTACAATCTACGTCTATTAATTTACAAACCAATAGCGGTTCAGTGGCCCACATCGCTTCTCGATCTCTGAGGATCAGTTGACTACAACGCCAAGCATACGCATTGGGGCTCTCGTATTGTAAGCACAAAGGGAAAGCAGGTATACAATGCGAGCATCAAATCCCTTAACAAATTCGACTATGTGTCTCCGGGTAAGCCTGCCAACTGGCCTGCTGATCCTAAAAAACTCCCTGATCTTATTGATTTCGCAATCACCAGAAAAATTCCACGAAGTATGGTTTCAGCTGAGGCACTTTCAGACTTATCGTCTGACCACTCTCCGATCCTTCATAATCTCTTGCACCACCCGGAGATTGTCGAACGGCCATACAGGATCACAAACAACAGAACAAGCTGGCTGAAGTATAAAAAATATGTTTGTTCACACATCGAGCAAACTCCAACACTGACTACCAAGGACGACATTGACCGCTCATTAGACGCATTTACGTCTGTCCTAATAGCAGCCGCAAAGGTCTCAACACCAAAAGAAAAATATGTTATCTCGAGAAATCGAACAGCACAGACTGAAAGTAGCTACACGCATGCTCATCAAGGCACTCAAGCTAGAGGAAGCAAATGCCCAACGCCAGTATATCGAGCAACTCTCTCCCACTAGCACAAAGTATCCACTGTGGAGAGCCCACCGAAATCTTTCTGCTCCAATCGAAACAACCATACCTCTAAGGATTCCCATCGGCACCTGGCTCCGCAGCGATGAAGAAAGAGCGAGTGCATTTGCTGCCCACCTAAAACAAGTGTTCCAGCCAAACCCTGCCACCAATTCTTTTGTGCTCCCATCTTTGTCACGTTGCAATCCAGTAGATCCATTAAAACCAATCGAATTCAGGCCGAGCGAAATTGCAAAAGTCATCAAAGAGCAACTTAAGCCCTGAAAATCTCCTGGGTTTGATTTGATAACTCCGAAAATGATCATCGAGCTCCCTAGGTGTGCGGTTTTACACATTTGACGTATTTTTAATGCAATAACAAGACTTGGGTATTACACTGACAAATGGAAGAAGTCGATCATAGTAATGATTCCTAAGCCGGGAAAAGATAAAACGCAGCCATCGTCATATAGACCAATTAGCCTCCTATCTTGTCTTTCGAAACTGTTCGAAAAAGTCATCCTGCTGCGCATCACACACCACCCCTCAAAGCCCGCTGCATTATACCATCACACCAATTCGGTTTTCGAGAAAAACATGGAACGATCGAACAGGTCAATCGCATAACATCAGAAATTCGCACTGCATTCGAGCACGGGAATATTGCACGGCAATTTTTCTCGACGTCGCACAAGCATTCGACCGAGTCTGGCTGGACGGACCTATGTACAAAATAACTAAGCTGCTGCCACAAAATATGCACAAGCTGCTTGAGTCGTATCTCTATAAAAGAGTCTTCGCAGTGAGATGTAACACATGCACGTCTCAGGATCGTGTCATCGAAACCGGAGTGCCCCAAGGCAGTGTTCTTGGCCCAGTCCTCTAGATCCTATACACGGCGGACATCCCCACAGACTACCAGCTAACTACTTCTACGTTTGCGATTCTTAGTCGCTCCAGATGCCCAGCAAAGGCAACTGTTCAACTGGAGATGGCTTGCAGACTGGCGAATACAAGTATCTGGGGTAAATTTTGGTTCAGTTTCTGATCCGTCGTTTACACAACGTGCTAAAGAGAGATGCGCTATATGTCGGAACGGAACGCTGATAACGAAAACCAATGAAAATGAAGCAAGATGTTGAATTTCTGACTTTCATACATATTCAGTGTATAAGTCGATGGCTCAGTGGGATGCGCATCCGTCCGATGTGAGAATGTTTTGGGTTCGAAACCCATTTGAGGCAAAATTATTTGTTTTTTTTTTAATTGTATTATAATATAAATTATTTATTATTTTTGTATCGATGCAAAATTTTTCTAAACCAAGGCTCAAAAAAGGCGTTTATTGGATTCGGATGAATAATTTCGTGTACCTACATATGTAAATCTTTCCAGACGGCGCACCGCACTTTGTATATACGCTAACAAACAAAAGCTTCATAAGAAAATCTACCGATTCTAATTGATATTGACTATATTGGTGAAAACTGATTTGCTAAGATTGATGTAGTGACCATTTATTAATACGAAACTCCAAATTAACTTTCAGAGATTCTTTGGATTATATATCACATCTTTTTGTTGCAGCGCATTTTTCTTGATACGAGAACTAAACACCAAAATTCACATTTTTGATGTTTTTTTTTTTATATATATACACAATTACAGTGAAACCTGGTTAATTGGGATCTCAAGGGACCAAGACATATGTACCAATTATTGAGGGTTTCCAATAATCCAGTTTTCCAATTAAGCAGGTTTGAAATTATAGTTGTCTCATTTACAGAGGCCCCCGCTTACAGAGGTCGAAATGTGCCGTTATTCCATTTTTAGAGGTGGAAATGTTAATAAAAATGCGTATTTTTGGTGTTATGAATTCAATGTAGGTATAAATGTACATACATAATGTATTGCGTCGAAAAAAAACAATACGGTAAAGTTTATGATTTAAAGTAATCGGCTATGTTTGTTTGTACTTGATTGCTTACGTTTTTATTGGTTCTAGTTTTTTTTTTCTGATTTATTTTTGGTTAAGTTCGACAGCTGATGTTACGTTTGTATGTAATTGTGGTTTTTGTATGTTTTTTAATAATTTTTAATAGAATTTGGTGATCATTTTCAAATATATAGGTAATCTATTTATTTTTTCTTTTGGTTGCTTAAAAGTTTTTATTTCGGCCAGATTTGCTTTGCCAGTTTTTATACCCTGGTACAAAGGTTATATTGTGTTTGTGCAAGCCGAAAATGTATGTAACGTACAGAAGGAGAAGTCGGAGACCCCCAAAGTTACCTAAAGTATGATCAGAGTGACTAGAGAAGTCGATATACCCATGTCCGTCTGTCCGTATGAACGCCTAGATCTCAGAGATGGTAAGAGCTAGAGCAACCAAACTTTCAGATAAGATCCCTTATTAGTCCATAGGAGACAAGACTATTTTATTTTTTTTATATCGGGGTTATATTATATAGCTCCCATAGGGGTGTTTCAGAGGACCTCGAAAAAAACCAAAAGTTTTAGATGGATGATTCGTTTGTTTATGTAACCAAATTTGGCACTCAATCGTTTTTTAGAGTTCCCAAGCACTGTACTAAATTTTATTAAAATCGGTTGACTATATCATATAGCTCCCATAGGACCAATCGGTCAAAAAAACCTTTTTTCTACAAAATTCGTTGTGTTTCGTTTGTTTGTTAAGATATTGTAACCAAATTTGGCATTCGGAAGTTTTTTAGGGATTTTCAACACTGTACCAAATTTTATCAAAATCGGTTGACTATATCATATAGCTCCCATAGGACCAATCGGTCAAAAAAACGTTTTTTCTACAAAATTCGCTTTGTTTCGTTTGTTTGTGAAGATGTTGTAACCAAATTTGGCATTCGGAAGTTGTTTAGAGATCTTCAACACTGTACCAAATTTGATCAAAATCGGTTGACTATATCATATAGCTCCCATAGGACCAATCGGTCAAAAAATCGTTTTTTGTACAAAATTCGTTGTGTTTCGTTTGTTTGTGAATATATTATAACCAAATTTGGCATTCAGAAGTTTTTTAGAGTACCCAAGCACTGCAGCAAATTTGATCAAAATCGGTTGACTATACCATATACCTCCCATAGGAACGATCGGTCAAAAAAACATTTTTGGTTAAAAATTCGTCTGTTTTTGGTTGTTTATGAAGGTATCGTAATCTAATTTGGCAATCGAATGTCTTTTGGTGTTCTTAAGCAATTTACTGGATTTTATTGCAAGAAGTGGTACAGGGTATCCCAAAGTCGTCCACGCCCGACTTTTTTTTTTGTAAAAACAATTTTTAGCACGTGGCAATAAAAATAAATTTTTTTATTGCAACAATTGACGGTTATAGCTCGAGGCACAATAAGATTAAGAGTAAGAGACCGAATCAAGCTGCTCTAGCTCTTTTATAGCCGCCGACTCAAAGAATTCAACGCCCTAAAGGTGGTGGTTCGACCTACTGACATATTGAGCTTTTAGTGTCAGACTAAAGCTAACAGGCAGACCAAAAAACAATATTTTGATTTTTGGCGCACGCGATATTTTCGTTTCAAAGAGACAAACAGAAAAAGTAGCTGCGAGAAAAAGGGTGAGAGAAATTCTAGCTCGCGAGAAATTTTAGCAGCGAGAAAAAAAAACAATGACACAGCCATTACACCACCAGATAATCTGACACCGATAGACGGAAGATTAGCTGTAATAAGCTTTTAATGTCCTTTGCATGATATGTTCCTAATTCTTTCCCTTAGAAACAATTACCAAGTTTTTTTCTTTATGCGACATTTTAAAAATTGACGACCTAATTTCGCATTGAAATTTTCTGAAAATTTACTCTGCGCAAAACTGCTTTGAAATACCTCTAGACCTTCTTTAAAATTGACAGGTTTTGATCGCAAATTATATTGACTACAATTCCGGTCATAAGCTTTATGGATATTTTGCTGAATATCCTTACGAAGCAAGAACAATCTATCATCCCTCGACAGAGGCATAACAGCTTCATCTAATAAGGTCAAATCTTTCAACAACTTGAAATCTGAGCCATGATTATGCATATCAAAACCAAATAAAGCTTTATATGGGGAACATCCTAGCGACTGATGCAGAGCTGAACGAAGCGAGCAAGAAATACTGGTTAAATTTTTGTCCATTTCCTTTTGGTCATGTTTAAGATAGGAACGAACAGCAGCTAAAAGTGAGCGGTTAGCATTGCTTTGGGGAGAATATAATAATTCAGCATGTATAATTCCAAGTTCAGTAAGAAACGCGTTAAAGTCGTCTGCTTTAAATTGAGTTCCATTGTCACTAACTATAGCCTCTGGAATGCCAAAACAGTGAAAAATGTGTTTGAGCAAATATTCTTGAATAGCAGACGAAGTAAACTTCTTTGAAGGCTGTATGTAACCAATGGTATTTGCTAAAATGGTCTAGGACCATAAGAATGTCAATGTGGCCATCTATACTGCGCGGATAGGGCAGATATCGTCTTTTGCATTCCACAATGGGATACAAGACTATCATGAGCTTTTTGCAACACTGAAATTCTTAGGCACTCTGGGACCCACAGCTTCAAAACTAGGTTTTCTTGAGCAACCTTTCTTACTACATGTTCTGTTTCACGTATAAAAACTTATCCACAATTTTAATGTCTGGGAATTTATCTTTGTTTGCAATTAATTTTTCTTTCAAGTTTCGATACTCATCTTCTAGAAAAGCATCTGATGCTAGGTCAATTAAGGGCATTGTATCTAGACTAGCGATTTAATCCTCGCACATACGCGACATCGCATCTGGAACAATGTGTTCCTTTCCTTTTCTATGTGAAATAGAAAATTTAAATTGCTGTAAACGAAATATCCAACGAGGTAGGCGACAGAAACATTTTGCTGACGCATTAAACAGACCAGGCTTGAGTGGTCAGTTACCACTTCAAGTTCTTGGAGCTCCAGATAACTCCTGAACTTCTCAATGGCTAGTATTACAGCTAAACATTCCCGTTCAGTAACACTATAGTTGCGTTGAGCACGACTTAGTTTTTTCGACATAGACGCGATTGGTTTTTCTTCGTGGTCCACTGATAATTGCACTAATACGGCACCTATTCCAAAATCACCCGCATCGTAATGTAAATAAAAATTTTACAAATAAATATCTTCTTTGTGGACAACACATCAGGTATTGGACAAGTCATATCAGCAAAGTTAAGGATAAAACGCCGATACCTACCACAGAGACCTAAAAATCCTCTAACTTGTTTTAAATTCTTTGGCACGGGCCAGTTTACTATGCAAGATATTTTTGAAGGGTCAGTACGGTATTATCAATAATATAACTAAAATAGTTTATACTAGTCAAGCAAAAGTGACATTGCTCAGCAATGCGAATTAGCACAAATAGATGTGATGAAAAATCTTCTGAGACAATGAACAAATCATCAAGGTATCCAAAGACACAATGACGAAGATCAGGTGGAATAATATCATCCATAATATAACATAACATACATAACATCCATACAAAGACTAAATGGCATTACTTTAAATTGGTAGAGCGGTCTACCTGCCACTGTAAATGCAGTCAACGGTTTAGATTCATCAGTTACCTTGATTTACCAGTAAGCATCTTTTAAATCTAGTTTGGTTATAAGGATTGCTTTTGGTAGCCGTGAAAATATGCCATCTATGCTTAGTGGCATCATTTCACTTCATAGCATCTAAACAAAGCCGAACCTTGTTTGGTTTTATTACTGGACGCATAGGCTCTAGATGCGTGCTCTATAACATCTAAGTCTAACATTCGATCAATTTCTTCAAAAAGTATCTTTTCTACGCAGTGCTTACTGGGTAATAGCGCTTCTCCAACATCAATATGATGCTTAATCAACTTAGTTCTTCCTAAGCCTTCGGAATCTGGGAATATTTTTTTACTACCTCAAGCTGTTCCAATTTTAAAGAAGATAACGGATATGAATTGGTTGTGTCTAAAATTATTGTCGGGTTTACTATTTCCAGAGGACTACAATATTTCAGGTTTAACCATTGCATTATATTTAAGATTCACTGTTAAAACGCCTGCAACTTTGTGAGGTTGGCCGTCTGCAGTCTTTGTATATATATATTTATTCCTGTTACTCCTGTGATAACCATAGGGCTACAACAAAATTCTTAAATCTAGTTGTATCTAATGACAAGCTTTTGATTTCGCTACAACTCTTTCCACTTTTTTCTACGTCTTTCTCAAGTTTTGAGCGATATGAGCAATATTTACGTACCTGTGATTTGTCACAAGTATTTTAATGTAACGGGTCGTATCAGTGACAAGTATTTTGTCACGGTGACAAAATACTCGTGGGTAACACGAGCTGTTACAAAATACGCTGCAAGTATTTTCATACCAATAGCGACAAAATACTGCGAGAGTATTTTGTCACTGCGAAAGTATTTTGTCATTGCACGAGTATTTTGTTACAGTCACAGCCCACGGTGACAAAATACTCGTTGGTATATGAACTGTTACAAAATACGGTGCCAAGTATTTTCAAACCAATAGCGACAAAATACTGCGAGAGTATTTTGTACCTTGGGTTGTGACTGTGACAAAATACTCGTGGATATACAGTTTGTCAACTAAATGTTTGCAAAATGAAAAAAATCATACAAAATCAACTTTAATTAACAAAAAATACTTTTTTTTAATTTTGTCTTTTGTAGTATTATTAAGGTAAGTATCAGCTATTAATATGTAAAAAAAAAATTGGAAAAATCTAAATATAACCTAAAGAAAAACAAGCAAAACCAAGAAGCAGCAAATATTGCGCTGTCAATTAAATATTTGCAAAATGCAAACACAAGGCGAAAAGAGAATAGAAACAAGCTAACTGTAAATCAAACCCAAAACAAATGAATATCTGCGTCTTTGCTACGCATTGCGTGATTATGTCCTTGGTTTTTGATGCCTTGGACATGTTAATCCTCGGATATTTTCGCCGATCTTCCTATTTTACTTTGATTAGAATGGTTTTTTTGGTTGTGCCCTGTTTAACAACTCCCATTTCCAATAATACTCCCAAATTTTGGATGTAGTATAAGTAAGGAATCTGAGCAAGTACGTCGGTTACTTGGGCGCAATTTTACGGCAGTCAGATACTGCACAGCAACGATTTTTGTTTGTGGTCGATGTGCGGGTATTGATTTTTTTTTAGTTTAATGTGGATTTGAGGATCAATAGACCCAAACTTCATCGCGCTTCTTGACTGTTCATGTTTTAAATTGTCCACATAATACTCCTCCATCATTACATCATTGAAAAAAGGCGGCTAATGAACACCTGTGGATGGTATGCAACGCCTCATCATTAAATACGTTTTGCCAAAGCCTGCTAATGTTCTTCTGCTGGACGGTTGTGTTTGGTTTTTGTCCAAACTGTTCTGGGTTTATCATGATAGTATATTATTTTTATCTTGTCGCATAAAATAACACCATTCCTATACTTCAGAGACTTTGAAACGATGACAATAGAAATTTTAAACTGCCTCTCAATGTTAATTGCAAATAGCAATGCTTTCTTTCTGGTTATGGGGAGGAGCGCTAAGGCACTTTTTGAATTATGTAATGACGGAGGAGTATTATGTGGACAATTTGAAACACGAACAGTCAAGAAGCGCGATGAAGTTTGAAATTTATCAAAACATATTCAGAGGAAACATCCAACGTGTGAATTACCCAAATCTGTAAGATATTAATTTTTTATAAACTATAAATTTTATAATTTTTTTTGTTTTTGAAAGCATAATAAAAATCCGCGATATTCTTTCGTAAAAATATTATTATGTACTCGGTGTCGCTGTCACGACCTTTTGTCACTGATATTTTTTTGTCACAGTCACTGTTGTCGCTGTGACTGCAAATTCACAGTATCGCTCATCACTAGCGCCGGACGAATATTCGTAATTTTGTTCAACGCGATATTAAAGAAGACGTCCATATGCTCCTAAGTTGGCCGAAAGCTTGTTGTGATTTTTTGATTCGGTTTTCAATATCCTCTGAGCTGCCGCCGGTACTTGAAATTATTTATTTATTTATTTATTTGTAAGATCAACATATAAAATGATCAGTTGATTAGTTTAAAAAAAGATTAATTTAAAATAGATTATACAAAAATAAACTTATAAACAAATTTTTATAATACATAATACAATATAATATAATTAATATTAGGTAGTTTGCCACTGACCCGTTGGGAGAATTTTATTTGCTTGGTGGCAAGCTATGCTCCTACCCACAGCCAATTGTGGTCAGTAGCAAACAAGTTGAACCAGCAATCCAGAAAATAATTCGACCCGTTGGGTGAATTTTTAACTGGAGCCAAGATGGTTCAAGACAGCTCTCATCAAACTGGAAGACGAAAGTTCACTTGAGAGGATACGCGCCAAGTCATTAAAATTCGAACATAAAACTCTAAAAGGCTCATGTAAAGCATAATTTGTAGTGCATCTCTTAAGAGATAAGGGTACAAAATTTCTAGAGGAGCGTCTAGGAACTTTAAACCAAAGCTGCCGAAGTAGGAAAGGGGAATCAATGGAACCAGTTATGAGTTTATGCAAAAAAATAGCATTATAGGTAGATCAATTGGAAGAAGTCTACTGGCATAAGGAGGCAATCGGATATTGGGGTCCCAATTTAAGCTTCGTAGAGCAAATAGGAGAAACTGTTTCTGAACAGATTCAATTCGTGCTTGATATTTTTTGTATTGAGGGCACCAAACACAGGAACAGTACTCAAGACCTGGGCGAACAAGAGCAGAATAAAGAACCTTGGTCGTATACGGATCATTAAATTCTTTTGACCAGCGTTTAATGTACCCTAAAACACACCTGGCTTTATTCACAACTGTAGAAACATGGGTATTGAAGGTAATATTAGGCTCAAAAGTAACACCTAAATCAGTAAGTAAAGAGATACGCACCAAAAGAGAACCATTTATGGAGTAATTAACCAAGAGAGGTTTGTGTCTATGAAATGTCATAAACATACATTTAGAAAAGTTTAAGTTCAAATGGTTAACCGTACACCAGTTATAAAGAGAGTTTAAATCATCCTGAAGTAACAGATGTGACGTGGAATCATTAAACGAGAAACAAAGTTTAACATCATCAGCGAACATAAGAACACGGGCATGATTTACCACATTTGGCAGATCATTTATAAAAAGGGTAAAACGCAGAGGACCTAGATGACTACCTTGCGGAACACCGGAAGATACTTGAACAATTTTGGAAACAGTAGACCTAACTATAACTCTTTGGGTTCTATCAGCAAGGTAAGATGAAATCCAATTGAGAAAGTTGGTCGGAAATCCTAAGAGCCCAAGCTTGAAAATAAGGACCTTGTGATTAACAGAGTCAAAGGCCTTACTAAAATCAGTATAAATGACATCTGTTTGAAGTTTATTTGAAAATCCTTTAAATGCAAAGGATGTAAACTCCAGAAGGTTTGTAGAGGTCGATCGACCTTTCATAAATCCATGCTGGCACGGGGAAATAAGGGACTTACAAAGATGCTGCAAATGAGCCACTAAAATTTGTTCAAACAATTTGGGAATTGATGACAATTTGGCGCTGCCACGATAATTGGAAACATCGGATCTATTACCCTTTTTGTGAAGTGATGACAATTTGGCGATGCCACGATAATTGGAAACATCGGATCTATTACCCTTTTTGTGAAGTGGGACAATAAAAGACGATTTCCAAATGGTAGGGAAAGAGGCCGATTCAAGTGACAAATTAAATAGTTTCAGCAAGGGTTCATGAAGCGCAAGTGCACAAGCTTTGATAACACAGGTAGGAACATTATAAGGGCCTGGCGAGTAAGACATTTTAAGCGAACAAATACCAGAATTGAGGTCATCATTGCTAATAAATGGAACATATAGACCGCTACCAGACGAAATATTGATAGGATAAGAAGTAGGAGAGTAAGACTTTGAAGAGTAAGTAGATTGAAAAAAACTAGCAAATAAGTTAGATATACCTGCGTCAGTAGAGGCTACTTCACCATTATACATGAGTGTAGAAGGAAATAGATCAGATTTACGTTTTGAATTTACAAAATTAAAGAACTGTTTCGGATCAACAGAAAATTGCTCACGGCAACGGGATAAATAATTTTGATAGCAATTTCTGTTTAAAAGGATAAATTCAGATCGAGCATACGAATAATTAGAGAAATCACTATTAGAGCCTGTCATTTTAAATTTCTAGTAATATCTAGATTTCAAATTTTTTAAATGTGACAAATTCCGAGTAAACCAGGGAGGTTTGAGCGAAAAACAAGCATTTGTCGAAGGGACACACGCATCAAATATAATGTTTAGCGTATCATAGAAAAATGATGCAGCTTCATTGACGTCATCACAATTCATCAAGCGGGACCAGTCAGTAGAGTTTGAAAGTTCGTTTAGCATAATAAAATTAGCCTTACAATTGCAGGAGAAGAAAAATGTGGTTGAGGCGCACTAATAAGGATTTCAATATCCAAAGTAGGCTGATATGAATCCTCAGGAATAGATAACGGGGAAGATCTGGAGACTGACACAATAGCGGGATCATTGGCAAAAACCAAATCAAGGATTCGATTTAAACAGTTTTGGACGACATTTATTTGCAGTAATGGCAAATCGAGCAAGCCGTCCAGGAATTCGTTATAAGACGACGAAATAACAGAGTTAGAAGAAGGTGACGAAACCCATGAAATGGTTGGAAGGTTAAAATCGCCTAAAACTAAGAGATTGTCGCGATTATGTAAAACCGAATGAACATAATTAGTTGCAGCCAAGTGTTACAAATAAATTTCAGTAGTAGATGAAGGGGGAATGTACGAACATGTTATAAAACATGAAGAGTTATGCAAACTTAGTTTGACACAAATGAATTCAATGTCCAATGAAGTATCTACTTTAACTAAGCTAGAACAAAGTTTTACATCAACAGCAATAAGGACACCTCCACCACGGCGGACAGAGCGATCAAGCCTGTATACTACAAAGTTGGAAGATAAAAATTCATTGTCAGAAACTGAAGAGTTTAACCACGTTTCTGTAAGGGCAAGAACATGTAAGTCAAAAGAAAAACTATTCGTAAACAGAACATTAAGTTTTGTTAAAAGACCTCTAACATTCTGATATTTAATAGAGAGATGAGAAATTAGTTTTTTGAAATGCTAGTGGCTGGTACAGAAGATGGGACAGGTGAGGGTAAGGAAACAGGCTGAGGCCGAGGCTTTTGAATAGATTTAAATTCATGTGGTGGCCAAAAGTTTGGATCACATAGTCTGTCAAAATTACCTATAGGGACGGAAATTTTGAGCGACGAAATTTCACAAAGGTTGTGAGAATTTACGGCGCGACTACTTTAAGAGTAGGTCTAGGCGGAGGCAAATCAATAGAATAATTTGAGGATTGCGGTGGCGTAGAGGGCTTCGTCTTTAAAGAATCAAGACAAGGGGCGGGAGTTAAAAACGAAGCAAGCAGCGGCGATCCTGGAATTGGAGTTAAAGGAGAAGCAGGAGGAGCAGATTGAAGCGGAAGGCGCAATTGAGGGGCTGAACGCTTTGGAGGTGTGGCAAAATTATATTCGCTAAGTTGTTTAAGGTCATTATCAAACTCAGACGACATTCGATTAGCCAGCTTTTTAAGCTTGAGAAACTCATTTCGAACGATATTGTACATTCGAGAAAAGTCACCTTGCCTTTTAAAGCATAAAGGGCATGACCACCTAGTACCGCCACAGGTTGGTTTGGACTTACCATATAACCTGTCAAAGTCACGGCCAGTCAGCCCGGCGCACTTTAAATGAATAACATTGTCACACAACCAGCAAGTTAGGCAACGAAGCTTTTTCTCATCAAACACATCTTTGCTCACACATAATTCAAAGCAGCACGACATAATACAAGCGATCCTACAATTTTTACTGGGTACAAAAGAAGCAAAACGAACAAATGAGAGGGCAACAACAAAATCTAAAAGAAGAGCACAAGTCAAAGAAACTCACCACAAAACTGAGAGCTGAGAGCACGCTGTAACTGTAAAACAGTGATGGGCAGTCTCTCAATTTACATAACTCGCGAGGCTATTGCACCAAAATCTGCCGCAGCGCAGTCGGCTCATGTACGGTCCATGTCGTTTTTGCTTAATTGCGGTTCTTGCTCTCTCGTGCGCTTTTGCTTACTGCGCTGTTTACTCACACAAAGAAATGTTTGTTGGTATGAGTTTTGCCCATCACTGCTGTAAAAACTTACACAAGCGAGCGCTTAAAACAAAAAACTAGCAGAGAGCTCGCTCACACCGAAAACAATAATAAAGTAGCAAAAAGCACTAACAACAACAACCACGCAAGCAATGACGCTATTTAAATAATGCAAATAAAAAGTATTTAAGGAATGAAATGCACTTCCAATAAGCAAAACACAAGTCCACTTCAACTTAAAATGTTATAAGTGTTGATAAAAATTTAATATATGATTATTAATATAATATAAACACCAAAAATAAATTTAAAGGCAAGAGCACCGAAAAAACACGTCTTACACTCTCAAGCGAACTTTCTATTATTATGCATCCTAAGTAGGGATCTTCGAAAGAAATGTTATTTATTTGAAAGGGTCGGCTGTTATTTGTATTTATTCTCATAGTTTTAGTTTTTTCAACATTTATGCTGAGACCTGTTCTAGCAGCGAATGTAGCAACCGAGTTAAGTTTGCGAGCCATGTCGTGGTAGCTATGCGCAAGCAGACAGATATCGTCTGCATAATCAAGATCGTGAAAAGAGCCTTGCAGGCACGCCTATGTTAATGTTAATATTCCCGCTTAATTCACCTTCGTGCAATACACGGCATTTCGATTCTCGATATAGGCCTTTTATTAGCTCGATGATTTTTTCGGGGAAGCCTACACATCTTAGCTTAGGGCAGTCAGATTGCATCGTGACGTAGCTTATCAAATGCTTTTAAGAAGTCGAAGAATATTAGGTACACAGGAGATCTATATTCAACACTTTGCTCCACGATTATACAAAGGCTGTTGACATGATCTATACACGACTTGTGAGGTCGGAAGCCAGCTTGCTCTTCGCGGAATAATGAAGGGTAAGCGTTGTTGATCCTTTTGTTGATGACAAAAGCTATAATCTTGTTGACGCTGCTTAGAAGTGTTATACCTCGCCAGTTAGAGCAGTTGGAGAGGTCGCCTTTCTTTGGTAGTTTCACTACGATACCTTCTTTCAACTCGGTAGGGAGACAACAACTTTCCCAAAAACTTTTTATGATGGGATGCAGAAGCTTTGCGGTGCTTATGGGGTCTGACTTCAACAGCTCTGGGGTAATGTTATCGGCTCCGGGCGCTTTGTTCGATTTAAGAGCCATAACAGCGTCCGATAATTCTTGTATTGCAGGGCATTGCGTATGCTGGTTCGTGTTAATAACATGGGTGTTGCAGTTACACTGCAACCCGTCACTTGTGTTTTCGTTGGAGAGAAGGTTGGTGAAGAAACTTCTCCATATCTCCATTTGCTTGTCTTTTGCCGTGACCAAGGTACCATTTTCATCTTTAAGTGCCTTATATAAGTCTCTACTGCGGTTCGTTTCACTTGCTTGCTGTGCTTCTGTTGCTATATTATCAATATGCTTTCGTTTGTCTCTCCGCGCACTCTTTTTTACCATGCTGCTTAGCCTGGTCCAATTCCTATTTGTTTCAAGTTTAGTGTTACGTGTAACAGCAGAGTTGATTGCCTCTTTGGCAGCCTTTCTCTGTTGCATGAGATTCCAAAACCGATATTGTCATTAGCAGAGGATAGAATTATATCTTTGATGGCGCTCCATGAGCTGCGTGACTCGATAGGGATGCTGTTTATAGCCGTTTTTAAGGAGTTTGTGTAAGCTGTAGCGACATCCTCTGCCTGTAGACGTTGAATATTGAATTTCCTTGATCGATTGTTGTCTTTTCTTATGGCAGCAATCTTGAAGCGTACAGTTGCGATAAGAAGGTGGTGGTCACTTGCACCGTCAGCACCCCTTTTGTTTCGAACATCTAATAATGAGCCCCTCCATGTTCTGCTTATCAGAATATGATCGATTTGATTTTCAGTGCGGTGGTCGGGGGACACCCAGGTAATTTTATGGACTCTTTTGTGCGGGAAAAGCGTGCCACCAATTAGAAGGTTATGAGCTGCGTTTTTCTGTAAGAAATTTCCCATTTTCAGTCATCCGGAGGAATGAAACATTTTGGATGGATGTATTGTCACAGAGAATAACAATATCACCTTGGCGAACATTTGACAACACAGTATTTAAACTATTGTAAAAGTCTTCTTTTGTTGGGAGCTCGGAAGTCTCCGTGGGTGCATAGCATTGTATAAGTGTAAGGTTTCTGGCTCTTGTGCGAAATCGCGCTTCAATTATGCGATCTGAGTGTGGCTTCCAATCCAACAGTGCCTTTTGTGCAAAGTTTGATAGTAAAATACCGACTCCGCCTAATCTTGGTTGATTATTCGGTTTACCCGAGTATAAAAGTGTCGGATGTTTTGAATTCCCCCTTCACCTTATTTCAGTAAGGCCTAGGATTTGTATGTTGTATTGCGAGCATTCTTTGCAAACTTGATTTAATTTTGATGATTCCAAAAGCGTTCTAACATTCCATGATCCAATTCGCGTCCTTTCATTCCAAAAGTCGTCATCAAATTATTTCGCCGATTTCTTTCTGTTGTTGTAATTTCAGTAATCGTTTGGTTTAAGATGGGCAGCTGATCAAAAGCTGCAAAATCCTCAGCGGGTAATGTGGTGCCAATGCAAATAAGATTTGCACCAGTATCTAATATGCCCAATTCTTTATACGTTAAAAATTCAACTTCAGCATAACTACGACCATCATATTGGTTATTGATCACTGCAGAAACTAATAGCTTGAGTGACTGATTTTTATTTCTATAATAATTTTATAATTAAAGTATACCGACGACTTTTGGGTCGATTTTCATTAAAGATACGATTCCTAACTTTCAGATAGTTTCTTAATCTATCTTCATATGGCGGAATAATTGAACAATTTTGCAAGAGTCAACGTCCCAACTCACATAGGCCAAGAATAGGCCCATTGTGATACCGCTATTTGGACATTTCACCACTCTTCCCCACTCAAAAGGTCTCCTATATGAGATGAGTCACTGCCATCCGGCGGCATGAATAAACCTTAGTAGTCATTTTAAGCTCTGCTCCGAGAACTGAGATAGTCATGAAAGAAGTGTGACTTTAGAAAGCGGAACCTTGTTCCGCATAGTCCAGGGCAGTGACAGAAAAGGTGTTCCACTGTCTCCAGCTCCTCCTCATCGCCACAGCTACAGAAGTCATAGTGGGGAGCATTTAGTCTGGATGCATGGATCCCCACCAGCCCATGTCCTGTGATAGCACGTATGACGGTCGAGCACTGGACTCTGTTCAAACAGCAAAATTCCTTAGCTCTTTTCCTCCTGTATATCGGCCAGGGTTGCCATGATATTCTGCACGTGTTCGATGTCCAATTCTACGTTTGGTTTGCAAAGAGTGTAAGGAAGTTCTGGTGCTGGGGTATAACTCAGTCTGCCCCAGGGCCAACTTACAACTAATTTGTAAATTTGCTGAGACACTGGGCAGCGTAGGGGGCCTAGAAACTGTCCTCGCCGTACCTGCATACATACATACATACCACGATCGCTTCCCATACACCCTGAAAATGTAGTTTGTGTGTGTATCGCGCTGTTGCTGAAAATAACCTTTAATACTGTGTGCTCTCGTATGATCGCCACAGACTACGTCAATGGGCAGGGCCCCCTTGACCGGGCGAGGCCAACGCGTACCAACAAAAGGGCCAGCATGTATTGCACCTGAGTGGCGAGGCCAGCTCGGTTTATAATATATGCGGCTGGAAGGTGGGGAACAGGAATGGTAGCACACACTATGACGTTCAATCACTCTCGCGACACTGGAGCACAAATATTTGTAATAATGACAACGTTTAGTTTCTTCTCATAACTTTATAATCGTTTCACTTTATTCTCTTATTTAAACCTTTTTTTTATCCTAGTCTCGTACTTTAACCTTTTATTACTGTAGTAGGCTCTACTACCAACAGATACTATGGTTTATAAGAACTCTTACAAAGCTTACACCTACACATTGTTTATGAGAACCAACGTAAAGCTTAAGCGCGGATACCAACCTTACGAGCTTTCACACAAGCACACGCTCAGACTGCATACACAAAAGATCAAGGAGTTAGTCTATGATTGCTCGTGGTCTGAAGCAGTGTGTTTTGTGTGCGCGTGATTAAATTGTAAAACAATAGACAATAGATATTTGAATAAAACCAAACAATAAACTCGCCTCCTAAATTACTAACCACATTTTCTCTTCCCTTACCTAACTCTCGGGCCGTCAGCCAGTTGGTGTCACAAGGGGAATAACGTGTAACCCAAGACCAGGGTACGCGCCGTAATTGTGACACACTTCTGGAAGTGCGACTACACTCTCCACGCGAGGGCGGCTGGAAGCAGGCCCATGGTACGGTCATGTCTCTGCCATGGGTGCTGACTAATAGTAGTTCGGGCGAGAGAAGAAAACTCGATAAAATTACCCCAAGCTAAGGTGGAACAGCAAAGGCCGAGGGATGAATGGCTGAGGGGGTCTCAGTCTCTACTTTGCGAACTCTGGATACCTGCCGACCTCCAGTTTTAAAAATGGCTTCCCGCGGTACCTGGGCTATGCCGCGGGTGACTCTCCCCTTCCCGCCTACTCGTGGGTCCAAACTATGATTTCAAACTTTTCAAACAAAAACAAAAACAAAAATGAGTCCGTAACTCGCCAAAATACGGAAGGGACGAAGCTCCCGTCGAAAGTAGCTACAAGCGAGGTGAGAAAGGAACCTTCGGGTGTCCTTTCCGTCTTGGACTGTGCCGGCAAGGGTAGGGCGGCAAACCCACCGTCCTCCCTAGATTCTGTGGGAAGGCAGTGCATCCCCTCCTTGGATGCAAAGGCGAAGCAGGCTTGCTATGCCTCTACATCCAAGGCGGGGCTGGCTGCTAACTCTTCAGAGTCGGCTACTCCGAAGATGCCACCACCAAACAAGCCGTCGTACCAAGACAGGCGACGTGCAGGAGAAATTCTCCAAAAAAACCTTACCTCTCCGGAGGAATCACCGGAGGGTAAGAGGCTGGTCGAATGGGCCAGAGAAATATTGCCAGGCTTCCAGCCAGCAGGCCCAGGCAAGTCAAAAGGAAAGGCAAAGCGGCAAAGGTCTGCAGAAGATACTGCGCCTCCGCCAAAAAGAACGCGGCCTCAGCCCCTCAACCGCTCTTTCGCTGAGGTTACGAGAGGCAAGATCCTCCTTGGCGTCCTAGACAAGGGCAACAAGGATGGTCTTGTCCGCCGTAACCTGTGGGCGAAGGTGGAAAATGAGCTGCAAGACCGGTTCTTGGAAGAATTGGAGAGTAGTGGAGGACCCCCACCTCTCTGCAGCGATGCCGGGTGGCACCTCGGCACGGTGAAGGCCATCGCCTGCGAGGATTCACGCTCGGCTGAGGCCTACAAAAGAGCTATCTCAGCTCTAGGTGAGGTCTACCCAGGCGCAAAGCTTGTGGCCGTAGACTGGGAGGATGTTCCCTTCAGACCGAGGGCTCGGGCTTGGGTGTCGGCTAAGCCAGAGGATCCAGGGAAGATCCTGAAGCTGTTTCAGGTGTGTAACCCGCACCTGAAAACGGATGATTGGCGGATCGCCAAAGTGGAAGAAGCAGCTGGTCCATCACGGCAGGTGATGCTGACCATAAATAAAGAATCTGCGGAAGCCCTAGCCAAAGTGGATGGCGTGGTTAGATATGGGTATAAGAAAGCTGTGATTCGGGTGTACCGCACAGACACTACGGGTGGCAAGCAAGCCGCGCCCCAACCACAGCTGGAAGACCCAGAGCCTGTCATCCCGGAGGTGATGAGTGAAGGAGAGGATATCCTGGCGGGATATGCCTCGGAATCGTCAGACCTAGCAAGGGAGCTCTCCAAGCTAGGTCAGAGGGACGATGACTCCATTCTCGGGGATACCGATGAAGAAGAGGCCAACATAACAGTGGTGGAGGTTAATATGGAAAATGTCGATAAGACTTCTCCAAATTAACCTCCATCACTGCATATCAGCTTCAGCAGGACAAATGACTACAAGCTCTTAGTAGCGCAAAACTCAGGTAAAGCTCGTACCTGCATTCTAGCAAAAAAGCACTTGCATGTATTTTTGCTTCCTAATTACAGTGATGAAGACAACACCGCTGTAAGCCTAGAGCTGGAATCCTGCAGCCTGAGACCAAGCTCGTGTTATATGGCTCACGACCAGAGCAATCCTCCTCCACAAGGGGTACGTCGCCTTGTGAAGGATAGCGAGGACGAAAAAATCGACCTTTTAATAGGGTGCGACGCCAATGCACATCACACTCAGTGGGGAAGCACTGATATTAACATAAGGGGTGAGTTACTTCTTGACTACATCCTGTCTACTAATTTATTGATATGCAATAGAGGTAATGACCCTACCTTTATTATAAGAATAGAAGTGAAGTCCTAGACCTTACTTTGGCGTCAAACTCTCTGTACCATATGGTCCAAAATTGGAGAGTCCTGAGCGACCACTCCTTTTCGGATCATAGGTATATTGAGACGTTGATATCCCTAGCCCCGTCCATTAAAGGGAAATTTAGAAACCCCCGCTCGGCAAACTGGGGGCTTTTTGAGGAGATTATGGGTAGAACGCTTCCTAAGGACCCGCCAAGAGGTCCTAACTCGGAAGACTTCAATAACACCCTGATCAAAACGCTCACAAATGCATGCAATAATGCTTTTAAAAAATCTTGCAAATTAAGAACACCAAGGGGGAAAGACATACCTCCTTGGTGGTCGTCGGAAATTGGGCAATTACGTCGCAATTGTCGCAAACTGTTCAATAGTGCTAGAACTAGGGATGACGAAAATTCATGGAATGAATATAAAGTCAGCCTGTCAAAATACAAGAAGGCAGTCCGTCAAGCCAAACGGTCATCATGGCAGCTCTCCTGCTCCGAGATTGAAAGTACCACTGACGCTGCAAGGATAAGAATGGTGCTGTCTAAATGCGCATCGACACCTGGATACTTGCGAGAATCCAGCGGTAGATGGACAGCTTCAAGCGAGGAATCGCTAAAACTGCTCACCAACACCCACTTTCCAGGTTGCTCCTCCAACAAGCCAGTGGAGATCAATCCTAGGGTGGACTGGTCACAGGTCCCTGCCAACTTGGTTAGTTATGATAAGGTTAAATGGGCTCTAAGCACGTTCAAGCCATATAAATCGCCGGGACCAGACAATATTATCCCGGCGCAATTGCAGCATGGAGGGGAATCTGTCATAAGATGGCTGACAGATATTTTCCGAAGAACTTTAGCCACTGGAACTATTCCGGAACCATGGCTTATATCAAAAGTAGTCTTTATTCCAAAGGCAGGGAAGGCTACGCATACACTTCCCAATGATTTCAGACCCATTAGCCTTTCATCTTTTCTTCTGAAGACGATGGAAAGACTAATTGGTCTACAGCTCAGGAAAACCATTCCTCAATCCAAAATGTCTGAATCACAACATGCATACAAAAAGGGCTGCTCCACCGAAACAGCTCTGCATTCTGTAGTCTCAGGAATAGAGAAATCACTACACTATAAAGAATTCTCATTAGTCGCCTTCTTAGACATTGAAGGGGCTTTTAATAATGTTACACCTGAGACAATTATTGAAGCACTGAAGAACCTGAGAGTGGAATCGACGGTCATCAGTCTCATTGAACAGTTACTCAGATGTAGAGTTATTCAATCCTCTCTGGGGAATTCCAGTATCGTAAGATACGTAAATAGAGGAACGCCTCAGGGGGAGTCCTCTCTCCCTTCCTCTGGAATGTAGCAATAAACGGTCTTCTGCGCACCTTGGAGGGTGGTGGATGCAGTATAACTGCATACGCGGATGACGTGGCAGTTGCCTTCTCGGGAAAATATCCTCAAACACTATGTGAGCGCATGACAAACGCATTATGCACTCTCTCCAAATGGGCTGCAGATAGCGGGTTAGGAGTTAATCCAGAAAAAACCAAGCTCATGCTCTTCACCAGGAGGTACAAAATACCCCCTCTCTTAAACCCAAAATTAAATGGTGTCACTCTACCATTCAGCGGTTCAGCCAGATATCTTGGTCTAATCCTCGATAGTAAACTGGACTGGAACCTAAATACGGAAGATCGAAGGAAGAAAGCCACGATCGCCCTGTATACATGCAGAAAGGCTATTGGTCTCAAATGGGGCATGTCTCCTAATATAGTCTACTGGCTATACACTGCCATCGTGAGACCGATTCTCCTCTACGGAGTCTCAATCTGGTGGCCATCAATGGACAAGAAAACCGTCCTAAAAAAGCTGAGTAAGGTTCAGCGGACTGCAGAATTAACTATCAGCGGGGCACTATGCTCCACCCCAAATGTAGCATTAGATGCCATCCTAAACCTATTGCCCCTGGATAAAGTGGGAAAGCAAATAGCCATTCTATCAGCTCTACGTATGAGAGAGGCAAGAAAATGGAATGGCCTAGACTTCGGTCACTCTAGGATTCTTAATGGTAATCCTCTAATTCCTGATGGTACGGACTACTGTTCCCCACAGGAACACTTTTCAACAGCATTCGAGACCCATTTTCCAACCAGGGCAGAATGGAATGTTGGCATACCGGGCCCAAGTGGCTCAACAAAAATCTTCACGGACGGTTCCAAGTTAGACGACCGTGTTGGCGGGGGCGTCTACATTGAGGAACACAACGTAAGAATATCTTTTAGGCTCCCAGATCACTGCAGTGTCTTCCAGGCTGATGTCATGGCAATTCAGGAAGCCGTCTCAATAATTAAAAACCTACCAATTGGTAGCAACAATATCTGTATTTACTCAGATAGCCAGGCGGCTATTAAGTCTCTAGCATCCATGACATCATGCATGAAGTCAGTGAACAACTGTCGTTCATCTCTGGAGGAGATGGCAGAACAGTTTTCGATCCACCTCATCTGGGTCCCGGGACACAGGGATATTGAGGGCAATTGCATTGCGGATGAACTGGCAAGAAGAGGAACTACCAGCATCCTCCTTCAGGACAAGGAGCGTCTGGGTATACCTATGGCCAGCTGTAAATTGAGTATTAAGAATCACTTTGCTCTAGCTGCTAATCAAGCGTGGAATCGGATATCGAACACGTATAGAATCTCACGGCAGACATGGACACAAAGCAACTTTGCGATTTAAATAGAGCTCAGTGCTCGACAGTTATCCGGGCAATCACCGGACACTGGCTGGTGGGTATCCATGCATCAAGGCTCAACGCACCTCACAATGATAGAAGTTGTAGAGATGAGGAGGAGCTGGAGACGGTGGAGCACTTGTTCTGTCACTGCCCTGGGCTGTGTAAGACAAGGCTCCGATTCCTTAAATCATACGTCTTTAATGACCTATCCCAACTCTCGGAAAAGAGTCCAAGAAGCCTCTCGAGGTTTATTAAAGCCGCCGGATGGGCGTGATTTTGGAACATATAGGGGACCTCCTGAATGGGGGAAGGGTGGTGTAAGGCCCACCCAGCGGTATCACAACGGGCCAATTCTCTGGCCTAAGTGAGTTGGGACGTTAGGTCCCGACTGCCGCCCTAACCTAACCTAACCTAACTCTCCTCGCGTGTCCATTTCGTGGTTTTTGCCTCTTGTGTTTTCCGCGTCCACGTCTGTGCTCGTTGCCGTCCGAATCTATTCTCCTCCAGTTAACTTTTATTATCGCCCACGCCAGCTCATACCTCAGTCTGTCGATGGCGATAAACGGCAGGCTGGGTTGGCAGTCCGGCGTGGCGATGTTACGATCTTCTACTTATCGATGTTTTGTTTTAACAATTAATACTAAAAGCATTATATTTTGACTTAATACTAGAATTTCTATAAACAATATATTTAACTATACCAATACTTTATTCATTATTGTGGCGAGGCTGGTAGCCTTGAATGCTTTCAACTGTGAAATGTTGGCCACTCTGCGCTTCCTTTCGCCTGGCCTCTGTAATCGCACGATGTTAGGGGATACGAACTTTATGACTCGATACGGCCCATCGTATTTCGGCGCCAGCTTCGCGGCGAAACCGTCTGCTGCTCGTGATAACCAATGTTGGCGCAAGAGCACCATGGAACCTAACGTCGGCCGCCATTCTCTTCTGCGCAAATTGTAGTATCGCCTCTGGACGTTGGATGCCCGTTGTAAATTGTTGCGTACGATCTCGAATAACTCCCTGTGCCTCTGTGCCTCCACGGTTAGCGTCTGCGGTATATTAGCCGATCCAGGAGTAACTTCTTCATAAAGCGCTGCCGGTAAACGTGGCTCCCGTCCTTGCACCAAGTAAGCCGGTGAGAAACCTGTAGAGTCGGCTATACTTGAGTTGACTGCCAAGGAGATTTCCGGTAGTAACTCGTCCCACGAGTTCTGCTGGTCGTTGATAAATTGCGCTATCATCGTCTTTACTGTGCGGTTGGTCCTCTCAGTTGGGTTCTCCTGAGGGCAGTAGGGCGCCGTGTACTGTAATTCTATAGCCAAGTCTTTTACAAATGTTTTGAAGCTTCGGCTGCTGAAATGCGCTCCATTATCGCAGACGAACTGTTTTGGCACTCCAAAGCGTGCCAATATGCGTTCCCTGAACGCTTTCTGCAAAGTTGCTGACTTGCCTTGTCAGCATCTTGCCGGCCAGCTTTGCCTGCACGCACTTGTGTTTTTGGCAAACCTCGCAACATCTTACGTGGCGGCTTGCGTCTCGAAACATACCTGGCCAGTAATAGCGTTGTGTGAGTCGGGCAATTGTCTTCCGCACTCCCAAGTGTCCAGCGGTAGGGGCGTCATGGCATTCTTGTAGTACTCGACCTCGTTGAGTGGTAGGAACGCACAACTTCCAAGGGACATGATCCTCGTCATCTGCTCTATATCCTAGATTTCGGTACAGCTGGCCATTTTCCAACGTGTAGTCTGAGTATTTTGCTGGCTCCTCTGTCATCATCGCGGTCATCGCGGCTATCCATTTGCACCCCTTATCCTTCTCAGTGATTTGCTGAAGTCGCTCGAGGGGTTGTCTGGAGAGGGCGTCGGCCACTACGTTCAGCTTGCCTCGACGGTACTGCACGTCGAACTGGAACTGTTGCAACTCTAACGCCAAGCGCGCGATGCGCCCAGATGGGCTCTCAATAGAGTTCAACCATTTGAGGGCCAGATGATCGGTGATTACCTCGAACCGATACCCCTCCAAATAACATCGCATCTTCCTGATCGCCCACACGATAGCCAGGCATTCCTTTTCCGTCGCCGTGTAGTTTTCTTCAGCTTTCGTCAGTCGTCGGCTAGCATATGCGATGACTCTTTCCTTTTCGTCGCCCTCTTGTGTCAGTACGGCTCCCAGCCCGTAGTCGCAGGCGTCTGTCTGTAGCTTAAATTTGAGACTGAAGTCCGGGCAAGCAAGCACTGGGGCCGTGGTCAAGCTCTCCTTTAGGTTGTCCAACGCCGCCTGCTGCTCCTCGTTCCACGTCCATTTTTTCCCTTTCTTTAAAAGCGAGGCCATTGGTTGTATCATCGAGGCGAAATTGGGTACGAAACGTCGATACCATGATGCCATGCCGAACATTGCCGCAGTTCCTTTAAGTTGGTAGGCGCCTTCAAATTCTGGATCGCCTCTATTTTTGCAGGATCAGTACGGATGCCCTCACCTGTCACCACGTGACCAAGGTAGACCAATTCTGTCCGATAAAATGAGCATTTCTTCCGATTGATTTTCAAATTGGCCTTACGAAGACGATACAGTACTTCGTGCAGGCTCGCTACGTGTTGTTCCTCTGTTGCGCCTACGATGATTATGTCATCCAGATATGCGAATGTGTACGGCTCCATGTCGGGTCCGATCACTGACTCTAAAGCTCTTTGAAAAGTGGCGCTAGCCGAATGTAATCCGAATGGCATCACTCGCCAGTGAAATGAGCCACGCCCGGGCTCTGTGAAAGCGGGGTTTACTCTTTGCTGTCGGCGGCCATCGGGATTTGCCTGGTCTGTCATCCTTCAAAACGATTCTGTGTTCGGCTATTGTTTGTTAAGCCTCGCATATTTTCAAACGGCGCCAATTCTTGCCGCAGAAATTCTTTTAACTCCGATTTTAGTTCGGTGGGCCATGGAGAATCCTCATCCTCATCCACCTCTCTCGCTGCCTGCGCTGTAACCGTTGTACACTCTAGAATGGTGGTCGACGTCATCGCTGCGTCTGGCGTCGGGGACATGGCCTCGCCTATTTCCCTCGCCGCCTCCAGACCAGTCGACGTGATCGCCTCCCGATTGCTGCCTTGGGCTTCGGATGCGGCCATAATCTTCGCACTCTCGAACCCTTAGCCACCGTTGACTTAGATGATGAGGCCTCGCCTTCATCCTTCATCGACGGCGTTACCTTTATACTACAATTCTTCGACTTCTGCGTTGTGGTTGGCGGTGGGGATGCGGCCCTGCCGGCTCCCGTCACCGTGTCCAAACCCTTTGTGATGGCAGTTTTACTCCGGCTCCCGTCTCCCTTTGTCGCGGTGCCTACATTCTTGTTGACGGCCATTGCCGTCCCTCCTGTTGTTTGCTTTGGGTCCCGGACCTCAGGGCCACTCGTCTTTTCGTTGTGCCGCTTAACTGCTCGGCCTTTGGCCTCTCTGTCTCTATCCTGTTCCTCGTTTGCGCTGGCGGGCTTAGCAACTCGCCCTGTGACGTCACGGACCCTAACCTCAGCACCGTTGGTCGCAGTCGAGGGTCTTCATCTGGTAACGCAGCGGGTCTTAACTCCAGCTCTACTCCTGCGCATCGTATCCTCGTACCGACTGCACACAAAAAGTCCATACCTAGGAGAAGGGGGTCCAGCATTGCGGGCATGACGAGCATTGGCATGATGACTACCGCGTCTGCCAATCTGACTCTCCAGCCTCAACACCTTGTTCACCTCCACTCACGTTCCGTCTGCCAAACGAATACGTGTCTTTACTTCTAGCAATTCGCCTTCTCTCGCCAAGGCTTCGGCTGTCTCTTCACTCACGAAGCTTCGTGAGGCTCCCGAGTCGATCGTCGCGGTCTGCAAGCGCGATCCAATCTGCACTGTCGCGATGATACGACCGTCATCCATCTTCAAAATATCCTTTAAAACCCGGGTCGCTGGTGTCTGCGCCGCTACCTGCCCCCGGGTTTGGTAGGGCGTCTGGCCGTTTCCCTGGGCTGCGCGCTGGCAACACTCCTGAGTACTGCGTCCTCGTCGTCCACATACCCGACAGAACACCACCAAGGCATTGGGGCATTCTCGGGCCATGTGTCCGGGCTGCGCACATTTGAAGCACGCGTCTCTGCTGTCGTATGGTTGCCTGCTCGCTTGGCTGATCATTCTGTTCGTCGCCTCTACCTCTGGCGGCCTGGCGAGCGATGGTGTCGGTGCGTTCTCGTATCCTAAATCTGCCACTTGTCGCGGGGTGCTTCTGAGGGGGGTTGTGCGGATTGCCTACGGGGCGTTACCATGCCCGTGAATCTCGCCGGTGGTGTCATTGTTGGCTCCCGTGGGCGCCTACTGCTGCTTGCCCACACGCGATGCTGCTCCCTGACCACCTCATACTCGCACGCCAGTTGGGTAAGTTGCGCAATGTCCACAAATTCATGGAGGCGAATAGTCGTAGTCTGGTGCGGCGTTTTCATAAATCCTATAAAGCCGCTGACTCTCCATGTATCCAGCGCGGTGCATCATCGTTCCGATGGCGTATGTCTTGAAATTTTCTCGATCTTGTTGATGGCGTGCTCGTATCTTATCTTCTAAACGCTCCATGTATTGTGGAGGAAGGAAAAACTCTAAAAATACACGCCGGAACTCAGCCCACGACGCATCGCGTAGCTGGCTCATGCGGAACCATTGCGCCGCTTCGCCTGTAAATACCTCTACCATGGCTGAGGGTAGGTCGTTGACGTTGACCTGGTACGCCGCTGCTTTATCCTCCAATTCTTCGATGAGGGCCAGCGCGAGTTATGGAGGGAGCAAAATGAAACACAACTTCTAAGGTTTAGGTACTAAGAACAACTGCGTTTATTCAATAAAAAGATCTTATATTTATACTAACTTCCAACACAGTTGGATGGTTTATGCTATATGTGCTAAAGTATTTGTACATAAATTGTTTATTTGACACTTTCTATGTTCTAATTATAATTCGGATCGTATATCCGGTCTACATGTAGTTTCTTGTGTCGGCAAAAATAGTTAGATATTCAAGTGGTCACTTGTTTAAGTGCTGAGTGAGATAGGTTACTAAAGTACATAGTTTGTTTATATATTTAGGGTTTGACTTGACAATTTGTGAGTTCTTATTATAATTTGGATCATATTTATGTTGCGTCAGCAACATTGTCAGCTAGCTGTGTGGTCGATGGTTTGGATATTAGCGAGGGTAGGATAGTTAGTACCCCAGGCAGGGTACATAACTCCCCCCCCCCCCCCCCCCCCCCCCCCTCCCCCCAGAATAGAGAGAAGGCCATAGCGATGCGATTGGAACTAGGGCCGGAACGACTGGTTCTGTACAGGTGTCTGTTATTAGTGTGACGCTATATTTTTTCTTTATTACAACAACCAGTGTTAATATGGATATGATTGCTAGTGCTAAGATTAGTGAGTAGCTTGTAGAGGTGTGGATTAAGTTGGTGTATTGAATTGTATTGTTCATTGATTGTTGTGAAAAAATGGTTGAGTTTAATGATTCTAGTGACAATAGTTCTTTTGTTGCATTAATTGCAACTGGTGGGTGTGATGGTGTGATAATCGAAAATTAATCCCTAATGGTCGCTAGTTCGCTTTGGTATTTGATGTCGTTAATTGTTACGGAACAATTATACTGGTGTATAAGGGCAGAGCCTATTACACGAATCTTGTGCCTGCAGGTAGATTCTATCACCGTATCCGGTGAGTTTAAGATAAGTATTAGATTTTTCTTATTTGTTTTATTGTAGTAATGTGACCACGGTCAACAACATTGTAAGTTGGACATGTTTTCAATTTTCCTACATTCATTTTCGTATGTTTTAAAAACATAATCTGAATATGCAACAAAATTTGCTACCTGAACATATTTAGTTTTATTGATAGGTAATGACATTATTTGTGATAATTGGTAATTATGAGTCTTTACCATTGGTATTCGTATATTAAATACTATATTATTTTCCTTGTAATACGCTTGTAGTTCTAATAGCTCGTACATATGTTCCGTTGAATTAACATGTATCGACTCGTGTATTAGTTCGTGTGATATAATTTCCAGTTCTTGCTCGTTTAGTAAGAATTTGGAAATAACGTTAAGTTTCGCGAGAATAATGCTTTCTGAAATATCTGTTACATAGTTGTATAACAAGTCTATGTTATAGTTAATTCGGTCTAAATACTGCATTTCTATGAGGTTATTTTGGGTTTTCAAAATTCGATTATTAAATTGGTTTTCGTTTAGAAAGCTGAGTGTTCATGCCAAACGGCATGTGTGGGCATAGCTACGTTCCGTGCTAAGCTTAACCAAAGAGCTTAAAGTGCAGCGTGGTGAAAAGCTACACAAGCGAAGCTTTCGGCCGTGCTCAAGTCAAGCGCAGCTTGCACTGAGCGCATTAAAATTAGTATTAAAGTCACACTTAAAGTAAGCACACCCGTGCCCGCGGATCTTTTCGTTTTGATTATTTTACAAACATATTGTACACATACACATATACCACATTGTCATACACAAGACAATCCACAATAAACACATATACATACAACACACACCAACCAGAAGACTTAACATTTTGGAACATACACCCAAGCAGGAACCCACCCCCTAAACATTTTGGTCCTTCGAGCCGGATCGCTCGACCCCTCTTCAATCATCGGTGGATTTTCAGCATTTTCCTCATCATCAGAGTATGTATGTAGTGTTTTTTCTCCATTACAAACCAATTAAAAGTGCAGTGTGTGCAGTGTAAGCCCATCTTTAAACCATCAAATATTTTCAACAAGTGTAAAAATATATATATTTTATCCAAAATAACAACCAACACATGTCATCTGTGCAAAAGAAACTTGATAAATTACAATTCCAACAACAACAAACAAGTGCAACTGTTCAAAAGCAAGTGCATAGCGCAAAGTGTGAGTGTGAAAGAGACGACAATATAAAAGAGCTTTCAACGTTAAGTTCCTTAACCTTTGTGTGTGCACTGTCTATTTTTTTTCCCGCGTGATTTTGGTGCCATTTTTATCGCATTTTCTCTGTGCCTTTTTAAATTGTATGCAATTGCATAAAAGTGATATAACCTATATAACCAATATATATATAATTTACATATTTCTTATACACACAAAAAATATTTACACACACATTTTAAACACACAACATTTATCCACATATTTTTAATATACAAAAATATTTAACTAAATTTTTATACACACAAAAAAAATTTACACACACATTTTATACACACACAATATTTTAACACACGCAAATATTTATATTTAAGACACGCCACGTCAACACGTAGAGTTTCCTACCCGCTATCAACTATTAAAAAATTCAATCGTTATTTACCTTATTACAAAAAAAAAATAATAATATATATAAATAAATTTAATAAATTAAAATAGTAACAGATAAAAAAAAAAAAAAAACCTATATATATAATTTACATATTTCTTATACACACAAAAAATATTTACACACACATTTTAAACACACAACATTTATCCACATATTTTTAATATACAAAAATATTTAACTAAATTTTTATACACACAAAAAAAATTTACACACACATTTTATACACACACAATATTTTAGCACACGCAAATATTTATAAGCAAATTATCCTACGGTTCCACGACACGCCACGTCAACACGTAGAGTTTCCTACCCGCTATCAACTATTAATAAATTCAATCGTTATTTAAGATATTGTCGTGCTTACGTTCCGCACTAATTAACAACTCCGAAAGGAAAAATAATAATAAATAGTATATCATCAGTCTCGATTTTAACTTGAGTTTTTATTCCGCTCATCTGTTTTTTTCAAACAAAATAAATTCCTGAACTTCGCAAGACATACTATGCCAAACGGCAGTGACAGAGACCAGAAGCCGTCCTGTCCTAAAAGCGATAATAAGCTTACTCCATTAACTCAATCAGCTGTGCGCCGCACATCCTCCGCTCCATCAAGAGCAAGTGCATAAGCCACAACCCCCACTCCAATCTCACGCACTGAGAAAAAGGCTCCTACTTCAGCACATCGTCTGACTGTGCCTACCTCGTCCAAGCTTGTTGCCAAGTCCACGTCTCCTTCACAAGGTGCTTCAAGCAGCACCATCTCAACTAGAAGCCAATCTCAGCAACGCAAAGCTCACAGCGACATGGCCCTCGCTAACTTCAACGCGTCGAAAGACAAGCTTGTCGATTTCGAAGAATTAATAAACGAGGCTCCCACCTCAGGGGTTTCCCTATACACTCTCCAGATTCGGCGTGATCAGATGAAAACGCTATGGGAAAAAGTAGAGCAGGAATATGAGATGTGCTGCCGGGCCCTACGGGCGCTCGACAGCGATGAAGCAAGAAGTGACCTTCAAGTCACCAAAGCAAAGTACAAATACTCATACGCAGTGTATGAACGGTGTACACGGTCCTCACGGCCTCATCCCCAAACAGCCACAGTTAGTCGAGGCGTCGCACTTCCGCCATGCCACACCGAGGTGTTCACTGGCGAATACCAAAAATGGCCCACTTTCCGTGACTTATTCACAGCGGTTTACATCGATAATCCGCAATTGGCACCAGTAGAAAAACTTTTCCATCTCCTGGCCAAAACAAGAGGCGAAGCAAATGATATTGTTGGCAAGGCCCCGCTCACCCATGAAGGCTTCCAATCCGCACGGGACAATTTACGAGAGCGTTTTGAAAATACAAGATTGCTGGTAAACAGCCAATTAAAAATCCTTTTTAACCTGAACTGTCACACACGAGTCAGGTACTGCCATAAAGGAGCTTCAGAGCACTGTTCAGAATTGCCTGTTAGCACTCAACCACTCACAAATTAAAACTGAGAATTGGGATTGTATTCTCGTATTCCTCTGCTCTTCCAAATTGCCAAAGCTCACTCTCTCATTGTGGGAGCAATATCTGAAACACAAAGCAGATATCCCTTCCTGGCTTAAGCTCAATGCTTTCCTTATTGAGCGATATAGAACACTTGAGGCTATAGAGGATCTTAAACCATCTACAAGCACGCAAGCCCATACAAGGCTGTCAAGGAAGGATTCAGCCCCCAACAAATTAAATGCCTTCGAAGCGAAGCTTCAGATAAAAGCGCCAATTCCCAAACAGACATGCAAGTTATGTTCTAAAGAAAATCACGCTGTGCGCCTGTGCCCACGTTTCCTCCAAATGTCCGTCGGCGAGAGAGAAACGTACATCAAACAACAAAAAATGTGTTTAAACTGCTTTGCAAGGACGCATGTCCTCAGAGACTGCACAATTGCTACACGTGCAGAGGACGCCATAATTCCCTGCTTCACCGTGGCGGCCCTCCTCAAGTATCCTTTGCAAGTCACAACGGGCAACCCACTCATACGGCCCTGCCGCAATCCACTGTCGTAACTCCTAATTCAAATATACAGTCCACTACTCATCCATCGCAAGCAAATGTTCAGAATTATTTTGCTTCAAACTCCCGAGGAGTCCTTTTAGGTACGGCGCTCGTAAACGTTTGCCATCTAGGAACAAGCTTTACGACCCGTGCTCTTATTGATTCAGGTTCAGAAGGAACCTTTATAACTGAACGGCTTCTTAACACGCTAAGGCTGCCTTTCCAAAATGTCCAGGCGCAGGTGCAGGGATTAAACCATACGGTAGCGGCTCAGTCGCACAAAATGTGCCACCTTAAACTAGCTCCACTCCAGAAGCCAAGACTTCAAATCGAGACGTCGGCTTATGTGTTGCCAAGCCTCGCTGGCAGTTTGCCAACTAATTCAATCTCTCGCTCATCGCTAGGGAATATGCCAGACTTACAGTTGGCTGATCCCAATTTTCTCCTAAGCTCTCAAGTTGATGTCTTGATCGGAGCAGATATTCTTCCCTCAATTTTGCTGAAGGGTACCCAGCACAATATATGTGGATCGCTGCTAGGTCAAGAAACCATATTTGGTTGGATCCTTACGGGACCAGTTCCCAGTGACACAACGGCAGCCATTTCCTCCTTCAGCACAAAGGTGAACTGTGCGACTACGAACTGACGACAGTCACCTTTGGTGTAAACTGTGCGCCGTTCCTGGCAATCCGAGTCCTACAGCAGCTCGCCGAGGATATACAGACTCGCTTTCCTATAGCTAGCGATATCATTAGGAATTATATGTACGTAGATGACGTTTTAGCCGGCGCTCACACGAGACAGGAGGCAGTGATTGCAATCAAGCAACTCAGAGATGCACTCCAATCAGCTAGTTTCCCTCTTCGGAAGTGGACATCCAACCAAAACAATGTCCTGTGTGATATTCCCAAGGACCATTTACTGAACGCTGATTTTCTGGAAATTGAGGACGCTAGTATGACAAAAACCTTGGGTGTCCGCTGGCAAGCGACTTCCGACGAGTTTTATTTTGTCCCCTCCAAAGTGGTGCGGAAGCCGTCCTGGACTAAACGCGAAGTCCTTTCCCAAATCGCCAGACTCTTTGATCCGGCAGGATGGCTTGCTCCGTTTATCGTCCGCTCAAAGACTTTCATGCAGGAAATATGGCTAAGAGAGATCGGGTGGAATGACACCTTGCCTGCTGACCTCCTACAAAAATGACAGGATTTCTTGAAAGCCTATCCTGCTCTGACCAACATCCGAGTCCCCAGATGGGTACGATACACGCCGCAAGCACACATCCAGATCCATGGGTTCTGCGACGCGTTCCAATGCGCATACGGTGCGGCCATGTATCTACGCGTCGAACACGACAACAGTAGCGCAGTGCATCTACTCACAGCGAAGACTCGCGTTGCACCGGTCAAAACTTTGTCTATACCTCGTCTTGAGCTCTGCGGTGCTGTGCTGTTAGCTGACATGAGTACAGCAATCCTTTCCCAACTTCCACTAATCGATTTTGAAATTTTCTATTGGACAGACTCGACTATTGTCTTAGCCTGGCTCGGCAAAACACCCTGCAGCTGGACAACGTTCGTGGCCAATCGAGTGGCAAGGATTATTGAGGCCACCAAATCCGACAGGTGGTTCCATGTCCGGTCGGAAAGCAACCCAGCAGACTTAGCCAGTAGAGGTACCTCCTCCCACGATTTAATAAACAATGAACTATGGTGGCATGGACCAGAGTGGTTGAAACTCCCCCAAGGACAATGGCCTACTCCTCAAGAGTACAAGGACACCGTCATAGAGCAACAAACAATCAAGAGCCACGCAGCAATGATCCCTCAGGATGTGGATTTCCTCGAATCATACTCTGACCTCGGTAAGGCACTGCGTGTAATGGCATACGTCCTCCGTTTTGTCGCACGCTGCAAGCGCAGTGCAGTCGCGGCCACGCAAGACCTAGAACCTGCCGAAATAACCCTTGCGCAACTCACGCTTATCGTTGCCACTCAACGAAGGCACTTTCCGGAGGAGCGCAAATGTTTGGAAGCTAAGCGCACAATCCCGTCTAGCAGTAAACTCCTTAATCTTAACCCGTTTGTTGATGCAAAGGGTCTCTTGAGGGCGTGCGGTCGTCTAAGCACCTCCGAATCGCTCCATTACGATGAGCGACATCCTATAATTCTTCCGTATACCAGTCCTCTAGCTCGTCTCCTTGTGAGCTTCACCCATCGGATTTCGCTACACGGTAGAAATCAGCTGATGATGCGGATGCAAATATTGGATCCCCAAACTACGGAATATGACAAGATCCGTCATCAACTTCTGCAAGGTCTGCACAATTCACCGAAAACGCTTGCAGTCGCAATTGATGGGGAGCCTTCCTCCAGAAAGAACTGCATTCTCGCGGCCGTTCACATATACCGGTGTTGATTTCGCAGGACCCTTCGAAATCAAGAACTATACGGGACGAGCATGCCTTATTACGAAGGGGTATGTATGTGTCTTCGTGTGCTTCACAACTAAAGCAATTCATCTCGAAGCCACGTCGGATCTGACTACGGAAAAATTCTTGGCGGCATTCGACCTTCGTGGGCGCCTCAGCAGGCCTCTCTCGTGACTTCCTCGAGGCGACCAATGCCTCCGTCACCGCATCATACAGTCTCCATAATCTTTCCTGGCGTTTCATCCCGGCGTGAAAAGCTTTAAAACGCTTTTCTATAAAAGTACCGCCTCCATTAAATACCGTTCGAGGAGCTCTCCACGCTCCTCAGTAAAATCGAAGCCTGTCTGTACTCGAGGCCGATATCCCCCATGTCGGAGGTGATGCGATGTCGATGCTAAACCGCTGGAAACGATTGAAGGCTCTCAACCAGCAATTCTGTGCTCGATGGAAAGCCGAGTACTTAACAGAGCTCCATAAAAGGACCAAGTGGCAATTAGCAGAAAAGAACCTTAAGTGCGACATGGTCGTCATTAAAGAGGACAACCTTCCCGCTTGTGAATGGCGGTTAGGTCGGGTCCAAAAACTATACCCGGGAATCGACGACAAGGTCCGCGTGGTCGACCTGATGACAACGCGCAGTACCCTAAAACGGCTTGTAGCGAAGCTCGTTCTTCTTCCTACAGATCCGTTTGTCCTGTCCTCACAAGAAATTTCCAAAGCCATCTAGTCCACTTGTACTAACTCTTTTTTTGTACATCCACAGCTCAAAACTTCCACGACAAAGATGGCTCCTCAACGTCAAAGAGACTTACCGGTTCCAAGGGGAACCAACTCATTCCGGTGCCGTGTCTGTCGAGGAATCCATGCGTTAAAGAAGTGCCGTACGTTTTTGCGGCTCAACGCAGAAAAACGTTTACGGGCAGTACTCATTAACAAGTATTGTCCCAATTGTTTGGCGCACCAGCACCCCCAGCGCTCCTGCCGAAGCGGCGACCGGTGCCGCACTTGTAAGGAGGACCACCATACGCTCCCCCACCTGCGTACATCCAAACGTCGCCGGCCTCGCTCCCACACGGAGCCCCGTTCTCGCTCTCCGCCGCAACGCCCACGCGCCGCCATCGCCGTCTTTAGCATCTCTCCTGATGCACCAGGGAACCCAGGTTCTCCCCACGGCAACGATTGTCATCGACAATGGTGCCACTCGATACGAGACCAAAGCACTCATTGACCCGTGTGCGCCAGTAAGCCGCATCAACTCGTCACTGGCGGCAGCCTTCAAACTGCCGATGACCCGTGTCGGCGAAGAGACGGCTTCCACCGCCATTGTCGGTCCAGGTTGGACAAAATGATGAAGCTGGAGGTTGTTTTTAAGACCGACCCACACCTGGGTATGCGAACGCCTCTCCGGGCTGTCGAAGAGACCGTCCGTGAGAAGTTTTCAAGTCTCGTGCTTGCGGACGAGATCTTCCACCAACTGTCGACGGTATCAGTTGTTCTCGGCGCGGATGCGTACCCCAGCGTGATCCGAGCGGGTTTCCTGGCAGGCCAGCCTGGGCTCCCAGTCGCCCAATGCACCGTCTTTGGCTGGATCCTTTCCGGGTCTTGCAGTCACTGATCGACTGCAGCTAGCACTCGGCTAAGCCCACACCCTCATCCAACTACAGCTCCTTTTGCAACTAAGTGTTGCAAGGGGGGCGGTATGTTCATGCCAAACGGCATGTGTGGGCATAGCTACGTTCCGTGCTAAGCTTAGCCAAAGAGCTTAAAGTGCAGCGTGGTGAAAAGCTACACAAGCGAAGCTTTCGGCCGCGCTCAAGTCAAGCGCAGCTTGCACTGAGCGCATTAAAATTAGTATTAAAGTCACACTTAAAGTAAGCACACCCGTGCCCGCGAATCTTTTCGTTTTGATTATTTTACAAACATATTGTACACATACACATATACCACATTGTCATACACAAGACAATCCACAATAAACACATATACATACAACACACACCAACCAGAAGACTTAACATTTTGGAACATACACCCAAGCAGGAACCCACCCCCCTAAACACTGAGCATTAGGTCTTGTTCTTTGTTTATGTGGTTAGTAATGTTGTCTAGTTTATTTAGTACGTAAAGGTTCAGTTCTTTTTGTCTAAGGAGGTTAGATTGTTCTACTCTGTTGTTTGTCTCTAATGTTTTTAATTTGTTTTCTAGATCTTGAGCGTCCTGTGCGTCCATATTTCCCGTTATAAATTTGATGGTTGTACCCAGTCCGTTGATCAGTCCGCGTTTTTGTCTGTTGTGTGGTATTATGTTCGAAATTCGTTTTGTTAGTTGTTCGTTTTTCTTGCGGACAATCTCCATCGATTGATGGAGGTCCGGGTCTAGTCCGTTTAGGAACGAGTCTATCGTTGTATTGATGCCTTTAGCGCTTGACAACAAGGAGTCGAGGCTGATGATGTGCACGATATTTTTATGGCCGTCAATTATTTTTGCCTGTCCTAGCTTGATTTCTATGATCTGTTTGTCGTTATCTAATTTTTGTACTTCAAGATGTTGTGCGGACACCAAAGAAATGCTGCGGGAGAATATTTCGAAAGAGATGAGAGAGAGAAAAATTTGTGTTTATGAATAGTCTATTCTCATTTGTTTTTGTAAGAAAAAAAAATCTATATATTTTTTGTTTGCAATAGTAGTTATGTCGATAATTTTAGTACAATGGAACACATGTAGGCGATGTAAATAGATTGTATATTGTTATGTAGAGTCGCCCGATATGCCCTCGAGGATCTCTGCGTTATTGATTTATAATAGCGTTTCTTTAAAATTGTTACCACAACGGGTATTTCTTTAAAAAAAATATTTTATTTGTGCTTTTTTTTCAGTTTGTTATAGAGAGTCCTCCGATATTCCCTCGAAGAGCTCTGTGTTATTTATTTATTAGCGCTTCTTTAAAAATTGTTACCACAACGGGTATTTGTTCAAAAAATATTTTGTTTGTTTTTTTTTTATTTGTGCTTTTTTTTTCAATTTGTTATAGAGAGTCCTCCGATATTCCCTCGAAGAGCTCTGTGCTATTTATTTATTAGCGCTTCTTTAAAAACTGTTACCACAACGGGTATTTCTTCAAAAAATATTTTGTTTGTATTTTTTTTTTTTGATATTTTTCCTAATTTTTCTTTTGTTTTGTTGCATAGACGGATATAATTTGTTTGTAAAGTTTATTTAATTTTGTTCATGCGAAGAGACATATGTTTCACAAAGAATTTATTGATGAATGTGTAAATGTGTAATATAGACTTTTTGTTTTTTTTTTTTTTTAAATTGTAATCTTATGGTATAGATATGTTGTATAAAATGTAAAAATGTAATTTTTTTTTTAAATGTTTAATCTTAGAGTGTATATATGTTATATAAATGTTTTTATAAAATGTGTAATCTTAGGGTGTAAATATGTTGTTTAAAATGTAATATTAATAGTTTTTATAAAATGAAAAAGAAAAAAATTTTTTGAAATATAATGTTGCAGTAATAAAAATGTGGTACAGTCGAGGCGGTGCCCAACAGTGGAATACCCTGTACCTTTTGTGTCAAAAAAAATTTTCCTGCATATTCTATCTAAGAACTTTCCAATTGGAATTTATTTTTTTTGGTGAAAATCGATATTTATATCCATAAGCTCCCTAAATTTTTGCCCATTTTGATGAAACTCGAATGTTACAACAAAGAACTTATTTAAAGTATACGGCGTAAGTTTTTAGTTGGTATGTTGAGGGGTGTGGGAGAAAACACGGTAAATGGATTGCGGGGGGTGGGGGGACCGCATCGATAAAATTTGGATGTGGATTTGTTCATTAGAGCCACATGAATGAGCTTACCAAAAAATGGGATTCTAGGTCACTTGTAGCCATAATTGCGTAGAGTCAAATATTAACGCAGTTTATTGGCAAGGGGAGGTGAAATTTGCACATTTTTGACTATAACGGACGGACGGACGGACGGACATGGCTCAATCGCTACCCGAGGTTATGATAAGCATTTTGGTATAAAGGACTTAGGGTCTGCCACGCCTCCTTCTGTCCGTTACATACATTGCACAAATCTAGTATACCCTTTGTACCTATAAGTACAGGGTATAAAAATAATAGTTCATTTGTTTCTTTAGTTGTTCGAGTTTCGATTTTGCTCTTATGGATTTTTTGGTTTTTACTTGTAGTGAGTGTGACTTCGTTATCTGCCGTAACTGTTTGCCTTGAAAATCTTGGTGTTAATTTGTTTCTTCGATTTTCTTTCCTAAAGATTGTATCGTTTCGTTGTATGGGAATGGGTTTCTGTCTGGTTAAGTTGCTTTTCTCTAATCTTTCTTGTATAATTTTACCTACTCTGTTTGCTATTTTTGGATAAAGAATTTGTTTATATTCATTCAGTTTCTTTAGGTAGTCGTGACTATCAATGTATTCTAAGTTTTTACGAAATTCGGGAGTTCTTCCTGAGAAAAGTTCTAATGGGGTTAATTTTGTTGTTGAGTGTATAGCGTTGTTGTATGTTATTAAAGTCTCGTCGAGGAGTTCGTCATGGTCAAGTCTTAGTTTTTGTTTTTTTCGTTCGTTCAGTATTATTCTGTATGTCTCTGTTAAGGTGGAGTGTAGTCGTTCTACTGGGGAATTACTACTGGATTGTTGAAATGAGGTTGTGTGTAAATGTATTTTGTATTGTCTACAGAAATCTTTAAAGATAATTGATGAAAACTCAGCGCCTAGGTCACAAATTAAAGTCTGTGGTGTGCCGTGCGTATTTATAAATGTCTTAAGGTACTTGAGAATATTAATGCTACTTCTACATTCGAGTGTGAATGCCGTTGCAAGTTTTGACAAATTATCAATGATTGTCAGGATTTGTTTACCATTTATTGTGTAAATGTCTATGTGGATCCCAAGGGTTCCTTGGGATTTTGTGGTACTGTAAATATTATATTTTGTGGTGTTCTATCATATTTGTGTGTTTGGCATGTTTCACAGTTATTGATGATTTTTGCAAATTTATTGCGTAAGTGTGGGAAATAGTATGACCTCAAGAGATGGTTATAAGATTCTTGTATGCCTCTATGATTTGAATCTAAATGATATTGATTTATAATACTATCTTGTTCGTCGTTATCGGTTATGTCTTGTACTTGTTTTGTGCAGCGTATTATTTTGTATAGACCTGAATTAGAAAAGTATTTTTTAAAGACGGTTTGTATTGTTTTAAATATTTCGTTAGAGGTGAATATGGCGACTGTTTTATTTGGTCGTAAGTATTTTTTAAATAGTTCTGTTATATGTTCTTCTGAGAAATCCTTTGATTTTATTGTTCGTCGTAATTTACCTGAATGTGGACGGAGTTGATAAGTTGGTCTTTGTCATGGTTTTCCAATATGAGTTGGAGTCTAAATTCGTTAAGTGGTCTTTCTGAAACTTCTAGGTTTTCGTTTTGCTTTTCCTGTGTTGAATGCACCGAGCTGCCGCTAGTCGCTGTGTCCTGCTTAATGCGTCTGCATTTGTGTTTAGTTTACCTTTCTTGTAAAAAATTTCGTATTCGAATTCTTCCAATTTCAACCTCCATCTAACTAGTTTAGAGTTTGGTTCCTTTAGGAAGTTAGGGGTTTGTGATCAGTCACAATAGTGAATTTACGACCATAGAGGTAGGGTCGGAAATACTTGGTTGCCCAAACTATCGCGAATAATTCTTTCTCAATTGTTGAGTAATTGAGTTCGGTATCTGATAGTGTTCTACTTGCGTAGCAAATTGGTTTATCGCTGCCAATTTTACCTTGTGATAGTATTGCCCCTAGCGCGAAATTACTTGTGTCGGTGGTCAATACGAAGGTTTTATTGAAGTCCGGATGAATTAATATTGGGTCGTTACACAGTATGTTTTTACTTAGTTCGAAAGATTTTAAGAACTCCTCCAACGTTGTTACCTTTCTTCAAAGTTGCGGTCATAGGTTTTAGCAATTTGGCGAAATCTTTAATGAATTTCCTATAATAGCCTATAAGGCCAAGAAATGCTTTTACCTGTCTCTGGGTCTTAGGCACTGGGAAGTCCGTGACCGCTTTTATTTTGTCGGGGTTGGGTTTTATACCCTCTGGGGTTATAACATGCCCAAGGAAAGCTATTTCTTTTTTTAGAAAATGGGATTTGTCTAACTGAACTTTGAAGTTAGAATCTTGTAGTCTTTTGAACACTGCTTCTAGTTTTATCATGTGTTCTTGTAATGAGGTCGAAAATATTATAATGTCGTCTAGGTAAACTAAGCAAGTACTGCCTATCAACCCTCTTAACAGATTGTCCATGACTCGTTGGAAGGTTGCTGGGGCGTTTTTTAAGCCGAAGGGCATACGGACATATTCATAGTGCCCACCTTCAACTGTGAATGCTGTTTTTTGTGTATCTTTGGGATTCATCTCTATTTGATGAAATCCACTTGCAAGATCTAGTGTTGAAAAGAAAAGACAATTGCCCAACTTATCTAGTATCTCGTTGATATTAGGAATTGGGTATTTGTCGGAAATTGTTTTTTCATTTAGTTTCCTATAGTCTATGACTAATCTCCATTTTTGTCTGCCACTGGAATCTACTTTCTTGGGTACGATCCATATGGGAGAGCTCCAAGGAGAATAGCTAGATTTTATAATGCCTTGCTGTAGCATATCGTTGATTTGTTTAGTGACCTCGGCTTTGTGGACGTAAGGGTATCTATATGATTTAGTGAAAACTGGCTTATCGTCTAAAGTCTTGATTGAGTGCTTAACAGTATTCGTAAAAGAGAGACTTTGCCCTTCTTTATAAAAAATATCGCTGTACTTATTGCATAGTTTCCTCAAAATTGTTGATTCTTCTGTGTTTAAGTTACTCTTATCTAATTTATCGAATAAGTTCATTTGTTTTTTTTTGTTGTGTGAAGTTTTCTTTGTCATATAATTGGGCAGTAATTGGGGTCTTTGTATAGAAATGTTTCGTGAGTGGGCCTGTGCTCACTATTTCCATATAGCTAGTGTAATTACTCGCTGAGTATAAACCCGCGGATATTGATAGGTTTTCAGAGATTTCTATTGTATTGCAATAGAAGTCTCCTGATTCTACGAGCACAGGGATGGGTACAACTGTTTTAGAGAACCTTTCTATTATGTGGATATCGTGTTGTTTATGGGATAGAGGTAGTGTTGCTTCTGGCGTGACGAGTTGCATTTTCCTTGCATAAACTAGGGCATCCATTTCTTTTAATAAATCCATGCCGATAAGGCCATCATAGAATGTGTGGAATTTAAATAAAAAAAGGTTGCAGGTTCCTTCTTTTTTTAGTTCTCTGAACCATGGTATGGTACAATGTTTATTGATTTGGTGCTTGCTAAAAACGGCTTTTATTGTGACTGGGTCACAGGTAAGTGTGTCTTTTTTATCTATACAAGCTGGGTCTATTAATGATGTGGTGGCTCCTGTATCTATAAGGAGCCTAGCGGTCTAACGAGTTTCCCTTGTACTTCTATGTAAGGTAGGGAATTGATTCTTACAATGGCCTCTAAATGTTCGGGGCTGGTGGGTGTCCTGTTGGACAAAAATTTGCGTCATCTTCTATATTTGTCACCTCGAATTGATTTTGTGGTTTTGTGGATTCTACATTGTATAACTGAGGACCTTGTATCATTCGTTGGGAATTTGGCGTTGTTTTGGTTGAATCCTTGGGGTTATCATTATGCCGAATACTTAAGTAATTTGATCTGAATGCGTCATGTGGGTTCTGAGGGTGGTATATATTATTTTGCCGGAATTGGCCTTGGTTGTTATAATTGTTTGGGTGACTATAGAACGCCAATTGTTGTTGGGTCTGTTTTGAAAGGGGGCTCTTGTGTCTCGTTGATAGTTGGGGCTGCGATCCCCTGATCGGTAGTTAATATTTGGGTATGGTTTTTCATGATGTGGTTGATAATCTGTGTTACCGGTTTTGTTGCCTGTATGGCGATTACGGGTATCGAACTCTGTGTAGCAGAGAGCTAATGCGTCAGACAAGTTCTTGGGTTGGCTGTGTATAACAAAAAGGCCCACCGGGTTGTTAAGGCCCGTGACGAAGGATTTTAAACATAATTTTTCATACATTGCTATGTTGTGTGCCCTTCTTGCTTGGTTAGTTTCGTGTAGTTCGTTATAATCAAAGAGGAGTTTTCGCAATTCCATTATTTCAATATGGAACTCGTCGAAAGAGAGGCTACGCTGTCTCATATCTGTGATTTCCCATATTAGTTGAATGTCGTCTTTTTTGTTCCCGAAATGTTGGGTTAGGGTTGAACGGATTATGTCCCAATTTAATGGGGTATCTATGGCGTTTAAAACCCTGTCTGCTTTACCAATGATTTTGTCTCTTATTAGTCCTAAATAGTAGACCCCCGTTGGTGTCTGATCTGTAGTTTTAAGGAGCTGGAGTATTTGTTCGACTTTTCTTATGAAATTATTCAGGGTGGTTGATGTCCCATCAAATTCTTGCAACCTCACAATAATATCAGGGACACGTGTTTTGGATATCAAATCATTGTTTAGCATTGTTGTTTCGTTATTGATTACATGGGGGTTTGCCGAAGTTGTGGCTGGTGAGAGATTTGGTATAGTATTCATTTCTGCTAACGTTTTGCCTGTGTTTCTCGGCCTGCTTGTGCCTTTTCTATATGGTAAGTACCTAATCTTTGACATATATTGTTTACGTAGGGGTTCTTATGTATCCGTAAGAGCAAATTATTATTATATTCATTAAAATGTATTTAATTGGACTTTATAGATTGGGTAAAATTGCCCTATTATTATTATTTTGCAACTCACAATATTCGTGTTTGTGTAAGGGGAATTTTTTCTTAATATTATTTGTGTTGTTTTTTTATTTTAAAAGGCAATACAAGTGTGATGTAGAAATATAATTTGTAAAAAATTTTTATACATATAATATATAATTTTGTATATACTAGGTTTGTAAAGATATTTTCGTGGGTGAGGTAATCACAGAAGTGTTACAAATTTTATAATCTCCATTGTTAGGTTCGTCTTCTTTAGGTGCTTCTCTCTTTGATTAGGTGTTTGGATGGTTGGTTGATGCTGCTCGATGTCGTTGATGGGATTAATGTTTCGTCTTTCGTTGTTGGCTTCGTTGGTGTTCGTTGATATTTTTTCTGCAGGTGATTTTGTGTTGTCTTGGTTGTCTCCCTTGTTGTTGTTGTTATGTTTGGTTCTTGGTTTTTTTTTTTATTTATCGTTGCGGTTTTTATTTTATTTGATTTTTATAAAAAAAATGTGTATGTAAATATTTATTTTTTTGTTTTTTAAATTGCGATTAAGTGCAACGTGTACCGTATATTATCGCTGTATGTTTTTTTTTATATTGGACATACATTCGCGACTTTTACCGACTGAACCAGTTATGGAGGGAGCAAAATGAAACACAACTTCTAAGGTTTAGGTACTAAGAACAACTGCGTTTATTCAATAAAAAGATCTTATATTTATACTAAGTTCCAACACAGTTGGATGATTTATGCTTATTTTGCTAAAGTAATTGTACATAAATTGTTTATTTGACACTTTCTATGTTCTAATTATAATTCGGATCGTATATCCGGTCTACATGTACAAGGTGGCGCAAAAGAAGTCATCCGATGTTGTTTGGCTCTTATTTTTTTTCTAAATGAAAAACTTCGATTCTGTTTTTTGATTATGTTTATTTAAAACTTTAGAATTAATTGTGTTAAGTTGAGAAGATGATATCGGACAAATGGGCGCCGTCACAATTGATTGCCATACGGGCTCGTTTTATGGCATTTTCCATCACTTCGGCGAGAGTTTCGGGTGATAAATTCTCGCATTCGTGTCGGATATTTTCCTTGAGGGCTTCCAAGGTCTCAGGCTTGTTGATGTAAACACAGGACTTCAAAAAACCCCATAAAAAGAAGTCCGGGACCGTTAAATCGGGCGATCTGGCGGGCCAGTTCAAATCGCCAAAACTCGAAATTAAGCGACCCGGAAACGCGGCCTTCAGAATGTCGGTTGTGGCTCGTGCAGGGTGTGCTGTTGCTCCGTCCTGTTGGAACCACATGTCCACCAGTCCTAATTCGTCCAGTTCGGGCAGAAAAAACTCGGTCAACATTGCCCTAGAGCGCGTACCGTCCACTGTTGTCGTTTGACCCGCGGCGTTCTCGAAAAAAAATGGCCCGATGACTCCTCCAGCGTGAACAGCGCACCACGCAATCACTTTGAGCGGGTGTAATGGCTCCTCGTGCATCACTCGCGGATTTTCGGTTCCCCAGAAGCGATAATTTTGCTTGTTCACGTACCCGCTGAGGTGAAAATGAGCCTCATCGCTCATTATGATTTTGGTCGAAAAATCGTCCACTTCGGTATCGAGATTGAGGATAGCTTGGGCATAAGTTACGCGCGTTTGGCGGTCGGCAGGCAGCAGCTGATGCACGGACTGAACTTTGTAGGGGAACATGTTCAAATCTTTCACCAAAATTCGTTGCAGGGACCGCCGGCTGAGGCCCAATTGCGTGGCACGTCGTCTGGTCGATGTTTCGGGGCTCACTTCGACGTCCTCGGCTACAGCGGCGATATTTTCGGCAGAACGGGCGCTCCGGGGCCGGCCACTCTTGGCAACGTCTCGTGTGGTCCCATACTCTTCAAGATTAGTGGCAGTGTTTGCGCAGTTGGTGTCGGACGGCCGGGAAATCGGCGACGGAATTCGCGCTGCGCCAACACCACAGACGAATTGTTACGCAAAAAAATAGACACAATTATTCCGCGTTCTTGGGGAGTGTATCGCTCCATGGCTTATTCACTTGTATTCTATATCTGTCTAGTCCACAAATGTCAAAACAGATTTGATATTGGCGGCCATTTACAAAAATGAGAGCATCTTCCAATAGGGTGATTTCTTTTGCGCCACCTTGTAGTTTCTTGTGTCGGCAAAAATAGTTAGATATTCAAGTGGTCACTTGTTTAAGTGCTGAGTGAGATAGGTTTTTAAAGTACATAGTTTGTTTATATTTTTAGTGTTTGACTTGACAATTTGTGAGTTCTTATTATAATTTGGATCATATGTCTGTTCTGCATGAGTGCATTTATATTGCGTCGGCGAAAGTGGTTGGAAGTTTAAGTGGTCAACGTATGTGGCCACTTTGAGTGTTGAATGAGGTAGGTTAGTACTTTAAGGTATGTTTATGGTTTTGGCTTGACACTTTATGTGTTCTTATTATGGTTCGAATCATATGTCTACTCTGCATAAGTGCATTTATGTTGCGTCAGCAATATGGTCAGCTAGCTGTGTGTTCGATGGTTTGGATATTAGCGAGGGTAGGATAGTTAGTACCCCAGGCAGGGTACATAACTCGCGTCCGTGCCGCCGTCGAAATATACGCCCCATTTGCAGACCAGGTCCGGTATAACAAAATTGTGTCTTGTGGCCATCGGGGCCGGAAATTCCCGCTCTGGGACTGGCCAGTGAGAATCTGAGTCCAACTCGGGTCGATATTCGCGATAAGAGATGCTTTGTTGTGCTCGTCGAGCATCTGGGTCTGCTGAGAGACGACTGGTACGATGTGCGGGTGTAGTAAGGGGAACTGCCAACGATGATTGTGGCAACAGGATGCTGCTTACAGGTTGGGGGGACGGTGGTGCGGGGCTCGCGCCTCTGCTTGGCGACACGCCTGTACGCCCTTGCTCTGCCAGCTTGGCATAGCGGGCTTCGTGCTCCGCCAACCTTGACCAAATCTCCGATGGGTGCTCGCCTTTTGAGACAAACGCTGCTAGCGCTCTTCTCAACTCTTCTACTTTGCCGTCGGTGGGCATGCCCAGCTCGGCGAGTATGTTGCTTAGCTCCTCTTTGCGACGATATGCAATCCAGCGTACACTGACGCCTGGGTTTTTTATCTTTCCCTTCCATTTGAACTCACCCGTATCCTCCATTCTGTTTGCGGGTACCTGCGTGTTGTTGACTGCGGTTGTCGTGCTGTCTTCCATTTTGGTCTCTATCATCTCAATCGTTGGCTTTTCTCGTTTGGTTGTATATATTTATTTCTTTAGTGTGATTTAGTTCCTTTTATTTTATTTAGATAATTTAATTTTTATTTAAACTTTAGTTTATTCAATTTTTATTTAAATTTTAATTAATTTAATTTTTATTCACTATTGAGCTTTATTTAATTTCCGGGGCTTTTTTTACTTATTTTATTTCAATTTAATTGATTTAATTTTCATTTTTGCTTTAAATTATTTAATTTTGGGTATATTCTAAAATTTTCTCTTTATTTATTCTTTAGGTTCACTTAGTTGTTCTCTTAAAATTTTTGATTTATTTCTCTTTATTTAAGTTTGACTGACTTCTTTTTTCGAGTCTATTGTCTTTATTGTTGAAATAAAAATTTTTTTTTTTTTTTTTTAAATTCACTTAGTTTGGCTTTATTTAATTTAGTTTGAATTCATTTAGTTTTATTTGGTTTTATTTGTCTCTCAAATTAATTGATTTAATTGTATATAATTTTGCTTCGTTTTGTTTGGGTTTTAATTTTGGGGTTTCTTTTTTTTTTCCTTTTTTTTTTTGCCTTTAAATTTAATTTACTTTCTTATATTTTATTTTGTCTTATTTAGTTTTAGTTTTATTTTATTTTGTCTTATTTTATTTTATTTTATTTCTTCTTTATATTATTTTTTTTTTATTTTATTTTATTTTATTTTGAGCTTCATGTCATTTCAACCACTGTCACCTTTTATTTTCTGCTTTTGACCTTTGTTCGACCTTCTTAATCTTCCTTTTCTCTTTACCACTGTCACCTTTTGTTTTCTCTCTCCTTTTTTTTTTAACTTTCGTTCAAATTCTTAATTTTATTTTCCACTTCGCCACCGTTCACTTCGTTGGCTTTCTCACTGTTTTTTCTTTTGATTATTTTAACCAAATCTGCTGTCCATCTTTTTTTTTTTTTTTTTTAGTCCGCTTTAATTTTATTTAGCTATGATACATTTTTATTTCGTTTCATTTATAATAGTTTTATATTTTCAACTTCATTCGCTCTTATTCAATTTGGCTTCAAATTGCACTTTGTTACTTTTCAATTTTCTTTTTCTTTCAATTTCCTTTTCGTTAACACGTGGCTTTTGCCCACTGTCACTGTTTAGTTTTGTTTCGTGCACACCGTCGCTGGCCCACTGTACTTTTGTCTACGGCCGTTACTCGCGATCCGTTAGGCGCAGCCCGGTATGTGCGCAAAGCAAAGGCACAAAACCACGCCGTTGCATATATGCACACACGCGCACCTTTTCGAACTCGACTGTACTTTACATGCTACTTTACAACTTTGTTGTAATTTTGCACGCGCCAAATAACTTGCTGCTGCTCAGTTTTACTTGTTTCGACAATTTTTCTATACCATTTTTTTTTTCTAGAAACCAAGCTGCTGCTGTACCTATTTCTTTATATGCGGCTGGACTCTATATACCCTAACGGGGCTTTAATCCGCTATATATGTTATAAAAAGATGTTAATATATACCTAGCTATGCCTCAAAGTCCCTGCTCGGGCGCCATTTGTAAGGAAGTTCTGGTGCTGGGGTATTACTCAGTCTGTCCCAGGGCCAACTTACAACTAATGTGTAAATTTGCTGAGACACTGGGCCGCGTAGGGGGCCTAGAAACTGTCCTCGCCGTACCTGCATACATACATACATACCACGATCGCTTCCCATACACCCTGAAAATGTAGTTTGTGTGTGTGTCGCGCTGTTGCTGAAAATAACCTTTACTACAGACTACGTCAATGGGCAGGGTCCCCTTGACCGTATCTAGGCTCGATTAAGGTAGGAGTTTGTGGCTGGCGGGCGAGGCCAACGCGTACCAACAAAAGGGCCAGCATGTATTGCACCTGAGTGGCGAGGCCAGCTCGGTTTATAATATATGCGGCTGGAAGGTGGGGAACAGGAATGGTAGCACACACTATGACGTTCAATCACTCTCGCGACACTGGAGCACAAATATTTGTAATAATGACAACGTTTAGTTTCTTCTCATAACTTTATAATCGTTTCACTTTATTCTCTTATTTAAACCTTTTTTTTATCCTAGTCTCGTACTTTAACCTTTTATTACTAACCACATTTTCTCTTCCCTAACCTAACTCTCCTCGCGTGTCCATTTCGTGGTTTTTGCCTCTTGTGTTTTCCGCGTCCACGTCTGTGCTCGTTGCCGTCCGAATCTATTCTCCTCCAGTTAACTTTTATTATCGCCCACGCCAGCTCATACCTCAGTCTGTCGATGGCGATAAACGGCAGGCTGGGTTGACAGTCCGGCGTGGCGATGTTACGAATTTCTACTTATCGATGTTTGGTTTTAACAATTAATACTAAAAGCATTATATTTTGACTTAATACTAGAATTTCTATAAACATTATATTTAACTATTTATTCATTATTGTGGCGAGGCTGGTAGTCTCGTTACAAGAGAGCGAAGTAATTTCGTATTCTCAGTTTGCAGCTAACCATGGGTATACCTAGGCCCTCCTTGTCCTGAAGGAGGATGCTGGTAGTGTCTTGTCTAGCCAGTTCATCCGCAATACAGTTGCCCTCGATATCCCTATGTCCTGGGACCCATATGAGGTGGCTTGAAAACTGCTCAGCCATCTCATCAAGAGACAAGCGGCAGTTATTCACTGACTTCATGTACGATGTCAACGAAGCTAGGGACTTAATACCCGCCTGGCTGTCCGAGTAGATACAGATGTTCTCATTCCGTATTGTAGGTTTCTTATTGTTATCAGAGCCTCCTGGATTGCAATGAACTCTGCCTGGAAAACACTGCAGTGATCCGGGAGTCGGAAAGCTGTTTTGACATTGAGTTCCTCAATGTAAACGCCTCCACCTACACGATCGTCTAGCTTGGAACCATCTGTAAAAATATTTATTGAGCCAGATAGGCCTGGTAAGCCCAAACTCCATTCCTCCCTGGTTGGGATTTTGAATTTTGTTGTGAAGTGATTCTGCGGACTACAGTAGTCCGTTCTTTCGGGAATCAGGGGATTTCCCTTGAGGATCCTCGCGTGACCAAAGTCACTATCCTTCCATAATTTCGCTTCTCTCATGCGTAAAGCTGATAGAACGGCTGATTGTTTACCCACCTTGCCCAAGGGCAGGAGGTTAAGTATAGCACCTAGTGCTTCGTTTGGTGTGGAGCATAGAGCACCGCTTATAGTCAGTTCTGCAGTCCGCTGAACCTTACTTAGCTTTTTGAGATTGGCCTTCTTTTCTAGTGTTGGCCACCAGATAGAGACTCCATATAAAAGGATCGGTCTGACAATGGCGGTATAAAGCCAGTGGACTACGTTTGGAGACATGCCCCATTTAAGTCCAGTGGCTTTCTTACATGTATAAAGGGCGATCGTGGCCTTCTTCCTTCGATCTTCCGTATTTAGATTCCAGTCCAGTTTGCTGTCTAAGACTAAACCAAGGTATCTGGCTGTATCGGTCATACGCTCGCAGAGGGTTTGTGGGTATTTGCCCGAGAAAGCAACTGCTACGTCATCTGCGTACGCAGTTATATTGCAGCCGCCCCCCTCCAGGGTGCGCCGAAGTCTATTTATAGCAAAATTCCAGAGGAAAGGGGATAGAACTCCCCCTTGAGGTGTTCCCCTGTTTACATATCTTTCAATACTGGAATTGCCCAGCGAGGCTTGAATGGCTCTGCATTTAAGCATCTGCTCAATGAGGCTAACTAGCACCTCGTCCTTGCCGTTGATGGAACGTCTTTTCAACAGCTGGTGAAACTGGGTGAACACGTTTATTACCAATTTGGAAAGGTTAAGCTTAGTCTTAAGGGTAGTGGCCCTAAGACTGTTGAACCTTCCCAAACGGAGCACGCGACCACAACTAGCAAGGCTGCTTGGCTAGCTAAGGTGGGCACGCACAAGGGACTGGTTACTGCTACCAGAATCCGCGAAAAGGCGGACCGGCTTCCGAAGGGCGCTCGAGGCAAGGGGTCTGGCCGAGGCAAGCGGGACAGCCTCGTCCAGAGCTCCATTCGGGAGTCTAATGAACGCCACTAGGGTGCTCCAGGCGAACCTGCACCACGCTAAAGGAGCGTCAGCCACCCTGTGCAGGACCTTCGCCGAGGACAAAATCGACCTAGCTCTCATTCAGGAGCCATGGTCGGTGGGTGGCCAAGTCCGAGGCTTAAATGTCGAAGCAAGTAAGTTGTTATATGATCGTCAAGTGGATGTGCCTCGCACTGCGATACTTATTGATAATGGTGTCAATTACCTTCCACTAACGAACTTTATTTCTAGAGATCTAGTAGCTGCGCTCGTCAAAGTTGCTACGGAGACGGGTACCAGGGAAATAGTGGTGGCGGCTGCTTATTTCCCTGGCGACACGGCTGATGTCCCACCGACAGAGGTCAAGCGGCTCGTTGACCACTGCAGTCAGCGTAAATCGCCATTAGTCGTCGGTTGCGACGCAAACGCTCACCACACCATCTGGGGTAGCAGTGACGTCAACGCTAGAGGTGAGTCTCTCTTAGAATATTTATTGTGTTGTCAATTAAATGTTGTAAATAGAGGGAGCAAACCCACCTTCATCAATGCTATTAGAGAAGAGGTATTAGACCTTACTCTGGCTAGCAACTCCCTGTCTGGCCTTATAAGTAACTGGAGGCTAACTAATGAGGCCACACTTTCAGACCATCAGCACATCAGGTTTGACTTGCCGGGGTAGTTAGAGTTAAGGCTGAGGGTTTTCAATCCCAAGAAGACCAACTGGATTCATTTTCAGACACTGATCGAACCTGCGGTCGACTCTTTAGTCTCCAACATCAACTCGGTAGACGAGATTGATTTGGCTGCTAACCAGCTTGAAGATGTGCTGATCTCCTCTTTCCAAGCCAGTACAGTTGAGCGCTCTTACCAGTCGAAACGTGAGGTTCCCTGGTGGAATGCCAACCTAACGGCTAAAAGGAAAACTGTTAGGAGACTCCTTAATAAAGCTAGGAAAACCAAGCAGTGGAATGAGTACAAGGCTGCTCCCACTGATTACAACAAGGACATTAGAAATTCTAAAAGGGAAACCTGGAAGAACTTCTGCAATAATGTCCGAAACCTAACAGAAGCGGCTAGACTTCAACGAGTAATGGCCAAAGAGTCCTCAAACGGGGTAGGTCTGTTGAGCAGGAGTGATGGCTCCTTCACTTCAGACCGTAAGGAAACAATGGAGCTCCTTCTCCAAACGCAATTTCCACGCTCTTCAATCTGCAATGGAGATGCCCAACTCTCAGATTGGATTGAGCCAAACTTCCGAGGGGCTGCCAGAATATCTGGCAAAATATTTGATGCCGACAAAGTCAGATGGGCAATTGGCTCCTTTGAACCTTTCAAGGCACCTGGTGGTGACGGAATTTTTCCAGCACTTCTCCAGAAATGTCTGGATTTCATTCTGAACCCACTGATTTGTCTGTTTAGAGCAAGCTTTGACTGGGGATACATACCTCACTCTTGGAGGAGAGTTCGGGTGGTTTTCATCCCTAAATCTGGCAATAGGCCAATAGATAAGCCCAAGTCATACAGACCAATCAGTCTAACATCATTCCTTCTGAAAACAGTAGAGAGGCTTCTCGACCTGCATATCAGAAACAAACTGCAAGTCACGACCCCGTTGCATCCAATGCAGTTTGCCTATTCCAAGGGGAAGTCAACAGAGGTTGCCTTACACCACCTAGTCAGAAAGATTGAAAGTGCTTTTGACTCCAAGAACATAGCTTTGTGCGCCTTCCTGGATGTCGAGGGAGCTTTCGACAAAACTGACTTTGGTTCTATCTCTAGAGCGTTGGCACGTAGAAACATAGAACCACTCGTGATCGCATGGATCGAATCCATGCTCCGACAGAGGGACATAACTGCATCTCTAGATGGCACAGCAGTCAGCATAAGAGCTGTAAAAGATTGTCCACAAGGAGGTGTGTTATCTCCCCTGCTATGGTCTCTCGTTATCGATGAACTGTTAACTAAGCTGACAGTGCTTGGTTATAAAGTCATTGGCTACGCAGATGACCTGGCTTTCACAGTGGCGGGTAAATATGAGAACACCATCATAGAGATGATGGACAATGCTCTACAGATAACCCTGAACTGGTGTCTAAGCGAAGGGCTTAACATCAATCCCCTGAAGGCTGTGATTGTTCCCTTCACGAATAGATACAACATTAGGCTTCGGAACCTCGTTATAAATAACACTGAGGTGGAGTTTTCAGAACAGGTCAAATATCTAGGTGTGGTCCTAGACAAACGACTCAACTGGAACTCCCACTTAGAACAAGTGCTCTCCAAAGCTACTCGAGCCATGTGGGCTTGTAGGAAATTCTTTGGCAACACTTGGGGCCTAACCACTGCCCCTGCGCCCTTCTGTGGTATTGGTTGGTCCACAATCAAAACTATGGTAAACAAATGGGCTGCAGGAGAACATAGGAGATACTGGTTCTCCTTACCGGGGCTGCGTCAAGCAAAAGCGCTTATCAAACCCCTGGATATGATCAAGACAAAAGGTCTTGGCAAAGCGGACTTAAAACTCCTGGTAGCTTATCTATCTGGCCACCACACTGTTAGATACCATCTACAGAAAATTGGCCTATCGGACTCTTCAAAGTGCAGACTCTGTCTCGACGACGGTGAAACCACCAGACATATTCTCTGTGACTGCCCAGCGCTGGTATGGGACAGAGCCTGTCACTTGGGAAAGGAACGGATTAGTCCCTTCCATCTTAGATCAATACCAACAAAAGACCTACTGCTATTCATGCGGAAAGCGGAAAGTCTTTTGCTGTAATTTATGGGTATGGTACAAAAGATCTTCTGGTCGCAGTGCCCCACCTCTTTGTGAGGAACCCATAGGGAAAGAAAAAAAAAAAAAAAAAACTAGCCGAGATTCCACCCTGAGTTCCTTCAGTGCGTCGATGATGGTCTTGGGTGTGATACTATTAAAGGCACCGTCAATGTCTAAGAAGGCCATAAGTGAGAATTCCTTGTGGTGAAGTGATTTTTCAATTCCTGAGATCACCGAATGTAGGGCCGTCTTCGTGGAGCTGCCTTTTTTATAAGCATGTTGCGAGTCTGACATTTGGGATTGTGGAATGGTATTTCTCATTTGGAAACCAAGCAGCCTTTCCATCGTCTTGAGCAGGAACGATGAAAGGCTTGTAGGCCGAAAGTCGTTAGGAAGAGTATGTGTAGCCTTCCCTGCCCTGGCGATGTAGACTACTCTAGATATAAGCCACGTTTTCGGGATAATCCCTGTAGCAAGAGTTCTGTTGAAAATATCTGTCAACCATCGTATGACAGATTTTCCCCCCTGTTGTAATTGCGCCGGGATAATATTGTCTGGGCCCGGCGATTTATATGGTTTGAAACTGTGTAAAGCCCGTTCAACTTTGTCGTAACTGAACAGGTTTGTGGAGATACAGGTCGTGTCTGGTATAAGGCTGATCACAGTAGTTTTAGCGATTCCTCGCTTGAAGTGGTCCAGTTCCCATCAGAACCTTGCAGGTATCCAAGTGTGGATGGACATTTCGACAGCACCTTCCTGAGCCTTGCAACTTCGGTGGTGCTTTAAATTTGTGAGCAGAAGAGCTGCCAAAAAGACAGTTTTGCCTTTCGGAGCGCCTTCTTATACATTGAAAAGCTGAGCTTGTAAACATTCCATGAAGTTAAAGTAATTTCTAGGACTTCTTTCCTATTCTTGATGATAAAGATGGGGTCCTTACCTCTATTACATATCAGCATGTTGGTAGATAAGATGTAGTCGAATAATAATAATATAATAGGGCTATTTATAGCGGTCTTGGACGTCATGCTTTGGCGGTTGATCATCGGGAAGTTACTGTTGTAATTTTCATTGCCACAGTTGTAGCTATGGTAGTTGGCGCTGTTGGCAATTGTGTTGTTGCTGGCATTTGGGCTACGCCATTTCGTTTCCGTAACATAGTGACTTATGATGAGCGGCAAGGGCATGCTGGATCGGTTAAAGGGTGTTGACCTTTGCAGTTTGCACAGAGAAATGTGCCTAAGTTTGAGTAATCGCCTGCTTTGTGAGGTCCAGCGCAGAGTGAGCAGAAAGTTTTAACACTACACTTACTTGAACCGTGACCGAATAATTGGCAATTGCGAGATTGCGTGACTGGATTTGCCGCTTTGGTCTTAAACTCCCAACGAACTCTGGTGTGTTGAATTGTTGAAAATTCTTTACGTAATTTATTGAGTGTAATTGTACCATTTTGGAAGTAGACCACGTACAAGAGCAACTTGTAACCGCCCCGGGTTGTCTTTTCAAATGTCTTCACACTGGTGCACTTGAGTCCAAGGTACTGACTTTTTATGGCAGGTTCGGAAGCGGTGGTATAAGAGGCTTGTGGTGTCGCTTAATTTTGATGCAGTTTATATGTTTGGTTGGATTGGTGTTCTTGTTTAATTCTCACTAAACAATGTGTACACCTGGATTACGAAACACGCACTGAACAAGAAAATCAAGTACCAGCGGAGTCTCAGTAAATTTGCACTGTCACGGTGCACTGGCACGGTGCAACTATAAGTTTTGTTTTTTGTTTGTATTTAAGTTGATTGAGTGTATAGGGAAAAAAAAGTTCCAGCGAAACGAAGATTGGTTTGATGACGGCTGTAAACTTATGATGCAGTCCAATACAAGGGCGAACAGAGAGATATTTAAACAAGATGAAAAGCTGCAACTAAACTATGTAAAATAAAAATGAAAGAAGCCATGAAAAAGGAAATCGAATCTATCAACTTGAACTTCATTAACAACGAAAGCAGAAAATTCTACAACGGGTTAAAGTCGAAAGTAAGGCGTTTTAGCCTAATAATATAATATAATATAATAATATATATATGCATGGCAAGTGATGGTGAGGTGCTAACGGAAAAAAAAAATTCAAAACTTAGTCGTTGGCAAGAATATTCCAAGGTGTTTACAATGTAGAAGCACAGGAAGCGATGAATGGCTCGGATTTAGAACTCAATGATGACAACAACGACACCGCAGAGGAACCCGAACCAAGCAGGAAATATCAGAATATTAAGGAAGGCTAACTGGGAGGTGCTGGCCAGAGACAGAGGCGAATGGAGCAGGATAATGGAGGAAGCCAAACCCCACCTAATAGATGATGTTGATGATTGGCATTATTATAGTTGATAATGTTTACACTGTTCATGTTCGTTTTTATATTAAGCCAAGCAGCTTCTTTTTGGTTTTTGACTTGCTGTAGGGCTGAATCCCACCATGGGACATTTTTTATGCTGGGGTTATGGATTTGGAATTGTGCTATTGACTGTTTGGATGCTTGGTTGATTATTTTAATTATGTTGGTTGCTTCTTTATTGACGTTTTTGCTGGGTTTCTGCAAAAGATGCCAGTTGGCTTTAAATTGAATTTCGGTCTGCTGGTAGGGTTTTTACTTGTTAGTACCTCAAAATGTGCTATGTGGATTGGAAAATGATCGCTACCTTGCAGTAGTTGTCTTTTTTCCAATTGGAATGTATAGCAAGGTTGGGTGACGCTAGAGAGAGGTCTATGTGTGTAAAAGTGTGATGTGTGGAGAAGTGTGTAGGTGAGCCATTGTTGAGTGTTGCTAATGTTAAAATCGCCTTTTATTAGTAAAGGTGGTTGTATCTTATTGATGGTGTTTCTGAGGTTTTGTATAGTAAAAGGTTTGTTAGAAGTAATGTATTAAGAGACAATGCTAAATTTAATTTTGGAGTGTGTTGTTACTGCTATTGTGTCAAGGTCAAAGGCATTGAGGTTTATTCTTTGTTGTTATACCCTGTACCGTATGGTACAAAGAGATTTTTTTTTTTTTTTTTTTGTGCATGTTTATTTTTAATAAACAAGTTTGGTATATACATAAATAAACAAATGTAGTGGTATTACATAAAACTAATCACAGTCTCTAGTCGAGCGCTCGTGACAAAAATTCTTATATATTATTCTAATTTTTAAAGATATATAACAATGGTAATTAAATGATTAAAATATGTACATAAGTGTTTAAGTGTGGTTGCATTGAAAAAGATAAAAAAAACAACGCATAGTAATATTTGTATTATATATAAAAACAACTACTTAAGACTAAGGGGGTAATTGGGAGATGGGATAGGGAGTGAGCCACCAGCATCCTTTGGAGCAGGCTATGGAATATTTTTTATCGATCTCAGTTATACGAGAATCGAATTTTTTTATTTGTTTGAGTTAGTATGTTTGTCATTAATGTTTTTTGGTTTGCTCTTCTGTGAATGTGATAAATTATAGGTATGCCAATATTGTCATTTCATCGAGGCACATGAAAATTTCAGGGGGGGAGAATCCATTTTCAATCGAATGCTTAAAATATTCCATACTTTCAAAAAAAGGTGCTCTAATTTCGTTATTTTCTGTTTCATTTAAGCAGCGTAATATGTGCTTTCTTATTAGACCGATTATAAAAACGTCAATTCTGCAAATTTTAGCTGTATTATACAGCTTTAGATTCGAATAATAATGGGTGTATGAGCTATCTGGCGTTTTAAATAGAGATGTGCAGGATCTCAAAATCTTTCGTTCCATTCTCCTGAGTTTTTCCATGTGTGATGGTGAAATGTTAAACCATATCGGAGAAGCGTATGTTATAATGGGCCTTATTAAGGCCAAGTACATGATAACCTTAACGCGTTTCTCTAGATACCTGCATGAGAATAAACTTTGGTAGGCAAGTATGCCATTGTAGGTCTTCGTGAGTTGGTTATTTATATGATCATTAAAATACAGAAATTTATCCAATAACACTCCTAAATATTTCACTGTGCACACCTGTTTCATCAGATCACCAGACTCATTGATTTTAATTCGAAATTTTTTCCAATTTTTCCTTATGCTGGGACTACATTTTTTAACAGGTGGCCTTAATAAAATGCTTTCACATTTGCTGAAGTTGATAGTAAGATGCCCGTTTTTTGTGTAGTTTTATTCATTAAATCTAAAATAAATAGGTTAAACAATGTAGGCGCGTTGACCGTGCCTTGTGGCAAACCATTTAGTATTAAATAGGATTTTGAACTTAAGGATTGGTTCATTTGGACCTTGAAAGACTTGTTAGACAACATATTGTAAATAAGGAAGATAAGATGAAGGGGGAAGTTAAACCTAATTAATTTGACCAAAAGGCCTTGGATCCAAACACTGTCGAACGCTTTTTCAAGGTCGATGAAACAGGCACCTGTTACATTTTTTTTGTTCCAGTTCCAATTGATTTCAGATACGAGGGAAGTAATGGCGTGAGCTGTGGAGTGTTTGTGTTTGAAACCATACTGTTTGTTACTAATTAAGTTTGTGTCACGAATAAATCTATTTATGTTAATATTTATAATTATCTCAAAAATTTTACTTATGTTGGGAAGCAAGCTAATAGGTCTGAGATTTTTAATATTGTTTTTGTCTTTATTTTTTTTTTGGAATAACAATTAGTTTAGCTGTTTTCCATTGATCGGGGAAGTACGAATTGTTTAGCATATTATTGAAAATTGTGCAGTACTCAGAAACTAACTCAATTGTGATATTTTTCAGAACTATATTTGGGATTTGATCGAGCCCTGAAGATAATTTACCTTTTATGTTTTTGAATATATCTAAAAGCGTGTTGGCTTGGATGAAATAATTTTGCGCTTGAGTGTCGGTTAGATAATTCGCTTTTTTGTCCTCGCTAAATATGATTATTGTTCCGTCTGAGCTTTCATATGCGTTTTTAATTTGTAAAAAGCTATTAAAGGAACTTTCTACGAAAGTGTGAACTTGATTATCACCATCGTTCTGTTTGGAAGAGTGAATTGATTGAAAATAGTGACCAACTAAGTTGACCATGTTACTTTCATTGTTGATTCTACAGTTATTATTGGAGTCTATGTGTAGGTGATTAGGGTCCAGGTCTATTTCTTGTAAGAGATTAGATAGCTCGGGAGGAAGATTTATATAATTGATTGTGCTATTGTTTCTCTTGAGAAATGATCGTTTAAGTTGAGAAAATTTCGAGGGGCAACTTGGTGTAAAGTTTGTAAGTTTTTGCTCTAGCTGCTTGTTGAGGCTGTCTTTGATGAATGCATTTAACATTTGCTTTATGAGTTTAAGTTTTTTTTTGGCTAAATTAAGTCTGTTTTCTGTGAGAAAAAATTCTAAACGGTTATGACGTTTAATTAGTGTTAATATTTTGCTTTTTTCTAAGAGTAAAAGTTTTGCAGTAGGGTTGTTTGTTAGAATATAGTAATGGTTTGGGTTTTCTAATTTAAGACACTCGAAGAGAGATGTGAGTTCGGATTTGAACAAATCGTGATTATTGCCTGCTGGGTAGTATGCAGCTATTATATACAGAAGGTTGTTTGCACACATATTGACTTTTACAATACAGGTTTCTAAATAAGAAAAACTATCGATTTTGCTATTTGAAAACTTGTTAAATTTGATTTTGTTGCTAATGAGTATGGCGGTGCCGCCTCCCATAATAGAGCAAAGTCTGTCTTTTCGGATGAGTGTATAGCCTTCAAACGATAGATTGTGTCTTGGGTTTAGTTTAGTTTCATTTAAAAGAAGTAAATCCGGACTATTGTCCATTTGTTTAGCTCTAGTCTTCTGCTTATGGATATTAAAGAATTAATATTAAGAGAAATTATGTTTAATGTGTTATTAGGAGAGTGTAGAGTTTGATGGTTTGAGATCATTCTGAGTCTATAATATTACAAATGGTATCTACTCTTGCTGAGTGAAAATCAATTTGGTTTTGGAGATGCGAAATTTGTTTGCTTAGGGCTAGTAATGAATTTTTGATTTCTAGAAGACATGTATTATTTGATTATTTGTAGTGGGAATATTGGGATTCAATGATGATGGATCTTTCAATATATCGGCATAGCTAGTGTTAGGACTAGTAAAGTTATTAACTGTTTTTGGTGGATTATTAGCTACTTTCTGGGAATTTTGTTTCTTATGTCTAATTTTCTGTAGAAGCTCTCTATATTTCTCGCATCCCTTATAAGAAGCTGGGTGGCCATGTTTTTTGCAGATAGCGCAGAAGAGTTTTTCCTTGTCAGGTAAAGGTCCAGATGATAGAGTGCAGTTCTCACTTCGGTGAGCCTCGCCGCATTTGATGCATCTTGGGGTTAGATTGCAGTTATCTGCGCTATGGAAAAAGCTTTGGCAGTTCCTGCATTGGGGTATTTCAGGTCGGCGGAGTATTTCCCATCTGATGCAGTGGTAGTAAATTGTCTTAATGGCTTTAAGTTCTGCAACACTGCTCTCAGAACTTATTTGTACGAGAAACATTGGAAGAGTGATATTGCGTTCTCTTGACGTTTTTGTTGAGAATTGAGTAACTTTGATGAATTTCAGGTTTTCCGATTGGAAGTTGGTGAGCTCATTTAAGATCTCGTTGGTGTCAGAGTCGCCACTAAGACCTTTCATTAGATAAGTTTTAGTTTTTAAACATTTCGGTGTATAAGAAAAGAACTTTACATTTGCTTTTTCTAAGTAACCACGTACCTTCCTGTAGTCATCAAGATTTGATAGAAAGACGGCAATCTTGTTTTGACCAAGTTCTTTAATTTTAAACTGAGTTATTTTTAAGCCTGCTTTAACAAGGTTGATGATTTGACTTGATTTTATGTTGAAGACATTTATTGGAGGTATGTTTTTGTTGAAGATAGTTTTCGTCTTTTTCGGGTCTGTCTTAGAAGGAACTGATGTTGATATCGGTGTTGAGGACAACGTTGCTGAAGAAGTCGTATTTGTTGTATTGTTGTCACACATGATGATGTTAATGTCAAGCCTGGTTGTGTGGCTGATGTTGCAAATTCTGATGCAAATCTTTTGGAATGCACGTGAGCTTCGAAGCTTTTAAGCACATCTTGATCACACTCGTTATCAAGAATCGCATAGTAATTGTTGTTGTTGCGCGCAGATTTGGTTAAGGTGGCTTTAGGAGAGATGGCATACTTCCGCTTTCTCAAACAAGCAAGATTATCATCTACCTGCATGTGAGATGAAGATTCGGTGTCATCACAAGCGGGAGCCTTCTGCTGCTCCATTGCAGAGGCTGGCCGCTAGTGGCACAGATTAGAACTCCGGCTTGCAGATGAGTTGATTGAATTAATTTTTTTATTGTCTATTTTGTTTTTTTTTTTTTTTTTAATATTTTGTGAATAATGTGTGCACACTTAGAACCTAGCAATGGGCAACACAAACAAATAGTGTGTACACAATGCTCAATAAGGACAAGTGTCAGCGGAGTCTCAAAAAAAATTAGCACTGTCACTGCACAACTTTTGGTTTTGTTTTTGTCATTTAATTCATTAAATTGATTGTAATCATTTAAACACTTATGTCCAAGGGTTAAACATGTATTGCCACGAAAGTGGACTTGTCCATAAATTAAATTATCGTAAAAGTTTAATTTTAAACACACGGAGAAAATTTTTCTCATTTCCACACGTGTTAGCGCTGCCAACTCGGCTCATCATCCTATGGTACAAAGGGTATATTAAGTTTGTGCAAGCCGAAAATGTATATAACGTACAGAAGGAGAAGTCGGAGACCCCCCAAAGTTACCTAAAGTATGATCAGAGTGACTAGAGAAGTCGATATACCCATGTCCGTCTGTCCGTCTGTCCGTATGAACGCCTAGATCTCAGAGATGGTAAGAGCTAGAGCAACCAAACTTTCAGATAAGATCCCTTATTAATCCATAGGAGACAAGTTTATTTTATTTTTTTGATATCGGGACTACATTATATAGCTCCCATAGGGGTGTTTCAGAGGACCTCGAAAAAAAGCAAAAGTTTTAGGTGGACAATTCGTTTGCTTATGAAGATATCATAACCAAATTTGGCAATCGGAAGTTTTTTAGAAACCCCCAGTACTGTACCAAATTTTATCAAAATCGGTTGACTATATCATATATATATAGCTCCCATAGGACCAAACGGTCAAAAAATCGTGTTTTGTACAAAATTCGTTGTTTTTCGTTTGTTTGTGAAGATATTGTAACCAAATTTGGCATTAAGAAGTTTTTTAGAGTTCCTAAGCACTGCACCAAATTTGATTAAAATCGGTTGACTATATCATATAGCTCTCATAGGAACGATCGGTCGAAAATTTGTTTTTTGTACAAAATTCGTTGTGTTTCGTTTGTTTGTGAAGATATTGTAACCAAATTTGGCAATCCAAAGTTTTTTAGAGTACCCAAGCACTGTAACAAATTTGATCAAAATCGGTTGACTATATCATATAGCTCCCATAGGAACGATTGGTCAAAAAAACGTTTTTTGTACAAAATTCGTTGTGTTTCGTTTGTTTATGAAGATATTGTAACCAAATTTGGCATTTGGAAGTTTTTTAGAGATCTTCAAGACTGTACCAAATTTTATCAAAATCGGTTGACTATTCATATAGCTCCCACAGGGCCGATCGGTCGAAAAAAAGTTGTTGATTAAAAATTCGTCTGTTTTTGGTTGTTTATGAAAGTATCATAATCTAATTTGGCAATCAAATGTCTTTTGGTGTTCTTAAGCAATTTACCGGATTTTATTGCAAGCAGTGGTACAGGGTATCCCAAAGTCGTCCGCGACCGACTTTAATGTACGCCATCTTTGTACAGAGCTGTGGATTAGGAGTGCCACGCCTCCGTTCCATTTGTGGACGTGTTTACATTTTAGAGGGTGTTGTTTTTATACCCTGTACCGTATGGTACAAAGGGTATATTGTGTTTGTGCAAGCCGAAAATGTATGTAACGTAGAGAAGGAGAAGTCGGAGACCCCCCAAAGTTACCTAAAGTATGATCAGAGTGACTAGAGAAGTCGATATACCCATGTCCGTCTGTCCGTATGAACGCCTAGATCTCAGAGATGGTAAGAGCTAGAGCAACCAAACTTTCAGATAAGATCCCTTATTAATCCATAGGAGACAAGTTTATTTTATTTTTTTGATATCGGGACTACATTATATAGCTCCCATAGGAGTGTTTCAGAGGACCTCGAAAAAAACAAAAGTTTTCGATGGATAATTCGTTTGCTTATGAAGATATCATAACCAAATTTGGCAATCGGAAGTTTTTTAGAAGCCCCCAGCACTGTACCAAATTTTATCAAAATCGGTTGACTATATCATATAGGTCCCATAGGATCGATCGGTCGAAAATTTGTTTTTTGTACAAAATTCGTTGTGTTTCGTTTGTTTGTGAAGATATTGTAACCAAATTTGGCATTCAGAAGTTTTTTAGAAATCTTCAACACTGTACCAAATTTTATCAAAATCGGTTGACTATATCGTATAGCTACCATAGGGCCGATCGGTCGAAAAAAAGTTTTTGATTAAAAATTCGTCTGTTTTTGGTTGTTTATAAAGGTATCATAATCTAATTTGGCAATCAAATGTCTTTTGGTGTTCTTAAGCAATTTACCGGATTTGATTGCAAGCAGTGGTACAGGGTATCCCAAAGACGTCCGCGCCCGACTTTAACGTACGCCATCTTTTTTTTGTGTTATTTGTATTTTTTCTTTGGATTTTAAAGGTTTGGTTAGGAAGTTTGGCTTGTTTGCGAAGATTTTTATTTTTGGGTCGTCTTTAAGCTGGGAGTTATATGTACGTTGATGTTGATAGTGTTGGGGTGTATGATTTTGTGATCCACTTTTTCCAGAGTTTTAATAGCAGTTAACTCTTTTTTTTTTTTCTATGAACACAGGGCAAGACTTATCCATGGGGCTGTGATTGTTCACGATGCTTATGTCATGTTTTCAGTTTATGCAGAAAATTTAGCTTTGTTGCAAGTTTCATTTTCCGGAATGTGTTGTTGGTTGGAGCAGTTAATGCATATTTTGGGTGTTCGAATCTAGTGGCATGTATGGACGTACGTTTATTATACCCTGTACCTATAGGTACAAAGGGTATACTAGATTTGTGCAATGTATGTAACGGACAGAAGGTGGCGTGGCAGACCCCAAGTCCTTTATACCAAAATGCTTTTCATAACCTCGGGTAGCGATTGAGCCATGTCCGTCCGTCCGTCTGTCCGTCCGTATGAACGCCTAGATCTCAGAGACTATAAGAGCTAGAGACACGAAACTTTACCAGCTGGTGCGCATATTTCCTAAGCAGATGAAGTTTGTTGAACCATGTCAATATCTTTCCCCGTTCCCCCGCTGTAGATTTTCGCGGTTTTTAGCCACACCGTTTAATATTTTCATTTGAAATTTAACAGAGCGATGCGTTGTGGATACATGCATCTATGTGTAAAAAATGAACAAAATTCAACAGAAGTTATAGTCAAAAATGTGCAAATTTCACCTCCCCTTGCCAATAAACTGCGTCAATATTTGACTCTACGCAGTTATGCCTACAAGTGACCTAGAATCACAATTTTTGGTAAGCTCATTCATGTGGCTCTAATGAACAAATCCACATCCAAATTTTATCGATGCGGTCCCCCCACCCCCCGCAATCGATTTACCGTGTTTTCTCCCACACCCCTCAACATATCAACTTGAAACTTACCCAATATAATTAAAATAGCTTCTTTGACGTAACTTTAGATTTTCATCAAAATCGGTACAAATTTAGGGAACTTATAGGTATAAATATCGTTTTGCACCAAAAAAAAAATAAATTCCAATTGGAAAGTTCTTAGATGGAAACATTTTTTTGACACAAAAGGTACAGGGTATTCCACTGTCGGGCACCGCCTCGACTGTACCACATTTTTTTTTTATAACCAATGTGGATTGTTTCAGTACTTGTGAGTGATGCGAATTTTAGTATTAGTATTAGTATTTTGTTCTTTTTTTTAGGATTTTTCGTACGTCAGTTATTTTTTGTGCTTTGAGTACGTTAAGTATGGTTTCTTCGTCAATGTTACGGAGTTTGCTACTGTAAATGACTCTTTTGAAAAAATTGAGCGTCTTATGTTCGGTAACCCCTGTACGATCTTCTTTATTCAATTTAGATCATCCAGACCATAATATCCCCTGTATATTTCTCTATATCCAAAATACATGCATGCATGAATGCTATAGTCGGTCCAGCCCAACTTTAAAATACCCTGTACTTTAAGACTCTATAACCTTCATCCTGACAAAGTAAATTGTCAATTTCATTTTCATTGAGTGCTGTTAGAGCTGTTATGTCTTGAGAGACACTATGCTTTAGTAAGCATAAATGGTGGAAAAACACAACTCCTCTGAATCAGAATCGCTATCCCTCACCTGGCACCTAGCTCTCTACTGGAATTTTATCTATTAAGTAACTCCAGTATCGTAAGATACGTAAAGAGAGGAACGCCTCATGAGGGAGTACTCTCCCTCTTCCTCTGGAATGTCGCCATTAACAGTCTTTTACGCACCTTGGATAGTGACGGATGCAACAAAACTGCGTACGCTGATGACGTTGCAGTTGCTTTCTTGGGTAAATACCCTAAAACTCTGCGAGCGTATGACCGACGCCCTACACACACTTTCAAAATGGGCCTCGGCCAGCGGGCTAGGAGTCAATCCGTGCAAAACAAAGTGCTTTTTACCAGGAGGTATAAAATACCATTAATCCCATAATCAATGGTATTACCTTACCCTTCAGCGATTCAGCCAGATATCTTGGGCTTATCCTTGATAGCAAACTAGACTGGAACCTGAATACAGAAGATCGAAGGAAAAAGGCCACGATCGCCCTGTACACATGTAGGAAGGCTATTGGACTTAAATTTGGTATGGTTCCAAACATTGGCTATACACTGCTATTGTTCGACCAATTCTGCTTCGGCGGAGGCGTCCACATAGAGGAACTCAACGTAAGAATATCGTTTCGACTCCCGGAGGCTCTCATAATAATAAAAAACACAGCAACAGGTAACAAAAATATCTGCATTTATTCGGATAGCCAGGCGGCCATAAAGTCCCTGGCCTCTTTGACATCATGTATGAAGTCGGTGAATAATTGTCGCTCGTCTTTGGAGAAGATGGCAGAACAGTTTTCAATTCACCTTATCTGGGTCCCGGGACATAGGGATATTGAGGGAAACTGCATTGCGGACGAACTGGCAAGACAAGAAACTACCAGCATCCTCCTTCAGGACAAGGAGCGTCTGGGTATTCCTATGGCCAGCTGCAAACTAAGCAAAAAAACCCATTTTGCTCATACTGCAAATCTAAAGTGGAATCGAATATCCAACACATGCAGGATCTCACGGCAAACTTGCTGTCTAAACAGAGCTCAATGCTCGAAATTAATCCGAGCAATCACCGGACACTGGCTGGTGGGAAATCATGCATAAGGCTAAACGGTCCTCACCTTACTTCTGCAGAAGCTGTGGCGACGAGGAAGCTTCCTCAAGTCACACTTCCTAAATGACTTATCCCAGCTCTCAGAACAGAATCCAAAATGCCTATCGAGGTTTATTGGGCCCCCGGATGGCAGTGAATTGGAATATCTAGAGGACCTCTCTAGTGGGGAAGGGTGGAGGATAGTCCACCATTGCGGTAGCACAACGGGCCTATTTCTGGCCTAAGTGAGTTGGGACGTCACGTCCTAACTGCTGCCTTTTCCCAACCTAACCTAACTCCGTGTCTTCTGCTAAAACGAAGGTAACAGATTCATAAGAAAATTAAAAGATGAAGTTAAAATTATTAAAATACTAGCTATAGCCGTCACGCCTTGCTGTGCCGCTTACTAAATTTCAATTCGCGATGAATGTTGATCGGCTGTTTCATTTGCACGTAATTGCAAAATTATTTCTTGCAACTCTATTTTGTTGATTTTTACGTGTATTTCGTCCGATGTTTTGTCTTTTCGGTGGAATTTTTTTTCTGCAATGGTTCGAAACTAACCTCGAACGAATTCCTATCAGCGTGAAGTGAAATCGAAGAATTGAAATCATTATTCATTTAATGCTTCTTTGTACCTTTGTATGAAGAAATTGGCTTACACAAAACACAAAAACACTTACAAATTTCTATGAATTAATCCTTTTTTATTTTTCTTAATGTGAATTTTGACTCCAGTAAGTGCTTTTTCCAATTCGAAATGATCGTCTGTCAAATTTGAATTGATTGGAAACTGAGTGAATACTGTGTTTTTTTGGTTGCATTTGAAAACTATGCTCAGTACTCAGCGTGTCCATACTTATGTTGTAAACCTTCTCGACAACATACCGAACATAGCCTGTAAATATGAACACAATCACACTGCAATATAGTGGATTCTATAAGCCTCGTACAAACATACATTCGTTTTTATATATATAGACTAGCTATACAAGTCACGCCTTGCTGTGCCGTTTACTAAATTTAAAGAAATACTAATATCGTTACAACAATATTCAATTTTTATTTTGGATCATTGTGCATTTTAATTCGTTTTATCGAGAAAAGTCTGACAATTCAAGTTTTCAATTGAATGCTATTTATTGAAGTGAATTTGGATACACAATGTTTTTAGTTGTTCCATCTGGTGCATACATATACGTATAAGTCAGATGGTTTTCCAACACTTGAGCAGGCTACATATAATTGTTCATGGGAGAAGCATGGATTCTCTAAGTTCAATCCTCATACTTGTAATGATTGTCCTTGCGCTTTGTTAATGGTCATTGCAAATGCGAGTCGTATTGGAAACTGCAAACGTTTAAATTCGAAAGGCATATCTGTTATCATTGGAATGCGTGGTGACAGCACATTTTATCCTTTGAATTTGCCATTCAAAATGGTTGCTTCGATGTTATTGTTCATCGTTTTTTTCTCTGCATGTCTGGTTCCATTGCAAAGACGTGGTGGATCAATGTTTCTGAGGAGTATAATCAAAATGCGTTCGTCTGTCAAATTTGAATTGAATGGAAACTGAGTGAAAACTGTGTTTTTTTCGTCGCATTTGAAAACTATGCTCAGTACTCAGCGCCACCTATCGAAAGGTGTCCATAATTATGTTGTAACATACCGGACATAGCCTGTGAATAGGAACACAATCACACAGCAATATAGTGGATTCTATAAGCCTCGTACAAACATACATTCGTTTTTATATATATAGATTAAAATATCTTGGCAAAATATCTGCAAGGAGATTACGACATTTGCAACTTGAATAAGAAAGCCCTAGCCTGTAACCAATTAATTCTATCTATATGTCTTTCTAATATTCTAATTTTCATATTTTGTCTGCTTGCTGATATGTGTTGCGCACCTGTTGTACGAAGAGTATCACGTTCCTGCTCTGCAACCCTAAACTCTAAGTTTTCTCTGAGCTGTGTTCTATGCATAGTGTTATTTACTTGCTCTTCTCACCTAACATCTTCATTTTGTGTCCCTACTCTATGTCTTTTACGTGCTGCGTTCGAATATAGTATTCATAACTTGGTCTTGGCTCCGAACTTCTAAGAGTTGGGCTCGCAGCCGTCCACGCCTTATATCCCCTATAGCTTAACTTCTGCAAACTGTCTGTCTCTTGGTCTGCAGTTCTAAACTCTAAGTCTTCTCTAAGCTGAGTTCTAAACATAGTGTTTCTATTTGCTCTTCTCGCCTAACTTCTGTATCCTATCTGCTCTGTGATCTAAGCCGAATACTTCTTCTACGATCTGAATGCTGCCGACTATTTGCTACTTGTTCATTAATTCGGTGATTGCTATCCTCTCTTTGAAACTTTCCCTCTCTGCATAATCTGCATTCTGCCTATTTAGCCAATTACTATCCCTATGTCTTCAAGATCAAGTACTTCTGACTGCCTCTTCATGTGAGGCGTATTATGCGCATCTTTTGGTAAAATTTCAGCTCCATAGCTCTTATTGTCTCTGAGATGCTTTTGCTCATACAGACAGACAGACATGGCTTTACCGACTCAGCTGGTGACGCTAATCAGGAATATGTATACTTAAGGGGGCTACCACGCCTTCTTCTGCCCGTTACATGCATTTGCACCAACCTATTTTTACCCTTTGTACTTTTTAGTACAGGATATAAAAACCGATACATTTTCAAAAGATTTAATGTCGGTTCTATTAATGTTAATGAACTTGGATGCCGTTTTGCATTTTTTGGTGTAAGCAGAGAGTCTAGTTATGTATGGTGGTGGCATTTTTGTTGATAACAGGCCGTGGCCCCAACTGTAAAGATTTTGTAACTGTTCTGAGTGTGTAATTGTTTTTGTTTGTTTTGTGAACTTGCTCAAATTATAAATATATAGTTTGTAAATAAATAAATAAAAAAAAAAACATATAGTTTAAGTTGCTTTTTTTTTCTATGACTTGTTATTGTAGTTTAAGCACAGGTTCTTAATCGCACGCCCTTGCTCTTTGAAGCTTAGAGTAAAACTGACTAAATTAATAAAAACAAAAATCAATACATCACGAGACCACCAGGTACACCAAATGCAATCTAGGAGTGCACACTAAGTGTTTTTTTCCCCAAATATTAACACATAACTAGGCCTCCCATCGCTATTTTTTTAAATAACGGGAATTTCAAGTCACAAAATGGGGAAAAGCTGGAATTTCAAAATTCAAAAGCAGGGAAAAAACGGGAATTTTTAAATAATGATTTTTTGATAACGTAAGTATGTATTTTGTTTATTCTAAGTAAATAACGAAAAAAAATTATCACAAAATAACTATTCTTGTGGTACAAAATCAGTCAATGGTAACACATTTTTTTCTGATGATAAAATCTTTGTGTTGTACTCATCGCCTCTTTTTAAAGCTCTGAATATGTCAGGTCGTTTTTTGATTGCATCATAAAATTCCTTGCATGTTTGGTTTGTATTGAATTTAATTGCGATCATCGATTTGATTCTATCCAATGTAAGCTCGATACGGTCGCTCTTCCACATGTTCTTGATTAGTGAAAATGATCGCTCAGATGTTGAGTTGGTACCTTTGACAAAATAAAGAAATTCCTTACTTTTTATTTCTTTTGAAAATGAAATTGTTTTTACCTGGTATTGTCATAAATATGAGATAACTTGAGCCAATGGCTCGGTCTGTGGTGGGTTCTTTCTTACGTTTAGACATCGAGTTAAGATCGGCCAAAGCGAAAGCAAAGGCAAGCAAGCATTGTCTCGGTCTGCGTTGTGGTTTGGTTGTGTTGTAACGAGGCTACCAGCCTCGTCACAATAATGAATAAAGTATTGGTATAGTTGAATATAATGTTTATAGAAATTCTAGTATTAAGTCAAAATATAATGCTTTTAGTATTAATTGTTAAAACCAAACATCGATAAGTAGAAGATCGCCACGCCGGACTGCCAACCCAGCCTGCCGTTTATCGCCATCGACAGACTGAGGTACGAGCTGGCGTGGGCGATAGAAAAATAAAGCTGGAGGAGAATAGATTCGGACGGCAACGAGCACAGACGTGGACGCGGAAAACACAAGAGGCAAAAACACGAAATGGTCACGCGGGAAGAGTTAGGTTAGGGAAGAGAAAACGTGGTTAGTAATAAAAGGTTAAAGTACGAGACTAGGATAAAAAAAGGTTTAAATAAGAGAATAAAGTGAAATGATTATAAAGTTATGAGAAGAAACTAAACGTTGCCATTATTACAAACATTTGTGCTCCAGTGTCGCGAGAGTGATTGAACGTCATAGTGTGTGCTACCATTCCTGTTCCCCACCTTCCAGCCGCATATATTATAAACCAAGCTGGCTTCGCCACTCAGGTGCAATACATGCTGGCCCTTTTGTTGGTACGCGTTGGCCTCGCCCACCAGCCACAAACTCCTACCTTAATCGAGCCTAGATACGGTCAAGCGGGCCCTGCCTATTGACGTAGTCTGTGGCGATCATACGAGAGCACCCAGTAGTAAATGTTATTTTCAGCAACAGCCCAAGAGAATCGTTAGAGTATAGAAATGGTATGTATGCACGGGTGGTGTAGTGTGACTGCTAACCCCCCTACGCTGCCCAGTGTCTCAGCAAATTTACAAATTAGTTGTAAGTTGGCCCTGGTTCAGACTGAGTTATACCCCAGCACCAGAACTTCCTTACAAATGGCGCCCGAGCAGGGACCCTGAGGCACACGTAGGCATATTTTTAGATATAGCGGATTAAAGCCCCGCCAGGGGTACCCATGGTTAAACCACGTGCATACAAAATAGTTAAAGATGCAGTTTTAGTTGGGCATAGATAAAAGTAGCAGAGTGATAGTTGAGAGAACATAGAAAGAGTTAAAAGAACAAAAAGAGTTAAAAGAACAAAAAGAGTTAAAAGAACAAAAAGAGACCAGCAGAGATTCGGCAACATGTGGTTGACACGCGTACAGTTACAACATACATAGTTAGCAAAAGTCGTAAACAAATATAGGAACAAGACGGAACAGACAAAAGTAAAAAGTAATTAAAATTGGCGTCAACAAGTACCGCGTGGACCGCTGTAAAAAGTACAGTACGCGAAACGGTATATATGCACAAGTTTGAGTGCAGCGGCGGCGTGGCTTAACCGAGTTGTTTGTGCGCGCATAACGGATCGCTCATAACGGATCGCGAGAACGGCCGAACACAAGAAGACAGTGGGTCAGTGACAGTGTGCAAGAGACAAAAGCTAAAAGTGACAGTGGATTAAAACACGTTTTTTTTGGAAAAAAATTTAAAAGCTGAAATGAAAGTGAATAAAGTTCAAACCAAATTTAAAATCAAATTTAAAGCTGTACAACCAAAGTCGGAGTTTCAAGCGGAAAGAATAATAAATAAAATTAAAGAAAATTTTAAATAAATAAAAAGTGAAAGTAAAATTATATGGCAAGAATGGGAAATAAAGTTTATAAAATAAAAGGAAATTTGAAAAAAAAATGAGCGGTGTAAAAGAATGATATGAAAATAAAATAAAATAAATGAAAACAAAATAAATCGAAATGAAAAGAAAAATTAAAATATAAAGCGGGAAAAATTAAGAAATATGAGATGGTGAAAATTAAGAAATAAGTGATGATGAAGAAATGAATATGAAAGTCTTATAAAATGAGACGAATAAAATGAAATAAGTGCACAATTGAATCACGGAAAAAAGAGTGAAAAAAGAAAAGAATATGAAAAAGTAATTAAAGAAAAATGAGACCAAATAAAAGAAATGTGTTAAAAATAAAAATGAAATAAATATGAGTTTTTATATAAAAATAATTTTAAAAAAATAAATAATGGAAACCAGAACCTACTTGCCGGACCCAGGGCGGCACTCAGCGCCCATGGTAGCAACGAGACGTAAGGATGTCGTGCCGGACCAGGTCCGTAAATGGGGTGTTCGTTACGACGGCCGTACAGATGCACTTGCTCTGATAGAGGAGCTAGAGGATAGAGCCGTCGCGTACCACATTGACGTAAACGACCTACCGGGAACCATGATCGAAGTGCTGACAGGGGAAGCGGCACAATGGTATAGAATGAGCCAACAGCGCGAGGCGCCGTGGGCTACTTTCCGGCACAAATTTCTGGAATTCTTCCTGCCACCACATTACTTCGAGCGACTAGAAGACGAAATACGGGCACGCCACCAGCTAGAAAATGAAAGTTTTAAATCATTTTCCATTGCGCTTGGCACGATGATGCGACGCGCTGGGTATACCAAGAGCCAGCAACTATACAGGATGTACGAGAATGCTGCTCCTGACTACAGGCTCTATATTCACCGACACGAGTTCGCTGACTTGGCACAGCTCATACAGCTCGCGTGCGAATACGAGGTAGTCAAACAACAGAGCTACGATTGGATTGCTAGTAATAGGCGTACCTGGGAGGTACCTGCAACCCCACCGACAACGTTCTCGAGTGCGACAACACCCCCAGCCGATCAGTATGAAGTGGCTTACGAAAGTTTCCGAAACGGAACAGGCCAGGCATTCGACTCTAGACGCGCCTGCTTTAGATGCTCGCAGCCCGGTCACATGGCCCGGGAATGCCCCAATGCCTTGGTGGTATTTTGCCGTGCATGTGGACGACAGGGGATTAAGACGCATGAGTGTTGCCAACGTACGACTCCGGGAAACGAACAGCAGCCCTACCAGGATCGGGAACCGGTAGCGGCATAAAGATCAGGCCCCCGAAACAAGACGAAGTGTTGATGATGGAGGAGCAGCGCGCCGGCGTCATGGTGCAAATGGGATCGCACATGATGGCCGCAACGACTGACTCGAGGCCTACACACAGCTTCGTTAACGAGGAGAATGAGGACTCTCGACTGCAGGCAACCGCGCTGAAGGCTGGGCCAGGTGCACTGCAGAAGGTAGAGAGACGTAAGAGAGCGACAAAGCGAAAAGACCCCCAAGTAAGTGGGACTCAGAGTAAGAGTAAGAAGAAGCAGAGCCAGGGCAAGGCAGCTGAACAGAGGAGCGTGACGAGGGGTGATGAAACAGGCGAGGCCTCACTTTCATTACCAATAGCAGCAGTGGTTTCTGGAGATGCGATGATAATGGCCATATCCGAAACGCAAAGCAGCAGGGCAAAGGTGATCGAGTCGGCTGATCTGAAAGCGGCGAGGGAAATAGGCGAGGCCACGTTCCCGCCACCAAATGCAGCGACGGCGCCGAAGGTGTATGCGAAACCCGAAAGGCGGGTAAAACAGATAGGGTCAAAGAAGGAGAAGAGCCGGGCAAAGGCGGCCTTCTCGACGACTACAACAGCGGAAAGTGGAATAGGCGAGGCCTCCCTTCCATTGCCGACCACAGCACTAGAGAAGGTACAGATCCCGAGCATGGTAGTCGCGTCGACTGGTTTCGAAATGGTGAGTGATTCAGGCGAGGCCACACTTTCATTGTCAAACGCAGCGATGACACCAATAGCAGATGCTGAACCCGAATGCGTGGTAGTGCAGACCGCAAGAGAGGAAGACACGAACATTATAGGAGCTACAAAGCGACAGCTCCCGACAAGACGGCATGTATTCTAGCGCCTTCGAGAGGCTGGGCTTAGTATTGACAGAGAGAAGAGCGCAACTTTAAAGAGAGAACTAGTACAGGTGGCTGTTCTTCGCAATTGGAAGGCCCAAAGGTTCAAAGAGGTGTTCGAGATCGACGAGGTCCAACCCCGAGACAAGGTCATCCCGCCGACAAGGTAGACGAGCACCCCGAACGTCATCGCTCGGGAAGAAAGGGGGGGGTGTAACGAGGCTACCAGCCTCGTCACAATAATGAATAAAGTATTGGTATAGTTGAATATAATGTTTATAGAAATTCTAGTATTAAGTCAAAATATAATGCTTTTAGTATTAATTGTTAAAACCAAACATCGATAAGTAGAAGATCGCCACGCCGGACTGCCAACCCAGCCTGCCGTTTATCGCCATCGACAGACTGAGGTACGAGCTGGCGTGGGCGATAGAAAAATAAAGCAGGAGGAGAATAGATTCGGACGGCAACGAGCACAGACGTGGACGCGGAAAACACAAGAGGCAAAAACACGAAATGGACACGCGGGAAGAGTTAGGTTAGGGAAGAGAAAACGTGGTTAGTAATAAAAGGTTAAAGTACGAGACTAGGATAAAAAAAGGTTTAAATAAGAGAATAAAGTGAAATGATTATAAAGTTATGAGAAGAAACTAAACGTTGCCATTATTACAAACATTTGTGCTCCAGTGTCGCGAGAGTGATTGAACGTCATAGTGTGTGCTACCATTCCTGTTCCCCACCTTCCAGCCGCATATATTATAAACCAAGCTGGCTTCGCCACTCAGGTGCAATACATGCTGGCCCTTTTGTTGGTACGCGTTGGCCTCGCCCACCAGCCACAAACTCCTACCTTAATCGAGCCTAGATACGGTCAAGCGGGCCCTGCCTATTGACGTAGTCTGTGGCGATCATACGAGAGCACCCAGTAGTAAATGTTATTTTCAGCAACAGCCCAAGAGAATCGTTAGAGTATAGAAATGGTATGTATGCACGGGTGGTGTAGTGTGACTGCTAACCCCCCTACGCTGCCCAGTGTCTCAGCAAATTTACAAATTAGTTGTAAGTTGGCCCTGGTTCAGACTGAGTTATACCCCAGCACCAGAACTTCCTTACAGTGTTGTGACGTTTTTGTGTTAACTTGGGCTCGGTCAAGGCAAAACCAAAGGCAAGCATCAAGTGACATAGAATTACTGTTTTTGGTAAGCTGATTCACATCCAAATTTGATCGACGCGGACCCCCCACCCCCCGCAATTGATTAACAGTGTTTTCTCCCCATACATATATTTTAAATAGATTCTTTGACGTAACTGTCGATTTTCATCAAAATCGGTACAAATTTACGGATCTTATAGGTATAAATATTATTTTGCACCAAAAAAAATTGTTCCAATTGGATAGTTCTTAGAAGAAATATGCAGGAACAAAATATTTTTCGAGAAAAAAGGTACAGGGTATTACACTGTCGACTGTATTACATTTTTTTAATAAGTAATTGAGACAAAATATCATGCAATGTAAAAAACGGGAAAAAACACAAAAAAAATGAGAGCCAGAGAATTGTCTCGAAAAAACGGGAATTCCCGTTTTCCCAAGGCTCGATAGGAGGCCTACACATAATTAATCATAGCGCAAGTGCCCAATATCCTACATATAGAACGCCTTCAAAATTAAGGATCCCGAAAAAAATTGTCTGATCCAATATACAAATGTTTTTTTAACCTATTTTTTTAAAGATTAGGCAAAAAAATTTGTTTTTTGGCTCACTAACGTATGGGCATATCTGGGTAAAAAAAAAGTTAACACTTCCTTGAACAATCTTCACTGTCAGTCAGTGATGCGCCTGTCCTCTACATTTCCGAAGTACAGGCAATCATAAAGACACTCAAAACTAAAAAAAATCCAGGCATCGATAAAGTCCCTAAAGTGTGCCATAAGAATCTACCCAAAAACTATGTGCCCTTGTTAACCCTCATCTTTAACAATTGTTTTGAAATAGGGATATGCTGTATGGAAAACTGCAAAAATGATCCCCATTGGTATACCAGGTAAGCCCCCTGACTCACGTATGTTAAACAAAGCCTTGCTGCAAAAAAATCTGTTAGTATGCTAACGTTCGATGTTGAGGCCGCTTTCGACACTATGTGGCACAACGGTCTTATTCATAAACTAATAACATGCAATACTGCAATTTATTTTATAAAAATTATACAAAATGTGTGCCATACAACTCTGGCAAGTTGGACGTGTTTTAGCCGCGCTCCGATTACTTTTTTTATATTCTTATAGAAAGCTTCTCTTTAAAATCAATCTTTAGTCACAAGAAACTAAAAACTACGTGAGCCTGCTAACTAAAGTGACAAACTTTAAATTACTGCAACAGTGTTTATTTAAATTGCAAAAAAACTTTTCACAAACTCAAAACAGTGTTATTTGTTGTTGCCGCATAATTTTTGTTTACTCAGCCTAGCCGCTCAGCTTAGTTTGTTTGCCTACTCTTCTTTGTGCTGCGCTCAACAACGTTTATTGTTGTTGCGTGCATTTCTCTACGCTCGCTTACATTTCACATTTGTTGTTGCCGAATAACTGCTTTATTGGGTTGCATCAGCCTGACATCGATTACACTATTTTTCTAATGAAATCTTGGATTCAGAAATAACTGCTGGCGAAATTTTTGAAATGTTATCGAAGGTAAAGGCAAACAAAGCTCCTGGAGAGGATGGCATACTTTATTCATGCGTTGGTTGGTGTGTATAACAATATGCTGGAGACTGGAACAATTCATGATTGCTGCTTGAAAAGTGTAATTTTCCCAATTTTTAAGAAAGGCGATGCTGACCTACCACAAAATTACAGAGGAATTTCTTTCATCAATTGCAAAGCAAAAATTTTCATGGGCATATTAAATAGGCGCCTAACTAAATGGGTTAACTGCTATGACAAATTAAAAGAGTACCAAGCAGGCTTCCGAGAACACTATTCGACGATAGATAATGTCTATACCCTTATCGCCACGGTATATTTGAAGCAGCAGGAAAAGAAGAAGGAGTACGCATTTTTTGTAGATTTTCGAGCCGCATTTGATAAAATACCCAGAAAACTCTTGGTTTATAAATTATACACTTTAGGAGTCTCAACAACATTTTTGGCAATAATAGAAAGCATTTATTCACGCACAGAAGTGGCAATCTGGACAGGGACAGAGCTTTCGGAGTATTTTGAGACAAACATTAGAGTAAGGCAGGGCTGTCTTCTTTCACCTCTCTTGTTTGCTCTATTCCTCGACGATCTTCATGACACCTTAGGTGGAGGTCTAACGGTGGGAAATGAAAATATATGGCTTCTAGCTTACGATGACGATATAGTTCTAATGGCTGACGAGGTTAGTGTACTCCAGAGAATGATAGACCGATTGGAAGGCTACTGTAGAACGTGGAACATGGAAGTGAACATGGCAAAATCTGAAATTATGGTTTTTAGAAAAGGAGGACGGCTGGCAAGATCAGAAAGGTGGATGTTCCAAGGCCAAGCAATAAATATAGCAACGGACTACAAATATCTAGGTATTATCCTAACGCCTACTTTAAGCTTTAAAAAACATGTTGTATCTAGAACAGCTGCCGCCAAACAAAGCATAAATATTGCATAGAATAACATGCTAGCAAAATTTAGCATATCCAGTCAGACTCAATGGAAGATTTTCCATGCAGTGTGCAGAGCTATACAAGCCTATGGAGCCCAAGTATGGGGGTATGAAAATCAGGAAGAAGTTGACAAGCTGGAAATGTTTTTTATAAAGCGAATCTATCGTTTGCCAAAATCGACTCCACACTATTCTCTAGCTTTGGAAATAGGCAGGAATCCTACCCAATGTTATATGGTTGAGCAGCACCTGCGTTATATTTATAAAACGCTATATAAGTACGATGAATGCAGGTTACCCAAAAAGCTCTCCAAACTTGTTATGGCAAAAAATGTTTTCTGGGCCAAGGAGCTAAATAATACTGGTGCACGTTTCAACATATTCTGGAATTGGAATAATGAAAGTTTATGGAAACCAACGGTAGATGCCTTCTTACAGCAGAAGATGGGAAGCGAATCGAGAATTTACAAAGATCTGGATTCCATAAACAGTAAAAAGTATACAAATATGGATATGTGGGCGATATCATGAACTCTGAAAGCACGATGTGACATGATACTACTAAACGGAAACAGATTCGTCACAGGTCGTACTTCTATGTGCAAATTATGCAACACCAACGAAGCCGAAGACACACGCCACTTTCTAGGGAGGTGTGCAATTTTCAGAGAGCACAGGGTATTATGCTTTAGAAAACCTGTGTTAAGCCCTCACGAAATTCTTGAAATTCAGGGTGTATTAGACATTTTGACTGGCACTCTGGAAACCCACCAATAAACTAAGGATAACAACAAAAAGTTCTGCATCTCAACTCCCCGACGGACGACGTATAGTCGCGTATATTATTTTTAAAACCATTATAATTTGTGTTTAAGAATCCTTTTGTATTTAAATACTTCTCTAAAGAATGGCTTTAAAAATAAATTTATTATTATTATTATTATTACAAAATTTCTTGTCCGAAAAGCACTTCTATGTACTTATCTTTAAATGACATAAACTTTAAAATGGAAAAAATACGTGCCGGGGTACCTCAGGGTTCTGTGCTTGGGCCATTCTCTATAATGTTTACACGAGCGACATACCCCCCAGAGAGTACCAAATAGACAGAGGCGAAAATTCTCTCCGAGTTCGAAAATTTTAAAAGTTTATCACTGACGAGGGCTCGCAAACACAATGCAATGCAAACGAAACCAAATTCGAAGTGGATTTGCGTTTTGTTTATTTACCCTTTTGCTATTATTTTTCGTTTCTGCTTTTACATTATTTGCAGCGCCGCAGCGTATATCGGTTCATTTTGAATTGTAAGGCAGCATTGGTACATGCTTTTTCCTGGAGTATGTCCATTTCAGACAGTTTATGGGAAATTTGTCTGTATGCATGCTGGTTTATAGATGATATTTGGCAAAATATTTTAATTTTATTTCATTAATATGTTAATAATAACGCAACGAAACAATTTTTTTTTTTTATTTAAATATAAATATAATAAATATAATTTAAATATTATCAAAGAATGTAAAAAGAACTACATAGAATGTGCATCTCAGCCAAATTCATTTTAGCGCTGTTGGTACGGGTGGGCTTCGAAAGGGTATGAAGGCTCATAAAGTAAAAATTTAAGAATTTGGCTGTTTGTGCTCTCACCGCCCGCGCCATAGAGCTGAACAAATTTTGCATACACATCTTAGTATGTATATTGTCATTGGGAAAACATTTGTCGAAAATGAAACATTAATTTTCTTATGACAATAAAAAAATATATATCTAATAGAAAAAGAACAGAAATTATGGAAAATTAAAAAAAAAAAAATCATATTGAATCTAACATCCATTTAAGAACCGAACCTGGACACATTAGAGTCTGAGTCGAACACTCATTCCACTAGGCCATTGCCACTGCGCGAATTCCATTTGCTAAGTTTCATGTCCAAGCAAATGTATAAATTTAAGCAAAGTAAACTTTTTTGTGTAGTTCTACATATGTATGTATATTCTTTGCTATTATATATTAACTATTTAGTTTTCAATTTTAATTTTGACATTTTATTTGATTTTATATTTCTTTCAAAATAGTTTTATTAATATAAGGAAATTTCGTTGTGCAAAGTTTGTAATATTGTAAATATTGTTTCTTTTGTACATTTATTAATTTTTTTTCAGTGAGGCATACAAAGTATTAAGACATCGCTTATTTTAAGCATTTACTTTAAAAAATGTTAATATAATATTATTATTAAAAATATTAATATTTTAAACCAATGGAACAATGATCAATTCTTTCTTTTATTAATTTTTTATCATCATCATTTATCATTTTTTATATAAATCATCATTCATATTTCTACAACTCACGACAAGTTATTGTCATCACTGTTTTAAACTTTATTAAAAAATAATTGGTAAAAAAAAAACAGTTCTATCGACAGTGGTCTAATAACATGCAGCTATTAATGACAACGCGCTGACCAAAAGTCTGTTTTGTTTCGGCTAAAAATTACTTGTGTTTGTGTGTGCCGCAATGCAAAACAGTTCAGCAGAATGGTTTTCTCAATTGCTGATAAAAGAAAACTAAGTTCAATATGCACATATGGTGCAAAAGTAATGACAGGGAAAAACAAAGGTCTCAACTTTGGACAATAGTGCATCAAATAGAACTAGACCTGTTACGTGACCATGGATTGATATAACATTAAAAAGCTCTTCAAAACTGGACAAGTTTTCATCAACAGTTTTGACGAACACTATTACCTGGGCAATACCATTTGTGTCTGTACATTCGTCCAGAGAAATTGAAAAATATTTGCAATTTAAAAGCCTTTTCTTGGCTTCGCAATAAATATATTGGCTTATCTCTTCAGTTCTGCGTGTGACAGTACGTGGAGATAAGGCAATATTATGGCATTGATCTAAAATTTCTTGGCCTTTTTGCCCAAAGCAACTTATAACATCAAATATTAGATTTTTAAAAAATATTCCATCAGTAAAGGGACGGCATTGCTTTGCTAAAGCTAATGCTACAGTATAGAACGCTTTTTTTGCGGGTAAAGGGTCATTGTATTCATATTGGGGCATTGCATCAGCTAAAAATATTAGAAAAAATTTTGCTTGCAGCTCTAAAATTTTTTCTAAACGTTCAGCTCCTTCTAATTTCTTAAACATATCATGCATTTTATAATAATGCCTTTCAATGTAATACAATTTACATTGTGAGGCAACATGATGGCAAATGACGCATTGCGCGTCGCCATCCATATTTTTAATGAAAAAAAAATTCTCCCACTCCTCTTTGAACACTTTTCCCTAGTTAAATTCAATAGTTTGCGCAGCGATCTACTCATGCAGACAACTAAACATCAAGTGATTTTGTGTTTTTTGCCACACAGCACAAAAGCGACGGCAAACTAATGCTAGAGCGCTTTAGCGTTGAGAGAGCAAGCACGCTCTCTAAGCAAGAGCCGAAGTCATGCACAAGCAACTTCGTGTCTGTTGCTTTGCAACAAGAGCATGGCCACGCCAGAGAATTAGCTGAGTAGTTCAGTACAAAAATCACGCACACATGCATGTGTTTTGTGTACAACACAGTACGTGTGAACTCCAATCCCATGGGATTGGGCCGTGCCGACCCATGGTATAATTAACATGGTAGAGTAATAGAGAGTGCGCTCGCTCACACGAAGATCATATTTTTCAGTCTTGTTGCGACTGTTGATGTGGTAGGTTGGCGATGCGCATGATTTCTTTTTCAGCTAAAGCACGCAGTACATGTGTATGTGCGCAAACACAAGATTTGTTGTTTTATTTATTGCGTGAATATTTTTATTTGCAGCATTTGCAAGCATACACATGCACGTGTATGCTATGTGTAAGTACAACATAGTATTTTTGCTTGCTTCTCTCTCTCTCTCTCACTTTTCTTACTCTCACAAAATTTATGATCTTAATAAACTCTCTATTACTCTACCTTACTTATTATACCATGGTGCCGACCACTGGTGTAAAGCAAACGCGATTGCAAAGTGTCATAGCAGCCACATATTGAGAAAGGGTATGAATGCTCAGAATCTAAAAATTTACAATTTTGGCTGCGGCTGAATTTATGAACATTGCCGACAGCCAACAACGAAGTATAGAGCCGAGTTCAATTGCAAGAACACGAGAATTGTGTGGGCTATTTTTAGATTTTCCTTTTTAACTCTGCCCGCCAACCACACTTCATAGAGTTTATAATATCTTTGGGCTGCCGGCCTTGGCTAATCATATTTTTTGACTTCTTTCTTCTTCGCTATTTAATTAGTTTGCAATTTATTTTTTGCCATTTTACTAAATCAACTTTTATTCATTTTATATGGCAATTTTAGGGAAATGCATTTTTTTAATTGCAAGTTGCATTTGCTTAGAAACTGATTTGGTGCAACAATGCTAAAAAAATAAAATAATTGTTTTCTTTTTTTCTCAATGAGCCCAAAAATTGTAATGAAGTTTTAAAATATTTAATTGCGTTATGCATATTCACAACTACAAATGCATAAAAAGAAAAACATAGCGCAGCTGCATTGTTTGTATTCAATTTTGTTTTTGCTTTTAAGTTTAAACCAACGCATTATGTTTAGCTAATGCTTAGTTATTGCTGATGCTGATTGTTCTTTACTACAATAAACAAAGAGTTTAAGCCTGAAAAAAATACTGAGTAGAAAACATCATCAGATTGTTTGGGACCCCAATTAAGTCCTAAACCAAATTTTCCAAAGGCAGTTGCTCTTTCCCGCCAAAAAGTGGTTGGTGTGATTATTACATAATATTGTTTTGCTATTAAAGTTAGATTTATTTATGTTTTTTTAATAAAAATTATTATCAGTAAAATATAGAATTTTTCAAATAAAACTCAAATCAAAGTGATTGATTAATTGGTTCAGGCACAATGACTATTCAAAGTTAAAAAATTGGAAATAGTTTTTGGTGTTTTTCAAAACATCTGCTCCTACCGTAAAATTGGTGGGACTTTAGCAACAATATCCAAGTACTCTATTGAAGTATATGAAATGATCTACAAAATGAGTCCTCTATTACTATCCTAGGATTAATAGTTTTCTAGCAATCGAACGAATAAGCCACTTGCAAAAGCCACTTTTGTTCATCGCCGCCTACTTGCGTGGCAAAGCAAATAGCCGCCGGCAAAGTATTCTTTCCTTTGCTTTGTCCTTACTAAACTATGAAGTACGAATACTTTTAAAACTTTAAAATAGAGTTCAGGCACATATTATTTTGTATAAAGAAAAACTAAAGTATTAGCAAAGACCAAAACAAAAATATATAACATCAAACAACTTAAAAAAAAATGTAATTGCAGCAATGCACATATAATTATTTGTCTTTGTTAGTTATTACCTTAAAATTATTTAAAAATATGCTGATTTAATAAAAAATTATAAGGTAAATAATTGAAAGCTTCTTTTTATCTATTTACTAGTCAGGGTCAAGTAGATTCATACCAGATTTTCATGATTAAAGGCTTATCAAAACCTATAAAAACTAAAACGTTTCTAAGACCATTCATAAACATCAAAACAAACGCAGCCACAGCCAAAAAATCGTTTTGCTATGACCGAGCCTAAGTCAATGGCTAAACGTAAGAACACAACGCAGCCGAGCCAATGCTTCCTTTTGCTTTTGCCATTTATTCTTCAATGCATAAATATCAACACGAACTACCATTGCTGTTGCTTGTTGTTGGTGCGTGACTTTATTTTGTGTTTGATTTTGCTTTTACACCAGACGAGCCCAAGTCGTTGGATAAAGTTTCAACGGCACTTTCGAACTCGGAGAGAATTTTCGCCTCTGTCTATTTGGTACTCTCTGTACCCCCTTTCGTTGGGTGCCGTAATCTTATGTGCAATATTCTCTTAGCTCTATGTTCAAAAAGGCACACCTCAATATATCTACCTAGATGTGAGTTGGAATTTGACAATAATAAAATATTATAAGAAATCTCGGTTAAGTACCTTGGGATCAATCTAGATAAAAAACTTATTTACAACGAGAACATAAGCAAAACTATTGAAAAAATAAAAAGACCGTTCGGATCCCTTTATTATTCGTTATTCGAAACTGTCTTCGGAAAATAAACTCTTAATATATAATTAATTTTTCTACCCACTCTTTTAAATGGATCAGAAATTTGGGACACTAATTTTCAACCTCCGCTATTCATTTGCAACCCAAAAGTTACACGAAAAAGCTAATTTAAAATTAAGAAAAACAGCATTTATTTGCAGCATTTATTCGATCTTTTATCGCACTCGTTGAGTCGCCAATATTTGAGAAGAGCACTCAGAGGTACTTTGCACCAATTCGAATGAGAAACCTCCGATGCTAAAGGCTTCAACTCGTCGTGATCGCGTTGATTGCAGCATATATTTTGTTTTTATCTCATTTACATGTAGCCCGATATTGCCAGCAAGTTCGAATTTTTTTAAGAATACATTTTATAGTTCTCTTTCATCGGATGCTAATATTGATTTATAGAGGAGGTAACCATCTTTGTTTACATCATTTATTACAGAGTGCAGCATCAAATTGAATACTACAGCTGAAAGGGCATCGTCTTGCTTTACCCCTGTTTCTAATGCGAAGGCCTCCGATGTTTGGCTCTGTATGAGTACTTTTGCAGTAGTGCTTGTCAGAGTGGCACACACTAGTCTTGTTAGTTTCGCCGGTATCCCTAGACTTTGTAAGATGTATTGGATTGTTTCTCTTATCAGCGAGTCAAAGGCCTGTTTTAAATCAATAAAGAGGGAGTGGACGTCTCATGCATACTCTCTGAATTTCTCAAAAGACTTGGCTAGGTATAAAGCATTGATCAGTCGTTGATTTGCCACGACGAAAACCACATTGGTATTGGCCAAGTATCTCTTCAGCGTATTCCGACATTTTTTCATGTAAAACGCTTGTGAATAACTTATATGCAACATATTAAAGCGAGATACCGCGATAGTTGCTACATACTTTTTTATCCCTCTTTTTATGAAATGGGAAAATAACACAGCTTAGCGATTCCCATGGAATCACTTCAGTGTTCCAAATTTCCACCACGAGGCCGTGCAGACATTCATGCAGGCCAGGACCTCCATTTTTTTAAAGTTCGGCAGTTATAGAGTCTTCGCCACTGTCTTTGTTATTTCGGATCTTGTGCAAGGCTGCAAGCGTTTCTTCACGTGTTGGTACTAGGATGTTGTTTTCTACACTGTGTATAGGTTTCCCACTAGCGGTGATAGCGGTAGTTGGGCTAATGTTCAGCGTAGTACAAAAATTTCATCTTTGCAACACTTCCTCTTCTGTTTGAAGGATGGCTCCATCTGGTTCCAATTATTGACTCGGGGCTGAAAAGGCGCAATGTATTTCTTTTTCATAAATATAACTTATGAGGGTAATAATGCGTAACAAGTGTATATCTATTACATTACATTACATACAAGGACACAATTTACCGTCTGATTAAAGAGGCAAACCTTTTCCCTTTTAAGACTCTTATATGTACATCTGGAAACCACAAAACCAGCGCCTTTGCTGGCGTTAGAAATGGTTTAATACAATTATTTTTTATTAGTGGTAGATTTCACTGTTGTGCTTTTATTTGACTTTATATTGCATTCATTTATATTCATAATTTAAAATGCAAATGTGTACTTGATTACACAATATACAGATAAAAATAATTTAATAATTTTTTTCTGCAGCTAATCTATTGTTAAATTATTTTTGCACACACATGCAGCATAAATATTTATTTATATTATACAAATATTTGTAGTTTATGTTCTTATTTATAAAATTTAAGCGATTTCTTATAAATTTAATATGTTTTTTCAGCAATGTTAAATCTTAAAATCGGTATTGAAATAGATTCATGGGGAACATGACATACTTCTTCAAATTTCAACTTTAAAATTTAACAAGACATCTGCGACACTATTTTTTTTTTTACTTCCTAATGTCGCTCTACAGTAGCAAAATTTCTGAAACAAATGTTTTTTTAAGAAATATATTTTTTGATTAACCATTACCTGAAATGCTTTCTGTTCGAACAAATCAGAAAAAAAAAAACAAAAAGGGTTTCCACACGAAGTCAGATGAAATGTTTTTTCTTAAATCGTTTTGCGTTTTAATACCCATTTCAATAAAAAACATAACAAATTTTTGATAGTTATACGTCTTATAATTGTTTTCGAACCATTTCTGATAGCATTACTGAATCATTGTTAGGCATAACAGTTTCATCTGAATCTTTATTCCTATGTGAAGCATTGGCAACGCGTTGAATTGTTCTATCCTCATAACGAGTACGCCCTTGTGATGCCATTGGTCTGTTTAGTGTGTTGTTTGCGTTATTTGGGGAATTTGGGGGTGTACTATGAGCGGTGAAGTTTTTATTTACGAAATCTTGTTCTTTCCAACCGTTCTTTTTGTAAACATCACGAAGTTCGTGGTGCTGCCACATTGTGTACAAAACCTGACTAGCAAATTTAATAACACAGTTTGTGTACTTTTCTTTTCGTTTTGTAATATTCATTAAACGATCAACTCCGCCAGCATCTAAAAGTGACCGCGAAAATTCCGGATTCTTCTTAATAACTTCGTTTATCGTGGCTAGAACAGCTGTGATAGTATCATCCGACGTATTTTGATCATGTTGAGCGTTACCCGAAGGTAATTTTTGAACCAAATCGCGCATAGCGTATTTACCAATTAGTTCCTTATTTCGCTGATCAATTGCAAGATTTCGAAGCGCAGTAGCAACCGCGCAAACAACACGGTCGACTTCCATTCGCAATAACTCTACAAGTATTGGTAGACCTTTTTCTTTTCTTACTGTCGCACGAATATCAACACTGGGTTGCCAGTAGCAAGCTGACAAGTTTTGTATTGCGCCAGCAGCAGCTTCAAGCGTTTCAGGATTGGAGCAGCTTTGCAACAAAGACAAATAGTATTGCACTACTTCTGGCTGCCATATTTGATCATAACCTTTGTTGATTTGATTATTTACTCCCGAGTTTTTAGAATACTCAGTTGGAAATATATAATCTTGCTGCGCCTCGTTTTGGGCTTGCTCTTTCTTTTTTTTACTGGTTCCAAAGCATCCTAAATGTTCACCTAAATATTAAAATAGAAACACATTATGAGAATTCAAAATTTTTTTTGTTTCGTTACCTTTAGAAGAAGACGGAATAACTCTTTCTTGAGTTATAATGGGCTGCTTATCATAATTGGGATCTTCAACTTCTTGACATCTATACGATAGGTTTCGAAGTATACAAACGCAGTTTTCAACAGTTTTATTTCCAATATTATTTTTTTCGATAGCCGTCCGTACTACATACAGAAGACATTCAACCAAATGTTCGCAGCTACGAAGACAACCTCTTGCATGTTCACCAGCTGAACTTACATTCCGTAACACTCCAGAGGCGTTTCGAAATACTGTCGAAAAGCAAGTCTCACCACAGCAGACGGGATCCCAACCGGAATGAGGCTTTATTACATTGCAGACAATCGCATCCAATGCATCATCAATAATTGAACGTTTTATGTCCTCACAAGAAGACATGTTCCATAATATGCCAGTCACTAACTCCTTTACCTCCGATTCTTGAGATCGGCAAAGAAGGTGAACTAATGCCGGAATTCCATTGGCATTTTTAATACAACGTTTATTTTCGTCATTTTGTCTGCCATAAGATAAATTACGCAGTGCCCCGCAAGCATTTCTAAAAATGAGTATTAATTTATGTATCAAATATTTTTAGATTATTTGCAAAAATAAATATATTTTCGGGATATGAACAACTATTAACCCGACTACGGCTAAGCAAAAAGGAGGTTTATGTACGATTCAATGTATGTATTTAAGTATTTTTCTATGTATGTATGTGTATTAAGTGTGCATAAATCATCATTATACAGCATTTTCCATAAAGATCTAAATTAAAATCCCATGATGCCTGTCATAGGCTTGACTTCGTAAACCATTCAATTGAGCGCTTCTCGACGGTTAACAACATTTTTTTTCGAATAAAGCTCATTATCACCTTAGTAGGAACGTAAATAAGCAAGACTGCCGCTACTCGGGTGCAACGACTCTGAAACACAAGCATGAGAGGCCACTTCATTCACCAAAAGTATGGGCTGCGATGCACTATGGTGCATACGACCATTTAGGCTGGTAAAAACCCATATTAAAAGTCGTTAAAATAATGTTCTTTTAATCGGGTTGGCAATTTTAATTGTTGGCTAATCGTCCGGGAGAGGACTTGCAACGCCGATTAAAATGCCTGCTAACGAAGCACTAGCTCTCATTTTAGACCAAGGCTTGACAAAAAAGCCAACAATATTACAAATCTGAATAAGTATGTCGGTCAAGTCAGTTGCCAATACAGAAATTATTATTGACAAATATTCTTGGTTGTCTATGACTGCAACAGTACACGAAAATCTTGTACATTCATGTGATGCCATAGAGAATACCGTTCTTCCAGTAGGATACTTTGGAGAGGATATGATCGACTGCATCATGCAAGGAAATTCAGTCGAATAAATAATTTTACTGACATATATCAGAGAGCATCTGATCAGATCATCAGAGATTATTTCCTCAATCAACATAGACAGACGTATCTAAATACAAAAACGACTGTGGCTTCCTTCTGAAGTTTTGAATTCATTATCAAGCGTTGCGACAAAACGACTGCATGAGGAATCTAATATTAAAAAGATTGATGAACTTATTTCTCGCGCTATCAACAATTTTGCTAATAAAAAAAAATGTAATACAGTCGAGGCGGTGCCCGACAGTGTAATACCCTGTACCTATTTTCTGAAAAGAAAAATTTATTCCTGCATATTCCTTCTAAGGACTTTCCAATTGGAAATTATTTTATTTTTACCGATTTTGATGTAACTCGAAAGTTACGTGAAAGAATTTATTTAAAGTATATGGGGTAAGTTTCAAGTTGGTATGTAGAGGGGTGTGGGAGAAAACACGATAAATCGATTGCGGGTGGTGGGGGGACCACATCGATAAAATTTGGATGTGGATTTGTTTATTTGCCACATGCATCAGCTTACCAAAAATTGCGATTCTAGGTAACTTGTAACCATAATTACGAGGAGTCAAATATTGACGCAGTTTATAGGCAAGGGTGGTGAAATTTTTACATTTTTGACTACAACTTTTGCTATATTTGTCCGATTTTGTTATGTAACTACAACGCATCGCTCTGTTAAATTTCAGATGAAAATATTAAACGGTGTGGCTAAAAATTGCGAAACTCTACTGCGGGGGAACGGGGAAAGATATTGACATGATTCAACAAACTTCATCTTTCCAGGAAATATGCGCACCTGCTGGTAAAGTTTCGTGTCTCTAGCTCTTATAGTCTCCGAGATCTAGGCGTTCATACGGACGGACAAGGGTTTTATTTATATAAATAAATAAATAAAAATGTCTTAAGCCAAAACTTTCGTTTTTTTTTCTCAATAACGTCACATTTTGACTTATAACGCTTAAATTGAAAATTTTTTGCAACAATAACGTCATAATTCAAAGTAGCGACAGTTTTTTCTCAGGAAAACATCAAATATAGCTAATTAGTGTAGATTTCCATTAATACATATCTTTAATATATAATAGATAACTAGAAAAATACGGAATAAGTAGGTTTATCTTTTTATTTGCATGCATTTTCTGCAAAATGACTTTTTTGAGTTATGGCACTCTTCTTGTAAATGAGCGATATGTAGTTCTATATTCTTTGATTTGGATTAACTCGAATTTCAATGCAACATAGTGAAACGAAGAGCTTGAGGAATAACAATAGGTGCGTGTAGTAGACATATTATTTAAAATAAAATTTTAATTTTTTATATTTCAGGACTTTCTTAACCAAAATACCTATTAGAGGTCTGCATGGCTACATTCACTTCTACTCACATAGTACTCACAAATACCGTACTCAAAAATTTACAGTACCCCATTTTTACAGTACCCACAGAAAAAATGTATACTACTATAGTATACATGCCAACAGTGAATATTTATGTATGGTGTCTTTTTAACATAAGCACAGGCAAAATGTTATGAGTACTCTGAGTATAGTAGTGTACAAAACGAGCATACATGCATGTACGTGAGTAGCTGTTGCGGCAAAAAAATGGAAAGCAAAGAAAACAAAGCCGACGCAATGAACATTTTGGAAACTGTGTGTATTTGTTGTAGTAAATTGGCTTAGATAGTTAAATTGACATTAATTTGATCTGTTTTAGAGCTAAAAAATTAGGTGTTGGTTTATTTGTTTGCGTTTATATACTTTTATTTTTTATTTTTAATTATATGATATATAAGCAAATAATAATGTGTAACCATAATTTTTTTTTAAATAAATCTATTACTTTAATTGAAGCAAAAAATTTGTTAAACAACATTTATTCAAATATTAAAAAATTATGCGTTAAACCAAAGAACATACAACATAAAACGCATTTCTGTTTTTGTGTGCACGCTGTAAGAATCGTTGAACAGATTGAAAGTCGATACAAATGTACCCTTTTTCGCATTTTATACATACAATTCTTAGTGTGATTGTAAACACGACTAACAAGTGTCATAGCAGTTACCTTACTTCGAAAGGGTATATATTTTCCTTTTTACTCTACTCGTAACAAGCACGCAAGCCACGACAATTTGACAAAAAAATTTTTATGCTTTCTCGCTCATGCCTGCTGCATTTACTATGTCATTTATTTAATTTTATCTCTTTCATTACGCTCACGATCGCTGCTCTGTCGCTCTCTGCTTTCTTTCATTTTTTCAAACGTATATTACTAGAGTATAGTAGAGTACATTACTGTAGTACACCATAAAAGTACTCTACTCACAATTTTGGAACCCATGTTTGTGTGAGTACACAATTCACTTATATTCATTCAAATGGGTACCAAAAAATATGCATATGTTTTAAGGCTGAACTATTCATTCGCCGTTTTGAATGCATTCATGCAGACCTCTAATACCTATCTTTGGTTATTTTAAAGCTAATAAAAAAAATTAAATTAAAAAATGTGTTTTTATTTTAAAGTTAATAGTTAATTACACTAAAAATGGTCGTTGTCCCATATTGGACCTTAATTTTTTGGGGATATAAGAGGACGCGCAGTTACAGTAAATTAAGAGCGATATGTAGAAATGTTAGGTTAAGAAAACGGCCAAAAAATGAGAGTGTGTTAGTGAGCTATACACTGCGAAAATGAATTGTGTTGCGAAATGTGGTTGGATTAATTTTTTATCTCTCAGTCTATTCGTCGAGTTGGCAGGGCTAACACGTGTGCAGCTGTCAAAATTTTTTCTCGTGTGTGAAAAATAAGTACAATTTAATTTTTTAATGGACAAGACCACATCTGTGGCAAATCGTTATTGCTATCAGTGTGCAATTACTTTTATATACCATAATCATATCAAACTCTGTGCCGTCAGCAAAGCGTCCAAACTATTCAGTTCCAACAGAAATTTTTGTTGTTGTTTTAAGACTCCGCTGACTTTTACTTTTCGTAAATCGTGTGTGCTACAATATAAGTACCAAAATTAAACGCCGAACGGTGAACCGAAAAAAAATAAAATGACACGAACAATTAAAAAATTTTCTCATGATCGCTTACCGCCTAACGTGTATGAAGACTATTATCGTCCACTGTAAACCGTTGACGATATTGATGACGACAACGTAAATGAAATTGAAATTAATGAAAATGGTGGACCTACGGCCGAGGCTTCTATCAAAATGCCACCTATAACTGTAATCAAGCAGAGCTCCTCCCTTATTCATAAAATTGTTGCTGAACTCAAAATCGCTAATTACTTCGTAAAGTCGATTTCCATCGGTATACAAATCTTCTTTAAAGGGACAGAAAACTTTAATAAATTATGTACAAAACTTATGGAGCTCAAATATGAATTTTATTCATATGAGGCCAAAAACACAAACCCTACAAAGTTCTCTCTGGACTGGATAAGTTTACCAACCTCGAAGTCAAATCAATGCTGATTGACCTAGGCCTGCACTGTATTGATGTTAAAACTATCGAAAAAATTACTCGCAATGACCATAAGTTACTATTATACGTTGTTTACTTTGCTAACAGAAGTATAACCTTGAAAGATCGTCTAGTAATTACCCCCACACCAACCATACAAAAGTATGATGGGAATACAAGACCAAGTCCCCCAATAAATTGACGCAGTGCTATAAATGCCAACTGTTCGGACACGGATCAAAAAACTGCGTCGTGAAAACATCGTGTGCCCTCACTTTACCAGTGATTGCACGGACAAGACGAAGAAGCAGTGCGCAAACTGTAAAGGTAACCATATTTCTACTGATGCAATTTGCCCATGCCGCCTTTCCTGCCAGGCTATTCTTGAAAGACGATCATCTAGAGCAGTGGTCGGCAAAATATACATATGCATTTTTTTTTTTGCGTTTGTATTGAACATTTTCTGCCGCTGTGACGTATGTCGACGCTGATGTCGCAAAGCAATAGACACGAAGTTGCTTGTGCATGACTTCGGCTATTGCCTAGAGAGCGTGCTTGCTTTTTTACTCTCACAAAACTAAAGCGCTCCAGCAGAGATTGAGAAGAAAATACAAAAATTAAGGCATGACACTGATGCGAAGCAAAAAGAGTTAAAGAACAAATTAGTCCGTGAAGGCAACATGCCAAAATTTAGCACAAAACAAAAATCTGAAGTTTTGCGCCTGAAATCTGTTAATCCGAACGTACAATCATAGTCTGTAAGGAGCCAGCCTGGGCGCCCTTTACTTGAAGAAAATCAGTCGGGCCTTCTTCAACTAATTTGCGATATTGCAACACATGGAAGTTCACGGCTTGTTGATGATTTATTTAATATCTCGAGGACCTCGACATTCCGCAGACTGATACCAAAATATTCTGGATCCTTAGAGGGCATGCGTCATGTCACAACTGTGCCTGTGAAATTGTGTCGAGCCCAATCAGGTAGATACCGAAATCACGCCGATCCAGCATTTCTGTTCGACAGCAACACCACACGCCAACGATCTTATTAAACTGCTAAAATTAGATGATTTTAAAAATTCGGCCTTAGGAAAGGATGAAAAAGTCAATCCAATGCTAATTTTATCTGTGGATGAAGGACCGGATAAAAATCCACGATACAGAAAGGTTATGTCCCACTGTATATCGCACTTTAAAGAGTACGATTTGGATGGGCCGTTCGTGTTTACGAATGCCCACAACAGAGTTTAGCGAACAACGTGATAGCGGAATATGTGCTTTCTGGGGAAGTCCTTTCGGAAACCGCACAAGTTTCGGACACTCGATATAGCCATATCTGTCTTTCCGTATGAGTAAAAGGATCTCAGAAACTATAAGTGCTAAAGAGCTGAAATTTTACCAAAAGATACGCATAATAGTGACGCAAATGAAGATTTTCGATTTATGTCGATATCTGATGTGAATTTTTCCGATGTTTTAATAGTTATTCTGTTAACCATTGCGGAGACGAATCCAATAAACCATAGATCATCTAAATCGGCCCAGCCGTTCTTGAGTAATAAATGGTGTAACTAACATAACTTTCTTTTATATATATAGATTTTATTGTTTTTGTGCGATAAATGTAATTACGTGCGTGCACCTTCGCTTGATAACGACAAGGTACGGATCTGCCAAACCACAAGATGTTTTGTTCGTTGGACTTAATATTTATCTTAATTTAAGAGAAATTGTAAATAATGTTGTTAAAAACAACGTATTTTATGATCACTCAAAAAACATCTCATTAACAATGAACTTCGACTCTGCACTATGGGTTTTTCTGCCACTTTTTTGGCATAAACCTCAAAATATTGAGATATTTGCACCAAATTCGGTACTTATGCATATTTTGAGCCCCCAAGACGGTCTACCAAGTTTTGCCCGGTTTGGCACCATATTTCTTATAGCTGCCATATAACCGATCTGTCCGATTTGCACCAACTTTGTTGTTTTTTAAGTTATTGGGTTGAAAATCGATTTGTGCACATATTTTGAGCTTCTTAGAAGACTTGTCATAAAATCGACCTAGCTGACTTGGACCCATTATTTTTTTTTTTCAGCTATTTCACTTAAAATGTTACTTATTTAACCAAGGCCTTTTAATTTATGCGAAATCAATTCAAAAGGTTGTCCTTCTACGTATTTTATGTTGATTTCGCACATTATATGCGCTAAAAGAAACCCATATATTTTGTATTGTGGCAAAAGAGGTTAGTTTGTAAGTGTTCTACACACTTTGGCTAATAAATAGGAATTTAAACCTCCGTGCCGCACTGTGCCATGCAAAAGTTATAATCCACGAAGCAAAGTTACTTTTTTTTAGGACATATCTAAAATAACACAAACAATACACAGGACAATAGGACAAAACACAAAAAAAAATGGTTATTGTTATTTAATCTTTAATATTAAATACCTGGGCTAACGTCCTCCATCATTACAATTTTTATTTTGTCTTTGGTTTTTACAAAGTACGTGCGCAAGCTTGGCTGATTTTTCACGCACAAATTTCATTTAATATACACAAAATTAGGACAGGGACTCACGCAACGGCCTGTTTACTTATGGGCGCATCTTTTCATATCCTTAACTCAACAACAAGCATTAATACCCCATTTGTTTTAATACTTTCAGTTTCTCTTGGTGTGAAAAGCAAAAAACAAGCATTTGTGACTTCAGCACCGAAAACATTTTTGATTCCTTCAGAGTGGACCCAGACTTTAATATACAGTATCGTATCACAAAGAAACCACTAACTATGTTCCTCTTAGATCATAAGCCAGATTAATAAATAGAGAAATTTACATCTTAATATTTATTGGAAATGATATTCTTAAAATTGTATCATTGTATCTTCTTTAATACAAAATTTTAATGTGCTAAGTGCTTGCAATTGATAACTGTCTGAAAGACAAAGATGTCGTACGTTAAAGTCGAGCGCGGACGTCTTTGGGATACCTTGGACCATCACATTGCAATTAGGTCTTGTATATTGCTTAAGAACTCCAAAAGATCTTTGATTGATTGATAAACAAACATAACACAGACGAATTGTGCAGCAAAAACGGTTTATTGCCGATCGGTCCTATGGGGCACACAGCCATCCGATTTTTGTATAGTGCCAAATTTATTTATAAACAAACGAAGCACAACGAATTTTGTATTATACAAAAAACGTTTTTTTGACCGATCGGTCTTATGGGAGCTATATGATATAGTCAACCGATTTTTAGTGCTGGGAACTTTAAAAAACTTTAGAGTGCCAAATTTGGTTACGATATCTTTATAAACAACCAAGTCGTGCCCTAAAAACTTTTTTTGACCGAACGGTCTTATGGAGGCTTTATGATATAGTTAACCGATTTTGATGAAATTGTGTACACTACTGGGGAACTCTAAAAATGTAGTTACGATATCTTCATAAACAAACGAATTATCCATCTAATACTTTTAGTTTTTCGAGGTCCTCTGAAATACCCCTATCGCAGCTATATAATATAACCCCGATATCAAAAAAAAAATAATTTACTTTCCTCCTATGAAATAATAAGGGATCTAATCTGAAAGTTTGGTTGCTCTAGCTCTTACCATCTCTGAGATCTAGGCGTTCAAACGGACGGACAGACGATAATGGTTATAACATCTTCTCCAGTCACCCTGATCATACTTTAGGTAACTTTGGGTGGTCTCCGACGTCTCCTTCTATGTGTAACATACATGTTCGGCTTGCACAAACTCAATATACCCTTTGTACCGTAAAGTAGAGGGTATAAAAACAGCTATAAAAAAAATTCTTCATATCATGTCATTTTACTCCAAAATCAACCGTCGACTTGAGACTGCTTGTTTCAAATTTGTGAAGAATTTGGCAAATAAGCTGGCGTCCGAATGACAAAAGAAGCCTAAGCAATGCAGTAAAGGACTTTCGACAAAGACTAGTGAACTTATGTAATTTAGCAACACAGTATTTACGGAATCTTAATCCGTTTGTGATTTGTGGAACAAGCATTTTAAGGCGATTAATCAAAAGACTAATGAGGTTCGTTGAAGGGGCTACAAAAAAATGCATACGCATTTGTACAGCACTTTCAAAAAAATGAGCAACACCATATGGAAACTGAAAAGACATCCTTAGCTTTCTGGAGTGTGTCTCTCACAGAGAATGAGGTATGAACAATAAATCTACTAAGTCTCAAGGAATTGGAAGAACTTAAAGAACTTGTTTTCACCCATATATGTATATCATCGATCCACCAATCTGTCCAATGGAAATGAGCAGCGGTAATTATGATTCCAACGCTCAATAAACCAGAGCATTGCACATCTTCATAGCACTCAATAAATACATAGTTTTTAGCGCTGATCATTCAGTTATTAACGACACTTATATATGTTACATATGCTGATAACACGGCAATTGTTGCAACAAGTGTAAATTTCCTGAAGGGTTCCACCATTTGCAAGAGTAGCTAAAGCGAGCAATAATAAAATACAACTTTTTCCCGTAAACACATAGGGTCGTAGTTCCCTTGTTTATTTTTATTCTTCTGCATAAACTTTATATCCCCCTTTCCATTAAGGGCACAGGGTATAAGAGTGTGATATAGGCGATGCGGTGTAAGACAGTGGAATATCCTGTACCCTTGTATTTTTGCATAATTTAATATGGCAACTTTATTTCTTACATTTAAAATGCAAAGTCAAGTCCAAAATGGAAATACGTCAATGTGATTTTGTCTGTAAGGCAAAATTTATATTTATGGGCGAAAAGAGGATAAAATTAATAAATTCTTAACCATAACCTTTATTTTATATGAAAGATTCATATAATTTTTTCACATAACCATGGCACAAAGCTGTAAAGTTCTAAATCAGCTAAGGACTTATGGTGTTTACGTAGACGGATAGACATAGCTTAAGCAATTTAGTATAAGAAACTCAACGTCTGCTGCGCCAGGTTACTTTTAACTCTATGGGTTAACGGGCCACGCCATTCTTGCCTTTCGTCACTTTCCGGTATTTCAGTTTATTCCAATAATTCATTAAAAGAGTCTATGTAAAAAACGTCTTTTAAACTAGACTTACTTGTGTATTTCAGCAGTGTCATATGATAATAATCTAATAAGTGGTGGTATTCCGCCCAACGTCCTAGTGCGTTGTTTATTGGGATCGTCCATATAGCATAGATGTTGCAAGTATGCTGCAGCATTTGCTTTTATAGCATTGTTCGGACTATTTAAAAAACTTATTACTTCCGAAAGGTTGGGATCACGCCATCGCATTGCTGAACATATGTCGCTGTCAGATCCTCCCATGAACTGATCCTTCTCACCGATCCTTGAAGGCACGGCGCTCATTGAACTCATAGAAAATTGTGCTATTTTAAAGTCGGGTTGTCCACCAAATGACCTGCACAGTGTGTCATTAGCCAATTCCGTCCCATTTAAGTTGTCGTCAAAAGGTCTCGTAACAAACGGCTTTAGAGGTGCGCCCACACCAGACAACCCATAATTTGCTTCGGTTGTGTAGCCATATGGTACTACAGTATCATCTGGAAAATGAGGTTCGCCAGCGCAGTGTGGAACAGACACACCAGATATACCATAATCTGGGCCTTCATCAAATTGAGAAGCTTGAATATATCTCACAGTAGGGGCCAATGTGTGATTGTCAATGCCTTGGATGTTAACTTCCTGAGAAGTTTGATCTATTGGATTTTGCGCTCCAGTTATGGTGTGATTAGGACCACCTTGCGAAACAGCATTAATTCCTGCCGTTTGTGTTATATAAATTGGTGAGCTCGAGTAGCCTGCTGCAGTGTACTGGTCATAATTATTAAATGAAGTGTATTGAGTTTGTAGTTGACCATCTGGTATCGAAGATGACTCCATATTTAAATTTTGTGCAGGATTCATTTTTACTTCAACTTGGAACTGTAAGAAATATAAAGACCATTTTGTTGGAAAATGTGATAAAAGAATACAAAAAGGAAAGATTAATTTCAGGTTTAATATTTCATTAAAAAAAAATGTGTATGCAAATGTAAAATGCGCATCATCTTCTATGTCGGTATGAAAACATTTAATAACTTTGACAGGTGCACATTGGTCGGGAATCCGAATTGCCTGGAATACATTTGAAAAGGGTATTTAGGAGAAGACACTAAAAAAATATGACGATGCAGCACGTGCTTGGGATACCCTGTACTATCACATTGCAATCAAATATATATACATACATACACCTAATTCCGTTTTTACGCGGTAGATACGTTCCAGAAAAAAATATGTAAACAATGACATGAAGTACTTCCTTAAGCTGCTATGAAAATAAATTAAAAAGAGGAATTCCCTAAATAGCATATTTTAATCGTGCTAAATCGAATAAAATTGTGTAAAATCTTTTTTTCCTAGACTGTGTTAAATCAAAACCGTGTAAAAACAGAATTGGGTGTATATACATTACCGTGGGCGACACAGGAAACGATTTTTTTTAATTTCTCTAACCAATCCGAAATTTTGTCAAATGCCAAAATACACAAGGATCTAAAAATTTGCTTTGTTAAAAAAGAAGTCAGCAAATTCAGCAATAGGTACATAGAAAGATTATTAGACCATAGTAATAATTTAGCCATAAATTTTACGGATAATAGTTAAACTTATATGACATTTAAATCTGACTCTGAGTAATAATAATAATTTCCCTGACTGACTATTTAGTCAGTCGCCCCTTCTGAGTAATAATATTAAGTAATAATTTTGCTCTCTTCTGTGTGACGACTACGGCTTGCTTCGGCCTCGTGTCTGTGTAAATGCACGAAGTAAAACACAGGTGACTCACACAAGCACGCATACATACGCGAAAGACAATTTTGCTGAAAGTCTCAGGCAAAATTGTCTGGGAAAAACTCAACCGAAAAAGAAATGAAAAAATTGGTCTTGCTCTAAGCGGTACACTTTTGAACAAAAACACAATTGAATGTGTTTTGTCTATTGGTTTTCTCAAAGTGCTCGTAAATTTTTTGTGAACGATCGGTAATATGGGGGCTATATAATATTTTATGCAGTACCTTTGTTTACGATATCTTCGTAAACAAACGAATTATTTATCAAAGGTTTGGATTTTGAAGTAAAACTTTTCAGGCGGCATTGTGGGAGTAACTTTGAAATTTTGTTAACCCGAAAAATGTTAAGTTTCGGTGCGTTTTTTTATTGATTATTCCCATTCGCAATGACGAATTGCGACGCTGACGTTGCAAAGCAACAGACACGAAGTAGAGCGTGCCGTGGTCATAGTAAGGAGAGGAGAGAAAAGTGGCCGCGGTTGGTCAGCTAAAGCACGCAGCACATGTGTATGTGTGTAAACGAAAGAATTGTTTTTGTATGCATTGCGTACGTTAAAGTCGGGCGCGGACGACTTTGGGATACCCTGTACCACCAAATTGCAATCAAGTCCGATATATTGCTTACAAACTCCAAAAGATATTTCTTTGCCAAATAAACGAAACACAACGAATTTTGTTCAAAATACGTTTTTTTGACCGATTGGTCCTATGGGAGCTATATGATATAGTCAACCAATTTTGGTGAAATTTGGTACAGTTTTGAAGATCTCTAAAAAATTCCTGAATGCCAAATTTGGTTACAATATCTTCACAAACAAACGATACACAACGAATTTTGTGCAAAAAACGTTTTTTTGACCGATTGGCCCTATGGGAGCTATATGATATAGTCAACCGATTTTGATCAAATTTGGTATAATGCTTGGGAACTCTAAAAAACTTGTTAATGCCAAATTTGGTTACAATATCTTCACAAACCAACGAAACACATCGAATTTTGTACAAAACACGATTTTTTGACCGATCGATCCTATGGGACCTATATGATATAGTCAACCGATTTTGATAAAATTTGGTACAGTGCTGGGGGTTTCTAAAAAACTTCCGATTGCCAAATTTGGTTATGATATCATAAGCAAACGAATTATCCATCTAAAACTTTTGCTTTTTTTCGAGGTCCTCTGAAACACCCCTATGGGAGCTATATAATGTAGTCCCGATAAAAAAAAAATAAAATAAACTTGTCTCCTATGGATTAATAAGGGATCTTATCTGAAAGTTTGGTTGCTCTAGCTCTTACCATCTCTGAGATCTAGGCGTTCATACGGACAGACGGTCAGACGGACACTCTGATCATACTTTAGGTAACTTTGGGGGGTCTCCGCCTTCTCCTTCTGTACGTTACATACATTTTCGGCTTGCACAAACACAATATACCCTTTGTACCATACGGTACAGGGTATAAAAAGCTCCAGCCGGCAGGCTTACATTAGTATGCCGTGGCTTTGGTGTTGTTTAGTTGGCTACAAAATAAGATCGCACTGCGCAAAGAACGTTGTAGAAATTGGCGCGGGGGAGGAGGAAAGTCAGCAAAAAGTGTTGGACACTTAACTTCAGCAGAGCGGGTACACAGAATATGCTTGTGGGAGAAATATGAGAGAGTTACACGAACAACAAAGCCAAGCAGCATCACGTCACATTTACTTGTTAAACTCTTTCTCTATTGTTTTTTATACTGCTTTCTTACGCGCTCAGCGCAGAGGAATTACTATTGATGTTGACCTATTCGGACTACTTATGAGTTGGCAGAGTGAAGGTGATAAATAAAAGTAAAAGTGATGTTTTTGTATGAATATTGAATCTATATTGAGATAACTGTATTTATACCCTGTACCGTATGGTACAAAGGGTATATTAAGTTTGTGCAAGCCGAAAACGTATGTAACATACAGAAGGAAACGTCGGAGACCCCCCAAAGTTACCTAAAGTATGATCAGGGTGACTAGAGAAGTCGATATACCCATGTCCGTCTGTCTGTCTGTCCGTATGAACGCCTAGATCTCAGAGATGGTAAGAGCTAGAGCAACCAAACTTTCAGATTAGATCCCTTATTATTCCATAGGAGACAAGTTTATTTTATTTCTTCGATATCGGGGTTACATTATACAGCTCCCATAGGGGTGTTTCAGAGGACCTCGAAAAAAACCAAAAGTTTTAGATTGATAATTCGGTTGTATATAAAGATATCGTAACCAAATTTTGCATTCGGAAGTTTTTTAGTGATCTTCAACACTGTACCGAATTTGATCAAAATCGATTGACTATATCATATAGCTCCCATAGGACCAATCGGGCAAAAAATTTTTTTTAAAATAACATTCGATGTATTTTGTTTGTTTATGAAGATATCGTAACCAAATTTTGCATTCGCGAGTTTTTTATAGTTTTCAAGCACTGTACCAAATTTGATCCAAGTCGGTTGATTATATCATATAGCTCACGTAGGGCCGATCGATCAAAAAGCCGTTTTTTGTACAAAATTTGTTCTGCTTCGTTTGTTTATGAATTTATCGTAACCAAATTCGGCATTTGGAAGTTTTTTAGAGATCCCCAACACTGTACCGAATTTGGTCAAAATCGGTTGACTATATTATATAGCTCCCGTAGGGTCGATCGATCAAAAAACCGTTTTATGTACAAAATTTGTTCTGCTTCGTTTGTTTATGAATTTATCGTAACCAAATTCGGCATTTGGAAGTTTTTTAGAGATCCCCAACACTGTACCAAATTTGGTCAAAATCGGTTTACTATATCATATAGCTCCCATAGGACCAATCGGCCAAAATTTTTTTTTGTATATAACATTCGATGTATTTCGTTTGTTTATGAACCAAATTTGATCAAAATCGGTTGACTATATCATATAGCTCCCATAGGACCGATCGGCCAAAAAATCAATTTTTGTACAAAATTCGTTGTATTTCGTTTGTTTATGAAGATATCGTAGTCAAACCTCACATTCAAAAGTTTTTTATAGATCGCAAGCACTGTTCCAAATTTGATCAAAATCGGTTGACTTTATCATATAGCCCCAATAGAACCGATCGGTCAAAAAAATTTGTTTACTACAAAATTCGATTTGTTTCGTGTGTTTATGAAGATATTGTACCAAATTTGGCAAATAACTATATTTTAGAGTTCTGAAGCAATATACCGGATTTAATTGCAATGTGGTGGTACAGGGTATCCCAAAGTCGTCCGCACCCGACTTTAACGTACGCCACAGTGATGCCATTTTAGCTTGTTTATAGCTAGATCTAGCATATTTTAAAACCAAATAGCTTATAAATTATCCGAAATGCTTATATAAGCAAACTTAACATATTTTTGAATTGCGTTTAGCTTGTTTTAGCTTGAAAGTCATATCGATGTTTTTTTTGCGCGTATCGTCTATTTATCGCTGCATAAAAAGTATTTTCATTGGTATATCAATAAGTTAACTTTGTTTCTTAGGCTATGACTTTGAAAACAAAATTGAAGACTTCAAATTTCGGGAACAAGCCCGAGCAATTAGAAATATATGCCAAAATTTTATCAAGGAATTAATAAAACAATTAAGAAAAAGGTATGTTACAAGTGTTTTTGCTTAGTTCCATGTTAATATGTGCTGTCCCATTTCAGATTGCCCGAAAATTTTTAAATTCTGCAAAAAATGAGTGTGTTTTCTGTGGCTAACGTGTTGCGTGCCACAAAAAATTTAGATATTATAAAAATATTGGAGTTTTTCAAATGCGACGAAATTGAACAAATTAAGTCGCAATTTGATAAACTATATTTAATGAAATGGGAGCATACAGATGACTCAACAAAATTTTGGGCAGAGGTTGTAAATTATAAAGATGCTGGAGGAAACAACCCTTTCAAAAATGTTGCATTATTCGCTATTCAAATGCTTTCACTCCCGTGGTCCAATGCTGAAGTGGAGCGTGTTTTCTGTCAAGTTAATATAATAAAGTCAAAATTGCGCAACAAAATGCATTTGAAAACATTGAATGCAATTTTAGGCATACGGTTTGTTTTTAAAAATGTAAAATTCTTTAATTATTTTAATTTTCTTTTAAATTTCACAGATGCGGGCTGCGCAAAAATGGCAAATGTTGCCATACTTATGATATACCTAATAAATATTTAAAATTAATTTCAGCAAATGAAAAATATTTAAGTGATGAAAAAGATTCTGCTGACGTTGACGATATCCTTAGTAATTTAATATAATAAAAATATTTAAGCACTAAAATAACGAAAAATTTGTGTTTTTGGGAGCATTTTCGTTTAGCTTTTTTTTTAGCAGATTTATTTTGATTTTTAGCTTATTTTAGCAACTTTTTTTTTCAAATCTAGCTTATTTTTGCTCTCAGTACCTGGCATCACTGGTACGCCATCTTTTTAGTTGTAATTGAATAAAATATAAATAAAAATTGTAATATATTATTTACATTGACAAGTTTGCATATTTGAACTCACTCTCACGTTTTGTTTCAGCTAAGGAGTGCAAATAGTATGACATCCATAACGTTTTCTTTGCGCTGAGCGTATAAGAAAGTAGCACAGAAAGCAATAGCTAAGAGTTAAACAATAACAATTTAGGCATCTACTGAGCAGTCTGCATTTTTTGGCTTTGTTGTTGTTATAATTCTCACATTTTTTCAATAAGAATTTTTGTGTCTCTCGATCTGCTCTGTTCAATTTTCTGGTCAGTGAGTTCACATAAAACAATTTTTATTATTGTAAAATTACGGTTGCACAACTAATACGATCCTTGCCAAATGCAGTTCACGAAACGAAAGAAATAAAAGTAGCGTAGGAAAATGAGTGGGGCGAAAAAAGTTTTACTTCAAACGCGTGCTTGTACTGCACGTGAATTTTTTTTTTCAAGGTGCATTAAAATAGTCCTATGGGAGCTACGTAATGTAACCCCGATTTAAGAAAAATAAAGTAAACTGGTTTCCCATGACATAAAAAGTTTTGTGACTCAAGCTCTTATGAAACCTAAAAAAAAAAAAGGAGACGGATGTATTGTCTCGCATGAGATCTTGATTGTGAGGTACGCTTCCATAATCTGTTATCCGTGAATCAGATTTTTTTGTATGGCTTGTAGAGCCGTCGAATTTATAGCTGATCGAAAGCGTAACATTATCAATCGACAGATATTGATTAATTACTGGCTTCTGTGAAAGATTTCCTTAATAGCCTTATCGAAGCTATATAATATGACACCGATATCAAAAAATAAACTTGCTTCCCGTGACATACATAATAAGGGATCTAATCCGAAAGTTTGGTTGCTGTAGCTCATATTACCTACGAGTTCTAGGCGTTAACAAAAAAGAAAACCCACTGCATAATAAAAATGCATGGGGCCAAACCATCATTGCCCCATTTATCTGTGGACATGGACGACACTGCTTGGCCCCCAGTTCTCCAGAGTTGACCAACCGAGTTCTTTTTATAGTGTTATTTGAATGGCATGGTGTCTGCCAGCAAGCTTCATGCTCGAAAAAGTAATGGAAACAAAAAGCAAAAAGGACACATTTGGTTTAGGCCCCCAAGTTAAATAAAAGAACCTTAGGACACTGTCCGTTTTTTTTAATTAGTCAATTACCGACATAAAATATGGCGAACTTTGTATGATGTTTACTTAAATATGTCAAAAAATCCATTTTCTTTTTGACAGCTTTTAGCTAAGTTAAAGAGCTTTAAAACTATCCAACCAATGTCTGGTTTTACTGTATGTGTGTAGTTATATACGTATATACAATATATACATACATACATATGCATGTATCTACTTACATATTTCGGTAATGCGCAACCAGAATCAAGTACATATTGATTTTTTAGTGTCGCAACATTTTCCGGCGCTCACTTATTTTATGGTCTGCCGATAACTTTCTTTTTAAAAAAACTGAAATACACAAAAACGTAATTTTTGGATTTCACATTTGAAGCTTAACGATTTATAAACATATGTATGTGTGTACAGACACAGACACTAATATAAATATGCATTTACGGATGCAAGTGCAAATACCAATGCAGCACATATGTGTACACATAAATTGCACATGTAGATACATACATATTTATGTACATGCATACATGTTCACATACATATGTATTTTTTTTTTGTAGGATATTCGACTTCTTACGCACATACATACCTTTATATATGCAGTTAAATATACCAATTCCCTTTACGTTTTACCGATCAATAACAATGTAATAAAATTTCGAAAATTTATATGGTATAGCATTGTATTTGAAAATACTTAAACATCGTTTTCTTTTGAACCCAATTAACGATCTGTTATTACAACACTTGCATTTTTTATTTTTACATCATTACAATTTGCAATTTTTTACATTTCAGACACTCAGTGATTGTTTTCATAAACATTTACCATTTACGTATATATTTTTATGCACTTGCCAGACAAGCATTTTGTTTCATTTCCATATTCCAAATGATAATTGCCACTTCCATATTTATCATCAATGAGTATTGAAACCAAGAGACAAAAACTCGATACCTAAAATACTCAGTTGGGCCAAATTGCGTGCGATTAAAAGAACCTCGCTGTTCTGTGCATGTGCGAACCAAATGGAATGAAAGAAAATGCATAATGTCAACTGTTTGCTTTTCTTTTGATCCTGTCTGCTTATTCATATTCGCAAATGTGTGCTGTTGTGTATGTTTTTGCGAGTGCAATTATGAAAATAAAGCAGAAGCAACGCAGGCAAAATGTAAAGGTTAGAAGGGGAAGTGGAGGAGGACCAATGAAACACATGAATTTATGCTTCTATAAAATGAATTAAAAATTTTTTTTAAATAAACGTAGAATAATAAAATTAATTTAGTTGCATTTTTATAAATCTATTCATAATTTTGTATTGCTTCTGCAATGGCAATGTTGCCAAAGTTCTTATATGATGCTTTGTTGTTGTACACCAAATAAGCAAGGTTGCCGAATTTCATCTATGTGATAACTTTGGATATGTGCGTTCATAGTATGTATGTATGTACTATTAAGCTGTTGGCCTTATTGACGAAGATGTTGCAGTCATTATGTATGATATTGATTAGATGTTTTAAAAAACTGAAATAAAATAAAACATACGAATAAAAAATTTATTTAAAAATCTTATTATTAACTAATTTTTATTTCTTGCTGAGAAATATATGTTGTTGCTGCAAAATGGAAATAAAACTCATTCAATCTAATTGTTACTATAATTTTGTTTATTGTTGTTGTGACTGTTGCTGCTTGGACTGTTGGTTGTTGGTTTTGGTTGTACTGCTATTGTTGCAAGTCCATTTTCGGTCGCTGTCTCTCGCTATGGGAGTTTCTGTACATAAATTTTGTACATACATATATGGCATAGTAAAAGCAAAAATCTAAAAATCAAAAAAAAAACAGAAAATACGCGAGTGAACTCGGCTCTAAGCTTCGTTTTTCAGCCATCGTCAATGTTCATTTATTCACCACAGACAAATTTGTAGGTTTTAAGCTTTCGAGCATTTATACCCTTTCGGAGTATGTGACAACATATTCACCAGATATTGTTTTGACACTTACGAAAGATGTTGCCATGATCACTTTATCCGAAGCAGTCGCATGCATAACACGTGATGTGGATGGTTGATCCTGAGCGGAATGAATCGGTGGTGGTAACGCTTGACTTCCATTTACGACAGAGTAAACATGTAGCAATCAATGGTGAGAACGATTGCATACACGACACCGGCTACCATTGCATTTGGTAACAGTGTGACCCGTCCGAAGGCAATTGATGCACAGGGGAGCTGCTTTTGCGAACTCGAACCGCTGTTGCACAGTTAGTGCAGAAAATGCATCACATCTCTTAATAATGCGCTCTTCGGAATTACAATATTGGCATCTCTGGGTCTTTCTGTCGGTATAAGGCTGAGCCGCAGAACACGAAAATGAGCTACGATTATATTTGGTTACAGCTTTGGAGTTAGATCTAACGACATCACTTGTCGCTTTTGCTGATTCAGCAGCCGATAAATGCTGGTATCGGCGATCTAACGCTGTTTCGCAATCAGTCCACAGTGGAATGCGGAAATAATCGAGCTGTTCTTCCCATTTTCCCATGACTAGGTAGATTAATATGGCGTTTGACGTTTTGAGATCGTCAGCAATCGAAAGTAACGAACCATAAATAGCAGAGGTCGTGTCAATCAGGCACCTCAACGAAGCTGCTGAGGGCTGACAAATTTTGGGCAGGCTAAAAAGAGCGGAAATATTTTCCATGAAAATGAGACAATCATTGTCATAAACTCTTTTTAGAGCAGCAAGGGCTTTGCTATAATTTTCTCCGTTTACTTGGAATGCTTTTACGCTTCCTAAAGCTTCACCGGAAAGACACGAAATCAAATGATTGAACTTCTCGATGCTAGTTATGGATTTATCATTATCAATCGAGAGTCTCAAACAAGCCAATAAAATTCTTGAGCTCTGAGTATTTCCCACTGAGCTGTGGTAGAGCTATCAGAGGCAGGCGAGCATGTGATGGCGCTGCTGTGGCCACAGACTGACTGTCTAACTTGGCATTTGACTTTAAGTCAGAAATTAAGGACACAAGTTGGCCTTTGGTTTCCACACATAGTCTTCCAGTTCATCTCTGTAGTCGTCATTAGCATCAATAGCTTCAATGCGACTCTGATACGCATAAGCAGCGGTGGGCACGAAAAATAACGGAAAGAGCCCTACAACAACGTCAAGAAAAAAAGTCCAGTTACGGTCCCAAAAGCAATTCTCGAGTAGGGCCATAAAACCATAAAGTTGCTGCGAGTCGAGCGATGGCCCACATTGTGTGTAATTTGTTATTGTAAACTCTTCGCGTCGCTGGCGATCTGCTTGTGCGTGTACACTGAACAAAATTTTGCAACACATTGCTCAGTGTACTTGTGCGAAATTTTAGTCAGCGAGGACTAATAAAAAGCCCCGTTACGGTCGCCTAAGCATCCTCGAATAGGGTCATAAAACTCGCACATTGTGTGGGTTTTTTTTTGTAAGTTGCTGCGAGTCGAACGATAGCCCTCGATTTTGCAACACATTCAAAGAAACAGAAAAGCCATATGAGTTTATATGAAAATTTTAATTTACCAAAAAAATTACTCGATCTTAAAGTTGCTTAAGTAACTATATTTCTGTGCTCAGTGTAATTGTGCGAAATTTTAGTCAGCGAGCACTTTTTTTTTATAAATTCTCGTGTGCATCTGTCTGGTACCACTTTCAAGACATAACGGAAAGAGCACTCGGAGCAAAAAGAGCCAAGGCGTTCCCACCGCTTCGCGTAAGCATTATCTTTGTGTGTCTTTATGAACTTGAGCCTACAATTTAATTCCCCTAGATTCTTTGGAATTAAATTCTCTGATAGTTTTTTCTTGAGTCTTAATATGCTCTTTACGCAAGTATTTAACGTTCTTTTATTTTCCTCAAGAGATTACTTAATTGGTTTCTCTTTATGCTCTCCGGCCATAATGTATCGGAAAATAATATCACTTGTTTATAAAAGGAAGGAGCGAAAATTATGTTATTAGCGATTAATCAATAGAAATGTGCTAAACGAGAAGTAAATGTGAGCGCACACACAGTTGATGCAAACGGCTGTTAAAAATAATATGCCGGACCAAGTTGGTGTAGGGGAGTGAATCACTTATACTACAGCTGAGCGTAAGCGCGCTAATAACGAGAGAGCGAACAACAACAACACTGCAGCAGCCGCTAGAAATAAAGCGACAACGAAAAGAGAGGCTTATGCAGATACTGTTGCTTGTATGTATATATGTATGTATGTATGGTTCCAGCTAAGTCCCTAACGACAGGTTATGCAACGTCGTACCTTTAGGTCCCTCCATAGGACATGCCCATGTAAAATTCGTTAGGCAAATACAAGGGCGGTCGTTAGACATTTCGTTAAAAGTCGTCACTGGTGTTTGACGAAATCATTAATGCTGCACCAGTGCACCAGAACAACTGGGGTATGTTTAGTATGTGCGCTTAAGCTTCGCAGCTGTAATATGTATATACAATGCGAGCGATCGAAAAGGTGTAGCGGGCGGCGACAAAGTAAAAGAGCAGCTGACTAAAACTTTGCAATTAGCAATTAATTGTAAGGTAAAAGTCAGTGCTGCCGAAAATAAGTGCAATATCCAATGCTTAATGCTGCACGTAAATATTAATAACTCTAATGAGACCAATGTAATGCAATATTACAGTATATTATGCTGATGTTTTGCTAATATAAATGTGGGATGTAGGTGGAAAAGGGAATGAGGCCACCGGGGTTACACTAAGAGCGAGAGCGAGGCACACAAAGAGTCATTATAACAAAGTAGAATAAGAATAGAGTAAGTGAGCATCGCTGACGCACACGAGATCAAAGTCAGTCGATCGCAGAGAGCAGCACAGTGAAGTCGTGTTTGAAGTCAAGTGCAATTGAAGCACGCACATAATAGTTTGATTTGAAGATTATTATTATTATTATGTGGCCATGACAACCGTATGTGGCCATGACAACCCGTTATCGGGTTACAGCCAACCTCAACAGCTCTCGCCAGGCGCCTCTGCTTTGCGCGCGCCTTCTCCAATTAGAGATACCAAGGGAGGATAGGTTCTCCTCTACCTGATCTTTCCATCGGAGTCGTGCTCGTCCCCTTTGTCTCCCTTCGTCGACTTTCGCTTCGAACACCTTTCTCGCTGGAGCTTCTTCATCCATACGTACAACATGCCCGAGCCAGCGTAGACGTTGTATTGTGATGCGCCGGACAACATCTATGTCATCGTAGAGCTCATACAGTTCGTGGTTCATCCGTATGCGATAGTCGTCCCCAAAACGAACGGGACCGAAGATTTTACGAAGTATTTTTCTCTCGAACACCCCAAGCGCGGCTGCATCCATCCGCGACACAACCCATGCTTCTGCGCAATATAAGAGCACGGGCAAGATGAGCGTCTTGTAGAGTGTTAGTTTTGTCGGTCGAGAGAGGTCTCTGCTACACATCTGCTTACTGAGACCATAGTAACACCTATTGGCAGGTGTGATTCTTCGTTTTATCTCCAGGCTTGTGCCAAGGTACGTGAACTCCTTGACAACTTCAAAAGTATAGTGGTCCGCTACAACATGGGAGCCTAGGCGCCGTGTGTCCCTGTTCGTAGACAGCATATACTTCGTCTTGCCCTCGTTTACCGCCAGACCCACTTTCGCTGACTCCTTTTCGATTGCAGAAAATGCAGCAGTAACATCTCGCTTAAAACGTCCAATGATGTCGATATCATCAGCGTATGCAAGGAGCTGGACACTCTTGTAGAATATAGTGCCATTACGATGTACACTGGCCTTCCGCAGTACCCCTTCCATCACGAAATTGAAGAGGTCGCATGATAGAGGGTCGCCTTGTCTGAAACCTCGAACGGTATTGAAAGGTTCGGAGAGGTCCGTTCCTACCTTGACAGAGCTGATGGTGCCGCTCAATGTCATTCTGCAAAGACGAATCAGCTTCGCAGGAATACCGATCTCAGACATGGTGGTGTATAGGCGATCCCTTATCGGGCTATCGAATGCAGCTTTGTAATCGATAAAGAGATGATGGGTATCGATATGTTTTTCGTGGGTCTTTTCCAGGATTTGGCGTAGTGTGAAGACCTGGTCTATGGTGGAGTTACCAGGTCTGAAGCCGCACTGATAAGGTCCGATCAGCTTCAGTTTTTCACATAGTACGCTAGATAGGACCTTGTATGAGATGGCTAAAAGACTGATTCCCCGGTAGTTTGCGCATATTGTCGGGTCACCCTTCCTCAGTACAGGACAAAGGACACTGAGATTCTACTCGTCGGGCATGCTTTCCACTAGCCATATTTTGCAGAGGAGCTGATGCATGCACCCTGTCAGCTCATCGCCGCCAGCCTTAAATAACTCTGCGGGCAGTCCATCGGCACCGGTGGCTTTGTTGTTTTTGAGCCGCCTTATTGCAACTCGGACCTCTTCATGGCTAGGTGGTAGGACACCCACATTATCGTTGGTCGTTAGTGGTATCGGGTTGTTTTCTCCAATGCCGGGATTTGTGGCATCGTCACCTGCAAGCAACTTGGAGAAATGATACCTCCATAACCTTAGCGTACACTGCGTATCTGTAACCAGATTTCCCTCTCCATCTCGACAGTTTGATGCTCCGAGCTTCAAACCTTGCGTCAGACAATTGACTTGTTGGTAGAATTTTCAAGCGTCATTTTTGCCCCGTAACACCTCGAGTTATTCACGCTCGTGCCTTTCCTGCTCCCGTTTTTTTCGTCTGAAAAGGCGCCTCTCATCCTTCCTCTTCTCTCTGTAATTTTCCAGTATGGCACGCGTTGCGGCAGACTGCAGCGTTCTTTTGTAGGCGGCGCTTTTCGCGGCAGTTGCCTGGCGACACTAAACGTCATACCATTGGTTCCGTGGGGGTGGACTCTTATACCCAATGGTGTCTTCAGCGGCAGCGCGCATGCAGTGGGATATGTGCGCCCAAAGTCCGCCAACATCATCAGAGAGGGAGTTGGGTTCGTGCAGCAATTCCGAGAGCTGAGCGGAGTAGGCTTCGACTGTCCGTTGTGATTGCAGCTAAGCGACGTCCAGCTTTCGCGCTGGAGCGTACGTTTTTCGCATTGCATAGCCGCATGCGTATCTTGGCTACAACAAGATAATGGTCGGAGTCAACATTGACACCGCGAAACGTACGCACGTCCAGCACGCTTGAATCATGCCTTCCGTCGATAACAACGTGATCAATTTGGTTATGCGTTTTTTGATCAGGGGACAGCCACGTGGCCTTGTGAATGTCGAGGTGCTGAAATCTTGTGCTACTAACTACCATGTTTCGCGCCGCGTCGAAGTCGATCAGCCTGAGACCGTTGTGCGAGGTGGTCTCGTGGAGGCTGAAGTGGCCGACGGTGGGGTTAAAGATGCGTTCACGGCCAACCTTTGCGTTGAAGTCCACGAGGATGATCTTCACGTCGTGGGTTGGGCAGCGGTCGAATGTATCATCGAGTCTCGCGTAGAGTGCTTCCTTAACAGCATCGTCCTTTTCTTCCGTCGGGGCGTGCGCGCAAATTTGGCTGAGATTAAAATATCTTGCCTTGACACGATTTGTAGTCAGTCTGCACATACAGGAGTGAATTTGTAGATGTGCTGACGAAGTCTCCGGCTGACTGCGAATCCGCATCCGAATTCGCGCCTCTCTGCATGGCAGCTGTAGTATATACCGCAGTTTACTTGCTTAGAGCAACCTTGTCCTATCCATCTCATTTCCTGGATGGCGGTTATATCAGCCTTAATTTTTTCGAGGGCATCCGCCAGCTGGATAGAGGCACCTTCCCTATTGAGGGTCCGGACATTCCAGGTGCATATCCTCAAATCGTTGTCCTTTTTCGTTTTGCTGTGGTCGTCAACATAAGGGGGGATTTTATCCGAGGCTTTGGTTGTGTTTTTCATTGGTTTGCTGTTTTACGAGGCGGGTTCCAAACCCTGCGCTCAACCGTTTAACGTCCGGGTGACTCGCTGCACACATTAGCTCACTATTTAGCGGATGCTAAAATAGCTGCCCGGGAGGCGCCGCGAGGAGGCTGTGTGACAACTTGCAATCATTTGAGACAGAGATCGCTCTGGCTGTCGCCAGGTTGACAACAATCAGAAACTTTGCTCTGTACAAATGAAAGCCAGGCCAACCCATTTGATTTTGATTTGAAGGTTGTTTTATTTTAATTTATAATTACGCTAGACTTATAATTATTACCCGTTGAATAAATAAATAATAAATTGTGATTTAAACCCACAAATTGGGGGCTCGTCCGGGAAGTGTGCTAAACATTTTTTTAACCTCAAGCATATTAGTGTACCCGCTAAAGTACGTAATTTCAAATCAATAAGTTGAAGTTTATTTGAAGAAAGCATTAACGTTTGTGCAGAAAAGTGCAAGTTGCGAGAGGGCGACAACAAACACAAAACGAAGTGTAACAATCGGGTGAGGAGAGTACGGGCGTATTTAGATGTGTGCTAACGTTAATGTTGTTAACGTCTACAGCGCTGCGGCAGCACAATTTAACAAATTAAAGAGGCTGCGTCCTCACTTATTAACCTTACTTAAGAACTTTTCTGTGAAGTGTTCGTCAAAATGAGGGCAAATTAAATTTTAGGTTTAAAAGTGCTGGATCTCAGACAAAAGTTAAGTGAATTGGGTGTAAACACAAGTGGAAGAAAGAGTGTCTTACAAGATAGACTTTTAGATCATTCTGAAATAGCAGAGGCAGAGGTCGAGGAAAACGATGTAATTGAGGTTGATAGAAGAGAAATAGTGCGAACTGTGAGCAGTGGCAATGGCAATAGTGATGTTTTTGAGGATGTCCATGTTCGAACCAGCTCACATTTCGCGATGCGTGATGTACAAGATAGTATTTCATCTTTTTCGAGGATACTGCTATTACTGTTGGGTGGGATGATTTACAAAAATATATTTACGCCAAACAACTTTTAAGTGGAGCCGCTAATCTTTACTTTAGAGGATTTTCAGGTATGTGTGGCTGGACTGACTTAAAGGTAAAACTTAGGGAAGAGTTTGGAAAAAAATTATGTTCGGCAGAGGTTCATAAACTCTTGGCTCAAAGGCAGAAATTGGGAAAAGAAATACTACTATACTTTGATTGAAATAGGAAAGCCAATTAATATAGATGAAGAAAGCATAGTTTCACATTTTGTGGAGGGAATTCCAGACAGTAGGATCAATAAATCTTGTCTGTATCAAGCAAAAACAATATAAAGTCTTAAAGACGAGATCGAGATGTTAAAAAAAAAAATTAGAGGCAAACGTGGAGAAATTGGTTCAGGAGATGTAAAACAAGCAGATGGTCCAAAGAAGGGGCAAACCCACGAATTGCTGGTGGATTGGGGGCGGACCAGTCCCATATACAAATTGACTAGTCATTTCCCTAGTTCCGTACTAGTACAATATGAACAAGCAGACAAGATCAAAACAAAAACTGCAGCCAACAGCTGACGTTATACATTTCCTTTCATTCCATTTGGTTCGCACTTGCACAGAACAGAGAGGTTCTATTAATCGCACGCAAAGTTGCCACATTGTTTATTTTAGGAATCGAGTCTTCGCCTCTTGGTTTTGATCAAAGAGTATCAATCTGATGCATATAAAAATCATTCTTTTTTAAAACGGGCATCCAGAAGAGTGGAGATTCGCGGAATTCTTCTTGATTCGTAATGTTGGAGTCTTTCAGGCAAACGTTGCTTTAGAAAATTTAAAACCGATATTCCCTCTGTTGATTTTTGGCGTTCCGTCTATTATTTTTTGGTGCATCTCACATATTAATGGTATTATAAGGGAAACCGTAACTTTGCTGTTAGTGGAAGACGATAAGGTCGCTTCCTGAAAGGGTGATAGCAACTCACACAAATTAATACATCTGTTTCCTCTGATGAAAGCGGTGGGGGAGCCTTAGCTTAATTTAAAAGTACTGCTGAAATGTGCTCATTTGTTAATATTCTTTTGAAAATTTCAAAAGCACTATTCCAGCGGGTGGGGACTTTCTGCACCAAACCATATGGCTGCTCCACATTCTGTGCCTTTTTAAATTTTTCAAAGGCAATTGTGCTACTTATAAAAAACGTCACAATTCTTTTGCACTTTGCAATAATTGGCTCCAAATATACTAATTGGAGAGAATCTTGAACCAGTAAATTAATAGTATGGGCGAAGCAAGGCTAGTGCTTCAACTGCAGTTGCTCGCATGCGGCTTTCATGGTTTTGTCATTGTCGGTTACAATTGACACAACCTTATTTAAAACTTCCCACTCATTAAGTACGGCGTTAATTGAGTCAGCTATATTTACAGCTGTGTGGTTGGTGGGGTTCAAAAGTTTTGTCGTTGAAAGCACAGCTGACTTAAGCTCGAAGGCTTCATTTACAAAATTGACGGTTAAGGTTAAATAACCTTCCCTTGACCTGGACGTCCAGCAATCTGTTGTGATAGCCACATAATCAACTTTTGCCAAAGTAGCTTTTAGCTTCATTTTTAATGTTTCGAATTGATTGGGAAGGACTACATCACGCAAATACGTTTTGCTGGGTAACTTGTATCGGGGGTCCATTTCTTTTAATAACTCGCAAAATCCTTTATCGTTTACTATGCTAAACGGCTGGACTTCAACCGCTATTATTTTCATTACCGCCTTATCAATGATTTTTTTACGCGAGGAGTCATTTTCATAAAAGTCTTTCTTTTGTAAAAACTTTTCCATTACCTTTGGCATGGCACTTTTTTCAGTTTTAACGCAATCTGCATGAATGCGATGTAAATGGTCTAGCAAATTAGTGGTATTGCCGCCTGATTTTATTACCTTTTTGCAATGGTTACAAGTTGCATGTTGCTTGTCAGCGCATTTTTTAAAATGTTCCCACACAATTGAGCCTTCTCGCTTTCGTGTCGGAGACTGCACCACCCGATTTTCGTTTGACGTTCCTAATAAAAAATATGCATATATGTTACTTCATATTATTGTTTAGTAAATTTACGTATTGTCTAATAAAGACAGATTGTAAACAAAATGTACAAAAAAAACAAAAAAAAAAAATAAAAAATATACACACACTCGTGGTTTGGCTTTTCCTTTTTTACTTTTCAGGTATTTGTCCATAGTTGATCCTCCACGGTTGCTACCAACACCACCAATAGCCATATGGCTAACAACATTTACAAAAAATGATTTATATTTTTGGTTGTAAAAATAAACAAATCTACTTCTTGCTACAGTAACGTTGAATTACGATAACATCGATAGTACCCAAAGAAACATCGATGTTTGAAAAAATATAAAAACATCGATAGCATCGATGTTTCACTCGATGTTTCTCCATCACTATTGTACATGTGTATGTGCAAGAAGTTGTTCATGAAACTGTTGAAGCTTTATTGACGAAAATGTTACCGTCAAAATGTATGATTATTATTGAATAAAACAAAATACTTTTTAAACCCTGTACTAAACAGCTTGCATTTATTTTGCTGACATTGTTATAGAAAAATAAATTAAATTTACTGGCATTATCATACAACTATTCATAATTTTCTATTGCTTCTGCTGCATACCAAAGAATATATAATTACTATTTGTATGTATATATTCTTTGCCCATACATCAGTGATGGGCAGTCTCTCAATTTACATAACTCGCGAGGCTATTGCACCAAAATCTGCCGCAGCGCAGTCTTGCTCTCTCGTGCGCTTTTGCTTACTGCGCTGTTTACTCACACAAAGAAATTTTTGTTTGTATGAGTTTTGCCCATCACTGCTTTAAACAAAAGTAACGAGACATAAAAGCTCACATAGCTTTAAGTTCTCGATCAATATTAGGCTAAAGCAAGCTTTGAAAAATAAATGAAATTTGGACATCATACGATGTATAAAAGATGGCGTACTTTAACGGGCGCGGACGACTTTGGGATACCCTGTACCACTGCTTGCAATAAAATCCAGTAAATTGCTTAAGATCACCAAAAGACATTCGATTGCCAAATTAGATTACGATACCTTCATAAACAACCAAAAACAGACGAATTTTTAACAAAAAATGTTTTTTTGACCGATCGTTCCTATGGGAGGAGCTATGAGATATAGTCAACCGATTTTGATAAAATTTGGTACAGTGTTGAAGATCTCCAAAAAACTTCTGAATGCCAAATTTGGTTACAATATCTTCACAAACAAACGAAACACAACGAATTTTGTACAAAAAACAAATTTTCGACCGATCGATCCTATGGGACCTATATGATATAGTCAACCGATTTTGATAAAATTTGGTACAGTGCTGGGGGTTTCTAAAAAACTTCCGATTGCCAAATTTGGTTATGATATCTTCATAAGCAAACGAATTATCCATCTAAAACTTTTGCTTTTTTTCGAGGTCCTCTGAAACACCCCTATGGGAGCTATATAATGTAGTCCCGATATCAAAAAAATAAAATAAACTTGTCTCCTATGGATTAATAAGGGATCTTATCTGAAAGTTTTGTTGCTCTAGCTCTTACCATCTCTGAGATCTAGGCGTTCATACGGACAGACGGTCAGACGGACAGACGGACAGACGGACATGGGTATATCGACTTCTCTAGTCACTCTGATCATATTTTAGGTAACTTTGGGGGGTCTCCGACTTCTCCTTCTGTACGTTACATACATTTTCGGCTTGCACAAACACAATATACCCTTGGTACCATACGGTACAGGGTATAATAATTGGTTAAAAAAAACAGTTCTAGCGACAGTGGCCTAATAACTTGCAGCTATTAATGACAAAGCGCTGACCAAAAGTCTGTTTTGTTTCGGCTAAAAATTACTTGTGTTTGTGTGCGCCGCAATGCAAAACAGTTCAGCAGAATGGGAGGCGTAGCTAAATACTCTTCTTCGTATTTTTCGCCATTTATGCATGCATTTGTTAGTGTAAAGCAGTGGTCGGCATCCCATGGGATTGGAGTTCACACGTACTGTGTTGTACACAAAACACATGCATGTGTGCGTGATTTTTGTACTGAACTACTCTCAGCTAATTCTCTGGCGTTGCCATGCTCTTGTTGCAAAGCAACAGACACGAAGTTGCTTGTGCCATGGTGGAATAATAAGGTGATGTCGTGCGAACGCTCACTCTCTCGTTTAGAGCCCTTATCGTCAGTGCAAAACTTGCTATGAACGAGTGAGGTTGGTTGCGTACGAAATTTTTAGCAGTGTGTGTTTTGTTTTTTAAACACGAAACTTGCAATACAAAAGCAAAACATTATGGGCAATAGTAAGCTTGATAAAATTAAACTATGTAAAATTATTTATTAACTATAAAACATATCTGAATAGTTCTTTGTTATTTATTTACAAACATCAACAAAATTTATATCTATCTCTTTCACATTCACGAAGCAATGGTAAGAGAGCTTTCCTAACAGAAAAGCTTTCGACCTCTCATTCGCACTCACACGCTACATACAATAAGGGATAGCTTTTACGGACGATACCACCTTATATTATTTCACCATGGCTTGTATATGACTTCGGCTCTTGCTTAGAGAGCGTGCTTGCTCTCTCAACGCTAAAGCGCTCTAGCATTAGTTTGCCGTCGCTTTTGTGCTGTGTGGCAAAAAACACAAAATCACTTGATGTTTAATTGTCTGCATGAGTAGATCGCTGCGCAAACTATTGAATTTAACTAGGGAAAAATGTTCAAAGAGGAGTGGGAGAATTTTTTTTTCATTAAAAATATGGATGGCGACGCGCAATGCGTCATTTGCCATCATGTTGCCTCACAATGTAAATTGTATTATTGAAAGGCATTATTATAAAATGCATGATATGTTTAAGAAATTAGAAGGAGCTGAACGTTTAAAAAAATTTTAGAGCTCCAAGCAAAATTTTTTCTAATATTTTTGGCTGATGCAATGCCCCAATATGAAAAAAAGCGTCCTATACTGTAGCATTAGATTTAGCAAAGCAATGCCGTCCCTTTACTGATTGAATATTTTTTAAAAATCTAATATTTGATGTTATAAGTACGTGGAGATAAGGCAATATCATGGCATTGATCTAAAATTTCTTGGCCTTTTTGCCCAAAGCAAGTTTAGTTAATGATAGTTTTAATAATGCCTCCAAATGTTCGTTTGTTAATCGATTTCTCAGTTTATTTTTAATTAATTTTAAGCTTGAAAACGCACATTCACAAATATATGTGCTTCCAAAAATAGATAAAACTCGCATAATTTCGCTGTGGAGTAAGGGGTATTTGAAAAATTAGGAAAATATCAGTATAAAAATGATTTAAAAAGTAAAATTGAAAGATATTACAATGTAACTCTTAACCTGCGCAGGTAGGGGCGTAAAAATTGCAAAGTTACTAAACTTGGTCAATGGATGCAAAACACCCTTTGGTACCTGTTAACATTTGTTACTACTAGAAAAAAGATTGTATACAAGTGTGAATTTCTTCCAAGGGATTTCCCGAAAAATATCTATTTATGATGGCCACGTGCAAGTTTGTTTTATTACCACCGGATTTTCCAAAAAATATATATTCCATTCATATGTTTTTACCTATAGCCACCATCTGTCTGTTATATACATTGCATAAATCTAGTACCGAAAGGTACAGGGCCATAACTAGTTTTTGTTTTATTTATTTATTTATTTATTTTGAGGGGTACAACTACGTACAGTTGACATTGTATTATAAAAAAGTACATATAAATTATTTAGAAAAGAAAATAGAGCGAGGGAATTGATATGAACTAATCCGCGTCTCTAGCCCGATGGGTGAACTTTTTAATGATATGCACCAACTCACATCAAGAACTGGCCAGAAACTTGGATTTACAATATTAAAGTTGAAAAAAGGAAGCAAGATAAAAATTAAACATTATATCGCAAAAAAGCCAATGGATCACCATTGACCAAGTGGGTGACTCATAATATAGGATTGGTCAACGATGCTCGAAGTGGCAAGTCAAGGTGACTTAAGATAGAAGAAGTGATAGATTGAATAGACCGTTCGAAAGAGAGGAAATTGTACAAGTTATTATAGTTAGAGCATAAGACACGGAAAGGGTCGTGCAAAGCATAATTAAATCTACAAAATTGTAAGGCTAAGGGTCGAAAATTACGAGTTACTCTGGATGGTATGACCAAAGTAACTTTGCTAAGGAGTACATTGGAATCGATAAGACCGAGTAACAGTTTATGCAAGAATAACACGCCGTGGCATGTTCTGCGGTGATTTAAGGAAGGCAATTTTATAAGGCGAAGTCTATCAGAATATGGCGGCAGTCGGATATTTGGGTCCCAGTTTAAGCCACGAAGTGCAAAAAGGAGAAATTGCTTTTGTACGGACTCAATCATGTCCTGAAAAAGGTGGTATTGAGGGCTCCAAACGCAGGAACAATATTCCAAAATTGGACGGACAAGAGAAATATAAAGAAGTTTGGTTGTGTAAGGGTCGTTAAACTCTTTAGACCAACGCTTAATAAAAGCAAGAACACCTCTAGCCTTATTCACGATGTTGCAAATATGGTTATTAAATTTAAGGTTATGATCAAACAAAACACCAAGGTCAGACACACTCTTGATGCGTTCTAAGGTAGAAGATTCTAAAGAGTAAGTAGCCAAATAAGGAGCAGAACGATAAAATGTCATAACGTTACATTTTGTCTTGTTGAGAAAGAGTTGGTTGATATTGCACCAAGATTGCATGTTATCAAAATCATGCTGAAGAAGTAAGTACTTGTTATTATCGGAGTAGGACATACAGAGTTTTACATCATCCGCATACATAAGAATGTGAGAAGATGAGATTACCTGAGGCAGATCATTTAAAAATAAGTTAAAAAGAAGAGGGCCTAGATGGCTACCTTGAGGTACCCCTGACGTGACCATAATTTCTGTAGATTCGCAGCCTTTAAAAACTACCTTCTGGACTCGGTTGGATAAATAGCACGATATCCAATTTAAAAGACAAGACGGAAACCCCAGACGAGACAGTTTAACAAGTAGAAGACTATGGTTTACCGAGTCAAATGCTTTACTAAAGTCAGTATAAATGACATCAGTTTGTTTTTTTCCATAAAACCAAGATTAATAAGAGACGAAAGTTCTAAAAGGTTAGTAGAAGTGGACCGACGTTTTACAAACCCATGTTGGGAATCCGACATTAAAGAACGACAGTAGTGTTGCAATTGTGAAGTTACAATCCTTTCAAAAACTTTTGGAATTGATGAAAGCTTGGCAATACCGCGGTAGTTCTCAATGTTGGACTTGGAACCTTTTTTGTGAATAGGGATAATAAAGGATTCATTCCAGATGGCCGGAAGATAAGAATATTTTAATGAAGTGCGGAAAAGAACAGATAATGGTGTAGAAAGAGAGTGAGCACAATGCTTTAAGACGCAACTAGGAATGGCATCTGGGCCAGGGGAGAAGGATGATTTAATGGACAGTAGGGATTGTAAAACGTCGGTTTCAAAGATTTCTGGATAGGCAATAAGATTTGAATGTGGTAGGTTATAGGGATAGTTAAGGTCAATGCAATTAGGGTTGACAGAATAGGTAGTTTGAAAAAATTTCGCAAAAAGGTCGGCGATTTCAGAATTGTTAGTAGAGATTTCATTTTTGAAATATAGCGATGAAGGAAATAAGGAAGATTTACGTTTGGAATTAACAAAAGAAAAAAATTTTTTAGGATCACTACAGAAGTTAAGCCGACAGCGGGAAAGATAATTATTGTAGCAAATTCTGTTAAGAAGGACGAACTTGCTGCGTAAAATAGAAAACTCATAAAAGTCGACAGGAGATTCAGATTTCTTAAATTTTTTGTATGAAGAAGACTTACGATTTTTTAAAGAGGACAGACTAGTAGTAAACCAAGGCGGCTTTAAAGAAGGAGCCGGGACAGAATAAGGGACAAAGAGATCAAAAGCAGCGTTTAAAACCCGATAGATATTGGAAATGGATAAGTCAAGGTCATTAGTAGTCAACAAAGGCAACCAGTTAACTTCGGACAAAAATTTATTAAGACCGACAAAATTAGACTTGCGAAAGCAGCGATACCGAAGAGCGTGAGCATGTGGCTGATTTCGGTAGGGACCATTAAATTTTAAAGAGATTTGTAATGTCGGATGGTACGGATCCTCGGGTACGGAGAGCGGACAGACCCTAGAAATATCAAAATCAGAATTATCATTGACAAAAACGAGGTCAAGCATTCTATTTGAGCAATTATGTATAAAATTTATTTGGCTGAGAGAGATATCAATCAGTCCTGTAACAAACTCATGGTTACCATATGGAAAAAGAAAACTAGAATTGACTGAACTAAGCCAAGATAATGTAGGCAGATTAAAGTCGCCTAAGACAACAATTTGATCCCGAGTACCAACAGAATCAGCCACCATACGAATGGCAGTGAGATGATTCTGATATACACTCAAGTCGGAGCAAGGAGGTATATAGGAACAAGTAAAATAGATATAGGAATTATTAAAAAACACTTTTACCGCAATGAACTCAATGCCTATTGGAAAATTTAGAGATAGTAAATGAGATTCTAAGGCTACATTTACAGCAATGAGTACACCACCACCACGACCGGGAGACCGGTCAAGCCTGTAGGTTACATAGGAGCTAACAAAAATCTCAAAATCATAGACTGACGCATTAAGCCAGGTTTCAGAGAAAGCAATAATATCAGAATCGAAATTTACGCTATTGGTGAAAAGTCTACTAAGTTTAGAGAGGAGACCACGAACATTCTGATATTGAATGGTAAGAACAGAATTTAGTTTTTTGAAGCTGTGTTAACTACACTTATAGAGGAAGCTACATTAGATGCTAAAGTCTTTTTAGGTTTTCTAATAAACTCATGCACTAAAGTATGAGTAGGCCAGAATGAAGGATTAAGTATAGCAGAAAAGAGAGAATCAGGGACACTAATCTTAAACGAAGAGATATCGCGCTTATACTTAAAATTGAACTTAAATACTTCAATTTCATTTGGAGAAATATTAAGCTTCTCGCAAACGAATTGATTAATGCAATTTTCAGTTGCCGATGGCATTAGCCTGGAGACGAAGATTGTCTTTTTAGGAGCCACTCCTACCAATGAGTCCGAGGGGTCAGCAGTTGACGGGGCGGCAGGTATAGGGACTCCACTCAAAATGATGACAGAGGACGGCGCATCAGTCACGCTGTTAGTGGCGCAGTCCGTAGTGGCAGACTCGACAGAAACGGTAGGAGCTGTAGAAGCTACAGTCAAACTAGCGCCAGTGTCAACAGCAACAGCACTAGCCGTGTCACTAGCAGCGGCTGAAGGAACTGGTATAGGTGTAGCAAACGAAATAAGCTGCGACGGACGGGGAGTTATAGGCGAGTCCAGCCCTGAAGGGTTAGAATTTATTAAAGTTGGTTCAATGGCAGGTTTGCCTTTTTGTAGAGAACGAAAATCCTTATAAAGGTCATCAAATCCCAGTTTTGTCTGGCGCATAAAGGCTTTCATCTCAACTTCAGCGGAACGACAAGTTGGGCAGGTCCAGTTTAGGCCTTTGCCCTCACGTATAAAGTCAAAGACACGGCCGGTCAGACCGGCACATTTTAAATGAGCCATATTGTCGCACATCCAGCATGCAACACAGGCTTCGGTTTGTATACCGCTCCATTGACAAGATGGATAACAACAAATCTTTAGGTCACTCATGGCGATGATTATTTACAAAAGATGCAGCAGACAGGCAGTGTATATGAGTCTGACGGTGTATAAGCGACCCAAAGCTTATAAACACAGCAGTTATTCAGCAACAACAAATACGTATGCTCAAAGCAAAGAAGAGATGCACACAACAACAAGAAAGCGTTGGTGAGCGCAGCACAAAGAAGAATACGCAAAGCGCCGCACGAAATAAAAGCTCGCACTGAGGAACAAGCAACAACAACATAAACTAAGCTGAGCGGCTAGGCTGAGCTTAAAATGCAAACAAAAATTGAGCAGCAACAACAAATTGCTCTGTTTAGAATTTAAGCAAAATGTTTTAGCAATTAAATTAACACTGTTAATTAATTAATTAACAGACAGACAGACAGACAGACAGACAGACAGACAGACAGACAGACAGACAGACAGACAGACAGACAGACAGACAGACAGACAGACAGACAGACAGACAGACAGACAGACAGACAGACAGACAGACAGACAGACAGACAGACAGACAGACAGACAGACAGACAGACAGACAGACAGACAGACAGACAGACAGACAGACAGACAGACAGACAGACAGACAGACAGACAGACAGACAGACAGACAGACAGACAGACAGACAGACAGACAGACAGACAGACAGACAGACAGACAGACAGACAGACAGACAGACAGACAGACAGACAGACAGACAGACAGACAGACAGACAGACAGACAGACAGACAGACAGACAGACAGACAGACAGACAGACAGACAGACAGACAGACAGACAGACAGACAGACAGACAGACAGACAGACAGACAGACAGACAGACAGACAGACAGACAGACAGACAGACAGACAGACAGACAGACAGACAGACAGACAGACAGACAGACAGACAGACAGACAGACAGACAGACAGACAGACAGACAGACAGACAGACAGACAGACAGACAGACAGACAGACAAACAGACAGACAGACAGACAGACAGACAGACAGACAGACAGACAGACAGACAGACAGACAGACAGACAGACAGACAGACAGACAGACAGACAGACAGACAGACAACTTTAAACTTTAACTTTAAAGTCAACTTTAACATTCCGCTATTCTAGCTCAGAATATGTTAATAGCATTCAAACGCCAACGGCCGTTCTTACGCCTCTCTTTAGTATATACTCTTTGTGTTTGCATTTTGCAAACAATTAATTGACAGCGCAATATTTGCTGCTGGTTGGTTTTGCTTGTTTTTCAGTGCAGAGGCAGCGCTGCTGACTTCGCAAATGAACACACTCATACGAGTTGATTTTGGCTTTTTGAGTTTGATTCTTGATGAAAAAAATCATTGTTGAGCTGAATGAACGTACGCCCGAATGAATGGTTTGAACATGAGCATGAGTAGACTCAGAGAGCATAAAAACTTTGCACATTTGAGCGATTTTAAATCAACAGTGAACACATGTGCGTGTGCAAGTATGAACGCTTGAGTGGAATGGCTCGTGTATTCGTGTGTTGATCGTGTATGAACTTTTTGCAATCACCCGAAGCCATTCTCTGCTCCACTTCCGACGCACCTACCAACAAGTACCACCGTTACATCCCTCACCACTTTGCCAACTCCATCAAACTACCAGCTCGCTCTCTCTACTCTCCCGCTTACAGCGACATCAACTACCAGCACAACAACGACAGCAAGCAGTACAACCACAACATCAGTATGCTCCCTCTCCCATCTGATCTGCTCTTCGGCAGCTACTTCAACAACGTCCGCAGCATCAGCATCAACACTCACGCAAGTACAAAGCACCAATAGCAATACCCATAATGCACTCACTAGGCAAGAAAGCCTAAAACGCAACCGAGACAGACAGTCTCCCAACAGCTCAAACGAACAGACGGACACTAACAAAAAACATAAAAACAAAACTCAAAGTACTACACAAAAACACTCAAAGAGTACTGGCTGGACAAGCCAAAGTCAAACAACCGTTTTGAGATGCTAGCTCAAGAAGATGATGAGAGCGAACTACTCACTGACAGTGGGACAGAACCGAAAACAATCACACAAAATCAAACACAACAACGCAAACTTAAACCACCGCCCATCTATGTATGTCCAAAATGTAGAAAACTCATATGCTAGTGCAAAGGCCTTTAAATCACTACCCGATACGATATATGAACTAAAAGCACTCCCAACAAATGAAATTAAAATACAACCGCAAGAAAGCACTCACTACACAAACATAATAAAATTATTAAAAGATAAGGACACAAAATACTATACATTTAAGCCAAAAGATCAACGAGGCTTCAAAGTAATACTTCGCAACGTTCATTATGCTACAGACACAAACGAAATCATAACTGAACTAGCTGATCTCGGTCACGAAGTGCTAAACATACACAACATTCAACGTTATGACACAAAACAACCTCTTCCCCTATTCTCTATAGAATTAAACCAAAAAGATAATAACAAAGAAATTTATAAAATAGTAAGCCTTCTACACTGTAGAGTCACTTTTGAGCCACCTCACCAAAAACGGACAATCCCTCAATGCACAAACTGCCAAAAATATGTACACACAAGAAATTATTGCACAAAAGACCCAGTTTGTGTAAAATGTGCAGGTAAACATAACACAGTTAACTGCAAAATCAATAACCTTTCCGACAAAAACCAAATAAAATGTGCCCTATGTGGCGAAAATCACACTGCTAACTATAAAGGATGCGTGGTCTACAAAGCTCTGCAAATACAAAAATCCCCCACCCTGCGTAAAAAAGAACTCCAAACAACGCCAACGCCACCAGCAGACCAACAGCACAACACCGATATAAACAAACAAGTTACTCCAGAAATATCATAGGCACAAGCGCTAAACAAAACTATGTCTTTACCAGCGAGTCACGATCAGCCTCCTCTAACAACTAATACCAACCCAGCACAGCAACAAGATGACCTGCACGAACTAAAACAGATGATGAAACAACTAATTGCCCAAATGACAAATATGATGAACATCATTACCCTTCTTGTAACGAAACTTGACAAACAATAAACTAATAATTGCCATCTGGAATGCCAACGGACTGTTTCGTCACTTACTAGAACTACAATCGTTTTTTACTGAAAATGCAATCGACATCATGCTTATTTCCGAAACCCATGCCACTGACAAGACGTATATAAACATACCGAACTTCGATATTTATTATACAAATCACCAAAGCTCATGGCGGCACAGCAATCATAATAAAAATAACTCTGAAGTGCGTAGAAATGGACGGTTATAAAACAGAACATGTACAAGCGACTACAATCTGCATCAGAACTTCAACTGGTCCTATAAATATATCAGCTGTTTATTGTCCACCCAAGTTCAATAACACAAAAGACCAATACCTCGCTTACCTAAAATCAATTGGAAATCGGTACTTAGCAGGAGGAGACTACAATGCTAAGAATATAATGTGGGGATCAAGTATTACCAACGCTAAAGGAAGACATTTATACGAAGCCATTAAGGCGAACAACAACTGCATACTAAGCACAGGAGAACCGACATATTGGCCAACAGATACTAAAAAACTTCCTGACTTAATTGACTTCTGTATTACCAAAAATGTGACATATGAAAACTTAGCAATAAAATCATGCCTTGACTTATCATCAGACCACTCACCAATTATAATAACACTTCAAGATAGACCCGTCGAAAAAGTCACCACATCGCTGTACAACCATAAGACGAACTGGAATATATTTCGTGACGTACTACTAGAAAATATGGAAACAAGAGTCCCTTTAAAATCCACCACGGATCTTGACTCTGCAATTGCATATTTAAATGACAACATAGTAAAAGCAGTAACACAATCGACACCAGCATTAGACACCTCAACAATAAACAAAATCCCTGCTTTTGTTAGAGACAAAATTAGACAAAAACGCAAACTTAGGAAAATATGGCAACTCTCTAAACATCCCGACGATAAAACTAAATTAAACAAAGCCACAAATCAACTTAAACAAATTCTCCAAGAAGACAAAGATAATCGACTGAAGAAGTTCCTAAGCAGCCTTGAGACAACTACAGCTACTAACTATTCCCTATGGAAAGCGACTAAAAAACTTACTAAAGCAATCATACACAAGCCTCCAATAAAAACAAAATTCAACTTATGGGCAAGGACCAACAAAGAGAAAGCTGAAACTCTGGCTGACCACTTTAAAACAATATTTAAAAATAGCATGGACAATCAAAACATTGAGCTCCCAGTTCCAACTGAAAATCCAGACTACGCAATACAAAACACATCAAAAGCAGAAATAAAGAACTATATGAAGAAGCTTAAAGACAAAAAGACACCGGGATACGACCAAATAAGCGGAAAAATACTAAAGGAACTACCTGACCCTATAATAAGTTATATACGAGACTTCTTCAATGCGATTATTAGACTACAATACTTTCCGAAGGCATGGAAAGTTGCACAAGTTACAGCGATTCCTAAACCAAATAAAAACGCCACTATTGCAAGCTCGTACAGACCAATCAGCTTACTGCCTTCCTCTCCAAATTATTCGAAAAAATACTAGTAGTAGTAGCTCTTTATTGTTTTAAATTCTGTATAATGTAATGTACAATGTAATAAATTACAACAATGTTATATATAGAGCTTACGGCTATGGCTATATGCCGTCAGCCGTCTATTTCTGTACAATTTTTTTTTTTTTTTCAAATTCAATTTAACATTTCAAAATAATCTCTAAAAACTTTCATTCACAATTTTACTCCTATAATCTAAAGCTGCATTAATGTAAGCGATTATCACAATCCAATTACTACCGTTTAATATATCTAGTACTTCATTGAGGTTCAGCGAGGGTTTATTAAAATAGAGCATTCGGAGTTCTTTAAAAATTGGACATTCTCCCATAAAATGAATAACGTCCCCTTTCACTCTAAGGCTGCATATAGTGCATAGTGTTGTCTGCTGACTTTCATAGGGCACATAACATAGGCGTATTAGTTCTCCACGAGTTTTGAAGATTGTGCGTATGCACTCAGCACTGTATTTTTCGTTAAAATAATTTTTGGCCCCAAGGTCATAATTTAATTTGCTGTAAGCATCTCTTGTGACACTATTTCTTGCTTTTTCAATAAATCCTCCGCGCTCTTGAATATATAACTTTTCAATTATATTTTTCTGCCATGTTCTCCAGCTTTCTGAGTCGTTGAAATCTATGGGCTCGTTTAATTCAACCGCGAGCTCAGACCATTTTTCGAAGTACAATATCTTCTCAGTAGTTATGTACTGCATTAATACTTTTTGAATCCTACCGCCTCTCATACTCATTACTCGATTAACATAGTCAAAATGCAGTTGTAGCGTTTGTATATAAAGTGTCGGCAATCCAGTTTCGATATGTATCATATAATTCGGCGTATTCATTGGAACTCGAAAGAGACGTTTTATAAAATATCTTTGTAGTTTCTCTACTTCTTCATATCTATCAGCTCCCCACACTTGTGCTTCAAAAACTTTATGTTTCACCGATAGAGATACTTTTTGGTTTCCCATAACTTTTTTCCATGTACAATTTAAAGCCAATTTGGACTCCTTAAGTTTTTCCCTTAAGTGGTCATCAAAACTCGTATTGTATTTCATATGTACTCCTAGATATTTGTATGTCTTAACAACTTCCAGTTGTTCTCCATTTAAAAACCATTTTTCTTCGTTCTTTAACCTTTTTGCATGTTTTTTAAAAATCATGACTTTAGATTTGTTTATGTTTACGGTGAGGCCCCACTTTTCGCAATATTCTGTTAATTTGTTTATCATTTCTTGCAGTGTTTTCGGAGAGTCTGCTAACAAGACAATATCATCTGCATATAACAGTACTTTAATACTCACGCCAGCGATATTTATTCCACCAGAAAGAGCTTCATTTATATCATCCATAAACAACGCAAAGAGCATAGGGCTTAATATACAGCCTTGCTTTACACCTGTACATGTTGGGAACCATCTCGATATACACTTCCCATCCCATACTGTTGTCTCGTTTTAAGCATACAGACTTTGGAGGATTTTTATAATTTTTGTCGAAAGACCGAGGTTGCTAAGTTTGTAAAATAAAGCATTCCTTTGAATTGTATCAAACGCTGCTTTAAAATCAACATAAAATACATACAATTTAAGACCCATTGCAATTCGTTGTTTAGCAATACTTAAAAGAACAAAAATATTATCAACCGTTGAATATCCCTTCCGAAAACCTGCTTGAAATTCACTCAATACTTTGTTATTCTCCATCCAGTTGTTAATTCGGTTGTACAGGATGCTTGTAACACCTTTACTGATGCATTCAGAAATGATATTCCCCTGTAATTTTCAGCATTATTTGGATCTCCTTTTTTGAATAGGGGGAATGTTACAGATCTTTTAAAGCTATGTGGCGGCGCTGCATTTTCAAATATATAGTTATATGTTTCAGTTATCCGTTGTATGAATTCCGGGGTGGCATTTTTTATGAATTCAACAGGGATTCGATTTTCACCTGGGGCTTTATTATTTTTTAGATTTTTGAGGACTGCATAAATTTCTGATATTCTTATTGGTGCATCTAACTCTTCGTTGACAATATAAGGCAGTGCATAGCTGAAAGAATGTCTTTCTGAATTTGCATTTAACTGGACTTCAAAATGTATTGCTAAAGTTTCCGCGTCTACTTTCAAACCTTTTACATGGTCCGCTCCGTTTATTTTCCTCACTCCGCTCCAGAAAGATTTACTGTCGGTGGCATGCGTTACTGTCATTGCCATTTTATTATCATATGCTTTTTTCTTTGCTTCACATAATGTTTTGTAATCTTTTAGTACCTCTTTGTATTTTTCTAAATCTGAGAAGCCTCCAGTCTTTTTCGCTTTTCGAAGACATTTGAACGTTTTTATCCTCACGACTTTGCATTCAATATCAAACCATTCTTGTATACTTTTCTTTCTAGTTGTTGATCTTGTTTGAAATGGTTCTGCTGCTAGTTTTACACAGTTTTGCAATATATCATCACCTTCATTTGATGTGAACATATCCGTGTTATAAGGTCTTAGTGCTGCATTTAAATTGTTTTTATATAAATTGGCATATTGATCTTTCCAAACGAGTTTAGGTAGCAGTTGCATTGTTGTCTCATTTATTCTACGCTTGTCCAGACTTAATGTCACCTCTACCTGAAAATTTTCCATCATATCTAGCCAGGCGCCTTTAACAAAACAGTAGTCTATTGTTGATTTTGCCAAACCTCTGATAAATGTTAGTGTACCCTCCTTGTCACCAGCCATTCTGCCATTTAGAACTGTAACACCCATCGTATTACATATGTTCAATAATTGGTTTCCATTTCTATCTCTAACCGTATCCATTGCTTTTCTCTGGTCATATATATTATATCTGTGTATACTGGGATTAAATTCCAAGCATTGCTCGCCACCTATTCTCGCATTAAAATCTCCTGCCATCATCACATTTTCAGTTTCCATTAAAATATCACATAATGTTTCATAATCATTTTGCCAATTGTTACAATTTAAGTAAACCGGAATAAGGAACAACTTCTTACTTGACAGATTCATTTCGACTACAGTTGAACTTATTATTTTCGTATAAGCTACCTTTCCATGTATTTGAAGTTCCTTCCGAATACCATATAGTCGTCCTCCACTCGCTCGACCTCTATTTGCTACTCTTATTGCATATTCCCAATGTAATATATATTCATTAAACGTGTTTTCAAAATATTCAGACTTATTTTCTATGAAAGTTTCAAATAAAACAAAAACTTCAAATTTCTTAATATAATTTATAAAGTCCGCATTTTTTGACTTATTTGCTAATCCGGCTACATTATACGCTATTATTTTAAATGTGCATTTTTTTTTTGAGTTTCTAGAATCTTTTCCTTAGTTAAATTATGTGGTTTTTTGATTGATATTTCTGTTTTACAAATTTTCTTATGTCTGCATAATTAAGATTAATCTTCTGCATATTCTGTCCATAATTTGTTTGTAGTATGTATTCTGCCTTCAATTCTGCACACATTAATTCCTTATTTTGATTGAATTTCAGCCATTTATTCCCTATATTGATTCGATCATCCCTTACGTATATTTTAGCAGAAACATCAACAGCCAATATTTGACGTTTGATATGCATAAGCACTTGTTTATCTGCCTGCTGTTCTGCACTCAAATCTCTTCCGACAATTATCGAGGAGCCCTTTAAGTTCCGTGTATTTTTTAGTATATTGATTGTTGCATCGAAGGATTCAAAATCGGCTACCACAGTCATTTTTCCATCACGTTCAAAAATAGTTTTTGCCTCTCTGATCTCAGTGTTGTTCACACGTAGCGAGTTAATGCAAACCTTTTTAACCGCTTCTAGTGCAGATGGCTCTTTGGTTAAACCTCTAAACACCAACTTATTTCTTTTTTCTTTCATCATTAAATATTTTAAGTCTGCACGATACTGTTCTCTTTCTGATTTTAGCATTTCCATTTCTGTTTTCATCATTGCATTCTCCACGGTTAGTACGGTAACTTGCTCCGACAATTTCTCAATTTTTGAGGTAATGATTTCCAAGTCTTCTCTGGTGGGAATATTTTTCAGCTTTTCATCCAACAGATTAGACAACGCATAGATGCTCATGCCTCCCACTATGTCTTCATTCGGCGAGATTTCCAATGCCTTTCTTTTTTCCGTTCCCGATTCAGCTATTGTTGTTCCTTTTGGGGTTTGCTGACTCATCGGTGATCTCCACATGATGTATACACAGATATGATTTTAAATGTTAATTAATGTATTTATATTTTACAGACACACTCAAAACTTTTACAGGCTTAGGAGAGTCCCTCGCGGGCCAGAGATTTCCCTCGGGCTTTTTATCGATGGAGGTTTAACCGCCTCGACTCGGTCGGCAGTGCCCCGTTTTGTTGAGTACTATTTGACAGAATCGACCCGATTATAAAACAAAAGGAGTACCACATAGTACTGTATAGTACTATGTGAATAGAAGTGAATGTAGCCATGCAGACCTCTATAACGTACAGAAGGAGAAGTCGGAGACCCCCCAAAGTTACCTAAAGTATGATCAGAGTGACTAGAGAAGTCGATATACCCATGTCCGTCTGTCCGTCTGTCCGTATGAGCGCCTAGATCTCTGAGATGGTAAGAGCTAGAGCAACCAAACTTTCAGATAAGATCCCTTATTAATCCATAGGAGACAAGTTTATTTTATTTTTTTGATATCGGGACTACATTATATAGCTCCCATAGGGGTGTTTCAGAGGACCTCGAAAAAAAGCAAAAGTTTTAGATGGATAATTCGTTTGTTTATAAAGATATCATAACCAAATTTGGCAATCGGTAGTTTTTTAGAAACCCCCAGCACTGTACCAAATTTTATCAAAATCGGTTGACTATATCATATAGGTCCCATAGGATCGATCGGTCGAAAATTTGTTTTTTGTACAAAATTCGTTGTGTTTCGTTTGTTTGTGAAGATATTGTAACCAAATTTGGCATTAAGAAGTTTTTTGGAGTTCCCAAGCACTATACCAAATTTGATCAAAATCGGTTGACTATATCATATAGCTCCCATAGGACCAATCGGTCAAAAAATCGTGTTTTGTACAAAATTCGATGTGTTTCTTTTATTTGTGAACATACCGTAACCACATTTGGCATTAAGAAGTTTTTTAGAGTTCCGAAGCATTATACTAAGTTTGATCAAAATCGGTTGAATATATCATATAGCTCCCATAGGATCGATCGGTCGAAAATTTGTTTTTTGTACAAAATTCGTTGTGAATCGTTTGTTTGTGAAGATATTGTAACCAAATTTGGCATTAAGAAGTTTTTTAGAGTTCCCAAGCACTGTACCAAATTTGATCAAAATCGGTTGACTATATCATATAGCTCCCATAGGGCCAATCGGTCAAAAAAACGCTTTTTGTACAAAATCTGTTGTGTTTCGTTTGTCTATGAAGATATTGTAACCAAATTTGGCATTCGGAAGTTTTTTAGAGATCTTCAACACTGTACCAAATTTTATCAAAATCGGTTGAATATATCATATAGCTCCCATAGGGCCAATCGGTCAAAAAAACGTGTTTTGAACTAAAATCGTTGTGTTTCGTTTATTTGGCAAAGAAATATCTTTTGGAGTTTGTAAGCAATATATCGGACTTGATTGCAATTTGGTGGTACAGGGTATCCCAAAGTCGTCCGCGCCCGACTTTAACGTACGCCATCTTTTTTAATTGTAAAGCTAGATCCTAATTTAAAGGAGGATTAGAATTATGGCCAGGGGAAGTAGAATTTTTAGTCGATCGCTGCAACATGGCAAACGCAGAAACAGTGAGAGGGATTATAGATGCTCAAGTAGGGCCATTACAGGCGAGAATTGAGGTATTGACTAGAACTCTAGGGCGACAGACGAATGCTGACGCAGTTGCCGCGTATGAGGCACAGACCATCAACGAAGCAATTCGTTGTGACGAGTCACTGGACGTTATCAAATCCTTGCCTAATTTCAATGGCACAAATTCGAATGTTAGCTGGCGTGAAGCTGCTAACAACACAATGAAACTATATACGAGAGGCAGCCGCAAACATTATGCTGCACTAACAATTCCAATACCACCAAATTGCAATCAAGTCCGATATATTGCTTACAAACTCCAAAAGATATTTCTTTGCCAAATAAACGAAACACAACGAACAAACGAAACAAAACGTTTTTTTGACCGATTGGCCCTATGGGAGCTATATGATATAGTCAACCGATTTTGATAAAATTTGGTACAGTGCTTAGGGACTCTAAAAAACTTCTTAATGCCAAATTTGGTTACAATATCTTCACAAACAAACGATTCACAACGAATTTTGTACAAAAAACAAATTTTCGACCGATCGATCCTATGGGAGCTATATGATATAATCAACCGATTTTGATCAAATTTGGTATAATGCTTCGGAACTCTAAAAAACTTCTTAATGCCAAATGTGGTTACGGTATGTTCACAAATAAAAGAAACACAACGAATTTTGTACAAAACACGATTTTTTGACCGATTGGTCCTATGGGAGCTATATGATATAGTCAACCGATTTTGATCTAATTTGGTATAGTGCTTGGGAACTCCAAAAAACTTCTTAATGCCAAATTTGGTTACAATATCTTCACAAACAAACGAAACACAACGAATTTTATACAAAAAACAAATTTTCGACCGATCGATCCTATGGGACCTATATGATATAGTCAACCGATTTTGATAAAATTTGGTACAGTGCTGGGGGTTTCTAAAACACTTCCGATTGCCAAATTTGGTTATGATATCTTCATAAGCAAACGAATTATCCATCTAAAACTTTTGTTTTTTTTCGAGGTCCTCTGAAACACCTCTATGGGAGCTATATAATGTAGTCCCGATATCAAAAAAATAAAATAAACTTGTCTCCTATGGATTAATAAGGGATCTTATCTGAAAGTTTGGTTACTCTAGCTCGTACCATCTCTGAGATCTAGGCGTTCATACGGACAGACGGAAAGACGGACATGGGTATATCGACTTCTCTAGTCACTCTGATCATACTTTAGGTAACTTTGGGGGGTCTCCGACTTCTCCTTCTGTACGTTACATACATTTTCGGCTTGCACAAACACAATATACCCTTTGTACCATACGGTACAGAGTATAAAAACAGGCAATACGCCCTTCGAGTTTTTATAACCGGATAATATAATATTGTCTCTTTCTCCTACCGATTTACCAATTGCCTTAGCAAAGGCACATGAACTCGAATCGAACAACGTTGGAGCTACATTTGCCATGCAATTTAACCGCACTGGCAGTTCAAATAGATATTTCGAAAAATCGAACACGAATTTTTTAAGAGTAGGCAACAATAATCTTCAAAGGACATCGAATAATTTCCGCCGAACCGTGCCATTCCGCTCAAATCCAAAACCGGAACCTATGGAAGTAGGTAGCTCTGCGAACGTGGTTCATAAACCACTTCAGTTCAATAATTACAATAATTCATTCCGCCAACCTCACGGCAATAATAATTTCCACAATAAATTCCACGGACAAAATACACAGCAGTATAGAAACACATTTGGCCAGAAACCGAATTTCAATAATTTCCAACTGGTTGCTAAACGTCAACATCCCACTATCAGCCACAATATAAAGCGCAGCGTATCAACAATATTCAAGAGGGGGCTTTTTTAGACGAAGGTCTTACATATTCCGAACAATGCGCTCCACAGGATGAAGGGTTCGAATTTTGCTCGACACAGGAGCCACAAACTGCCATACTCGACCAGGCCTTCTGCCAGGACGAACAGAATTAGTTATAAGGAAAAGGGTCAAAACCATTCATGGGTACTCAATTACTTCCCACTACTATGGAATCATCTACTTGGCTTAAGGCAAAGATTCTATGAAATTGAAGATCTTGGTTCCGACCGAGAGGGCGAATGCCATAATTGACTTAAAAAAGGAAACATTAAGTTATCGCGGGGGGAACGAAAAATTGTACGTTATTGACACAATAAAAGAGGAGGATCTTAATAACGTCGAAAATGAATATATAGCAGTAGAAGGACTGAGAAATAGGATTATCAGAGAAATGGAGGATTCCCATTCGAAAATAAATGTGGCACTACACTTCAGGACAGATGTAAGGGCGGAAATCCGCACAATTGCTGAAACTCCCATATGGAGTAAGCAATATCCTTACCCCTTGTCCGTGAATGCCTTTGTAAACAAAGAGGTACAAAAATTGTTGGCGGGCAGTATAATCCGACCAAGCAAAAGTCATTTTAATTCTTCAATTTGGGTGGTCCCAAAAAAGGGTCTTAACGATGATGGATCATCAGATGGTCATAGATTATAAAAAATTAAACGAGCAAACAGTGGCAATCAAATACCCAATACCCGATTGCAATGTTATACTATCAAACTTAGGTAATAAAAAATATTTTTCAACTTTAGATTTAGAATCCGGCTTCCATCAGATATTGATGAAGGAGTCAGATATAGAAAAAACGGCTTTCTCTGTTATCAACGGAAAATACGAGTTTGTAAGAATGCCATTTGGCCTGAAAAACGCTCCAGGAATTTTTCAAGGAGCCATGGACAATATTTTAAGGGAATATATAGGAAAATTTTGTCATGTTTATATTGATGACATAATTGTTTTCTCAGCGTCGATCGAAGAGCACGCCGCTCATCTAGGAAAAATAGTGGAAACGCTAAGGAACGCCCACATGAAAGTATCCCTTAAAAAATCAAAATTTTACCAAGAAGAAGTTGAATTTTTAGGCTATAGAGTAAGTTATAATGTTGTAAGAACTGACCCAGAAAAAATTAAAACAATTCAGGAATATCTATTGCCAACCACCTTACGGCAGTTGAGAAGCTTCTTAGGAATGGCAGGCTATTATCGTAAATTCATCAAGGACTATGCTTTAGTCGCTAAACCCCTTACAGTTTATTTGGCAGGAGAAAATGGCAGGACATCCCAAAATATGTCGAAAAAAACGGAAATAATATTAGATGATAAAGCAATTGATGCCTTTAATAAAGTTAAGTTACTTTTAATAGATCAAGTAGAATTAGTTCAACCAGATTTTAGTGCTAAGTTTATTGTAACCACAGACGCATCAAATGTCGCGATAGGCGCGGTATTAAGCCAAAACGGGAAACCGATTACATTCATTTCTAAAACTTTGAACTCGACAGAAAGAAATTATACGACCAACGAAAAGGAATTATACGCCATAGTTTGGGCATTAAAAACCCTAAGGAATTATTTATATGGGGTGTCAAATTTAGAAATTCATACTTATCATCAGCCTTTAACGTTTGCAGTATCAAGTAGGAACCCAAATGCCAAAATGAAAAGATGGCATGCCTTCATTGAGGAATTTTCTCCAAAAATCATACATAAGCCAGGAACACAAAATGTGGTTGCTGATGTGCTTTCTAGGCAAATCTTGAACAACATATTTCCCACCGAACAAATATTGCATAACATTTCTGACGATGGGTCATTGGTCATTACATAGCACCAAAGAATATAGAACTACATAGAATGCGCATCTCGCCCAAATTCATTTTAGCGCTTGTTGGTACGGTTCTATTTTTAGAACACACACCGTTTGTAGGTACGGGCGGGCGGCACCAAACGATGCCACATGCTATTTCTATTTTTAGAGCTCGCAGACTCCGTTATTTTGCAAAGTTGTTGTCCTTCCAAAATATACAATGGACTAATTTTGACACATATTTTGTGTTGGTGTTGATGGGTCAGTGGTATGCGTGCCTGCGTTATTTTGCAATTATTTTGAGTTCAATTACAGATTTAGGAATTGTTAAAATTTTTTTATTTTTTAAATTTTTTGATCGGTTTTGCGTTTTAAATTTTTGGTTTTATAGTCTTTATTATGGTTTGTGTTTAGTTACGTAGAAATAATTTTTATTTTACGTTGGCTGGTGCTGCCCTTTTCTACCGCCCATTTACAGTGCTTCCGCAATAAAACCAAAATTAAAAATTCTATTATTTTATTTTTGTGATCCCTGCAGTCGCCAAAGAACCATTCGGGTGTTGCAGTGTGGCAAAGACGAATGATATGTTGATTAATTTGTAACTTCTCTGGTTCTGTCTTAAAGCAACTGTGAAAAATAATAATGTGTTTTTTGCAAGCTTCCATTAAACAATCGGAAGGTGGAAAAAGACGTCCGAAGTCTGATTTAGAGCAATAATTTTTATGGAACATAAATATTTCACTTGGGGCTGTAATTACTTCATCCTGTTTCCTTAGTTCCCTTTCGCATTTTTCGCAGTTTAGTTTCGGTATTATTTTAAAAGCAACATACCCCACGAAATACCTAATTGAAACTAATTCCAAGTTAATATTTTTCGAATTATTAAATTCATCCTCTAAAAAATAGTCCGAATTTTCAACTATACTAAAATCGAAAGATTGGGAATCAATCTTAGTCGCCTCTTCACTTGAAATACTATTTGGCTCATCTTGCAAAAATAGGGCATTCATTAGCACTGATGAATCTTCTGTAACTTCACAATTACTATTGCAACTTGCATGAACCATTTTCCAAGTCATTATTCTTGCAAGAGAGTTGTTAAGCTCAGCTACGGAAGGATTCGTGCTATTACCGCCTTTCTGTCTTATAACGTCAAAAGTATTTTCCAATTTATCTTGGTTTAACCGCTTTGTCAAGAGGAAAAATTTATTACAATTATTTAAAAGGACTTCATTAGCGAGCATAAGCACCGATACAAGAGTTAATTTTATGCCATCCAAAAAAAAAACGTGATTTTCCTTTTTGCTGTTTACAAATTTAACTTTTTCTATATACTGTATAAATTCAGAAATACACTTGTAGGATTGATTATTAAGTTGCAAAGCAGATCGATAGAAATTATCAGAATGCAGGGCTCCACTGTTCATGCAATCAAAAATTTGATCTATTTTAAGTATAAATTCAGCAGTTGATAGGGCGATTTCTTTCGAATTATTTATGAACCCAACTGTGTCGCAAATTGTTTTAATGGCAGCCTGAACTGTTTTACTAAAAATCTGAGTTGCAAATTTGACACGCATTTTCTCAAATGAGTTTGGGAATATATGCTGTTTTGTTAATTTTGGACACATTTTAGTTCTTGCATTATTCTCTTTTTCCCATAATTCTCTAACCACACTAAAAGTCGCCCTTCCATTGGGAGTTTCAATGTCACATTCCATCCAGTTATTTCTCAAAGACTTGACTAAGTGGGGGAAATCAAACATACAAAAAATTTTTTCATTTTGAAACTCAAAATATGGAGAATCTACAGTTGCTCCTAGATTTGAAAAGCATTTTCTGTTGGAAGAGCCTTGATCACACAAAATTACTTTAGCTGTTATGCCGAAACTATTAACATTTCGTCCATTGACAGTACCATTTGGGTATCCCCTTTCTCTTTGAGCTCGTAGAACATTTGCTTTATAGATTCAAAGGCACTATTTTTTAAGCCTGGCTGAAGATTTTTTATTGGTGCCCAACGGTTTACAGAGCTTATATGGGGCAAATTTATATGTAGCCTATCCCTAAGAAAAACATAAGTTGACTGAGACTTGTAAAAAATATTTTGGGCCAGAGTTTTTTCCTCTTCCGAATATTCTTTGGGTCACAACGTGAGGTTTTAGGGCGAAGGTCATAAGACGGAAAATCGAAATCCATATTATCAGAATCATTTTGCAAATTTAAAGTTGGAATTGCTTCCGATTTTAATTTTTTTTTCCCCAGATAAGTACTGCAAAAATGATTCTGACAAATGAAAAGAGTTTTTCCGTAATCATTAATATTAATTTTGCATTTTTCCCTCCAAATTTGCCCAATAATTTTATCCTGATTAGGAAATCTAAATAATTTAATATTCGCCTCTGTTCGTCTGGAATTACGGCATACACAGCAAAATTGTTTGCCGGACGGCCGCTTATTATTTAGACTCTCTCGATTAGCGCTCATGACTCACCACTTTAGCGTCACTCTAGTCCCCAAAACAAAGAATTCTTCTACAAACTTCACTGTTTAATAATCACAAATTTTGTATTAATATTTAATACGATTTTCACTGTTTAATATTCGCAAATATTGTATTTATTTTCAATCAGTTCTTCACTGTTTAATCACCAAACATATACTGATATTGCGCTAGACAAACTGAGTCCCGATTACCATTCTTTGAAAATCATACTACTGATTCATGTATTCATCTTTTACCTATTCATCGTTCGAAAATCATGAAAACATGGGTTTTCCAAATTATTGCCAGTGCAGGTAAGCTTAAAAGAATTTTTAAAATTGATCAATGTACCTGTTAAAAGTCAAGAACATTCATTGACTTCATCCACCCCCTTTTATTACTATTGACTTAACCAATCAAAACCAAAGATATTTAAAAATTTTATTACCTGCACTTGAACTTTTATATGTAGTTACCTGTTTTAAATTTTCTGTTTTTTTTTTCTTTTCTTTTTGGTCGGTTTTTCCTATATTTGTACAGGTATAAACATAATAAAAAAAGAAAGCTGACGAAATTGTAATTTATGGTGGGGGAATTCCCAAAAAGTAAACGAATTTTGACTACATGCGAATCTACATATGTATGTACCTATCTCTCTATCATTGACTGAAAAAAATATGCACACATAAACACACATATGAATGACTGAATCAATGTTTGTGTGTGCATGTCGCAAAATCCATTCAACAAATTGAAAGTCGATAGCAAAATACCCTTTTTCGAAAATTTTTCGTTTTTACATGCATTTGTTAGTGTGAAGCCAAACGAGGTTAGGAAGTGTCATAGCAGGCATATTCTCCGAAAGGGCATGGATGCTCAGAAACTAAAAATTTACAATTTTGGCTGGCGCTGAAAATATGAACATTGCTGACAGCCAAAAACGAAGTTCAGAGCCGAGATCAATTGCCAGCGCTCGTGAAATGCCTGTGCTATTTTTAGATTTTCGCGTTTCCTCTGCCAGCCGGTAAACAAGAGCTCTAAAAATTTTGCGCACAGGAATGAGAATGCAGTTTGTGTTCAACAGTATGAGAATCGATAGCAAAATACCCTTTTTCGCATTTTTCTCCTTTTTTACATGAATTTGTTAGTGTGAAGACAAACGTGGTTATGAAGTGTCATACCAGTCAAATGCTTCGAAAGGGTATGAAGGCTCAAAAACTAAAAATTTACAAATTTGGCTGAGGCTGAAAATATGCACATTGCTGACAGACGTTTGTTCTCTGCCCGCGGTTTATTGAGTGCACTGTAAGAAATTGTATTCGCATTCTTATAAGAGTGGTAAAAAATAATGAAAAAAAAGTTATGGTACATATGTATACTTAGAAAGAATTTAAAAATTGGTCAATATCAATATTTATTTTAGTTAATGATAGTTTTGATAATGCCTCCAAATGTTCGTTTGTTAATCGATTTCTCAGTTTCAGTTTCTCTCATTCACAAATATATGTGCTTCCAAAAATAGATAAAACTCGCATAACTTCGCTGTGGAGTAAGGGGTATTTGAAAAATTAGGAAAATATCAGTATAAAAATGATTTAAAAAGTAAAATTGAAAGATATTACAATGTAACTCTTTACCTGCGCAGGTAGGGGCGTAAAAATTGCAAAGTTACTAAACTTGGTCAATGGATGCAAAACACCCTTTGGTAGTTAACATTTGTTACTACTAGAAAAAAGATTGTATACAAGTGCGAATTTCTTCCAAGGGATTTGCCGAAAAATATCTATTTATGATGGCCACGATCAAGTTTGTTTTATTACCACCGGATTTTCCAAAAAATATATATTCCAATCATATGTTTTTACCTATAGCCACCATCTGTCTGTTATATACATTGCATAAATCTAGTACCAAAAGGTACAGGGCCATAACTAGTTTTTGTTTGCAAGCAACGCCTTAAAAGTCCCATTTAACAAGTTTCCTTAAAAATAGCGAAAGAATCTCATACCGATTTTTGTGAGTGCATGCTCAAACGAAAAGCAACAACAAATTACATTGATAATCTGTGGGCCAACAACAAATATACGCAAGGGTTGTTTTTGTGCACACGAGATCAGAGAGCAAAGAGAGTAACAGAGAGTAAGTGAGAGAACGCTCGAAATTGTTTTTGTAATTTGCATTGGCACTGGGTGATATACAGTTAGGGCCGTGCATGTACACGCGCATCGCTGCCTATGCCTAAGAGCCATTACAAAAACAAAAAGAGCCAGATGAGCAATGGGCCTGGACATCCCTGCATTAGACTATGAGTCGAACACGCATTCCATTAGGCCATTGCCACTGCGCGTGTCACAGTTGCAAAGTGTCATTTTCAAGCAAATGTAAAAATTCAAGCAATAGTTTCTGTGGGGTACTAATATCAGTACCCTACATAGTAAAATTTTTTTGTATGAGATGCGCATTCTATGTAGTTCTATATTCTTTGATAGCACCCAACACTCTACAGACAGTACCGATACATTTATTATTGCAGAGTCGTCTAGACCCTTGAATGAATTTGACTTAGAAGAATTCCCCTATAAAAATTTAGAAGAAGCTTTAGGGTTCGCTATCATTAGAATAGCTACTGATGAAAATTCGTTAGTATATAGTATTATTAGTTTACCAGCTATAAATCAGACTATTTGTGAAAAACTATTAATTAAACCCGTTAAGAAAAATAATACAATTTTAAAAATTAATTCTGAATATGTAATAATGATATATTTGAAATTAAAAAACATGTAATGAAGTTAAAACATTAACTATTTGCCAGGATAATTTACTAGATTTAAGTAACTCGAATTGTATTCAGCGACTTTTTACCAGTAAAAATCATAACTGCACTGCAATAAATAATCAACACGTACCTTCAGTAAAAGAACTTCACCAAGGAATAATCCTTTTAAATCAATTCGAAGGACTTATTGAAATTTCGAAAACAAATCGTATCACCTTTTGGGAACATATCTGATCCAGTTTCACAATGAAACAATAACAATAAACAACAGAACATATATTTCAAAGGAACTTTCAACCTTTAAACCCCTTCCAGCTGTATTGCAGTTATCAGCAAATAAATCTCATGTCGAAGAAATTCTCTCTTTAGAAATGATGAAAGATCTTCAAATAAATAATATCGATGAAATAAATTAAATTTCCACCAAAGGAAAATTGGTATTCTCATTTAATTTGGTCCTCTCTGTAATACTGTTTTTCGGCGTGTCTGTCGTATTTTCCAGACTAAGAACCAAATCTAATTCAAGTCTTAGCATTACCACTGTTGTTAACGAATGACCAGAACCACAGGCGTTGGATCTCCAGAAACCTTCTTGCCACAAAAAAAGTTGTGAATTTCGTAGCGTCAATGACCTGCCAGTCTATTGACAATCGGGACGATTGTTCTTACGAGGGGAGGAGTTAAGGTATCGGGTTACCCCGTTCGCGCTGCGCGCAAAAGCTTTCCCATGGATTGCTGACATTGCGTCTGGCCGAATCTAACTGCAAATTTCGGTTCCCACAACATGACAACAGAACGTGCAACGTGATCAGAAGTTGAAGTTATGCTTTCCGCTGACAGGTACAGTTAGTCTTAAGTGGATCGCGGACTTGCAAGTCGCACATTAAGTAATAAAAATAAACTCAGAAAATGAATAATAAAATGAAAAACATTTTTTTTAAATAAAGATGTAGTGAAGTGTTTAATTTGCATACATATGTATGCATACGTATATATGTGTGTGTCAGCACCAGCTCGTCGTCCCTATTAGTACTCCCAATGAATTAATGTTTTCAACATAAATTCATAGACCCTCCCTTAATAATACATCTTCGACAAAAGATCATAGATGTGCCCCAGTGTAAATTAGGTTGTTGCTAGAATTGTCGGAAGCAGAACATAATAAAATCATAAAATTAAAATAACTAAAATTAAAATACATGCAGTATATATGCAAATGCACTTGTTGCATATTCCCTTTAATCACTCTCTTCGCTTTGATCTGCTGCGTTAGAGCTCACTCAAGCGGGAGCTATTCAGGCATGTTTCCGATTTCGATTCCGAGTAAAAATGTCGTAATCGAAATGAATGGTGTTCTGGATTTCGATTCCGACAAAGGTCGAATCGTTTTGAAAAGTTTGGCTCTCAGCTGTCGAAATGAAAAAAAAGTATTTTGTTTAGTTAAATAAACGCATTAATGTCACTGAAATTAATTTTGTACTATTTTTTAATGTTTTAAGAAAATTTAGATGTGCTCAGTTGCACAATTGCAAAATTTGTCTATTAAAATTGTGTGTACATGCAAAACCAAAACGAGTGGAATGAAAGTAAGGTGTTCCGGATTTAGATTCGTTTTGTCTTCGAAAAGTTATGTGTTGCACAAATAAATTCGAAGATAATTTTATAATTGATTGCTTATAATATGTATATAAAATAAATTGTACAAAATTTGTAAATAAAGGCCTATACGCAGCTCGAAATTTTGTCGCACGGAATCCCAAATGGGTTTTTTTTTTATATGAAGTTTTGTCACTCAGAAAGATGTTGGCAAAAAGAAAAAATAAATTATTTAGTTAATTGTTCGGAAACATGTGGCAACTCTTTAATGTGAACTTATCAATAGATAGCCAGGCTGGCAATTTGGCGCACTTTTTAAACAAACAATAATAATCCGCATTTGTGTATTTATTTTTAATAATAAATTTTTGAAGGGGCAAAAAAAGAAACGCTAAGCGCTACCAACATAATCCAAACGTTGGCAAATGTTGGTAAATTTGCAAACGCTAATTTTGTCAACAACAGGAACTGCGGCTGTAAGAAAGAAGTGTACATTTTCAAGCGATGACTTGGAAGTCATCTGCTTGCATTAGATTGATATAACTAACCGCATGGCCTGAGCAATTGTGAAATGCTTCTGGGGAAAAAAACATTACAGGAAAAAGGAGAATATAGCAGAGAAGTACTTGAAGGCTCTGAAGCTTATGCTCAAAATAATTTGTTGAATAAAATAAAATAAACAGTTGGCGAAAATTTGTGTGTTACACTTATAAAATTAAAATGCGAACTATAAGCAACATAATTTTTTACTACGTATCCATTTTTAATTTTGCGCCACATAAACAACACAGCTGTTTCTGGCCTGAATGAAAACGATTCGAACTCCGTCTAAATCCGGAACACCAATTGTGGCATGCACTCGTTATGACTTTTAAAATCGAGTCGAAATCGGTAACATGCCTGTTTGTTTGTTACATTCTTTCTCTCTTGCTCAAATCGAGCTTTCGCTTGCAGCTGCTTGCGCTAGCCGAAAATCACTCCTAACAGATCACGCAATAAAAACACACGTTTGATTCGAAATAGCGCGGCCTAACTATTTAAATTGAAACAGATTTATTAAAGTTTGGCCAAAGGTGGCACAAAATAGTGTCTCCTCAAAACATTTGGTGAAGCCGACGTGATCGGTTTGGTTTCAGTTCGCAATATTTTTACAATTCGAGACACAATAATTACATATTCGCGTTAGTGGTGCAATTCGGTATCATTAAATTACACACAAACATATTTGCAGCGTCTTTTGGCATAATTCCATGTCAAAGTCCATACTTAAATTGTTTGTGCAAAATTTGTGTAAATTACATACATACATACATATTTGTTTCGCATGCTATGTACATCATACATACATTATAAGCACAGTGTCGAATTTTATGTACATCATCAAACATACATCATAAAAATAAATTCTAAATTATGTGGTAAATTTTACATTTATTGATAAATATTAGTTTAGAGTTGCTTTGGTTTGGGTATGCGATAACAGAGAGGGGGTTCTGGTTTAGTAAAATGGAAGAACGGTGAGGGATAAGGCTGGGCAGGATGCTATTATATGCGTAATGTTTATGGGGGAGTTGTTACATAGTGGACAGGTGTTACTAAGTGTTGAATCAATGTAGTGAGCATTAGTTAATTTTGTATGACCAAGCCGGATTCTTGTAAGTTTTACTTGGTCAAGTCTTGAAAGATTATTATAATTAATGGGGTAAGTGCTATGGCTGTTGTTTAATAGTCTATACCAGTTCGAAGAGTGCTGAAGTAGAGTTTTATGATTATTATTGGATTATTTTTTTAGGAATGAAGAGACGTCGTTGTAAGAAAGGTTTGGAGTATATATGAGGGGAAGATTAGTAGCAGACTTCGCTGATCTATCAGCTAATTCGTTGCCTGAAATGCCAGAATGGCTAGGAACCCAAAGTAATTTAAGTTTAGGGAATTTGTTCATAATAAAGTATCTGATTGAAACGGCGTAAAAGTTGCTATTGAATTCATTAGCAATAGCTTTGATTGCTGAGAGTGAGTCAGAGCAGATGATAAAATTGCCACGTTTATTTGAAACTATCTTTCTGCCATTTTGGCAGGCTGGTGAAATGCAAATTATGATAATTTATTAAAAATGCTTTTTAATATTAAAATATCAATCTTTTTATGAGTTGTTTTAGAGCATCAACTATTATTAAGGTAGGGTTTTATGAATTTATGTAAAAAACATGAATTAATTGGGAGAATTAATAAGGACGACGAGCTGGTGCTGACTCGCGCATAAACACATATGTATATACATATGCATACATACATAAGTATATGCAAGAGCCACAAGCTGTTTGGATGTTCGTTGATGTTATGCTAAAGTGCTTCGAGTCCATTGGACCTCACCGATGCCTAAAAGCCACTGGGTTAAAATTAACTATTTGTTTAATTCGATGGATGCTACATTAAAATAATGTCACCAGCAGTAGGAGTTATTAACCACCATAATTATTAAGTTGGTTTTTTAACAAAATTAAAACTAGAGCTGCAAATTTACTTATGTCAAGCACCGCCGTATCGTCAGCGGTGCTGTCATAGGATCTGAAGTCAAAAAACAATATGCTGATGTTTTACTGAGCCACAATTTGCCTTTGTTTATTAAAATGTAATAAATAAAAATACAAATTAAATCTATAAAATTGGTTTCTACTTTTTTCCCTCATCAAACTAGAAGCTCCGACCCTATGGTTTAGTTAGCCATAAATGGCCGCACATTTTAAATTATGTGCAAGTTCCATAAACATATGAGGTTTTGGCGCCTTGTTTCGAATTGAAAATTACCAGTCTTTTTCGTTGACATTGTTTACATTTTCGCAGCGAATGAAAAAATTTAGAGGTGCACAGAAAAATAATCGAGTAATTTCTCATCGGGACACAATAAGATAGGAACATCTCCACAAGATGTTGGAATGATGTAGAAATTTTCGGAACGGCAAAAGATGTTAGATGTGTCCCAGTGTAAATAGGCTATTATGTACATTACCATACATCAGTGGTCGGCACGGCCCTATCTCGCGAGCATAGGGTTTAGCGACGTCGACAAACGTCATGTGTTATACATAGGTCTCCCATCGCTATTTTTAAACAAAGCGAGAATTTCAAAATTCAAAAGCGGGAAAAAAACGGGAGTTTTTAAACAATGATTTTTTGTTAACATGAGTATGGGGATGCGAGTTTGTTTATTAGGGCCACATGAATAATCTTACCAAAATTGGTGATTGTAGGTCATTTTTTTACCATAATTACGTGTAGTCAAAGATAGATGCAGTTCATTGGCAAGGGAGTGTGAAATTAGTAAATTTTCGACTATAACTTCTGTTTTATTTGTCCGATATTGTTAATTTCTAACACACAGATACATGTTATTACGACACATCTCTATGCTAAGTTTGAGATAAAAATCACCGAATCACTAAACCAAATTTGATCAAAATGGGTTGACTGTATCATATAGCTCCCATAGGACCGATCGGGCAAAAAATCAATTTTTGTAAAAAATTCGTTGTATTTCGTTTGTTTATGAAGATATCGTAGTCAAACCTCACATTCAATAGTTTTTTATAGATCCCAAGCACTGTACCAAATTTGATCAAAATCGGTTGACTTTATCATATAGCCCCAATAGAACCGATCGGTCAAAAAAATTTGTTTATTACAAAATTCGATTTGTTTCGTGTGTTTATGAAGATATTGTAACCAAATTTGGCAAATAACTATCTTTTAGAGTTCTGAAGCAATATATTTAATTGCAATGTGGTGGTACAGGTAACAGGTTAACGTACGCCATCCTTTTTTTTATCAAATTCTTGTTTGAGGAACAATTGTCCTAAACTTTGAAAGATAGATTTGTGTTCTTGATACCGACTTTTACGCTGAGTTATGAATGTGTCGAGGAACTGAATGAGGAATACAATTTTATAATAATCTTCTATATTTTTTTCTTCAACTTTGCAACAACGAGGATATTTAGTTGTGATCTCGTATATGGAATAAATTTCAACAACATGTTCATAAATAACATGGAAAGATGAATATGCATTCATTCAAAGCGTCATCTGCTAATTTGATAGCTTCGCCTAAATTTTGGTTTTTCGTTGCATTTTGTGAAGTATTACGTTTATTCCACGTTTTTTTTTTTTTTTAAACGCCTCAATCACAGCTGGCTGCAATTTGATGTACGTTAAGATTGCTTCATGAGACTGAGCCCACCTTGTAGAGCATGTAGACTTCAGTTTGTCTTTCTTTTGCTAACTTTTTTTATTTTGATAATTTCTTTCTTCAGAATGTCCTGTCTTTTAGGACAGTGGAAAAATGTTTCAATTGATCCGATAGTACGCAATGCGTTTTTATTCGAAATACTTCGCAAGCTGCATTAAGAACCAACATGAAGCTATATGCAGCGCAATGTACATCAATTGTAAGGGGGAAAAACGATCTCAGATGAGCCTGTACAACACTAAATTTGACACTCATTGCTGGAGCTCCGTCGAATCCTTGACTATACATGAATGAGCAGTCCAAGGAGTATCAAACTGATAGAGGCGAACACTCGCACAAAAAGTTCTCGGTGGCACAGAAAATCGTGACGGTTTCGGCCCTTGTTTTGTGTTACGTTTGCGAAACGAAGAGAATGAAAGAAAATGTGTACAGTCAGCTGTTGGCTGCCGTTTTTGTTTTGATCTTGTCTGCATATTCATATTCGCAAATGAAAACAAAGCAGTAGCAACGCAGGCAAAATATGTTGTATACATTTGTAGGTTGTTAATGCAAAGGCTTGTACATGTGTATGTGCAAGAAGTTGTTCATGAAACTGTTGAAGCTTTATTGACGAAAATGTTGCCGTCAAAATGTATGATTTTTATTGAATAAAACAAAATACTTTTTAAACCCTGTACTAAAAAGCTTGCATTTATTTAGCTGACATTGTTATAGAAAATTAATTAAATTTAGTTGCATTCTTCTGCTGCATACCAAAGAATATAGAATTACTATTTGTATATATTCTTTGCCCATACATAATTAAATATATATGTAATACATACATATATATATGTATATGTATGTACCTAGCAGAAGCAAATGACCAATGTTGCCGAATTTCTTATAAGGTACGTTGTTTAACAATGCAAATCAGACGAGCAAGGTTGCCGAGTTTCTGCTATGTGGGGAACAGGTACATATACATATGTATGTGCGTTCATAGTTTGTGTGCAAGTGTGTATGTGAAAGAATTCGTTGCCATGAAGCTTGTGAAGATGTGCCGTCGAAATGTATGATTTTTTTTTATGCTTAAAATCAGCGGTGGGCACGCCTTGGCTCTTTTTGCTCCGAGTGCTCTTTCCGTTATGTCAGACGCACACGAGAATTTAAAAAAAAAAAACGCAATTTGCGAGTTTTTTGGCCTTACTCGACGATGCTTAGGCAGTGTACTCGCACAAGCAATCGATGGCGACTCGAATAGTTTACAATAACAAATTACACACAATGTGGGCAATCGCTCGGCTTTATGGTTTTATGGCCCTACTCGAGAATTGCTTGTGGGACCGTAACAGGACTTTTTTCTTGATGTTGTTGTAGGCTCTTTCCGTTACTTTTCGTGCCCACCGCTGGTCATAATGATAAAATTATTTGTAAGAAAGAAAATTTGTTAGATTTAAGTAATGACAACTGCATTACTCCGCTTTTGAGAGGTAAGACGCCAAGCTGTGCACTGATAAACAACCATCACATACCGAGCTACGAAGAAATAAGGCCGGGAACCATACTGCTAAACGATTTCAAAGGCGACATACTGGTTGATAATGAGACCCTAAAATTGAGCGGGACTTACGTCGTAAAATATCACAATTCGACACTCGTCATTAACGGCCAAGTTTATAAAAGCAAAGAAGTTGAAGTGGCTGACCCAGCACCACCGTTATTATAGCTGGTGGCCGAAAAAAATATTCTTGACGAAATACTCTCATTGCAAATGATGCGAGAGTTACATATAAATAATACAAAAAGTATTTCCCTTATAAAAGAGGAACAACAGAGAAATACGATTACGGGCCACATGCGTGGTACTTTACCATTTTCGAGGAGCAATAAAAGACAGAGCCATCCCCGCACAGAGCCTAAGAGATGCCGTCGAAGAGTCGGATCCTCAAATACGCTACATTATAACGACCGAGGACGTTCGCGCTTAAGAGGGGAGGAGTTAACGACACACATTGTATTTCTAAATACAAAAAACTACATCACTCACCACTCCGTAGTAATCCAACACAAGCAACTTGACTCTAGTCACAAACCGATTGATTCATGTCGAGTGTGACCCGTATCAATCAGCATATACTTCAATACAACACAGTGAGCCTATACTTGAATAGGACACCAGACGACCCTTCTTCAATAGGACACATGTACGCCTATGCTTGAACAGGACACCGAGCGTCGCAAACGATTCATCTCGTAAAAGCAGCGCAGCCAACGGCAACATCAGACAGCGGCGTCAATACAGATCTTCTATAAATACCAATGGTAGTCGATTGAGCAAAGCAGTCTGTCCCCAGTATTTTAGTCGATTTGAACAATAGTTTTGAGTTAGATTTAGTGAAAGTATTAATAAAAGTTTTTTAAATAAAAAACATTAATTTCTTTAATTTATATAACTGAATCAAAATATAACTCTAATGAGAGTAAAAATAGAGACAGGTTATGTTCGTTTTTGCAGAACCTATATACATATATGTCGATTTCTAGAGAAGCGAAGCAGGTACGATTTTGAGGTTTGGCAATTTTGAATCTGGGGGTTATATAGAACAACTCAACAAGCCGTTTTCCGAGGGTCAAGTCCATAAAACCTGCCGCTCCTTGAGGAGGGGTGTGAAGTGGGAGATGAGTTAGGGAGTGAGCCACCAGCATCCTTTGGAGCAGGCGATGGAATATTTTTTATCGAACTCAGGCGAGAATTGAATCTTTTATTTGTTTGAGAAAGTATGTTTGTCATTAATGTTTTTTGGTTTGCTCTTCTGTGAATGTGATAAATTAAAGGTATGCCAATATTGTCATTAATGTACTCAATACTCAAAATATTCCCTACTTTCAAAAAAGGGGCTCTAATTTCGTTATTTTCAGTTTCATTTAAGCAGCGTAATATGTGTTTTCTTATTAGACCGATTATAAAAATGACATTTCTGCAAATTTTAGCTGTATTATATAGCTTTAAATTCGAATAATAATGGGTGTATGAGCTCTCTGGCGTTCTAAATAGAGATGTGTAGGATCTCAAAATCTTTCATTCCATCCTCCTGAGTTTTCCTATGTATGATGGTGCAATGTTAAACCATATCGGGGAAGCGTATGTTATAATGGGTCTTATTAAGGCCAAGTACATGATAACTTTAACGCGTTTCTCTAGATACCTGCAAGAGAATAACCTTTGGTAGGCCAGCATGGTAGGTCTTCGAGAGTTGGTTATTTATATGATCATTAAAATACAGAATTTTATCCAATAACACTCCTAAATATTTCACTGTGCTCACCAGTTTCATCAGATCGCCAGACTCATTTTTTTTAATACATGCATCTGTGTGTAAAAAATGAACAAAATCGGACAAATACAGCAAAAGTTATAGTCAAAAATGTGGTACAGTCGAGGCGGTGCCCGACAGTGGAATACCCTGTACCTTTTGTGTCAAAAAAATTTTTCCTGCATATTCCATCTAAGAACTTTCCAATTGGAATTTATTTTTTTTTGGTAAAAATCGATATTTATGCCTATAAGTTCCCTAAATTTTTACCCATTTTGATGAAACTCGAATGTTACAACAAAGAATTTATTAAAAGTATACGGGGTAAGTTTCAAGTTGGTATGTTGAGGGGTGTGGGAGAAAACACGGTAAATGGATTGCGGGGGGTGGGGGGACCGCATCGATAAAATTTGGATGTGGATTTGTTCATTAGAGCCACATGAATGAGCTTACCAAAAATTGTGATTCTAGGTCACTTGTAGCCATAATTGCGTAGAGTCAAATATTGACGCAGTTTATTGGCAAGGGGAGGTGAAATTTGCACATTTTTGACTATAACTTCTGTTGTATTTATCCAATTTTGTTCATTTTTTACACATAGATGCATGTAGCTACAACGCCTCGCTCTGTTAAATTTCAGGTGAAAATACTTAACGGTGTGGCTAAAAACCGCGAAACTCTACTGCGGGGGAACGGGGGAAGATATTGACATGATTCAACAAACTTCATCTGCTTAGGAAATATGCGCACCAGCTGGTAAAGTTTCGTGTCTCTAGCTCTTATAGTCTCTGAGATCTAGGCGTTCATACGGACGGACGGACGGACGGACGGACGGACGGACGGACGGACATGGCTCAATCGCTACCCGAGGTTATGATAAGCATTTTGGTATAAAGGACTTGGGGTCTGCCACGCCTCCTTCTGTCCGTTACATACATTGCACAAACCTAGTATACCCTTTGTACCTATAGGTACAGGGTATAAAAATGTACAAATTTCACCACCCTTGCCTATAAACTGCGTCAATATTTGACTCCTCGTAATTATGGTTACAAGTGACCTAGAATCACAATTTTTGGTAAGCTGATTCATGTGGCTCTAATGAACAAATCCACATCCAAATTTTACCGATGCGGTCCCCCCACCCCACGCAATCGATTTACCGCTTTTTCTGCCACACCTCTCAACATACCTACTTAAAACTTACCTCATATACTTTAAATAACTTTTTTGACGTAACATTCTAGTTTCATCAAAATCGGTAAAAATTTAGGGAACTTATAGGTATAAATATCGAATTTCACCAAAAAAAAATTAATTCCAATTGGAAAGTTCTTAGAAGGAATATGCAGGAAAAACTGGATTTACAATAATCAAGTGGAAAAAGGAAGTTCATAGAAAAATTAAACATTACATATACATATAAAAAAAGCCAAAAGAGCATCAATGACCAAACAGGTGCCTCATAATGCAGGATTGGTCATGGATGCTCGAAGAGGCAAGTCAAGATGACTTAGAATAGAAGACGTAATAGAAGGAATAGACCGTTCAAAAGAAAGGTAATTAAAAAGGCTATTATAATTAGAGCATTAGACACGGAAAGGATCATGCAGAGCAAAATTTGATCTACAAAGTTGCAAGGCTATGGGGCGATAATTACGAGTAACTCTGGTAGGTACAACAAAAGTAACTTTATTAAGAAGTTCAGTAGAATCAATAAGGCCGAGTAATAGCTTATGTAAGAAAAGTACACCGTGGCATGTTCTACGGTTATTTAAGGAGGTCAGCTTTAAAAGGCGAAGTCTGGAGAGAACAATTTTTTAGGATCACTACGGAAGTTAAGCCTACAACGGGCAAGATAATTATTGTAGCATGTTCTATTAGGAAGAATAAACTTGCTGCGTAAGATAGAATACTTATAGAAGTCGACTGTAGAACAACTTTTCTTAAATCTTTTATATAAAGAAGACTTACGATTTTTTAAATTAGACAGACTTGGCGTAAGCCAAGCCTTGAAATTTCGAAATCCGCAGAATCACTTACGAATACAAGATCAAGCATTTTATTAGAGCAATTATGTATGAAGTTAATTTGGCTCAGAGAGTTATCAATTAATCCAGTTATAAAGTCATGCTGATCAGAATAAAAAAGAGAATTAGATGCAGATTGAAGTCACCTAAAACAACTAGCTGATCTCTAATACCAATAGTATCAGCCACCATACGAATGGCAGAAAGATGGTGGAATTTACGAAAATTTCAAAATCAGAGACAGACGAATTAAGCCAGGTTTCAGAAAAGGCAATAACATGCGAATCAAAGTCTACGCTAAAAGTCTAATAAGCTTAGAAAGAAGCCCACGAAATTTCTGATAATGAATGGTAAGGTTATAATTAAATCTGATCAAATTTGGAAGAGTGCAGGGGATCTCTAAAAAACTTCCGAGTGCCAAATTTTGTTTGCGATATATAATTATATATCACAAACAAATGAATTATCCATCTAAAACTTTTTGTTTTTTTCGAGGCCGGCTGAAACACGCCCATGGGAGCTATATAATGTAACCCCGATATCAAAAAAATAAAATAAAGTTGTCTCCTAGGGAATAACATGGGATCTTATTTTTTGAAAGTTTGGTTGCTCTAGCTCTTACCATCTCTGAGATCTAGGCATTCATACGGACGGACGGACAGACGGACATGGGTATATCGACTTCTCTAGTCACTCTGATCATACTTTAGGTAACTTAGGGTCTCCGACTTCTCCTTCTGTACGTTACATACATTTTCGGCTTGCACAAACACAATGTACCCTTTGTACCATACGGTACAGGGTATAAAAACTAGCAATATTTTAATGAAAATTAAATGTAAACAACATGTATGTATGTACTTATAAAAAGATGCAAGACTGCGGCAGCCATGTCACCTGTTTTGTATCAAACAAAAATTTCGCGTCAGCAAACAGAATTTAAGTACATATTTAATCAAAAGAACTTAATGCTAAAAAATATATTTATTGCAGGGGAAATCACAAAAGCAGCGAGTAGGATATGATTCTTCCATAATCTTACGCCTTCTTTTAGCTTCAAAACTACCAATTGAGTAAATAAATGACATTTTTGCAATGTTTTGCAAATTTTTAACAAATGGCAGTCAGCTGGTTACACCACAACATATGTGAATTTATAGATATAAATGAGGGAAATATACAAGTGTATCGAAAATAAAAAAGGAGATTATCGACAAAAAATTCGGGTTCCGGAGCACGCAAAACCGAATCCGAACAAAATTGTTCGGTTTGGATTTCTCGGTTTCCGGAGCACGGCTGATTAATTTTGATTTGTCGCATATTTATCTACAAAATAAAATTATCCGTACAATAATATTAACATTTTTTCAAAAGTTATTAATAAATCGCCGCTAAATCAGCCATTTCTCCCACTATGCAATGGCGTCTTAAATATATATTAATGTCTCGCATCCGATATTTTCTGTATTCCACAATATTTACCCAATAGAACCCAGGTACAGTACACCATGAAGCTGAGAAAATTTTACTTTTTGTACTTTTTGCAATAATGCCCGTTGTTTCTGTATTTTTTTTTTAATTTTGATAAACAGCCACAAATTATTTTCATAATCGATCGGACTTAAAGAGGCATGAATTAAACTGTACGAATAATTTTTTTTCTTGGAGTAATTTATGGTCAAAAATGTATGGTTTGAAAATGAGGAAAAATTTCATATGAATTAATCGAAGGGTAGGCAATTCAATTACCTACAGTTTGGTATAAAAATTATTAAAATCAGTTTAGTATAAGCTAAGATATTTGCTGTGAAGTAGATACACTTTTTTGTCTTAAGGCCTGTATGGGATATCCCAAATGGGATTTTTTTTTTTATATGAAGTTTTATCATTCCGTGCGAAATTTTTCATGCTGCGTACAGGCCTTTAATGTGAAAAATGGTTTTCCGCAATATCGCGAAATCCGTTCCATGAAAAATTTTAAGTCTGCATTTTCGGTTTTAGCAAGCCATTTTACTACGGAAACGACTAAAACATGTTGAGGATTCATTTCACTATAAATTGATCACGGTAATTCCAAAAATACAATAAAATATACATTAATTTTTTTATTTTTTTATTACAAATTGATCCGAAAGAAGTATGAACAAAAATAAATGCACAACACGAGTTGATAACAAAAGTTGTAATAATAAGTGATTGCGTATGTGGAGGCTACACTTGTAGAATTACAGCAGCTTGCAGAAATTTGTAAAATCTTGGGATAGAAATCATTCCAAAAACTAATTCTATTATTATTAGCTAGATTGTAAGTATTAAAGCTTTCGTCAATTAATAAATACGTAGTGGTATCCTGAGTAATTGTATTCCATTTAACATATACATTAGACTTTGTTGGATTTGAGGATTTTGCGAAATTTGCCCACAATGTCATTATAATATCAGCAATTTTTTTATCACTTGAGTTCCATTCTATATGTATCATTGTTCATATATGGAACACCCCAAACAAACATTTGGTCAAAATATTTGGGCACTCCTATCCATTTTGGAAGTTCATAAAAAAATGACTTTGACCTAAATTTAAACAAGTAGCTATAAACATTTTGGTGTTTGCTTAATAGATTAACATAAAGTTGCAATGGGGCAATATAATATTTTTCATTATGCGCGTTTATAAACTTATTATTAATATTTGTATTTATTACATTAAAATCTGAATATATAAAATTGATTGCATCTGATATCAATTCGAAGCTTGTGCACCATTCTTCAGTTCCTAAAATGTTATGAATATCGTTAATAGCAATATCGTATAGGTTAGGTTAGGTTAAACCGGTTGACCCCTGGGGGGGAGTCACACATAGACTACATAGTCCTTAGTGGAGCCGGAGGATGCGGCTGGTGTACATTACGTTAGTTGTCAATTATGCGCGTGTGCTTGGCGAACGCCAGAAGCCTTTGAGGTGCCCTTTCGGCAGCCTCTTCCAGTGAGGTAAGCCAGGGTTTTCCTAGGTACTTAAGTCTCGATGTGCATAGGGCGGGGCAGCGGCAGATGAGGTGCTCCAGAGTCTCTTTGACATCTGTCTCCCTACACTTCCTGCATTCGTCGCTGTTGGTAACGCCTAGCTTCTTAGCGTGAGCTGCGGTCAGGCAGTGACCAGTAAGTATGCCCACTATGAGTCTGCAGTCTCTTTTTGGGAGTTCCAGAATATATAGCTACCTTGCAGTTCGTTGTGTTGTGCCACCTTCTGTCAGATCTGGCTACCGCGTCTTCTTCTGCTCGGTGGTTAATCGTCCTTAATGGAATCTTTAGATCCTCAAGTGACGGTTGTCTTGATTCAGCCCCTTCCTTTGCGAGCCTATCAGCTATTTCATTTCCCTCAATGCCCTGGTGGCTGGGAACCCAAAAGATGGACACCTCCTTCTGGGTGCTTAGTTCATCTAGTGTGTCCCTGCTTGCCAGTACACTTTTGGAATTGATGCTGAAGGCTATCATGGATTTGATCGCCGCTTGACTATCAACAAATATGTTTGTTCGGCTCTGCTCTAGGGTAAGCGCCAGTTCTGCAGCCTTCTTTATGGCGAATACCTCCGCCTGGAAGATGCTGCAGTGGTCCGGTAGCTTGAAAGATACCTCCGTGGGTGGGTCTATACAGTATACCGCGGCCCCAACGCCTGATTCCATTTTGGATCCGTCTGTGAAAATTTTTATGGCTCGTTGGTCCATACCAATTTTCCAGTCATCGGGTCCCATTAGAGTGAGTGTTCTGGAGAAGTTGCTTACTGGGGTCATATAGTCAGTGCTATTAGGTGTTACCTCTGCCACTTTGCTGTGCCCGTAGTTCGCAAGGGCCATATTCCCTGCTGCACAGAGACGTTGCGCTGTTTTCTGTGCTAGTAGTCTGGCCTGAATGTCTAGGGGGTGGACTCCAAGTATTGCTTCTAGGGCCTTGGTTGGAGTGGATCTCAAAGCCCCCGTTATGCACATCAGTGCACGTCGTTGGGTCTTTTCCATTATTTGTAGGTATGTGGACTTCTCTGTGGCTCTCCACCATACCAGAACTCCGTAGAGTAGTACTGGTCACACGACTGAGATGAAGATCCAGTGCATTAGTCTTGGTGACAAGCCCCACGTGCTACTTAGCATCTTCTGCGATGCATACAGTGCATTTGTGGCTTTCTTCACCCTTTCCTCAACATTGGATTTCCAGCTCAGCTTGCTGTCCAGTACTATTCCTAGGTATTTCACACTCTTTTTGGGTTTGAGCGGAGTGCCGTTTATTGATGGCGGAGTCCATCGCGGTACCTTGTATCTCTTGGTGAAGAGAATTAGGTCCGTCTTGTCCGCGTTGATGCTGAGCCCGGCTTCCGTGGCCCACTTCAGTATCTCCTTTAACGTACTGTCCATGACCGAGCTGATCGTCATAGGACATTTACCCACGATAATTATGGCTATGTCGTCCGCATAGGCAGTTATCCTTGGGGCTTTCCGTTTAAAACTGTGTAAGATGTCGTTTACCACTAGATTCCATAGTAAGGGCGACAGTACTCCGCCTTGCGGCGTGCCTCTGTGTGCCTCTTTTATCATGGTCGTGGTTCCCCATTCCGCTCTTATTTTCCTGCAGCTCAACAGGCTTTGTATCCAGGAACTTATGGCCTCCTGAGATACCTTTGGTTTGAGGCATCGCATTATAGCTTCAGTGGATACATTGTTGAATGCACCGGATATGTCAAGAAACGCTCCCAGGGCGAAATCCTTGTGATGTAGGGCTTTTTCGATGGTAGCTACTATGGAGTGCAGCGCTGTTTCCACCGATTTCCCTTTAATGTATGCGTGATGGTTGGGCTCAACAAGTTGGTTCATGCCTTGTCTTATATATTGATCCAGGAGTTTCTCGAGAGTTTTGAGCAGAAATGAGGTAAGACATATTGGTCTGTAGTCTTTTGGCTGCACGTGACTGCATTTCCCTGCTTTTGGCAGGAACACAACTCGTGCTGTCCTCCAGGATACAGGAACATGTCCGTGTCTCAAGCATGCTTTGAATATGGAGTCCAGCCATGGCGTGACTTTGTCTTTGGTCTTCTGCAGTATGGCCGGAATTATACCGTCTAGGCCAGGGGATTTGTAGCTCGCGAAGGAGTCTATGGCCCACTGGATCTTGTGTAGTGTGATTACGTCCCCAGGTACGATGACCTGTTGGCTGGAACGGTTTGTTATTGGGTCGGATGTAAGGATATCTCTACATCCTGGGAAGTGCTCGCCTAGCAGGGCGTCAGTCGCTTCCTTGCTGTTTTCTGTCCACTGTCCCTCGTTCGTTTTCAGTTGGCTCTGTATGGCGGGTTGACTCGATAGTAGTTTCCTGAGTCTTGCGGTTGCTGTGACCTTCTCTATGCCGGAGCAGAAGGATCTTCATGAGTTTTTCTTGGCCAGCCGGACCTGTTTTTTGAAGTCACGGAGTCAGACCTTATACTCGTCCCATACAATATCATCATCTGCTTGCTTTGCGAGTTTGAAGATATCCTGTAAGTCGGTACGTTGTGCCTTCAGTCGCGGGTTCCACCAGGGCGGCCTGTGTCTCCTTCTATTGACTGTCGTTTTGCACGAATCGTTAAAGGCTTTTGTAAGGTGATGACATAATGTCTCCACGGACTTCTCAATGTCATCTGTTGATGTTATCGTTGGTGGTGGTGGGAGTTTCCTTGCCACCTTGTCTTTGAACATCTCCCAGTTGGTATTCCGGGGATTTTTGTATTCTTTTTTTGTCACTGCACACGTAAATCTCGCTTTGAATTGGATGTACATGTGGTCAGAGAAGGAGTTTTTACTGAGAACTTTCCATTCTGTGACCGACGTGTTCAAGCCAGACGAGAGAGTGAGGTCAATGACACTAGATGAGGTCGGACCCACATAGGTGGGTTCCTCCCCTATGTTGGAAATACTTAGATTGTACCTTAATATGAAGTCTAGCAGTGACTCACCTCTCACGTTTACGTCCCTGCATCCCCATATTGTATGGTGGGCGTTTGCGTCGGCTCCGATGATCAGGGGTTGCCTCTTCCGGCTCGCCTCCTGGACCAGACGCTCTGTTTCTTCTGTCGGTGCCTCTCTATCATGCGCCAAGTAGCAGGACGCCACTAGGAGCGGCTCATCCTTACCGCCCTCAAGCGCTACCACCGTGAGGTCGTCAGTGCTGTAGTGAGACATAAGATAAGCAAAGATGCCTTTTCTTACCAGAATTGCAGTTCTAGCTTTACTTACGGTTGTCGGGTAGAAATTGCTGTAGTTGATTGCCTTTAGTCCAGAGACCTTGTTACCCGAAGCTATCCAAGGCTCCTGGACTAAAGCCACGTCAACGGACCCCTCCTCCAAGGTTATGAGGAGCTCCGCCGACGCCAACTTGCTTTTATGGAGATTGAGCTGAAGGACCTTCAGCTGCATGGCTGTTTTCCGGCTCCTTCTGCTCCGATGGGGCGACTACCAAGGTCGTGTCACCATCGTCCTCCGAATCTTCGTCGATTTCGAGGCCGTGGGCAGCTTCTGTGATTGCTGCCACACCAAGGTCCTTCTCGACCTCACCAGCCTCAAGCGTATTCGTGTTTTCGTCGTTCGGGTGGCGCTTTTTGAGACGAAGGTACACGTTACCTACGCCCCAAGCCATCTTCCCGAACCTCGGGTATAGCAGATTTTCGGCCTCCTTATTTATTTGGAGCACCATCTGCTGACCCTTCTCTTCCGGCTTGCCCGCGTGTAGCACCACCCAGTCCTTGGTTGGCACGTCGGGATTCTGCCACTTTAACAGTTTCAGCGCATGTTCAGCGGGGACTACTCTCGGGAAGAGTACCTTCGCCTTCGGTACCGACGGAATCAGCGTTCTGTCAACTACCTCCAGCTTGGCCCCCTCCCAGGGAGCGTCCATCTTTGCCACGATGTCGGTGACCCACTTCAAGGTTAGGTCATCCTTGCAGCTCAGGATCTTCACCCCGCTGAGCCACCCCGCTCCGTCGAACGTGGTAGACTGAGCTTCTGGATCCTCCATTCTTTGGAATAGAGCATCCAGGAGCTTCAGCTCCACCACCTTCCACTGCTCGGATGTCATTTTACCGTTAGGGTCACTTCGGTCGATGAGGGCTACGATCAAATGTCGTCGCGCCACATCGCTCGCCGTTACCCTTTTCGGCAGTGGCTTCTTTGGCTTCTCTGTTTTGTTACGGGGCCGCTTGCTCGCGGGCACATCCGCCTTGTCGTGGTCAGCCGAGCGCTGCCTTTTCGCTAGCAGCAGCTCTTTGACCTTGTTGGCATACTGGCTACTACTGGCCTGCATTGTCGGTTTGCCCTCGTAGTATTTCCGGCCGTCCTTGATCTTTTGTTCGGCCCAGTCCAGCTTCTTTCTCTCCTCAGGGGTGAGATTCATGCTGTCACCGAGCCGAGCTCTGATCTTCAGAGCGGCCTTGTATTGGGCTTTAGCCTTCAAGCCCTCTTTACTCTTTTTGGGGCCATCCCTACAGGGGGAAGTGGACCCCTTGGCCGGGGAGCGCAGAAGCTCTTCCTCCGCCTCGGCACTTAGTGAGCCTTGTGGTTCGCAGTCTGAGTCTTCGAGGACCGCAGCACCGCGCCACAATTTGGCATCACGTATCGTTGTTGTTGCTGTTGTGGCAGTAGCTATACAACTGTCCTGGCCTGCTCCAACCAGTTCAGAGGTGTGACCGCTGGCGACACGCAGAGGGGTGTTAATCCCTCCGTGCCCGCCGGTGGTAGCAGTCACGCATTCCACCGACGTTTGGGCTGACATCCCAGCCCGAGTTGATTCCTTTGAGGACTCCAGCGCGCGGGGGTTTGGTTGCATTTTGTTCTTGGGAACCACCCCATAGCATTTTATGCCTGCTGCCAGGCACCTCTGACCATGGCTCCAACGCAGCAGCACCAGACTTGGTGATCCGGATACTGCTGCGCTGTTGCCTCAGCTAGACCGTGCACTGGCCCAAACATCGAGGGGGGACAAGTGCCTGACTCTGATGCTTGAGCCAGTACACCGTCCATTGCCCAGCCGGCACCCTCTTGGAGGGTTCAGCCAGAGGATTTTCGCCAGCCGCAATATCGTATAAAAAGCTTTTAAAATAGTTGGAAGTCTTATTTATTTCAACATTCTCTTTAAATATTGAAAAAAAACTTCTTCCATATCTGGTACTCCAGTAATTACAGGAACTTTGTAGTAATTACCCATTTCGAATAATTTAAGTGGCTGGTTTTCAATAAAAGGATATGACGTGTTACTCAAGCCCAAGTCGATGACTGGCCCATAACTGATTGGCGGAAGATTTTCTGCATCCACTCTCTTAATACATTGAATAAGCAAGGATGTTGGCTTGCGGTCGCATCCAAATGTATTGGATATTATGTCCAAAGCATAATCAAAATCTTTTGGCAGTTTAACTGAGTTTTCCATCAAAGGATTTCCACACATTATAATTGCTTTATGGAAAGCTCCTTTTGACCACTCTCCTGACGTCATATGTAAACCCACACTTATGGCTCCAGCATCATGACCCATTAAAGTGATTTGACTTTCGTCTCCACCGAAATAATTAATATTTTTTTTTACCCAAAATAAAGCCGCAGATTGATCCATTAATCCATAATTTCCTTGTGCTTCACCATCATCAGTTGAAAAAAAACCAAATATGCCTAGTCTATATGACAATGTTACAACAATCACTTTTTGTTTAAAAACTAATTGGAAAGGTTCTATATCAAGAGGGCTTCCAGTAGAAAAATCTCCGGAATGTATCCACACTTAGACGGCATATCCATTATCACCAGGTGCTCCTAAAATTTTTAATAAAAATGTCTTTTAATAGAATTCTTAATTTTATTTATTCGAAAATCAATGGAAATATGCTGTCAAAGTCTTAATAAGCAAGTAAGGGTAAGTAGTGCAAGGCTAACGAATTCAGTAATTGCCAGACTTACCTTGCTGTTTACATCTTTCTTTTTTTAATTTATAAGATTTCGTACGATAAAGTCGGGAGCGGACGACTTTGGGATACCCTGTACCACCCACCACATTTCAATTAAATCCGGTACATTGCTTAAGAATGAAATTTGGTACAGTGCTTGAGAACTCTAAAAAACTATTGAGTGCCAAATTTGGTTACGATATCTTTATAAACAAACGAATTATGCATCTAATTTTATTTTGTTTGGATGTTTGTTGGTGTTATGCTAAAGTGCTTCGAGTCCATTGGACCTCACCGATGCCTAAAAGCCACTGGGTTAAAATTAACTATTTGTTTAATTCGATGGATGCTACATTAAAATAAGGTCACCAGCAGTAGGAGTTATTAACCACCATAATTATTAAGTTGGTTTTTTAACAAAATTAAAACTTGAGCTGCAAATTTACTTATGTCAAGCACCGCCGTATCGTCAGCGGTGCTGACATAGGATGAGAAGTCAAAAAACAATATGCTGATGTTTTACTGAGCCACAATTTGCCTTTGTTTATTAAAATGTAATAAATAAAAATACAAATTAAATCTATAAAATTAGTTTCTACTTTTTTCCCTCATCAAACTAGAAGCTCCGACCTTATGGTTTAGTTAGCCATAAATGGCCGCACATTTTAAATTATGTGCAAGTTCCATAAACATATGAGGTTTTGGCGTCTTGTTTCGAATTGAAAATTACCAGTCTTTTTCGTTGACATTGTTTACATTTTCGCAGCGAATGACAAAATTAGAGGTGCACAGAAAAATAATCGAGTAATTTCTCATCGGGACACAATGAGATAGGAACATCTCCACAAGATGTTGGAATGATGTAGAAATTTTCGGAACGGCAAAATATGTTAGATGTGTCCCAGTGTGAATAGGCTATTATGTACATTACCATACATCAGTGGTCGGCACGGCCCTATCTCGCGAGCATAGGGTTTAGCGACGTCGACAAACGTCATGTGTTATACATAGGTCTCCCATCGCTATTTTTAAAAAAAGCGGGAATTTCAAAATTCAAAAGCGGCAAAAAAAACGGGAGTTTTTAAATAATGATTTTTTGTTAACATGAGTATGGGGATGCGAGTTTGTTTATTATGAATAATCTCACCAAAATTGGTGATTGTAGGTCATTTTTATACCCTGTACCTATAGGTACAAAGGGTATACTAGATTTGTGCAATGTATGTAACGGACAGAAGGAGGCGTGGCAGACCCCAAGTCCTTTATACCAAAATGCTTATCATAGCCCCGGGTAGCGATTGAGTCATGTCCGTCCATCCGTCCGTCCGTCCGTCCGTATGAACGCCTAGATCTCGGAGACTATAAGAGCTAGAGACACGGAACTTTACCTGCTGGTGCGCATATTTCCTAAGCAGATGAAGTTTGTTGAATCATGTCAATATCTTTCCCCGTTCCTTTGCTGTAGATTTTCGCGGTTTTTAGCCACACCGTTTAATATTTTCATTTGAAAGGGAGTGTGAAATTAGTACATTTTCGACTATAACTTCTGTTTTATTTGTCCGATATTGTTAATTTCTAACACACAGATACATGTTATCACGACACATCTCTATGCTAAGTTTGAGATAAAAATATTAAACGGTGTGGCTAAAAACCGCGAAACTCTACCACGTGTCTCTAGCTCTTATAGTCTCCAAAATCTAGGTGTTCATACAGATGGACGGACGGACATGGCTCAATCGCTACCCGAGGTTATGATAAGCATAAGCATTTTGGTATAAAGGACTTGGGGTCTGCCACGCCTCCTTCTGTCCGTTACATACATTGCACAAATCTAGTATACCCTTTGTACCTATAAGTACAGGGTATAAAAATTATCACAAAATAACTTGTCTTGTGGTACAAAATCAGTCAATGGTAACACATTTTTTTCTGATGATAAAATCTTTGTGTTGTACTTATCGCCTCTTTTTATTGCTCTCAATATGACAGGTCGATTCTTGATTGCATCATAAAATTCCTTGATGATGGTGTGTTGGTTCCCTTGACAAAATAAAGCCGAAGTCACGCAGAATCCATTTCGAGTTTCGAACTCGGAGAGAATTTTCCACTCTGTCTATTTTAGTTCTCTCTGGACGTGATGCTGTTCGATTTATGTTAATCCCAGTGGCGGATCCACGGGGCGTTTTCGGGTCTGGACCCCCCCACCAATAGTAAAGTTACATTTTGTTATTCTAATAAAAAAATTAAATTATCGAACACAAAATACATAAACTTTATTTATTATTATGATAATTGACTAAATTGAATACTAAATCACAAAAATGTTCAAGCGTGTAAGAATTTTTGCGGTATTTATAAAAATGCTTCAAGAATTTCGTTTTTGGTCAGTTCAATGCAATGCATTCTATGAATGTTTAAAGAAGCGAGGCCATTCAGACGCTAATGTCCCATTGTATTTCTAATGTATCTTTTGATTCTTCTCATGGTCGTTCTGGAGTTGATGTGCTTACAGGTAACACTGCTAACACTTGCAAAATCCATTTAATATTTTTGAATGACTTGATGTTCATCACCGGAAAAATACAGTAAGCTTAAGTTTTGCATATCACTTTTTTCTGGTCTTAAAAATTCTAATCGAGAAATACTGACCAACAAAGCATCAAGTGCATTTGGGATATTCAGATCCTTAATACGTTGTCTCCATATTCTAACTTTAGAGATGCAATTCCCTTCTGAACAGTCCAATATTTCTTCATAAAATTTGTAAAGGCCTGCGCATTTTTATACCCTGTACCGTATGGTACAAAGGGTATATTAAGTTTGTGCAAGCCGAAAATGTATGTAACATACAGAAGGAAACGTCGGAGACCCCCAAAGTTACCTAAAGTATGATCAGGGTGACTAGAGAAGTCGATATACACATGTCCGTCTGTCTGTCTGTCCGAATGAACGCCTAGATCTCAGAGATGGTAAGAGCTAGAGCAACCAAACTTTCAGATAAGATCCCTTTTTATTCCATTGGAGATTATTTTATTTTTTCGATATCGGGGTTACATTATATAGCTCCCATAGGGGTGTTTCAGACGACCAAGAGTTTTATATGGATAGTTCGGTTGTTTATAAAGATATCGTAACCAAATTTGGCATTCGCAAGTTTTTTATAGTTTTCAAGCACTGTACCAAATTTGATTCAAGTCGGTTGACTATATCATATAGCTCCCATAGGGCCGATCGATCAAAAAACCATTTTTTGTACAAAATTTGTTGTGCTTCGTGTGTTTATGAAGATATCGTAACCAAATTCGGCATTTGGAAGTTTTTTGGAGATCCCCAACTTTGTATCAAATTTGGTCAAAATTGGTTGACTATATTATATAGCTCCCATAGGACCAATCGGCCAAAAAATTTTTTTTTATATAACATTCGATGTATTTCGTTTGTTTATGAAGGTATCATAACCAAAGTTGGCATTCAGCAGTTTTTTAGAGTACCCAAGCACTAAACCAAATTTGATCAAAATCGGTTGCCTATATCGTGTAGCTCCCACAGGACCAATCGGCCAAAAATTTTTTTTTAAAATAACATTCGATGTATTTTGTTTGTTTATGAAGATATCGTAACAAATTTGGCATTCGCGAGTTTTTTATAGGTTCCAAGCACTGTACCAAATTTGATCAAAATGGGTTGACTATATCACATAGCTCCCATTGGACCGATCGGCCAAAAAATCAATTTTTGTACAAAATTCGTTGTTTTTCATTTGTTTATGAAGATATCGTAGTCAAACCTCACATTCAATAGTTTTTTATAGATCCCAAGCACTGTACCAAATTTGATCAAAATCGGTAAACTTTATCATATAGCCCCAATAGAACCGATCGGTCAAAAAAATTTGTTTAGTACAAAATTCGATTTGTTTCGTGTGTTTATGAAGATATTGTAACCAAATTTGGCAAATAACTATCTTTTAGAGTTCTGAAGCAATATATTTAATTGCAATGTGGTGGTACAGGTAACAGGTTAACGTACGCCATCTTTTTTTATCAAATTCTTGTTTGAGGAACAATTGTCCTAAACTTTGAAAGATAGATTTGTGTTCTTGATACCGACTTTTACGCTGAGTTATGAATGTGTCGAGGAACTGAATGTAGAATACAATTTTATAATAATCTTCTACATTTTTTGCTTCAACTTTGCAACAACGAGGATATTTAGTTGTGATCTCGTATATGGAATAAATTTCAACAACATGTTCATAAATAACATGGAAAGATGAATATGCATTCATTCAAAGCGTCATCTGCTAATTTGATAGCTTCGCCTAAATTTTGGTTTTTCGTTGCATTTTGTGAAGTATTACGATTATTCCACGTTTTTTTTTTTTTTAACGCTTCAATAACAGCTGGCTGCAATTTGATGTACGTTAAGATTGCTTCATGAAACTGAGCCCACCTTGTAGAGCATGTAGACTTCAGTTTGTCTTTCTTTTGCTCACTTTTTTACTTTGATAATTTCTTTCTTCAGAATGTCCTGTCTTTTAGGACAGTGGAAAAATGTTTCAATTGATCCGATAGTACGCAATGCGTTTTTATTCGAAATACTTCGCAAGCTGCATTAAGAACCAACATGAAGCTATATGCAGCGCAATGTACATCAATTGTAAGGGGGAAAAACGATCTCAGATGAGCCTGTACAACACTAAATTTGGCACTCATTGCTGGAGCTCCGTCGAATCCTTGACTATACATGAATGAGCGTCCAAGGAGTATCAAACTGATAGAGGCGAACACTCGCACAAAAAGTTCTCGGTGGCACAGAAAATCGTGACGGTTTCGGCCCTTGTTTTGTGTTACGTTTGCGAAACGAAGAGAATGAAAGAAAATGTGTGCAGTCAGCTGTTGGCTGCCGTTTTTGTTTTGATCTTGTCTGCTTATTCATATTCGCAAATGAAAACAAAGCAGTAGCAACGCAGGCAAAATATGTTGTATACATTTGTAGGTTGTTAATGCAAAGGCTTGTACATGTGTATGTGCAAGAAGTTGTTCATGAAACTGTTGAAGCTTTATTGACGAAAATGTTGCCGTCAAAATGTATGATTTTTATTGAATAAAACAAAATACTTTTTAAACCCTGTACTAAAAAGCTTGCATTTATTTAGCTGACATTGTTATAGAAAATTAATTAAATTTAGTTGCATTATCATACAACTATTCATAATTTTCTATTGCTTCTGCTGCATACCAAAGAATATAGAATTACTATTTGTATATATTCTTTGCCCATACATAATTAAATATATATGTAATACATACATATATATATGTATATGTATGTACCTAGCAGAAGCAAATGACCAATGTTGCCGAATTTCTTATAAGGTACGTTGTTTAACAATGCAAATCAGACGAGCAAGGTTGCCGAGATTCTGCTATGTGGGGAACAGGTACATATACATATGTATGTGCGTTCATAGTTTGTGTGCAAGTGTGTATGTGAAAGAATTCGTTGCCATGAAGCTTGTGAAGATGTGCCGTCGAAATGTATGATTTTTTTTTATGCTTAAAATCAGCCTTGGCTCTTTTTGCTCCGAGTGCTCTTTCCGTTATGTCAGACGCACACGAGAATTTAAAAAAAAAAAACGCAATTTGCGAGTTTTTTGGCCTTACTCGTCGATGCTTTGGCAGTGTACTCGCACAAGCAATCGATGGCGACTCGAATAGTTTACAATAACAACTTACACACAATGTGGGCAATCGCTCGGCTTTATGGTTTTATGGCCCTACTCGAGAATTGCTTGTGGGACCGTAACAGGACTTTTTATACCCTGTACCTATAGGTACAAAGGGTATACTAGATTTGTGCAATGTATGTAACGGACAGAAGGAGGCGTGGCAGACCCCAAGTCCTTTATACCAAAATGCTTATCATAACCTCGGGTAGCGATTGAGCCATGTCCGTCCGTCCGTCTGTCCGTCCGTATGAACGCCTAGATCTCAGAGACTATAAGAGCTAGAGACACGAAACTTTACCAGCTGGTGCGCATATTTCCTAAGCAGATGAAGTTTGTTGAATCATGTCAATATCTTCCCCCGTTCCCCCGCAGTAGAGTTTCGCGGTTTTTAACCACACCGTTTAGTATTTTCAATTCTTTGTTGTAACATTCGAGTTTCATCAAAATGGGTAAAAATGTAGGGAACTTATTGGTATAAATATCGATTTTCACCAAAAAAAAATAAATTCCAATTGGAAAGTTCTTAGATGGAATATGCAGGAAAAATTTTTTTGACACAAAAGGTACAGGGTATTCCACTGTCGGGCACCGCCCCGACTTTACCACATTTTTTTCTTGATGTTGTTGTAGGGCTCTTTCCGTTACTTTTCGTGCCCACCGCTGGTCATAATGATAAAATTATTTGTAAGAAAGAAAATTTATTAGATTTAAGTAATGACAACTGCATTACTCCGCTTTTGAGAGGTAAGACGCCAAGCTGTGCACTGATAAACAACCATCACATACCGAGCTACGAAGAAATAAGGCCGGGAACCATACTGCTAAACGATTTCAAAGGCGACATACTGGTTGATAATGAGACCCTAAAATTGAGCGGGACTTACGTCGTAAAATATCACAATTCGACACTCGTCATTAACGGCCAAGTTTATAAAAGCAAAGAAGTTGAAGTGGCTGACCCAGCACCACCGTTATTATAGCTGGTGGCCGAAAAAAATATTCTTGACGAAATACTCTCATTGCAAATGATGCGAGAGTTACATATAAATAATACAAAAAGTATTTCCCTTATAAAAGAGGAACAACAGAGAAATACGATTACGGGCCACATGCGTGGTACTTTACCATTTTCGAGGAGCAATAAAAGACAGAGCCATCCCCGCACAGAGCCTAAGAGATGCCGTCGAAGAGTCGGATCCTCAAATACGCTACATTATAACGACCGAGGACGTTCGCGCTTAAGAGGGGAGGAGTTAACGACACACATTGTATTTCTAAATACAAAAAACTACATCACTCACCACTCCGTAGTAATCCAACACAAGCAACTTGACTCTAGTCACAAACCGATTGATTCATGTCGAGTGTGACCCGTATCAATCAGCATATACTTCAATACAACACAGTGAGCCTATACTTGAATAGGACACCAGACGACCCTTCTTCAATAGGACACATGTACGCCTATGCTTGAACAGGACACCGAGCGTCGCAAACGATTCATCTCGTAAAAGCAGCGCAGCCAACGGCAACATCAGACAGCGGCGTCAATACAGATCTTCTATAAATACCAATGGTAGTCGATTGAGCAAAGCAGTCTGTCCCCAGTATTTTAGTCGATTTGAACAATAGTTTTGAGTTAGATTTAGTGAAAGTATTAATAAAAGTTTTTTAAATAAAAAACATTAATTTCTTTAATTTATATAACTGAATCCAAATATAACTCTAATGAGAGTAAAAATAGAGACAGGTTATGTTCGTTTTTGCAGAACCTATATATACATATATGTCGATTTCTAGAGAAGCGAAGCAGGTACGATTTTGAGGTTTGGCAATTTTGAATCTGGGGGTTATATAGAACAACTCTACAAGCTGTTTTCCGAGGGTCAAGTCCATAAAACCTGCCGCTCCTTGAGGAGGGGTGTGAAGTGGGAGATGAGTTAGGGAGTGAGCCACCAGCATCCTTTGGAGCAGGCGATGGAATATTTTTTATCGAACTCAGGCGAGAATTGAATCTTTTATTTGTTTGAGAAAGTATGTTTGTCATTAATGTTTTTTGGTTTGCTCTTCTGTGAATGTGATAAATTATAGGTATGCCAATATTGTCATTAATGTACTCAATACTCAAAATATTCCCTACTTTCAAAAAAGGGGCTCTAATTTCGTTATTTTCAGTTTCATTTAAGCAGCGTAATATGTGTTTTCTTATTAGACCGATTATAAAAACGTCATTTCTGCAAATTTTAGCTGTATTATATAGCTTTAAATTCGAATAATAATGAGTGTATGAGCTCTCTGGCGTTCTAAATAGAGATGTGTAGGATCTCAAAATCTTTCGTTCCATCCTCCTGAGTTTTCCCATGTATGATGGTGCAATGTTAAACCATATCGGGGAAGCGTATGTTATAATGGGTCTTATTAAGGCCAAGTACTTGATAACTTTAACGCGTTTCTCTAGATACCTGCAAGAGAATAACCTTTGGTAGGCCAGCATGGTAGGTCTTCGAGAGTTGGTTATTTATATGATCATTAAAATACAGAATTTTTTCCAATAACACTCCTAAATATTTCACTGTGCTCACCAGTTTCATCAGATCGCCAGACTCATTTTTTTTAATACATGCATCTGTGTGTAAAAAATTAACAAAATCGGACAAATACAGCAAAAGTTATAGTCAAAAATGTACAAATTTCACCACCCTTGCCTATAAACTGCGTCAATATTTGACTCCTCGTAATTATGGTTACAAGTGACCTAGAATCACAATTTTTGGTAAGCTGATTCATGTGGCTCTAATGAACAAATCCACATCCAAATTTTACCGTTGCGGTCCCCCCACCCCACGCAATCGATTTACCGTTTTTTCTCCCACACCTCTCAACATACCAACTTGAAACTTACCTCATATACTTTAAATAACTTTTTTGACGTAACATTCGAGTTTCATCAAAATCGGTAAAAATTGAGGGAACTTATAGGTATAAATATCGAATTTCACCAAAAAAAAATTAATTCCAATTGGAAAGTTCTTAGAAGGAATATGCAGGAAAAACTGGATTTACAATAATCAAGTGGAAAAAGGAAGTTCATAGAAAAATTAAACATTACATATACATATAAAAAGATGGCGTACGTTAAAGTCCGGCGCGGACGACTTTGGGATACCCTGTACCACTGCTTCCAATCAAATCCGGTAAATTGCTTCAGAATACCAAAAGGCATTCGATTGCCAAATTAGATTATGATACCTTCATAAACAACCAAAAACAGACGAATTTTTAATCAAAAACTTTTTTTCGACCGATCGGCCCTATGGGAGCTATATGATATAGTCAACCGATTTTGATAAAATTTGGTACAGTGTTGAAGATCTCTAAAAAACTTCTGAATGCCAAATTTGGTAACAATATCTTCACAAACAAACGAAACACAACCAATTTTGTACAAAAAGCGTTTTTTTCGACCGATCGATCCTATGGGAGCTATATGATATAGTCAACCGATTTTGATCAAATTTGGTACAGTGCTTGGGAACTCTAAAAAACTTCTTAATGCCAAATGTGGTTACGGTATGTTCACAAACAAACAAAACACAACAAATTTTCGACCGATCGATCCTATGGGACCTATATGATATAGTCAACCGATTTTGATAAAATTTGGTACTGTGCTGGGGGTTTCTAAAAAACGGAAGTTGCCAAATTTGGTTATGATATCTTCATAAGCAAACGAATTATCCATCGAAAACTTTTGCTTTTTTTCGAGGTCCTCTGAAACACCCCTATGGGAGCTATATAATGTAGTCCCGATATCAAAAAAATAAAATAAACTTGTCTCCTATGGATTAATAAGGGATCTTATCTAAAAGTTTGGTTGCTCTAACTCTTACCATCTCTGAGATCTAGGCGTTCATACGGACAGACGGACAGACGGACATGGGTATATCGACTTCTCTAGTCACCCCGATCATACTTTGGGTAACTTTGGGGGTCTCCGACGTCTCCTTCTGTATGTTACATACATTTTCGGCTTGCACAAACTTAATATACGTACAGGGTATAAATAGCTGAGTCTTGTTTAATTTCAATAAATATTGTTGCTAAAGTAATACTATTATTGTGTTATTTTATTTAATATTCAAAATAAGAAAAAACTAGCAATATTTTAATGAAAATTAAATGTAAACAACATGTATGTATGTACTTATAAAAAGATGCAAGACTGCGGCAGCCATGTCAGCTGTTTTGTATCAAACAAAAATTTCGCGTCAACAAACAGAATTTAATTTCATATTTAATCAAAAGAATTTAATGCTAAAAAATATATTTATTGCAGGGGAAATCACAAAAGCAGCGAGTAGGATATGATTCTTCCATAATCTTACGCCTTCTTTTAGCTTCAAAACTACCAATTGAGTAAATAAATGACATTTTTGCAATGTTTTGCAAATTTTTAACAAATGGCAGTCAGCTGGTTACACCACAACATATGTGAATTTATAGATATAAATGAGGGAAATATACAAATGTATCGAAAATAAAAAAGGAGATTATCGACAAAAAATTCGGGTTCCGGAGCACGCAAAACCGAATCCGAACAAAATTGTTCGGTTTGGATTTCTCGGTTTCCGGAGCACGGCTGATTAATTTTGATTTGTCGCATATTTATCTACAAAATAAAATTATCCGTACAATAATATTAACATTTTTTCAAAAGTTATTAATAAATCGCCGCTAAATCAGCCATTTCTCCCACTATGCAATGGCGTCTTAAATATATATTAATGTCTCGCATCCGATATTTTCTGTATTCCACAATATTTACCCAATAGAACCCAGGTACAGTACACCATGAAGCTGAGAAAATTTAACTTTTTGTACTTTTTGCAATAATGCCCGTTGTTTCTGTATTTTTTTTTTAATTTTGATAAACAGCCACAAATTATTTTCATAATCGATCGGACTTAAAGAGGCATGAATTAAACTGTACGAATAATTTTTTTTCTTGGAGTAATTTATGGTCAAAAATGTATGGTTTGAAAATGAGGAAAAATTTCATATGAATTAATCGAAGGGTAGGCAATTCAATTACCTACAGTTTGGTATAAAAATTATTAAAATCAGTTTAGTATAAGCTAAGATATTTGCTGTGAAGTAGATACACTTTTTTGTCTTAAGGCCTGTATGGGATATCCCAAATGGGATTTTTTTTTTTATATGAAGTTTTATCATTCCGTGCGAAATTTTTCATGCTGCGTACAGGCCTTTAATGTGAAAAATGGTTTTCCGCAATATCGCGAAATCCGTTCCATGAAAAATTTTAAGTCTGCATTTTCGGTTTTAGCAAGCCATTTTACTACGGAAACGACTAAAACATGTTGAGGATTCATTTCACTATAAATTGATCACGGTAATTCCAAAAATACAATAAAATATACATTAATTTTTTTATTTTTTTATTACAAATTGATCCGAAAGAAGTATGAACAAAAATAAATGCACAACACGAGTTGATAACAAAAGTTGTAATAATAAGTGATTGCGTATGTGGAGGCTACACTTGTAGAATTACAGCAGCTTGCAGAAATTTGTAAAATCTTGGGATAGAAATCATTCCAAAAACTAATTCTATTATTATTAGCTAGATTGTAAGTATTAAAGCTTTCGTCAATTAATAAATACGTAGTGGTATCCTGAGTAATTGTATTCCATTTAACATATACATTAGACTTTGTTGGATTTGAGGATTTTGCGAAATTTGCCCACAATGTCATTATAATATCAGCAATTTTTTTATCACTTGAGTTCCATTCTATATCATTGTTCATATATGGAACACCCCAAACAAACATTTGGTCAAAATATTTGGGCACTCCTATCCATTTTGGAAGTTCATAAAAAAATGACTTTGACCTAAATTTAAACAAGTAGCTATAAACATTTTGGTGTTTGCTTAATAGATTAACATAAAGTTGCAATGGGGCAATATAATATTTTTCATTATGCGCGTTTATAAACTTATTATTAATATTTGTATTTATTACATTAAAATCTGAATATATAAAATTAATTGCATCTGATATCAAATCGAAGCTTGTGCACCATTCTTCAGTTCCTAAAATGTTATGAATATCGTTAATAGCAATATCGTATAAAAAACTTTTAAAATCGTTGGAAGTCTTATTTATTTCAACATTCTCTTTAAATATTGAAAAAACTTCTTCCATATCTGTTACTCCAGTAATTACAGGAACTTTGTAGTAATTACCCATTTCGAATAATTTAAGTGGCTGGTTTTCAATAAAAGGATATGACGTGTTACTCAAGCCAAAGTCGATGACTGGCCCCCAACTGATTGGCGGAAGATTTTCTGCGATAATCCTTGCATCCACTCTCTTAATACATTGAATAAGCAAGGATGTTGGCTTGCGGTCGCATCCAAATGTATTGGATATTATGTCCAAAGCATAATCAAAATCTTTTGGCAGTTTAACTGAGTTTTCCATCAAAGGATTTCCAGACATTATAATTGCTTTATGGAAAGCTCCTTTTGACCACTCTCCTGACGTCATATGTAAACCCACACTTATGGCTCCAGCATCATGACCCATTAAAGTGATTCGACTTTCGTCTCCACCGAAATAATTAATATTTTTTTTTACCCAATATAAAGCCGCAGATTGATCCATTAATCCATAATTTCCTTGTGCTTCACCATCATCAGTTGAAAAAAAACCAAATATGCCTAGTCTATATGACAATGTTACAACAATCACTTTTTGTTTAAAAACTAATTGGAAAGGTTCTATATCAAGAGGGCTGCCAGTAGAAAAATCTCCGGAATGTATCCACACTAAGACGGCATATCCATTATCACCAGGTGCTCCTAAAATTTTTAATAAAAATGTCTTTTAATAGAATTCTTAATTTTATTTATTCGAAAATCAATGGAAATATGCTGTCAAAGTCTTAATAAGCAAGTAAGTGTAAGTAGTGCAAGGCTAACGAATTCAGTAATTGCCAGACTTACCTTGCTGTTTACATCTTTCTTTTTTTAATTTATAAGATTTCGTACGATAAAGTCGTGAGCGGACGACTTTGGGATACCCTGTACCACCCACCACATTTCAATTGAATCCGGTACATTGCTTAAGAATGAAATTTGGTACAGTGATTGGGAACTCTAAAAAACTTCCGAATGCAAAATTTGGTTACGATATTTTCATAACCAAACGAATTATCCATTTTATACCCTGTACCGTATGGTACAAAGGGTATATTAAGTTTGTGCAAGCCGAAAATGTATGTAACATACAGAAGGAGACGTCAGAGACCCCCCAAAGTTACCTAAAGTATGATCGGGGTGACTAAAGAAGTCGATATACCCATGTCCGTCTGTCCGTCTGTGTGTATGAACGCCTAGATCTCTGAGATGGTAAGAGCTAGAGCAACCAAATTTTCAGATTAGATGCGCTATTATGTCAGGGGAGACAAGTTTATTTTATTTTTTTGATATTGGGGTTATATTATATAGCTCCCATAGGGGTCTTTTCAGAGGACCTCAAAAAAAAAAGTTTTAGATGGATAATTCGTTTGTTTATAAAGATATCGTAACCAAATTTGGCACTCAATAGTTTTTTTGAGTTCTCAAGCACTGTACCAAATTTTATCAAAATTGGTTGACTATATCATATAGCTCCCAAAGGATGAATCGGTCAAAAAAACGTTTTTTGAAACAAAATTCGCTGTATTTCGTTTGTTTCTGAAGATATTGTAACCAAATTTGGCATTCAGAAGTTTTTTAGAGATCTTCAATACTGTACCAAATTTGATGAACATCGGTTAATCAAAAAAAAACGTTTTTAGTACAAAATTCGTTGTTTCTAAAGTTTTTTATAGTATCCAAATATGTACCCAATTTTATCAAAATCGGTTGACTATATCATATAGCCCCAATAGCCTTCTAACAGCTTTATAACTGGAGTTACGCTAAGTAATTCATTTTGTTTGTTTAGCTTCATTTAATCTGCTGCATCACTATTATTGTTCTATCAAAATCCCTGAAATAGCTGGCTTATTGCCAACTTTTTTAACAAACCTAGTCAGCTAACGTACCAAGCTTACGGGACAGACCTCAACAATAAAGATGGCGTACGTTAAAGTCGGGCGCGGACGACTTTGGGATACCCTGTACCACCAAATTGCAATCAAGTCCGATATATTGCTTACAAACTCCAAAAGATATTTCTTTGCCAAATAAACAAAACACAACGAATTTTGTTCAAAATACGTTTTTTTGACCGATTGTGTCCTATGGGAGCTATATGATATAGTCAACCAATTTTGATCAAATTTGGTACAGTGCTTGGGAACTCTAAAAAACTTCTTAATGTCAATTTTGGTTACAATATCTTTACAAACAAACGATTCACAACGAATTTTGTACAAAAAACAAATTTTCGACCGATCGATCCTATGGGAGCTATATGATATAGTCAACCGATTTTGATCAAATTTGGTATAATGCTTGGGAACTCTAAAAAACTTCTTAATGCCAAATGTGGTTACGGTATGTTCACAAATAAACGAAACACAACGAATTTTGTACAAAACACGATTTTTTGACCGATTGGTCCTATGGGAGCTATATGATATAGTCAACCAATTTTGATCAAATTTGGTACAGTACTTAAGAACTCTAAAAAACTTCTTAATGCCAAATTTGGTTACAATATCTTCACAAACAAACGAAACACAACGAATTTTGTACAAAAAACAAATTTTCGACCGATCGATCCTATGGGACCTATATGATATAGTCAACCGATTTTGATAAAATTTGGTACAGTGCTGGGGTTTTCTAAAAAACTTCCGATTGCCAAATTTGGTTATGTTATCTTCATAAGCAAACGAATTATCCATCTAAAACTTTTGCTTTTTTTCGAGGTCCTCTGAAACACCCCTATGGGAGCTATATAATGTAGTCCCGATATCAAAAAAATAAAATAAACTTGTCTCCTATGGATTAATAAGGGATCTTATCTGAAAGTTTGGTTGCTCTAGCTCTTACCATCTCTGAGATCTAGGCGTTCATACGGACAGACGGACAGACGGTCAGACGGACAGACGGACAGACGGAAAGACGGACATGGGTATATCGACTTCTCTAGTCACTCTGATCATACTTTAGGTAACTTTGGGGGGTCTCCGACTTCTCCTTCTGTACGTTACATACATTTTCGGCTTACACAAACACAATATACCCTTTGTACCATACGGTACAGGGTATAAAAATATAATCTTGAATTTTAACGTTTTGCAGACCCCTTGCATGTTAAATGATCGTTTTCTCCTGGCCTCGATACCATTCCTAGTTCTGTTTTCAAGAATTTCGATTGCTCCCTCTTTATGCCCTTGTGCTTTCTTTTCTATATTTCTCTAAATTGTTCTTGCCGTACGGCTATCTGGAGTGCATCTTTTACAATTGTTGAAAGAATAGAACAATTGAAAAAGTTTTAATAAGGTTTGTCGCTTTACAGTTTCAACACAATCACAGGTCTTCGTGTTCATGTCACGTAATTTATAAAAATTGCCGCATACGATTCTTAAAATAAACATAGCATATAACTGCTGGAAATTTGAATCCGATAGCCTTAATAGTGTGAATGTAAGCCGCAAATTCTACAACTGGGTGACCGGGCAAGATTTCGACATGAATTGAAAAGCTATGATGGGCATCATTAGGTAAAATTTCAGCTCCACAGCTCTTATAGTCTCTGAGAGCCAGCGGTTTGCACGCCTTGGCTCTTTTTGCTCCGAGTGCTCTTTCCGTTATTTCTTGCAAGTGGCGCCAGCCAGACGCAGACGCAAAAAGCCGAGAATTTTACAAAAACAAAATACACGCAGTGTGCGCGTTTCGCTCAACTCGAGGATACTTGTGCGACCCTAACGGGACTTTTTATTAGTGATCGCAGTCAAAAATTTCGTGTAACTACACTGAGCACAGAAATATGGGTTATAATATTATTGACATATAAACTCATATGAATTTTCTGTGTCTTTGAATGTGTTGCAAGATTTCGTTCAGTGTACACGCACAAGCAGATCGCTGACGACTCTCCTAATTTACAAAAACAAAACACAAGCCCTACTCCAGGATGCCTGTTTTATAACTTATAATATTATAATATAACATATATGATATAAGCAAATTTTCGTCCGTGAGCACTACGAAAAAGTCCCGTTAGGGTAGCACTAGCGATCCTCAAGTCGATCAATAAAAAAACCCAAAATTCTGCCGCTGCGCAGTCGGCTCACGCACGGTGCAAATGTGTCGGTGCAAGTGTGTCTCTCTGGCTTTTGCTTTATTGCGGTTCTAGCTCGCTCATGAGCTTTTGCTTACTGCGGTGCTTACTCACACTAATAAATGTTTGTTTGCATGAGTTTTGTCCACCACTGAATAAAATACACGCAGTGTGGTGTATTTTGTTTTTGTAAATTTGGCACGTCGACGAATAAAAAAAAAATGTGATACAGTCGAGGCGGTGCGTGACAGTGTAATACCGTGTACCTTTTTATACCCTGTACCGTATGGTACATTAAGTTTGTGCAAGCCGAAAATGTATGCAACATACAGAAGGAGACGTCGAAGACCCCCCAAAGTTACCTAAAGTAAGGGTGACTAGAGAAGTCGATATACCCATTTACCAAATTCGGCATATGAAAGTTTTTTAGAGTACCCAAGCACTGCAACAAATTTGATCGAAATCGGTTGACTATATCATATAGCTCCCATAAGGCCGATCGGTCAAAAAAACGTTTTTTGTACAAAATTTGTTGTGCTTCGTTTGTATATGAAGATATCGTAACCAAATTCGGCATTTGGAAGTGTTTTAGAGTACCCAAGCTCTGTATTTGATCGAAATCGGTTGACTATATCATATAACTCCCAAGGGTCGATCGGTCGAAAAAACGGGTTTGGTGCAAAATTCGACTTTTTTTGCTTGTTTATAAAAATATCGTAACCAAATTTGGCAAAGACTCTTTTCGAGTTCGTAAGCAATATATCGGATATGATTGTAATGTGGTGGTATCCCAACGTCGTCCGAGCCCGCCTTTAACGTACGTCATCTTTTTAATTAACAATAATCGGAGCGCGGCAATTTACATGAGTAATTTAGCGTATTACGATTTGACTTAACGATTTAAGTAAATCACTGCCAATATAACTTTCTATTTCGTACCTGATTAAGGCTGTTTGTATGTTGCTATTTTTGACTGTATATGTGTAGCAAAAAAAAAAATTCACAAATTCCTTATAGATACACTGCCATGTATGAAGATTTTTTTGATGATGATGCAAATATTTTTATCATTAGTCATTTACCAAGCGCAAACTCACACAGTAGTAGGTAATCTACATGGACCCATTGACAAAATCGTTTAAAAAATAAGAATGTTACAAAAAATGTTGTATTGTCTACAAAAAATAAACTAAGGATTTACAAAACCATTTTTGTGCAAGAGAATTTTTTGTCCGTCTGTTCATCAAAAAAGCGTCAAAAAACCTAGATCTCAGAGACTATAAGAGGCGCAAATGACAAAGTTAAGGTGTCCATGGTTCTTGGGTATCCAAAATCTGTTTTCTAACGGAAAAAAGAACATGGAATGGGTATCAACCCAAGGCAGTGCATAACTTTTATGCTAATGGAACTTTTGGTATAAGGGTGTTTCGGTATAAATGAGACTGAAGGGTTGTAAAAAACAAGCGCTGCAAGAAATCAGCTATGCAGTAGTTAAAAACTTTATTTTATCATTGTGTATGAATCCTGAATCCTTATAAGCCAGTTTAAAGTAACTCAATACATTGATATCTTAGTTAGTTTACTCACCATCAGGTACAAATATATTTAAATACAAGCAGTTCTCTTCATATTTTTTTTGTCCATTGGCCATAAACTTTTCTGATGACAAAACTTGTAGAACTTTTGCTGTCTGCTTATCTATGGTTGCTACTTGCTCCCAACAGCGTGCCGCAAAAGTTGTTGCATTAAAAATACCTTTCCAAGGTACAATATCAATATCAGGCGGTGAAAAGCGGTCAGCGTTAGCATAACGGATGCCCAGATACGCCTTAATATTTTGCGTTCGAAACATTTTTAAAAAAGTTCCGGTTACAATCCCATTTCCTGGAATATGTATTGATGGAGCATCGACACTAACTACAAAAGTACAAAAAAAGCTGCCAATTATATGTAGCAAACATATTAAGTAAAAAAAAATTTTCTTTGAATTTTTCATAGTATTAATATATGTTTTTTGCACATTATTTTCCGTCAAAGGCCCATACAGCAATACTAATACGAATTACAAGTAGTCGAGAGTATGCTACCGTTGCTATGTACCTGTCTGTATCCACAAGGTTGCTATGATTCTGTAGCTATGGAAACAATATTATTAAACTTTTCTCTGATTAATAATGTTAATTTTAAGCAATGTATATACAATTTTTAAGCTATGCGCATTAAATTGGTCACTTAAGGTTTTAGAATCGAGTTTTCTTAAGTTTATACCTATGATTACAGATCCAAAGATGTTTATCAAAAATAAATTTAATGCGAACCTAAAAAGTAATAATAATAATAACGTAATGAATGAATATACAATTTTTATTATACCCTGTACCGTATGGTACAAAGGGTATATTAAGTTTGTGCAAGCCGAAAATGTATGTAACATACAGAAGGAGACGTCGGAGACCCCCCAAAGTTACCTAAAGTATGATCAGGGTGACTAGAGAAGTCGATATACCCATGTCCGTCTGTCCGTCTGTCTGTATGAACGCCTAGATCTCAGAGATGGTAAGAGCTAGAGCAACCAAATTTTCAGATTAGATGCGCTATTATGTCAGGGGAACCAATTTTTTTTATTTTTTTGATTTTAGGGTTATATTATATAGCTCCCATAGGAGTGTTTCAGAGGACCTCGAAAAAAACAAAAAGTGTTAGATGGATAATTCGGTTGTTTATAAAGATATCGTAACCAAATTTGGCACTTAGTTTTTTAGAGTTCCCAAGCACTGTCCCAAATTTTATTAAAATCGGTTGACTATATCATATAGCTCCCATAGGACAGATCGGTCAAAAAAACGATTTTTGTACAAAATTTGTTGTGTTTCGTTTGTTTGTGAAGATATTGTAGCCAAATTTGACATTCAAATGTGTTTTAGAGATCTTCAACACTGTAGCAAATTTGATCAAAATCGGTTGACTATATCATATAGTTTCCATAGGACGAAGATATTGTAACCAAATTTGGCATTCAGAAGTTTTTTAGAGATTTTCAACACTGTACCAAATTGAATCAAAATCGGTTGACTATATCATATAGCTCCCATAGGGCAAATCGGTCAAAAAAACGTTTTTTGCACAAAATTCGTTGTGTTTTGTTTGTTTGTGAAGATATTGTAACCAAATTTGGCATTCAGAAGTTTTTTAGAGATCTTCAACACTGTACCAAATTTTATCAAAATCGGTTGACTATATCTCATAGCTCCCATAGGGCCGATCGGTCGAAAAAAAGTTGTTGATTAAAAATTCGTCTGTTTTTGGTTGTTTATGAAAGCATCATAATCTAATTTGGCAATCAAATGTCTTTTGGTGTTCTTAAGCAATTTACCGGATTTTATTGCAAGCAGTGGTACAGGGTATCCCAAAGTCGTCCGCGCCCGACTTTAACGTACGCCATCTTTTTTCTTGCAAATTTTTTATTAGGATTCTCTGGTACCCACTTTTTATACCCTGTACCATATGGTACAAAGTTTGTGCAAGCCGAAAATGTATGTAACATACAGAAGGAAACGTCGGAGACACTCCAAAGTTACCTAAAGTATAATCAGGGCAACTAGAGAAGTCGATATACCCATGTCCATCTGTCTGTCTGTCCGTCCGTATGAACGCCTCGATCTCGGAGATGGTAAGAGCTGGAGCAACCAAACTTTCAGATTAGATCCCTTATTATTCCATAGGAGATAAGTTTATTTTATTGCTTTGATATCGGAGTTACATTATATAGCTCCTATAGGGGTGTTCCAGAGGACCTCGAAAAAAAAACCAAAAGTTTTAGATGGATAATTCGTTTGTTTACAAAGATATCGTAACCAAGTTTGGTGGTTGGTAGTTTTTTTGAGTACCCCAAAACTGAACCCAATTTGATCAAAATCGGTTGATTATATTATATGGCCCCCAAAGGACCGATTGGGCAAAAAAACGTGTCTCTTGGGACAGAAAATAAGTTTTAAACCTTCAAAAATTTCCAAAATCCGCTCAACTGCGGGTAAGGACTCAACCACCTTGTTTTGCAGTGATTGAGTAGTTTGCTGAATGTGAAACCAACAAAGGTGCCACGCCCCATACCCACAAATACGAAAACTCGATCTTAGACTTAGAACAAGGTCCATAACGATCCGTGAAAGTTTCATCCATTAAGTATTTTTTTCCAATAAACGCCATTTTTGAGCCTTCGTTTACTGTACTAGTTGTGTACCTATATTGCTATATTATTCCAACAAAATATATGGTAACCTACCATCAAGAAGTAAAAAGAATAGAATTTTGAAGCACAGTGAAAAGAAACGGAAAAAGAGAGAAAGTCAAGACGTACCACCCCGCGCTACAAAAACATACGAGTCGCAAATTTCGCAGTAAGCATCGTGCTCATTTCTACCTTTTTTAAAACACGCGTATTGTTTGTTGTGCTCTGCATTGCTTATCATAAAGTTGCAAAGCCTTCTTTTCGAATTTTTGGGCTCGTCCGTATTGTCGTCATCGTTTCTTTTTTTTTTTGACCCATTTCAGGTTTCTGTAACTAAAAGAATTTGTAATTTATCAAATAGCCTCCGATTCTCCTCCCTACAATTACTTTTGTCGTACCTTTTCTTCTGTGCAGTTGCGATTTGTTTAAAACAAGAAGATTTTATTAAATAAAAATGTAATACAGTCGAGGCGGTGCCCTACACTAAAATACCCTGTACCTTTTTCTCGAAAAAAATTTTATTCGTTCATTCCAATTGGAACATTTTTTTTTTGGTGCAAAACGATATTTATACCTATAAGCTCCATAAACTTTTACCGATTTTGATAGAAAGTTATGTCAAAGAAGCTATTTAAAGTATATGGGGTAAGTTTCAAGTCGATATGTTGAGGGGTGTGGGAGAAAACACGGTATATTGATTGCGGTGGCTGGGGGGTCCGCATCGATAAAATTTGGATGTGGATTTGTTCATTAGAGCCACATGAATCAGCTTACCAAAATTGCACCAATATAGGTCACTTGTTATCATAATTACGTAGAGTCAAATATTGACGCAGTTTTTAGGCAAGGGGTGGTCAAATTTGTATATTTTGGACTATAACTTTTGTTGTATTTGTCGGATTTTGTTCATTTTTGACACACAGATGCATGTAATCACGACGCATCGCTATGTTAAGTTTGAGATGAAAATATTAAACGGTGTGGCTAAAAACAAAAAAGGTACTGCGGGGGAATAGGGGAAGATATTGACATGATTCAATAAACTTTATCTTCTCAGGAAATATGCGCACCAGCTGGTAAAGTTTCGTGTCTCTAGCTCTTATAGTCTCCGAAATCTAGGTGTTCATACAGACGGACATACGGACAGACGGACTGTACAGACGGACATGGCTCAATCGCTACCCGAGGTTATGATAAGCATTTTGGTATAAAGGACTTGGGGTCTGCCATGCCTCCTTCTATCCGTTACATTAGGGTGGAGTGAAAAATTTTTTTTTTATATTCGTTTCGGAATGCCTGTACAAAGTTGCTGTTATTGTTCACAAACATACATACAAAATTTTATTTGGCACATGATAAATTTAGAGGTGCCCCCAACATGATGAACTTTAGAGAAATTCGCTAAATTTTGTCAAAAAACACCAACGTCTAATATTGTCAAATTAACGCTAAATCATATTCTGTGTGTTCCGTTCCGTTGGCAACTGTTTAACCTTGAATAGTGCGTGGATAGGTGGGGGATGACGCGGGAGAAGTGATTTCACTGCACTTGTCAAACTTTGTCAAACCTTGTTCGAACGCCATAAATTGCGCGCGTGTTATTGTTATTCTACTTGTGAGAAACATTGATTTTAACCACTGCCGTCAAGAAAATAAGACTCATGTAAGTAATATTTTTAATTTCCTGTTTTCAGATTGTCGATGACACACTATATTCGATATAATTTATACCTATTATTTCTCTTTATTACAGTCAAATGTCGCTAGTCAAAACACGAAAAGCGACATGTTGTCCTGTGTGTTGGTTTACCGGAGAAGTTACCAGTGTCTCAATTACCAACTTATAATGCTGTTATGAAAAATTACTTATTTATTAAATATGAATTAAAGCTTGACAAAACAACAAAAGAGCCGACAGTTTATGATATATCCCAAAGATTGGCTACGGAGATTTTTTCGATACCTGGCGAAAAGCGTCGCTTCCTACTGTCAGCTTTAAGAGAGTACTACAACTTATTCGATCTTACCATGACAAATATAAGCTTACTAAAACCTTATCAAGGCCGTCAAACGAACAAGAAATATCGAGAGAAAATAAATGAATTTGTTACTGAGTCCCAACGGTTATTTGATGTTTTCAGTTGCAAATGCAAAGTAATCTCAGAATGTAATTGCTCCAAAGACAGCCGTGTTCCCAAGGAAGAAGTATATTTTTTACTTGATCAAATAACTACAAGAAAAATGATGATAGGCGCTGTAGATTTGTTTGCGACTGTAAAAAATATGAAAAAATTAAAAAGACAAGAAAAAGAATTACTGCGTAACAAAGAGATAATGGATCCTAACCAACCGTCTTGTTCTCGTTCTTTGCCTGATGACTTAACAACCGAAAGCACCAGTTCAAGCAATAATAGCGTAGCTTCTAGTCCTTATCAATCGCCAAAACAAGTAGCTGCTCCGCCAACAAAGAAAAAGAGATTAAATTTACCATCATTAGCTCTCGCCTGCGATCATACTGCAGTCTCTGATAGAGCAGCTGCTATTATAGCTTCTTCTGTGTTAAAAGCTATTATTACATCAAAGGATCCAAGTGCTGTCATTGATCGTTCAAAGTTGCGCCGAGAAAGAACGAAAGTCAGATCAGCATTATTCGATGCAGATCTTCTCCCAATCTAGCTAATATTACACCTGGACCACTTAACCATTCTAGATGGCTTACTACAGCGAATAGAATCTTAAGATTACATGCTACTAAAACAGACCACGAAGAAAATTTAGTGATATTAGCCACTTTCGTAATGAGAGTTTATGGTTCAATGTGGCTCACAATAAAATGTTATCCTTCATGTACAAACGGAGTTAAGCACCTGTGGCAAACAACTACCCTAACTCGATATTTGAATGCGCCTTTGAAGAAAATCCTTGATAAGTTAATCCAACGAAATGGATATTTTGGTCACCCAGAAAATATTCTTATTGCTATACTTGGAGACGACAGAGAAATCATACGTAAACTAGCATATCAGCGAATTTTAAAAGCAAGAGCAGAGAATACTCTAGGGCTTCGAACTTTTAAAGTGCCTGCTTTAAATTTCGATGCTAAAGATTATACCGAGCGCTGTATCAAATTGGTGACCGAAGCTTCAAGTGCAGTTTGTGGAGAAAAAAAACGAGACGGTTTCATAAAGGCAAGACTATTATCACGGCAGCACATGCCTAATTTTTAAACAAAAAAATAAATTGATACCAAATAATCTACTTATTTCTGATTTTTTTCATTCCTTAATAATATATATATTTTTTTAATTTTTCTTGATTAAAAACATTAATACTACTAACTAGGCTTTTATTTAACGTATCACAATGCAGTTCGTTTTATAAGGGACAGGAAATCTAGAAAAATACTATCATTCAAAATTAGATCAATGTTTTTAAAAATTTAGTAGTTTTCTAATTTTCAATTGGGTTGGGGCACCTCATAACATCAAGACAAGTAAACAATCTTTTGTATGCTGAATTTACTCATTAAAAGGCAACTTTGTATTACTATTCCATTAAAAAAAATTAAAAAAATTTTTTTTTCATATACTATCACTCCAACCTAATATATATATAAATTCACACAACAAGTATATATCTACACACACAACGTATAAATTTACACCCTAAACATACAAGTATCTACACACCTCGTATTTATTTGATACACAACGGATCAATTTACACACACCATTTATACATTTAAATACACATCTATCTATATATTTACACACACAAGATATATTACACATACAAAATATTAATATCTCCAACGGCTTCAACGCGATCCATCCACATCCGTTTTCAAGCTCAACTCCAAAACACCACGTACTCGTTGTTGCTCCCAATCGCTCCATTTTTTACTAGCTTATTCAGCTCCGTTGATCGTCCGGTCGTTTTTTCGATTTTTTAATCGATCGCAAGGCATACTATGCCCACTGGCAGTGATAAGGAGAGAAAATCATCCTGTCCTGGTAGCGATAAAAACCTAGCTCCTCACGTACATCCATCTGTGCGCCGCATATCATCCGCTCCTCCAAGAGCAAGTGCACAAGGCGCAACTCCAACATCAGTAGCACGTAGACCAGAGAAAACACCTGTTTCGACGCATAGGCTAACTGTTCCAACTCTACCAGGTGCCACTACAAGTACGGTAGCTACAAGGAGTCAATCTCATAGTAAGAGGAATATGAGCAACATGGCTGTCGCAAATTTCATTGCATCCACGGATGACTTAATCCATTTCGAAGACCGTATAAATTCGGCATTTTCTGCAGAGAATTCACCCGACGCGTTAGAAGTCCGACGCGACACAACGAAAACGCTGAGGGAACAAGTCGTACAAGAGTACAAGACCTGCTCCATGGCTCTAATTGCGATGGACAGCGACAAGCTCGAAGGGACTTACAATTCGTTAGGGCCAAATATGACCAATCGTACTCCGTATACGAGCGGTGCATAGCCGTCCTTACCCAACGCATTAAAGCCCTCTCCGCTAAAAATGCACAGTACGCTCAACAACAAATTCAAGAGCCTCCAAGTCACAACATCTTTCTCCCGCCTTGCCACACAGAAGTTTTTTCCGGAGACTATCTGCGATGGCCAACATTTCGTGACTTATTCACTGCTGTTTATATTAACAATGCGCGACTAACTCCAGTCGAGAAACTATTTCACTTGCTCTCCAAAACATAAGGTGAAGCAAACGAGATTGTCTCAAAATCCCCGCTTACCAATGAAGGTTTTCAGGCGGCTTGGGACAATCTCAAGGATCGCTTCGAAAATAAAAGGTTACTGGTCAACAGTCAACTGAAGATCCTCCTCAACCTGAACTCTGTCTCCCATGAGTCAGGATCCGCTTTGAAATAACTACAAAGCACAGTCCAGAATTGTTTGTTAGCACTCGAACATTCTGATATTTCCACTGAGAGCTGGGACTGCTTGCTTGTGTTCTTGTGCTCCTCCAAACTGCCAAAACTTTCGCTGTCCTTATGGGAACAGTCCCTTAAAGGAAAATCGGACATCCCATCCTGGCTAGAGCTCAATGATTTTCTCATTGAGCGATATCGAACTCTTGAGGCAATAGATGACCTTAAGCCTTCGACTAGCGCGCAAGTCCATCCAAGACTCTCTCGGAGGGATCCTGCCCCCAGCAGATTAAATTCGTTCGAAGCAAAAATCAAAGTCAAGACGCCAGCCCCCAAGCAATCCAGCAAATTGTGTTCCAAAGAGAACCACCCTGTGCGTCTATGTCCACGCTTCCTCCAAATGTCCGTCGGCGAAAGAGAGGCATATATAAAGCAACAGAAATTGTGTCTTAACTGCTTTGCCCGAACGCACGTCCTTAAGGATTGCACGAGTACACACAATTGCTGCACGTGCAGAGGGCGTCACAACTCCCTTCTTCATAAAGGCTCTCCTCCTGCATCATCTTTAGAGATTCAAAACGTGCAATCGACTCACGGTGCACCCCCTCGCTCTACTCAAGCGGCCCCAACACACCATATACAGTCCACTCTCTATCCATCACAAACGAACGTACAAAACTACTTTGTCTCCAACGCACAAAGTGTCCTTCTGGGAATGGCGCTCGTCAGCGTCTGCCACCTCGGATCTAGTTTTACAGCCCGTGCACTAATAGATTCGGGGTCAGAAGGAACGTTCATCACAGAACGGCTGCTCAACACGATGAAGCTGCCTTCACGAAACGTCCAGGCGCAGGTGTTGGGACTCAACCAAGCGGTCGCAGCTCATTCCAGGAAGCTGTTTCACATCAAACTTGCTCCACTCAAAAGGCCAAGAAAGATTTTTTTCATTTCGACAGCTGAGAGCCAAACTTTTCAAAACGATTCGACCTTTGTCGGAATCGAAATCCAGAACACCATTCATTTCGATTACGACATTTTTACTCGGAATCGAAATCGGAAACATGCCTGAATAGCTCCCGCTTGAGTGAGCTCTAACGCAGCAGATCAAAGCGAAGAGAGTGATTAAAGGGAATATGCAACAAGTGCATTTGCATATATACTGCATGTATTTTAATTTTAGTTATTTTAATTTTATGATTTTATTATGTTCTGCTTCAGACAATTCTAGCAACAACCTAATTTACACTGGGGCACATCTATGATCTTTTGTCGAAGATGTATTATTAAGGGAGGGTCTATGAATTTATGTTGAAAACATTAATTCATTGGGAGTACTAATAGGGACGACGAGCTGGTGCTGACACACACATATATACGTATGCATACATATGTATGCAAATTAAACACTTCACTACATCTTTATTTAAAAAAAATGTTTTTTATTTTATTATTCATTTTCTGAGTTTATTTTTATTACTTAATGTGCGACTTGCAAGTCCGCGATCCACTTAAGACTAACTGTACCTGTCAGCGAAAAGCATAACTTCAACTGCTGATCACGTTGCACGTTCTGTTGTCATGTTGTGGGAACCGAAATTTGCAGTTAGATTCGGCCAGACGCAATGTCAGCAATCCATGGGAAAGCTTTTGCGCGCAGCGCGAACGGGGTAACCCGATACCTTAACTCCTCCCCTCGTAAGAACAATCGTCCCGATTGTCAATAGACTGGCAGGTCATTGACGCTACGAAATTCACAACTTTTTTTGTGGCAAGAAGGTTTCTGGAGATCCAACGCCTGTGGTTCTGGTCCTTCGTTAACAACAGTGGTAATGCTAAGACTTGAATTAGATTTGGTTCTTAGTCTGGAAAATACGACAGACACGCCGAAAAACAGTATTACAGAGAGGACCAAATTAAATGAGAATACCAATTTTCCTTTGGTGGAAATTTAATTTATTTCATCGATATTATTTATTTGAAGATCTTTCATCATTTCTAAAGAGAGAATTTCTTCGACATGAGATTTATTTGCTGATAACTGCAATACAGCTGGAAGGGGTTTAAAGGTTGAAAGTTCCTTTGAAATATATGTTCTGTTGTTTATTGTTATTGTTTCATTGTGAAACTGGATTAGATATGTTCCCAAAAGGTGATACGATTTGTTTTCGAAATTTCAATAAGTCCTTCGAATTGATTTAAAAGGATTATTCCTTGGTGAAGTTCTTTTACTGAAGGTACGTGTTGATTATTTATTGCAGTGCAGTTATGATTTTTACTGGTAAAAAGTCGCAGAATACAATTCGAGTTACTTAAATCTAGTAAATTATCCTGGCAAATAGTTAATGTATTAACTTCATTACATGTTTTTTAATTTCAAATATATCATTATTACATATTCAGAATTAATTTTTAAAATTGTATTATTTTTCTTAACGGGTTTAATTAATAGTTTTTCACAAATAGTCTGATTTATAGCTGGTAAACTAATAATACTATATACTAACGAATTTTCATCAGTAGCTATTCTAATGATAGCGAACCCTAAAGCTTCTTCTAAATTTTTATAGGGGAATTCTTCTAAGTCAAGGAAGGCTTTTGTTTCCTCTATTTCTTTTTCTGATAACAAAAATGAATTTATGACACCTACCTTAGCCCATTGCAGGGCGTATTCAATATTGACTATTTCTTCCTTAATGATTTTTAATTTTTTGGCAACTGATTCTTCTTTTGTTCTCCTTACGTCTTCTAGTGACTGTATCGTCCTTAGAATGTTGTTAGTCGTGTTTGTCAGCAAGTTAGTTCTGTCAATAGTGTCTTTGTTAATCATTTTTTGTCGTTCGTTGTTACCTAATAATCCGCTAATTTTTTCTACAACTATGGCGTGGTCCTCGTGGTCAGGTGTACCGGCTATCCATTTCCATGCTGTCCCTAAGATATCAATCGATCGCTTCTTCCTAGGAAAAATTCTTTTTAGAGCGTCTTTCAGCCGCTTTATATCATAGAGAGGAAAAGGCAATACGGTGCTGTTCTTCAGAATTTTTTGTTGTACTTCAAGCTCTATTTCGTCAATGGTCCTTTTGTACTCAGTCAAGTCCAAAATGTGTATGAGTTTAAAATTTCCGTTTTGTAGTCGCGCTTGTCCTAGATGGATTGAAATCAACTGCGAATTTGTGTAGTCAAGTATTTGTACTTCCGCTTGGCAAATGTAAAAAATTCCGAAAAGTATTGGCAATACAGTCGTCATTTCTGTTATGAAGGTAAGGATATTAAAAGTGGTCAGACCTTGATATTGTCCTTATGTATAATCCTGTTTCTAGATCTAATATTTACCTTATTCCCTAAATCTTCTAGAACTATTTAATTTTTGAACCGAGGTGACAATTTATTCCGTTGACCTATTATTTTTTCGTAAATTATCTGCCCTGATTGATAAGATTTGACTGGTTTGGAAGTATCCCTTTGTATCATCTTTTCTTGAGCCTTTTTTAACGTGTCACTTAGATTATAGGGAATTTTGTTTAGGAAAATGTCTGAGGGTTTGCTATTCGTGACGGAGTGAATTGAATGATTTTACTGTTGAGCAGGTCGGTAAAAAGATTCTGCATCGTTGATTAACTGAAATTCTTCCTTCAAGCATCGAGCTATTTCAATAATCGTTGAATGAACCCTTTCGACTTGGCCGTTGGTTGTGCTATGACGTGGTGTGCAATAATAAAGTTCGATTCTGAGTCGGTGCATTAGGGATTTAAATTGAACCGTTGTAAAGCCTGGCTCGTTGTCGAGCGTGAGTTTTTGTGCGTTAGAAAAACTTTGTAAAATATCTAAAACCTTTTCTCCCAGATTGCTTTTATCATCAATGTTTTTTATTACGAGAAATTTCGAATATGCGTCAATACACGTTATGAATTTTAGATTTTGGGCGTAAAAAATTTCAATGTGAAGGCACTCCCCCTCCTTCTTGGAAATCGGAGCCTCTCCGATTTTAACTTTTTGTGGGTGTCTATTGTATTTAGTTTCGTTACAGATTTTACAACTTCTTATATATTCTTTAAAGTGATCTAACATCCTGGGCCAATAATATTGCTTATAAACTTGCTTGTAATTTTCCTTGCTGCTTCTATGAGCGCGAATATGTGTTTGCTGAATAATAGCTTGCTGATCATCTTGATTGGAAATATCAATTGCAAGAACTTTAGTATATATAAATTTATTGGTGAAAACACTCCTGACTGTCTCCTTGAAGTCATAGAGGTTTTCCATGGTACAATGAACTGCGGTTAAAAAAGGATTGTTTTGAGATTCTCCCTAGTATCATATTCAATAATATGCCTTACTCCATTAAAATTTTTTATCGATTCGTGTATTGTGACATTTGCCTTACTTAATAAAATCTGCTGTTTAAATTCATTCAAGGGTCTAGAAGACTCTGCAATAATAAATGTATCGGTACTGTCTGTAGAGTGTTGGGTGCTATCAAAGAATATAGAACTACATAGAATGCGCATCTCATACAAAAAAATTTTACTATGTGGGGTACTGATATTAGTACCCCACAGAAACTATTGCTTGAATTTTTACATTTGCTTGAAAATGACACTTTGCAACTGTGACACGCGCAGTGGCAATGGCCTAATGGAATGCGTGTTCGACTCATAGTTTAATGTGTCGGGGTTCGATTCTCAGAGGATGTTATTATTATTGTACTGGGAGTAGTATGTACTGCGACCCAAGTGGATCTATTGTACCCCCCTTCACGGCTTAGAGCTCTCCCAAAAGTCAAATTGCCTGCATATACTGCAGTATTTTGTTTGGATTTATGGTAACAATGCTCTCCGGTGAGATGACGTGCATGCTTAAAAGCTTGCTTCTTTTGTTGACGAGTGCTATGCATTCACATAGTAGATGCACTGAAGTTTCTTCCTCCATACTACAGAAACGACAAAGCCCACTATCCGCTATGCCAATTTTGTTTAAGTGGCTGCGGAGCCTACAGTGACCCGTCAAGAGGCCTGTCAGGATCCTCACGGTATTTTTCCCGTGAGTTATCACGTGTTTGAATCTCTTGCGGTTGTACTTAGAGAGGAGGGTTTTTGACTGCTTTAGTCCTGGTATCTGTGCCCAGTGAAGCAGCCGTTTGTTTTCCTCCTCTTTCCTCAATAGGTCCCTTACCGCGTGGTTGCCAATCCCACAGTATGGTTCAGGTCCGATTAGCGGTGTTGCTGCACCTGTTCTTGCTAGTTTGTCTGCTAGCTCATTCCCAGGGATATTGTTGTGTCCTGGGACCCATCTAATTGTGAGCTTGTTTCTGGCACCTAAATTGTCAAGTGCAGTTCTCACTTCTTTGACCAGCCTTGATGTTATTTTGGCTCTGCTTATTGCCTTTATCGCTGCTTGACTGTCAGACAGGATGGAGATCTCCTTGTCATGATAGTTCTTTTGCAGATTAAATTCTGCACACCTTCCAATAGCACAGACCTCAGCTTGAAAAATGCTGGTGTGTCTGCCTAGTGACTCATGATATTTAGTACTGGGTCCTACTACCCCCAGACCACTCCCTTCATCGGTGAGGGATCCATCCGTATACCACTTTATTGTGTGTGGTTTCATTGGGTGAATTGCCGAAAGAGTTGTCCAGGCCTCTTTCGTGCTGAGTTTAATATCGAAGTTCTGATCGAACTTGTACTCAGCTGGCATTTCATCCCTTGGTTGCAGAAGCATAGGTATGTCCTCTGCTAAATCTGCAGCGTCTTTTCTGGTGAGGTTGAAGTCAACTCCTTCCCTCCCAATTCTTATTAACGTTGCTTTTCTCTGCATATCAACAACGATATGAAGCGGTGTAACATCCATTAATACTTCAATGGCCGCAGTAGGACAGGTGCGCATTGCTCCTGTCATACATATGCAGGCCATTCTTTGCAGTTTCTGCAATCTGGCTTTGGTCGTGCTAAGGCGCGCCCTGCTGCCCCAGGCTATTGCCCCATATAAGAGCATGGGTCTGACAACCATTAGGTACAGCCATCTTATTATTCGTGGTGATGTACCCCACGATTTCCCAGCAATGCTTCTACACGTAAATAGAGCCCTTGAGCACTTATTTATAGTGTTGTTTACATGGGTTCTGAAGTTAAGCTTAGAGTCAAAGGTGACTCCTAGATACTTGACTTCATTACTTGTTTCTATGCTGCATCCTGATAGGGTTATACTCCTCATCCTTCCAAGTTTGTATCTCCTTGTGAAGGGTACTATGACTGTCTTGGCAGGGTTAAGGCTCAGGCCTGCCTTTTTACACCAGTCATTAGTTTCCTTGAGCCCTAGCTGGATAATGTCGCAGAGTGTTTCCTCATACTTGCCTCTGGCTATAATAACGATATCGTCAGCATAGCCTTGGCATTGTATGCCTCTGCCCGCTAGTTTCTCCAGTAGCTCATCTACTAGCAGACTCCATAAGAGGGGTGATAGTACACCGCCCTGAGGGCAGCCTCTTGTTGTTACTACAGTGGTTGATTGCCCACCAATGGTTGCTGTGGCTTGCCTAGACGTTAACAGTGAAGTTATCCATCTGCTAGTAGTTGCGTCTAGGCCCCTTCTGGCCAGTGATGCGTTGACAGCCTCGTGGGAGGCGTTATCAAAGGCACCCTGTATATCCAGAAAGGCGCATAGTGCAACTTCCTTATGAGTTAAAGAATCCTCAATAAGGGTTTTCAGCTGATATAGTGCTGTGTCCGTAGACCTTCCCGCCCTGTATGCATGTTGCATATGTTGAAGGGGTCGTTGTACTAGCAATGTGCTTCTTATTCTGAAATCTACCAGCTTTTCCAGCGTTTTCAGCAAAAACGAAGTTAAGCTAATAGGTCTGTAAGACTTTGGATTAGTGATGTCTTTCTTCCCAGCTTTCGGGATGAAGACCACTCTAGCTGTACTCCACGCGGTAGGTATGTGTCCTAGCGCAAGGCTGCTAACCAGTACTTCCCTCATGGGGGTCAAGAGGTGGCCCAGTCCTTTTTGTAGGAGTACTGGGTGTATACCATCCAGACCAGGAGATTTATAGGGCTGGAACGTGCCAATTGCCCATTTTAATCTCTCAGGGGTTACCGTTGACTTGGCAATGGCCCAGTCAGCGGCACGTGCTCTATTTCTACCTGTTGGTAGAATTCTACTCTCCACCTGTTCAGTACTTCCATGGAAGTGCATAGCCAGGAGGAGTTCTAATTTCTCCTTATTACTTTTTGTGAAGGAGTTATCAGATTTCTGGAGTGCTAGATTCAAGTCCGGCACTCCTTTGGAAATTGCTTTGTGAAGTCGTGCGCCTTCACTAGTTTTTTCAATGGCTTCGCAGAAGGTTCTATAATTCCTTCGCTTGGCTTTTCTGATCTCCTTGTTATACAGGGTCAGACTATTTCGGTAAGCGTCCCACTCTCCAACGCGCCTCGCGGTGTTGAAGAGTTGCCGGGTCACTTTCCGCAACTTCTCAAGTTGAGCGTTCCACCATGGGGCGTCCTTCTCCTTCTTTGCTTTACCAAAAGGGCAGCTTTCATTGAAGGCGTTCACTAAACACGTATTCAATTCCTCCACTGCGCATTCCAAACCAACAGGGTTTCTGGGTTTTCCAGTTGCTCTGCTGGTCAGGTTTTGCTCAATGGAGATATTGAACTTTTCCCAGTCTGTGTTTCTGGGGTTACATTTGCGTTCGCTACTTCTTAGATTTAGACCTAGGTTAAATCTAATAATTCTGTGGTCTGACATAGACTCCTCAGGAGATACGTGCCAGTCCCTAATGTGTGGCTTTATTGCCCTACTAGCCAAGGTTATATCTAGAACCTCGGATCTTACCCTAGTTACAAAAGTCGGGACACTGCCGACGTTAAGGATTTCTAGGTTACTATTTGAAATAAACTCTAAGAGTGACTCACCTCTAAGGTTTACATCCTTGCTGCCCCATACCACGTGATGCGCATTAGCATCGCAACCAATGATGATGGGGAGATGCTGTCTTGCACAATGCTCCACGAGTGCTTGGACCTCGGGCGGTGGGCAGGTTTCGTCTCCCGCAAAGTAGACGGAAGCTACTACAGCTGTCTTCACTCCACCGGCTTCTTCGACCATGATAGGGACACAGTCGCCGGTGTGGAATTCTGTAAGTACATTATGATTAATGCTTCTACTTGCCAAGATACAGGCTCTAGGGAGTGGGTCCCTATGGTCCCAAATTACCTTGGCATCTTTCACGTACAGTCCTTTTATGCCCTGGTTATACCAGGGTTCCTGTACCAGGGCTAGCCCTAGGTGTTGTTTGGTGAACATCCTTGCCAGTACGGCCGAGGCCGCCTTGGCACGGTGGATGTTCACCTGGGCTATCCCTGTACTTCCGATCATAGGATCGGTTCCACAACTGGTGTCTGAGGTCTGGAGGTCATCTCCAGATTCCTCTCCTCTTCTTCGCCTAGCTCCATGGCCAGTTCCTGCGAGGACATGGGAGGCTGATCTCCCATGTCGCAGCTCGCCTCAATCACCGTGGTGTTGAGCTCCTCATCTTCCGCCAGGTCTGTTAGGGAATCAGAGGTGTTCAGTCCCTCATCCTCCGCTACAGATTGGGGAAGCGCGGCCGGCGTTGGTTCGGTGGCAACCGTCTTGCCCTTCCTCAAACCACTCACCGGTATGCTTCCGAACCTAAAGTTCAGCTTGTGGCCGTTCTTTATAATTTCGGCACAGGAGTTGTCGTCGATGCCGAGGACGAGGAGTAGACCACCTCCTTCGCTTTTCCTCGACAGCAACCTCCAATACTCCGTGTTCAGACGGTTCTGCTTATGGATCAGCTCCAAGATCCATTCCGTCGGCTTGTCTCCCGTTCTAGGGCAGAAGATGGTTATAATATGCGCCGCCGGTATGGCGTCGCCCATCCTCGCCTCTAGTGGGACTCCTTTCCACAAACGCAGGGTGGGGGCTACCAGCCACAACCACTCAGCCGACGTTTCGTCTGAGCAGTCCACGACTAGATGGCCCACCCTGAAGTGGATCCCATCGAATATTATTGGGGAGTCCCAGCCTGACGAGACTGGCTCCTCCAATATTGCTTCCTCAAGCAGCGAAAGCTCCTCGCTGCTGAGGACCACCTGAGGGTAATCCTCAGGTACAACTGCTACTTTTAGCCTCTTGGCTACGGCAGCATACGTGGGTCCCTCCGTCGCTGTCCCAGATGTCGAGGGTTGGTCCTCGGCATCCGGAGCAGCGGACGTAGGTCCCTCCGTCGTTGTCCCGGATGTCGAGGGATGGTCCTCGGCATCCAGAGCAGCTACGGAGGTGCTCACTACTACCGCAGACAATGGCCCTTCTACGGTTCTCTTCTCCGTACGTACCCTCTTCGGGGTGTCCGTTGGTGGCGTGAGGGCGCTGCTCAGCCTTTTCGGGGCAGGGGTGGAGCCCTGCACCTCCTCTTGACGTGACTGTTTTGCCAGCGCCAATGCTTCATCAGGTGACTTGCCCTGCTGAAGATATCTGATGTACCACTTAACCTTGGCACCACTCAGACCCCTTCGGTTCGGGTCATCCCGACCTCCAGGTTTTCCAAGTGCCGGTCTGGGAAGCTTCCCCATGCCGGCTTGTCCTGGAACGACTACCTTGCTAGAAGCAGGTGCCGAGTGTGGGGTAAGTCCCACGACACGGCCACCCGAACCTTGCCTTCTCTCCTGAATTCTCCTGTTCTTCAGAATTTTTTGTTGTACTTCAAGCTCTATTTCGTCAATGGTCGTTTTGTACTCAGTCAAGTCCAAAATGTGTATGAGTTTAAAATTTCCGTTTTGTAGTCGCGCTTGTCCTAGATGGATTGAAATCAACTGCGAATTTGTGTAGTCAAGTATTTGTACTTCCGCTTGGCAAATGTAAAAAATTCCGAAAAGTATTCGCAATACAGTCGTCATTTCTGTTATGAAGGTAAGGATATTAAAAGTGGTCAGACCTTGATATTGTCCTTATGCATAATCCTGTTTCTAGATCTAATATTTACCTTATTCCCTAAATCTTCTAGAACTATTTAATTTTTGAACCGAGGTGACAATTTATTCCGTTGACCTATTATTTTTTCGTAAATTATCTGCCCTGATTGATAAGATTTGACTGGTTTGGAAGTATCCCTTTGTATCATCTTTTCTTGAGCCTTTTTTAACGTGTCACTTAGATTATAGGGAATTTTGTTTAGGAAAATGTCTGAGGGTTTGCTATTCGTGACGGAGTGAATTGAATGATTGTACTGTTGAGCAGGTCGGTAAAAAGATTCTGCATCGTTGATTAACTGAAATTCTTCCTTCAAGCATCGAGCTATTTCAATAATCGTTGAATGAACCCTTTCGACTTGGCCGTTGGTTGTGCTATGACGTGGTGTGCAATAATAAAGTTCGATTCTGAGTCGGTGCATTAGGGATTTAAATTGAACCGTTGTAAAGCCTGGCTCGTTGTCGAGCGTGAGTTTTTGTGCGTTAGAAAAACTTTGTAAAATATCTAAAACCTTTTCTCCCAGATTGCTTTTATCATCAATGTTTTTTATTACGAGAAATTTCGAATATGCGTCAATACACGTTATGAATTTTAGATTTTGGGCGTAAAAAATTGCAATGTGAAGGCACTCCCCCTCCTTCTTGGAAATCGGAGCCTCTCCGATTTTAACTTTTTGTGGGTGTCTATTGTATTTAGTTTCGTTACAGATTTTACAACTTCTTATATATTCTTTAAAGTGATCTAACATCCTGGGCCAATAATATTGCTTATAAACTTGCTTGTAATTTTCCTTGCTGCTTCTATGAGCGCGAATATGTGTTTGCTGAATAATAGCTTGCTGATCATCTTGATTGGAAATATCAATTGCAAGAACTTTAGTATATATAAATTTATTGGTGAAAACACTCCTGACTGTCTCCTTGAAGTCATAGAGGTTTTCCATGGTACAATGAACTGCGGTTAAAAAAGGATTGTTTTGAGATTCTCCCTAGTATCATATTCAATAATATGCCTTACTCCATTAAAATTTTTTATCGATTCGTGTATTGTGACATTTGCCTTACTTAATAAAATCTGCTGTTTAAATTCATTCAAGGGTCTAGAAGACTCTGCAATAATAAATGTATCGGTACTGTCTGTAGAGTGTTGGGTGCTATCAAAGAATATAGAACTACATAGAATGCGCATCTCATACAAAAAAATTTTACTATGTGGGGTACTGATATTAGTACCCCACAGAAACTATTGCTTGAATTTTTACATTTGCTTGAAAATGACACTTTGCAACTGTGACACGCGCAGTGGCAATGGCCTAATGGAATGCGTGTTCGACTCATAGTTTAATGTGTCGGGGTTCGATTCTCAGAGGATGTTATTATTATTGTACTGGGAGTAGTATGTACTGCGACCCAAGTGGATCTATTGTACCCCCCTTCACGGCTTAGAGCTCTCCCAAAAGTCAAATTGCCTGCATATACTGCAGTATTTTGTTTGGATTTATGGTAACAATGCTCTCCGGTGAGATGACGTGCATGCTTAAAAGCTTGCTTCTTTTGTTGACGAGTGCTATGCATTCACATAGTAGATGCACTGAAGTTTCTTCCTTCAGAAACGACAAAGCCCACTATCCGCTATGCCAATTTTGTTTAAGTGGCTGCGGAGCCTACAGTGACCCGTCAAGAGGCCTGTCAGGATCCTCACGGTATTTTTCCCGTGAGTTATCACGTGTTTGAATCTCTTGCGGTTGTACTTAGAGAGGAGGGTTTTTGACTGCTTTAGTCCTGGTATCTGTGCCCAGTGAAGCAGCCGTTTGTTTTCCTCCTCTTTCCTCAATAGGTCCCTTACCGCGTGGTTGCCAATCCCACAGTATGGTTCAGGTCCGATTAGCGGTGTTGCTGCACCTGTTCTTGCTAGTTTGTCTGCTAGCTCATTCCCAGGGATATTGTTGTGTCCTGGGACCCATCTAATTGTGAGCTTGTTTCTGGCACCTAAATTGTCAAGTGCAGTTCTCACTTCTTTGACCAGCCTTGATGATATTTTGGCTCTGCTTATTGCCTTTATCGCTGCTTGACTGTCAGACAGGATGGAGATCTCCTTGTCATGATAGTTCTTTTGCAGATTAAATTCTGCACACCTTCCAATAGCACAGACCTCAGCTTGAAAAATGCTGGTGTGTCTGCCTAGTGACTCATGATATTTAGTACTGGGTCCTACTACCCCCAGACCACTCCCTTCATCGGTGAGGGATCCATCCGTATACCACTTTATTGTGTGTGGTTTCATTGGGTGAATTGCCGAAAGAGTTGTCCAGGCCTCTTTCGTGCTGAGTTTAATATCGAAGTTCTGATCGAACTTGTACTCAGCTGGCATTTCATCCCTTGGTTGCAGAAGCATAGGTATGTCCTCTGCTAAATCTGCAGCGTCTTTTCTGGTGAGGTTGAAGTCAACTCCTTCCCTCCCAATTCTTATTAACGTTGCTTTTCTCTGCATATCAACAACGATATGAAGCGGTGTAACATCCATTAATACTTCAATGGCCGCAGTAGGACAGGTGCGCATTGCACCTGTCATACATATGCAGGCCATTCTTTGCAGTTTCTGCAATCTGGCTTTGGTCGTGCTAAGGCGCGCCCTGCTGCCCCAGGCTATTGCCCCATATAAGAGCATGGGTCTGACAACCATTAGGTACAGCCATCTTATTATTCGTGGTGATGTACCCCACGATTTCCCAGCAATGCTTCTACACGTAAATAGAGCCCTTGAGCACTTATTTATAGTGTTGTTTACATGGGTTCTGAAGTTAAGCTTAGAGTCAAAGGTGACTCCTAGATACTTGACTTCATTACTTGTTTCTATGCTGCATCCTGATAGGGTTATACTCCTCATCCTTCCAAGTTTGTATCTCCTTGTGAAGGGTACTATGACTGTCTTGGCAGGGTTAAGGCTCAGGCCTGCCTTTTTACACCAGTCATTAGTTTCCTTGAGCCCTAGCTGGATAATGTCGCAGAGTGTTTCCTCATACTTGCCTCTGGCTATAATAACGATATCGTCAGCATAGCCTTGGCATTGTATGCCTCTGCCCGCTAGTTTCTCCAGTAGCTCATCTACTAGCAGACTCCATAAGAGGGGTGATAGTACACCGCCCTGAGGGCAGCCTCTTGTTGTTACTACAGTGGTTGATTGCCCACCAATGGTTGCTGTGGCTTGCCTAGACGTTAACATTGAAGTTATCCATCTGCTAGTAGTTGCGTCTAGGCCCCTTCTGGCCAGTGATGCGTTGACAGCCTCGTGGGAGGCGTTATCAAAGGCACCCTGTATATCCAGAAAGGCGCATAGTGCAACTTCCTTATGAGTTAAAGAATCCTCAATAAGGGTTTTCAGCTGATATAGTGCTGTGTCCGTAGACCTTCCCGCCCTGTATGCATGTTGCATATGTTGAAGGGGTCGTTGTACTAGCAATGTGCTTCTTATTCTGAAATCTACCAGCTTTTCCAGCGTTTTCAGCAAAAACGAAGTTAAGCTAATAGGTCTGTAAGACTTTGGATTAGTGATGTCTTTCTTCCCAGCTTTCGGGATGAAGACCACTCTAGCTGTACTCCACGCGGTAGGTATGTGTCCTAGCGCAAGGCTGCTAACCAGTACTTCCCTCATGGGGGTCAAGAGGTGGCCCAGTCCTTTTTGTAGGAGTACTGGGTGTATACCATCCAGACCAGGAGATTTATAGGGCTGGAACGTGCCAATTGCCCATTTTAATCTCTCAGGGGTTACCGTTGACTTGGCAATGGCCCAGTCAGCGGCACGTGCTCTATTTCTACCTGTTGGTAGAATTCTACTCTCCACCTGTTCAGTACTTCCAGGGAAGTGCATAGCCAGGAGGAGTTCTAATTTCTCCTTATTACTTTTTGTGAAGGAGTTATCAGATTTCTGGAGTGCTAGATTCAAGTCCGGCACTCCTTTGGAAATTGCTTTGTGAAGTCGTGCGCCTTCACTAGTTTTTTCAATGGCTTCGCAGAAGGTTCTATAATTCCTTCGCTTGGCTTTTCTGATCTCCTTGTTATACAGGGTCAGACTATTTCGGTAAGCGTCCCACTCTCCAACGCGCCTCGCGGTGTTGAAGAGTTGCCGGGTCACTTTCCGCAACTTCTCAAGTTGAGCGTTCCACCATGGGGCGTCCTTCTCCTTCTTTGCTTTACCAAAAGGGCAGCTTTCATTGAAGGCGTTCACTAAACACGTATTCAATTTCTCCACTGCGCATTCCAAACCAACAGGGTTTCTGGGTTTTCCAGTTGCTCTGCTGGTCAGGTTTTGCTCAATGGAGATATTGAACTTTTCCCAGTCTGTGTTTCTGGGGTTACGTTTGCGTTCGCTACTTCTTAGATTTAGACCTAGGTTAAATCTAATAATTCTGTGGTCTGACATAGACTCCTCAGGAGATACGTGCCAGTCCCTAATGTGTGGCTTTATTGCCCTACTAGCCAAGGTTATATCTAGAACCTCGGATCTTACCCTAGTTACAAAAGTCGGGACACTGCCGACGTTAAGGATTTCTAGGTTACTATTTGAAATAAACTCTAAGAGTGACTCACCTCTAAGGTTTACATCCTTGCTGCCCCATACCACGTGATGCGCATTAGCATCGCAACCAATGATGATGGGGAGATGCTGTCTTGCACAATGCTCCACGAGTGCTTGGACCTCGGGCGGTGGGCAGGTTTCGTCTCCCGCAAAGTAGACGGAAGCTACTACAGCTGTCTTCACTCCACCGGCTTCTTCGACCATGATAGGGACACAGTCGCCGGTGTGGAATTCTGTAAGTACATTATGATTAATGCTTCTACTTGCCAAGATACAGGCTCTAGGGAGTGGGTCCCTATGGTCCCAAATTACCTTGGCATCTTTCACGTACAGTCCTTTTATGCCCTGGTTATACCAGGGTTCCTGTACCAGGGCTAGCCCTAGGTGTTGTTTGGTGAACATCCTTGCCAGTACGGCCGAGGCCGCCTTGGCACGGTGGATGTTCACCTGGGCTATCCCTGTACTTCCGATCATAGGATCGGTTCCACAACTGGCGTCTGAGGTCTGGAGGTCATCTCCAGATTCCTCTCCTCTTCTTCGCCTAGCTCCATGGCCAGTTCCTGCGAGGACATGGGAGGCTGATCTCCCATGTCGCAGCTCGCCTCAATCACCGTGGTGTTGAGCTCCTCATCTTCCGCCAGGTCTGTTAGGGAATCAGAGGTGTTCAGTCCCTCATCCTCCGCTACAGATTGGGGAAGCGCGGCCGGCGTTGGTTCGGTGGCAACCGTCTTGCCCTTCCTCAAACCACTCACCGGTATGCTTCCGAACCTAAAGTTCAGCTTGTGGCCGTTCTTTATAATTTCGGCACAGGAGTTGTCGTCGATGCCGAGGACGAGGAGTAGACCACCTCCTTCGCTTTTCCTCGACAGCAACCTCCAATACTCCGTGTTCAGACGGTTCTGCTTATGGATCAGCTCCAAGATCCATTCCGTCGGCTTGTCTCCCGTTCTAGGGCAGAAGATGGTTATAATATGCGCCGCCGGTATGGCGTCGCCCATCCTCGCCTCTAGTGGGACTCCTTTCCACAAACGCAGGGTGGGGGCTACCAGCCACAACCACTCAGCCGACGTTTCGTCTGAGCAGTCCACGACTAGATGGCCCACCCTGAAGTGGATCCCATCGAATATTATTGGGGAGTCCCAGCCTGACGAGACTGGCTCCTCCAATATTGCTTCCTCAAGCAGCGAAAGCTCCTCGCTGCTGAGGACCACCTGAGGGTAATCCTCAGGTACAACTGCTACTTTTAGCCTCTTGGCTACGGCAGCATACGTGGGTCCCTCCGTCGCTGTCCCAGATGTCGAGGGTTGGTCCTCGGCATCCGGAGCAGCGGACGTAGGTCCCTCCGTCGTTGTCCCGGATGTCGAGGGATGGTCCTCGGCATCCAGAGCAGCTACGGAGGTGCTCACTACTACCGCAGACAATGGCCCTTCTACGGTTCTCTTCTCCGTACGTACCTTCTTCGGGGTGTCCGTTGGTGGCGTGAGGGCGCTGCTCAGCCTTTTCGGGGCAGGGGTGGAGCCCTGCACCTCCTCTTGACGTGACTGTTTTGCCAGCGCCAATGCTTCATCAGGTGACTTGCCCTGCTGAAGATATCTGATGTACCACTTAACCTTGGCACCACTCAGACCCCTTCGGTTCGGGTCATCCCGACCTCCAGGTTTTCCAAGTGCCGGTCTGGGAAGCTTCCCCATGCCGGCTTGTCCTGGAACGACTACCTTGCTAGAAGCAGGTGCCGAGTGTGGGGTAAGTCCCACGACACGGCCACCCGAACCTTGCCTTCTCTCCTGAATTCTCCTGTTAGGAGCAACTGTTGGTGGTCTCACCAATGAGGGCCGCTCCCTGTCAAGGTCACGGTACTCAAACTGCTTAGCAGCAGTTCCCGCAGTGACATCCTGCGGTGTTTTCAAAAATTTATTGTTCTTACTCATAAATCCCACGAGTAGCGGAGAAATATACTGTCCACCCGGGCAGAGATCCGCATACCCGGGTAAGGCTCACCAGACTAGGCGGTCGCCACTTGCCTAGACTCTCCGTTAAAGACTGGACTATTTGTATTCCGGGCCCCCAGCCAGGCTGACTCTCGGCACGGGTCGAATGACACCTTAGTCCGGCCCGGAGATGTGGAAATTTTAAGGAGTTTCCAGCTCCAGCCCGACTACTATTAGCCAGCCCCCTTAGCAGTGACAAGGCCTAACTAAGGGGCTGTTTCCAGCCGCCCTCGCGGGGAGAGTGTAGTCGCACTTCCGAGTCAGCAACAGTTACGGCACGCCCATTACGGTGCATGTTATTCCCCCTGTTGCAGTCCTCGGCAGGCGGCCTCAGAGGATGTTAGATTCAACTATTTTTATTTTTTATTAATTTTCCATAATTTCTGTTATTTTTCTATTAAATATATTTTTTTTATTGTCATAAGAAAATTTATGTTTCATTTTCGTATTTTGCTATCCTCGCAGGTACAGTACGCGTTCTAAGCATTTCATTTCATGGTAAAATACGCACTTTTGTAAGGTATAATAAGGAGGTAGCGGCAAGACGAAATGAGTGTGTATTTTTTGCCGACAACTGTTTTTCCAATGACAGTATACATACTAAGGTGTGTATGCAAAATTTTAGAGCTCTATGGTGCGGGCGGGCAGAGAACAAACGTCTGTCAGCAATGTGCATATTTTCAGCCTCAGCCAAATTTGTAAATTTTTAGTTTTTGAGCCTTCATACCCTTTCGAAGCATTTGACTGGTATGACACTTCATAACCACGTTTGTCTTCACACTAACAAATTCATGTAAAAAAGGAGAAAAATGCGAAAAAGGGTATTTTGCTATCGATTCTCATACTGTTGAACACAAACTGCATTCTCATTCCTGTGCGCAAAATTTTTAGAGCTCTTGTTTACCGGCTGGCAGAGGAAACGCGAAAATCTAAAAATAGCACAGGCATTTCACGAGCGCTGGCAATTGATCTCGGCTCTGAACTTCGTTTTTGGCTGTCAGCAATGTTCATATTTTCAGCGCCAGCCAAAATTGTAAATTTTTAGTTTCTGAGCATCCATGCCCTTTCGGAGAATATGCCTGCTATGACACTTCCTAACCTCGTTTGGCTTCACACTAACAAATGCATGTAAAAACGAAAAAATTTCGAAAAAGGGTATTTTGCTATCGACTTTCAATTTGTTGAATGGATTTTGCGACATGCACACACAAACATTGCTTCAGTCATTCATATGTGTGTTTATGTGTGCATATTTTTTTCAGTCAATGATAGAGAGATAGGTACATACATATGTAGATTCGCATGTAGTCAAAATTCGTTTACTTTTTGGGAATTCTCCCACCATAAATTACAATTTCGTCAGCTTTCTTTTTTTATTATGTTTATACCTGTACAAATATAGGAAAAACCGACCAAAAAGAAAAGAAAAAAAAAACAGAAAATTTAAAACAGGTACCTACATATAAAAGTTCAAGTGCAGGTAATAAAATTTTTAAATATCTTTGGTTTTGATTGGTTAAGTCAATAGTAATAAAAGGGGGTGGATGAAGTCAATGAATGTTCTTGACTTTTAACAGGTACATTGATCAATTTTAAAAATTCTTTTAAGCTTACCTGCACTGGCAATAATTTGGAAAACCCATGTTTTCATGATTTTCGAACGATGAATAGGTAAAAGATGAATACATGAATCAGTAGTATGATTTTCAAAGAATGGTAATCGGGACTCAGTTTGTCTAGCGCAATATCAGTATATGTTTGGTGATTAAACAGTGAAGAACTGATTGAAAATAAATACAATATTTGCGAATATTAAACAGTGAAAATCGTATTAAATATTAATACAAAATTTGTGATTATTAAACAGTGAAGTTTGTAGAAGAATTCTTTGTTTTGGGGACTAGAGTGACGCTAAAGTGGTGAGTCATGAGCGCTAATCGAGAGAGTCTAAATAATAAGCGGCCGTCCGGCAAACAATTTTGCTGTGTATGCCGTAATTCCAGACGAACAGAGGCGAATATTAAATTATTTAGATTTCCTAATCAGGATAAAATTATTGGGCAAATTTGGAGGGAAAAATGCAAAATTAATATTAATGATTACGGAATAACTCTTTTCATTTGTCAGAATCATTTTTGCAGTACTTATCTGGGGAAAAAAAAATTAAAATCGGAAGCAATTCCAACTTTAAATTTGCAAAATGATTCTGATAATATGGATTTCGATTTTCCGTCTTATGACCTTCGCCCTAAAACCTCACGTTGTGACCCAAAGAATATTCGGAAGAGGAAAAAACTCTGGCCCAAAATATTTTTTACAAGTCTCAGTCAACTTATGTTTTTCTTAGGGATAGGCTACATATAAATTTGCCCCATATAAGCTCTGTAAACCGTTGGGCACCAATAAAAAATCTTCAGCCAGGCTTAAAAAATTGTGCCTTTGAATCTATAAAGCAAATGTTCTACGAGCTCAAAGAGAAAGGGGATACCCAAATGGTACTGTCAATGGACGAAATGTTAATAGTTTCGGCATAACAGCTAAAGTAATTTTGTGTGATCAAGGCTCTTCCAACAGAAAACGCTTTTCAAATCTAGGAGCAACTGTAGATTCTCCATATTTTGAGTTTCAAAATGAAAAAATTTTTTGTATGTTTGATTTCCCCCACTTAGTCAAGTCTTTGAGAAATAACTGTGACATTGAAACTCCCAATGGAAGGGCGACTTTCAGGGTGGTTAGAGAATTATGGGAAAAAGAGAATAATGCAAGAACTAAAATGTGTCCAAAATTAACAAAACAGCATATATTCCCAAACTCATTTGAGAAAATGCGTGTCAAATTTGCAACTCAGATTTTTAGTAAAACAGTTCAGGCTGCCATTAAAACAATTTGCGACACAGTTGGGCTCAAAAATAATTCGAAAGAAATCGCCCTATCAACTGCTGAATTTATACTTAAAATAGATCAAATTTTTGATTGCATGAACAGTGGAGCCCTGCATTCTGATAATTTCTATCGATCTGCTTTGCAACTTAATAATCAATCCTACAAGTGTATTTCTGAATTTATACAGTATATAGAAAAAGTTAAATTTGTAAACAGCAAAAAGCAAAATCACGTTTTTATACCCTGTACCGTATGGTACAAAGGGTATATTGTGTTTGTGCAAGCCGAAAATGTATGTAACGTACAGAAGGAGAAGTCGGAGACCCCCCAAAGTTACCTAAAGTATGATCAGAGTGACTAGAGAAGTCGATATACCCATGTCCGTCTGTCCGACTGACCGTCTGTCCGTCTGTCCGTCTGTCCGTATGAACGCCTAGATCTCAGAGATGGTAAGAACTAGAGCAACCAAACTTTCAGATAAGATCCGTTATTTATCCATAGGAGACAAGTTTATTTTATTTTTTTGATATCGGGACTACATTATATAGCTCCCATAGGGGTGTTTCAGAGGACCTCGAAAAAAAGCAAAAGTTTTAGATGGATAATTCGTTTGCTTATGCAGATATCATAACCAAATTTGGCAATCGGAAGTTTTTTAGAAACCCCCAGCACTGTACCAAATTTTATCAAAATCGGTTGACTATATCATATAGCTCCCATAGGACCAATCGGTCGAAAATTTGTTTTATGTACAAAATTCGTTGTGTTTCGTTTGTTTGTGAAGATATTGTAACCAAATTTGGCGTTAAGGAGTTTTTTAGAGTTCCCAAGCACTGTACCAAATTTGATCAAAATCGGTTGACTATATCATATAGCTCCTATAGGACCAATCGGTCAAAAAATCGTTTTTTGTACAAAATTCGTTGCGTTTCGTTTGATTGTGAAGATATTATAACGAAATTTGGCATTTATAAGTTTTTAAGAGTTCCCAAGCACTGTACCAAATTTGATCAAAATCGGTTGACTATATCATATAGCTCCCATAGGACCAATCGGTCAAAAAATCGTGTTTTGTACAAAATTCGTTGTGTTTCGTTTATTTGTGAAGATACCGTAACCACATTTGGCATTAAGAAGTTTTTTAGAGATCCCAAGCACTGTAGCAAATTTGATCAAAATCGGTTGATTATATCATATAGCTCCCATAGGACCAATCGGTCAAAAAATCGTGTTTTGTACAAAACTCGTTGTGTTTCGTTTATTTGTGAACATACCGTAACCACATTTGGCATTAAGAAGTTTTTTAGAGTTCCCAAGCACTGTACCAAATTTGATCAAAATCGGTTGACTATATATAGCTCCCAGATCGGTCGAAAAAAAAGTTTTTGATTAAAAATTCGTCTGTTTTTGGTTGTTTATGAAGGTATCATAATCTAATCTGGCAATCAAATGTCTTTTGGTGTTCTTAAGCAATTTACCGGATTTGATTGCAAGCAGTGGTACAGGGTATCCTAAAGTCGTCCGCGCCCGACTTTAACGTACGCCATTTTTTTTTTTGGATGGCATAAAATTAACTCTTGTATCGGTGCTTATGCTCGCTAATGAAGTCCTTTTAAATAATTGTAATAAATTTTTCCTCTTGACAAAGCGGTTCAACCAAGATAAATTGGAAAATACTTTTGACGTTATAAGACAGAAAGGCGGTAATAGCACGAATCCTTCCGTAGCTGAGCTTAACAACTCTCTTGCAAGAATAATGACTTGGAAAATGGTTCATGCAAGTTGCAATAGTAATTGTGAAGTTACAGAAGATTCATCAGTGCTAATGAATGCGCTATTTTTGCAAGATGAGCCAAATAGTATTTCAAGTGAAGAGGCGACTAAGATTGATTCCCAATCTTTCGATTTTAGTATAGTTGAAAATTCGGACTATTTTTTAGAGGATGAATTTAATAATTCGAAAAATATTAACTTGGAATTAGTTTCAATTAGGTATTTCGTGGGGTATGTTGCTTTTAAAATAATACCGAAACTAAACTGCGAAAAATGCGAAAGGGAACTAAGGAAACAGGATGAAGTAATTACAGCCCCAAGTGAAATATTTATGTTCCATAAAAATTATTGCTCTAAATCTGACTTCGGAAGTCTTTTTCCACCTTCCGATTGTTTAATGGAAGCTTGCAAAAAACACATAATTATTTTTCACAGTTGCTTTAAGACAGAACCAGAGAAGTTACAAATTAATCAACATATCATTCGTCTTTGCCACACTGCAACACCCGAATGGTTCTTTGGCGACTGCAGGGATCACAAAAATAAAATATTAGAATTTTTAATTTTGGTTTTATTGCGGAAGCACTGTAAATGGGCGGTAGAAAAGGGCAGCACCAGCCAACGTAAAATAAAAATTATTTCTACATAATTAAACACAAACCATAATAAAGACTATAAAACCAAAAATTTAAAACGCAAAACCGATCAAAAAATTTAAAAAATAAAAAAATTTTAACAATTCCTAAATCTGTAATTGAACTCAAAATAATTGCAAAATAACGCAGGCACGCATACCACTGACCCATCAACACCAACACAAAATATGTGTCAAAATTAGTCCATTGTATATTTTGGAAGGACAACAACTTTGCAAAATAACGGAGTCTGCGAGCTCTAAAAATAGAAATAGCATTTGGCATCGTTTGGTGCCGCCCGCCCGTACCAACAAACGGTGTGTGTTCTAAAAATAGAACCAACATTTCGTTTCGTTTGCTGCCGCCCGCCCGTATCAACAAGCGCTAAAATGAATTTGGGCGAGATGCGCATTCTATGTAGTTCTATATTCTTTGATAAAACACATAAAAATGCAAAACGGCATGTGTGGGCTTAGGTTGAGATCCGCGCTAAGCTTAGGTTAATGCTGCGGTCGCACAGTGGCACGGAGCCTCAAAAGCGTTGCAAAAATCGATTTTGCGATGACATCATTTTGTAAAGGTAATACATGCATCTGATTTAGAATTTCCCAGGGATCAAGAAAATAAAAATTTTATTCAATTCGGATGAATAGTTTAGTTGCTACAGCCGCTCAAAGTGGAGTATATTTTCAACTTTGAAAAAAATCGCAATTTTTTGAATAAAAATTCGTGTTTAAGATTGTTTTGTGGAAAAACTACGCAACCAATCCCTATTTTCTTGGTTTCTATAAAAAGGTGTATGAAACTGAAATATAAAAGAGACAAAAAATGACTTCGTAACTTGTCTGGTTTTTTCAATACTTCCGTTTACCTGAACCACAATATTTGGACCACTTTTTCAAATTTGGAAGAATAGAAAAAAAAAATACATCGCATTACAATTTTTGTTTTAACATAAATGCTTTTGTTATTAATTTATTTACCTGCTCTATAAAAATTGTCTGCCTGAATTTGCATATTTGGCTGTAAGGCCAGTAAAAGCCCAATAACCCAAATCCAAAATATGCTGACGCAGGTATAAGAAGAAGAACATGCAGTAGATGCAGCCACTCAATTTAGAACTGATTGCTATTTTTTTTTTTACTTTACAATAAAATAAAGCCTACCTGTGACATAAAAAAAAGGATTAATCATCCCATTTTTTTTTTTTTTTGTGTCCAGATAGTTTTAAACATTTAATGTAATTTAATTTGTACCTGTTAGTAACAGGCTGTTACACGTTTTCTGGCTATAGGCTTAAATTTTGTATATATTGCCTGAATACTTCAGAAACATTATAGTTTTGTTTTGACTTTATAAGAACACACATTGCAGTGAAACGTATTTTTAAATATTATTCGCAAGCATTGATTTTATAAGTGTAACGATGGCTTTGGTAAACGTAAAATTATTTGAATTGTTCAGAAACTCCAAAAGCGCGAATGAATTCATTTCGGCCATCAGTAAAGAACTTAACGTTGAACTTAATCTAATTTACTCCCGAATAAAAAAAAGGTGGCATCGCTGCCGAGAAAATTTTATTGAGAAACACGAAAACTGGTTTAAAGGACTTAGCTTCCTCTTCAGATCCACTAGTTGCATCCCTTAGACAAGTGAGATCCTATACAGAATTTACAAGTAGTTATTCAAAAGAAATGTGAAGTCTTTTAGATATTCCTTGAAATGTAAATGTGGATGTTTATTTACAAAAAAACTACTGATAAGACACATTATGTAAGATATTATAATAAAAAAGCATTGTTAAATTAAATTTATTTACTGAAACATAAAATTATGAACAAAAAAACATATCAAAATTTCTTTATAAATGAAAAAATATTTACTTACATATTTTCAATGGGAAAATCCAACTTCCGCAACATATTGCGCAGCTCTCGGATATCATATCACCATGTATGAGTACTTATTTTAAAGCCTGAACATTTTTCTTTCAAATACAATTTAATTCATTAAAATATCTCAATTGGTTTAGAAAATATGATTTTTACAACGCATTTCGGCTTCCGTGCCACTGTGCGTCGGAGAGTACCAAAATAGTCAGAGGCAGAGAGTACTAAAATAGACAGAGGGAACAATTCGCTCCGAGCTTTATTTACTGTTGAAAGATCGAGATGGGCTCGGTTGGGGTAAAAGCAAAATCAAACACAAAATAAACACCACGCTACAACAATAAGCAACAGCAATGGCAGTCGGTCTGTGTTTTGTGTTGATCTTTATGCATTGACTGAAGAAAGGCAAAAGCAAAAGCAAGCATTGGCTCGGCAGAGAGTACCAAATAGACAGAGGCGAAAATTCTCTCCGAGCTTTTTTTACCGTTGAAAGATTATGCGTGGACTTGGGCTCGGTTTGCGCAAAAACACAAAATGTGCTTTGTGTTGATGTTTCTGCATTGACTTCGGCTCGGCAAAAGCAAAGCACCGATATGAACATTGGTTCTGTCTGCGTTGTGTTGTGACGTTTCTGCGTGACTTGGGCTCGGTAAAAGCAAAAGCAAAGGCAAGCATTGGCTCGTTTTGTGTTGTGTTGTGTTGTGTTGCGTGGACTTAGGCTCGATCAAACCAAACAGGCAAGCATTGGCGTTTGTTGTGACGTTTCTGCGTGGACTTGGGCTCGGTCAAAGCAAAGCGAAATGAAGCATTGGTTCTGGCTGCGTTTGCTTTGATGTTTATGCATGGACTTAGAAATAGAAACATTTTAGTTCAATCGCTACCCTAGGTTATGATAAGTATTTTATATAAATTTAGAATGTAACGCCTAGACCCTGACTGCAAAATAAATAAAAAGAAGCCTAAATTATTTACTTTATAATTTTTAATTAAATCATCAGCAAGACAAATAATTATATTTATTATATTTATATTTTTTTTTTTTATATTTTATATTTATATTTATTTATTTGAAAAATGCTAGATTTTACTGCCAATGATTTTTGATTACAAAAACATGAATCTAACTTTAATAGCAAAAAAAAAAAATATTAATGCAAAAATCACACCAACCACTTTTAGGCGGGAAAGGGCAACATGCCGCTTGAAAACTCTGTTTAAGACTAAATTAGGGTCCTAAACAATCTGATGATAGTTGCTACTAAGTATCTTTTTCCAGCTCAATCTCTATGTTTTCTGTATTAAATAACAGCGAAGCATTTCCTAAACATAACGCGTTGACAAAATCGAATACAGGCATTGCAGTCGAGCCAAATACGTTTTGCTTTTCATGCACGTTTGTATATTTGTGAACAGGCAGTATTTACTGAAATATTTTACAACTTTATTATGATTTTTGTGATCTTTTAACATAAAAAAATACATTTTTCGTTTTATTTTTTAAACATTGTTGTATCAAAGCAGTTTACATAATTAACTTTATTTTATAATTAACTAAATTTTTACAAAAAAAAAAGTTTAGATATGTTTACATATTATATTTGTTTTCTCTAAAATTGTCATGTAAAATGATTAAAAGTTGTTTTTTTAAAATTACAAAAAATAAATTGCATACTAATTGAAATAGAGAAGAAAGAAGTCAAAAATGATGATTAAATAATACATTTAATTTCAATCTCGAGCAAATTCAGTTCAGCGCTTGTTAGCCAAGGCCGGCAGCCCAAACACATTATAAACTCTAAGAAGTGTAACGCAAATACCTTGGTGCGGGCGAGTAGAGAGAGTTAAAAAGGAAAATCTAAAAATAGCACATACAATTCTCGTGTTCTTACAATTGAACTCGGCTCTAAGCTTCGTTGTTGGCTTTCGGCTATGTTCACAAATTCAGCCGCAGCCAAATTTGTAAATTTTTCGTTTCAGAGCATTCATACCCTTTTCTAATATGTGGCTGCTATGACACTTTGCTATTGCGTTTGCTTTTACACTAACAAATGCATGCATAAGAAGCGAAAAATACGAAGAAGAGTATTTAGCTATCATTATGCTGAACGGTTTCGCAAGTGGCGCACACAACAAGACATTTTTAGCCGAAACCAGAGAGAACTAAATAGACAGAGGCGAAAATTCTCTCCGAGTTCGAAAGTGCCGTTGAAACTTTATCCAACGACTTGGGCTCGTCTGGTGTAAAAGCAAAATCAAACGCAAAATAAAGTCACGCACCAACAACAAGCAACAGCAATGGTAGTTCGTATTGATATTTATGCATTGAAGAATGAATGGCAAAGGCAAAAGCAAAAGGAAGCATTGGCTCGGCTGCGTTGTGTTCTTACGTTTAGCCATTGACTTAGGCTCGGTCATAGCAAAACGATTTTTTGGCTGTGGCTGCGTTTGTTTTGATGTTTATGAATGGTCTTAGAAACATTTTAGTTTTTATAGGTTTTGATAAGCCTTTAATCATGAAAATCTGGTATAAATCTACTTGACCCTGACTAGTAAATAGATAAAAAGAAGCTTTCAATTATTTATCTTATAATTTTTTATTAAATCGGCATATTTTTAAATAATTTTAAGGTAATAACTACCGAGGACAAATAATTACATGTGCATTGCTGCAATTACATTTTTTTTTTAAGTTTTTTGATGTTATATGTTTTTGTTTTGGTCTTTGCTAAAACTTTAGTTCTTCTTCATACAAAATAATAAGTGCCTAAACTCTATTTTAAAGTTTTAAAAGTATTGTTACTTCATAGTTTAGTTTGTTAGGAATTCAATTTTGACTCCAATCGCCTACAAAGACAAAGCAAAGGAAAGGATATTTTGCCGGCGGCTATTTGCTTGCCACGCAAGTAGGCGGCGATGAACGAAAGTGGCGTTTGCAAGTGGTTTATTCGTTCAATTGCTAGAAAACTATTAATCCTAGGATAGTAATAGAGGACTCATTTTGTAGATCATTTCATATACTTCAATAGAGTACTTGGATATTCTTGCGAAAGTCCCACCAATTTTACGGTAGGAGCAGATGTTTTGAAAAACACCAAAAACTATTTCCACTTTTTTAACTTTGAATAGTCATTGTGCCTGAACCAATTAATCAATCACTTTGATTTGAGTTTTATTTGAAAAATTCTATATTTTACTGATAATATTAAAAAAACATAAATAAATCTAACTTTAACAGCAAAATAATATTATGTAATAATCACACCAACATCTTTTTGGCGGGAAAGAGCAACTGCCTTTGGAAAATTTGGTTTAGAACTTAATTGGGGTCCCAAACAATCTGATGATGTTTTCTACTAAGTATTTTTTTCCAGCTCAAACAATTATTTTATTTTTTTAGCATTGTTGCACCAAATCAGTTTCTAAGCAAATGAAACTTGCAATTAAAAAAATGCATTTCCCTAAAATTATATAAAATGATTAAAAGTTGATTTTGTCAAATGACAAAAAATAAATTGCAAACTAATTAAATAGCGAAGAAGAAGGAAGTCAAAAATTATGATTAGCCAAGGCCGGCAGCCCAAAGATATTATAAACTCTATGAAGTGGTGTTGGTGGGCAGCGGGCAGAGTTAAAAAGGAAAATCTAAAAATAGCCCATACAATTCTCGTGTTCTTGCAATTGAACTCGGCTCTAAACTTCGTTGTTGGCTGTCGGCAATGTTCATAAATTCAGCCGCAACCAAATTTGTAAATTTTTAGTTTCTGAGCATTCATACCCTTTCTCAATATGTGGCTGCTATGACACTTTGCAATCGCGTTTGCTTTACACTAATGCCGGTCGTACACTAGGCTTTCAACGCACGCACGCAATTTGCTTTCACATTCTCCAATTGAATAAACAAAATTATGGGCTCGTACACTAGTGCGTTACTTGTCAATTTTTGCGTTGATCAACGCGTTCAGACTTGAAATTGAACATGAATGCGTTGAACGCGTTGCGAGCCTCGTCCACCTAGTTGATCAACTCATTCAATTGTTGAGATACCTCGTCCACCTAGTTGGTCAACTCATTCAATTGTTGAGAGACCTCGTCCACCTAGTTGATCAACTTGAGTTCGTCAACGCAAATTCGGACAAAAAATCGTTGACCAACACGAGTTGAACACGGCTGAAGCATCCAGTTGATGCACGCGATGATAACCTCGTACACTAGACGAAGCATTGAGTGTTGACCAACTCGGTCAACGCACTTGACAACTGGTAGCTTCGAATGTATATAAACTGTTAATGTAAATTCATTTCTATTTGAGATTTGAAAGTTAGACACGTGTGTTTTTATGAAAATAAAAAATGATTTCCGCTGAACGAAAGAGAAAAGTCGCTGCCGCAATAATAATTTTAGCGGACGCTTAACGTCGACGCCAGAGCGAAAAAAAGCGTAAACGATTCTGGGTGGACGAAATGTTTTTGAATCGCGACGAAAGCAGTTTTTTCAACGAAATATATTCGAAACTGAAGTCGATAAATTCTGCAGGCACTCTCCAATGCTGTGTTCATTTATTATTTGCTGCCTGCTTCGTCACATTTATTTTTATCGCGATGGCGCTCCATGCATGTTCTCGTCCATCTTGGTTTTTGTACTGGCTGCTTTTTACATTCCAAATTATTTCTCTTTCTTCAACAGCCGTTATTAAATCGAATATTAATTCATTTGTCGACACAACTTGCACGGTTTGCACCTCAGTATTTTCACTCAATTCCACAGACATTTTCGCGTTGATTGAATGAGATTGAATGCCTCGTACATTAGCGTTGAATGAGTTGAGAGTCGAATGCGTGCGTTGAAAGCCTAGTGTACGACCGGCATTAACGCACACATTCAACTGGACGCACGCACACTTCAAGCAATGCACACAAACTCGAAATTGACCAATCAAATTTGAGCAACTCGTTGATGAGTTTATGTGTAGCACATTAATGTTCAACGCGTTGCTCAACACTATTCAACGTTCAACTCGAGCTCGTCCACTAGCCGTACACTTGTTGATCAACGCGTTGAATGATGGGCTCGCAACGCATTAAACGCGTTGATTGAATGAGATTGAATGCCTCGTACATTAGCGTTGAATGAGTTGAGAGTCGAATGCGTGCGTTGAAAGCCTAGTGTACGACCGGCATAATAGCAAAGAATATACATACATATGTAGAACTACACAAAAAAGTTTACTTTGCTTGAATTTATACATTTGCTTGGACATGAAACTTAGCAAATGGAATTCGCGCAGTGGCAATGGCCTAGTGGAATGAGTGTTCGACTCAGACTCTAATGTGTCGAGGTTCGGTTCTTAAATGGATGTTAGATTCAATATGATTTTTTTTTTTTTAATTTTCCATAATTTCTGTTCTTTTTCTATTAGATGTATATTTTTTTATTGTCATAAGAAAATTAATGTTTCATTTTCGACAAATGTTTTCCCAATGACATACTAAGATGTTTATGCGAAATTTGTTCAGCTCTATGGCGCGGGCAGTGAGAGCACAAACAGCCAAATTCTTAAATTTTTACTTTTTGAGCCTTCATACCCTTCGAAGCCCACCCGTACCAACAAGCGCTAAAATGAATTTGGCTGAGATGCACATTCTATGTAGTTCTTTCTACATTCTTTGATAATATTTAAATTATATTTATTATATTTATTATATTCATATTTAAATAAAAAAAAAAATTGTTTCGTTGCGTTATTATTAACATATTAATGAAATAAAATTAAAATATTTTGCCAAATATCATCTATAAACCAGCATGCATACAGACAAATTTCCCATAAACTGTCTGAAATGGACATACTCCAGGAAAAAGCATGTACCAATGCTGCCTTGCAATTCAAAATGAACCGATATACGCCGCGGCGCTGCAAATAATGTAAAAGCAGAAACGAAAAATAATAGCAAAAGGGTAAATAAACAAAACGCAAATCCACTTCGAATTTGGTTTCGTTTGCTTTGCATTGTGTTTGCGAGCCCTCGTCAGTGATAAACTTTTAAAATTTTCGAACTCGGAGAGAATTTTCGCCTCTGTCTATTTAGTTCTCTCTGGCCGAAACAAAACCAACAGAGTTTTGGTCATTGCGTTGTCATTATTAACTGCAACTTATAAGGCCACTGTTGCTAGTACTCTAGTTCTTAAGTAATTTTATTATTTAATATATTTAAAATTATTAAATATATAAATAATGATGAATTCACGAATGCCTAGGCACTCTACTACCACCTTTTTATTACACCCTGCAAAAGTGCGTCTGTTGGTACGCGATCAAATGCACGTGACGCAATCTTTTGTTTTAACAGAGCAAAACCACAAAATATGTGCTGAAAAATACAACTTTTTCTTGACAAAAAACGGAAAAATTTAAAAAAATATCAAAAAAGATAAAAAGAAAAAACAATTAGAATTTGATCTCTGTTTCATTGGATTGGGAGACAAGCTCTCATTCCTCTCATCCATAGCCACTACCGTATCGCATTTGCAAATATGCGTATACAAGCAAAAGCTGCAGTGAACAACAATAACTGAGCAAAAGCAAGCATTGGCTCTGGCTGCGTTTGTGTTGATGTTCATGCATTAGCCAAATGTTTCGTTCTTATCTATATTTATATGAATGTTCCTTTTAAATTAAAAAATTACAAATTCCTTAACGAATATTAAAAATGTTTTTTGTTTTACAAATTTTTTTACTAAGCTTAAAACAATAAAGTGACATTAATTTGTAATGAGAGCCTGAAGCCCTACGTTGCTCTGGTTACAAACCTTTTATAACTTAGAATTAACTTCTACTTTATAATTATATAAAAAAAAAAATTCACGTGCAGTACAAGCACGCGTTAGAAGTAAAACTCTACGCTGTTTTTTTTTTTTTTTCTTTAGTTTAGCCGTCTTAACATTACTTTGCAGTTCAAACAGTGTCTTAACAATCAATTATGTATTATAATAATAATGAAAGTAAAGGAATTCTCGTTCCAGAGAGATATCTGATATATGTGATGTCAATTTTTGTTAAATGTATAGCTAAAAGATAGAACACGTCAAATTATAATTTCTATGCATATTTTATTTTTTCTGATGTAGCATTTTTACAGTTGTATATTAAAGGTGTTGGATTAAATAATATTTTTTTGTTAATTGTTTTTATATAAATGAAATGAAACGAACGTATTTCTAAACGTTATAAATTTTATTGTATTGTTGTTGTCACGCAACCGTGTAAGTTAGGTTACAGTGACGGCACATAACCTCACAACCGTATGTTTAGCAAAGACTAATTTGATCTTGGAACGCGGACGGCAATCCAAGGGCCGCTGCCAAGAATCTTACATATTATAATACATAAAAATACATAAATAAATATATATAAATAGATAACTATTATATTGCAGTAACCAAAGAGATAAACAATTACACTAGTTTACACGAAAAATGAACCTTCGTGAAAAAGTGTTTTTTAGGGTGATTTGGGGTCGAGAAACACGAAAATGGAAACCTTTTTTTTTTCTTTTTTTTTTTTTTTTATTTTTTCTTAAGCACCGTTTTCGAGATGTTTTCGAAAAACATGCTTTTGGGCTCTTATTTCAGTTATTCGTCAATATCTCGTGAGCCAAATTTTGTATCGACATAATAGATAACTAGATCGAAAGGTATTGATGTGCTCTTCACAGTGATATATAATTATGTATTATGTTAAGTACAAATTATAGAAGTTACAAGCAACCAAAATCGAAAAAACGTGTAATTTTTTACCATTTTTCAAAATTTTTTGAAATTTTTTAATTACACAACAATTGCTTTACGTTACATTTTTTCGAGTGACAACGATTGAGGGACTTTTTATTGTAACAATGAGCGACAATGATTTTAAATTTTACCATGGAACAAGAGCTGTTACTTCAATGATTTATCTTCAAGATGAATTTAGCAGACTATTAACGACAAAGTTACAAACACAACATATGACGTTGATGGACTTTATTTCGAATAGACCAGGACTGTCTACATTATCTCTTAATTGTCAAAGCTTACGAAAGCATGCTCAGGATATATCCATTGACAAGATTGCTACAAAAGCGAATATTCTTATGCTTTCGGAGACATGGCTTAATAATGAAGAGCGTATTGACATACCGAATTTTGATTGGGTTGTACAATACAAACGTCAAAATGTAAGAGCTGGAGGAGTTGCCATTTACAAAAATAGTAATGAGGAAACATATGTTACTACGCCTATGGTAAAAAATTACTATGGTAAAAAATTACACGTTTCTTCGATTTTGGTTGCTTGTAACTTCTATAATTTTTTTTTTCTTTACCTGTACATAATTATAAATCACTGTGAAGAACACTTCAATACCTTTCGATCTAATTGTCTTTTATGTCAATACAAAATTTGGCTCACGAGATATTGACGAATAACTGAAATAGGAGCCCAAAAGCATGTTTTTCGAAAATATCTCGAAAACGGTGCTTAAGAAAAAATAAAAAAAAAAGGTTTCCATTTTCGTGTTTCTCGACCCCAAATTACCATAAAAAACACTTTTCTACGATGGTTCACTCGATGACCCATAAATTTGTAAACTAGTGTTATGCATAATGCTAGTTAAGATATTTGCACAATGTAAGAGCTTTTGTTTGTTTATGTTATGTTATAAATGTAAGAGATAAATTGTCTAATTTACGTATACTATTTTTACTGTTCTTCTGTTTTTTTTGAGATAATTGGTTTGTGGTAACTAAAATAGGAAACAAATATGCAAGATTGTAGACCATCTACATTCCTACTGAAAGTAGCGTCGATAGTTGTTCCACTTCTCGTGGTTGGTTCTCGTGAATTGTTGCTGAGTCTCAAATGAAAATGATTCATTAAGAATTCTGTCAGTTGCATTCCTTGGTCGGTAGCGAAATTTAAATTGAAGTCTCCACTGAGAATCATTGGAATTGTGTCGTAGTTTTTCTCGGGATAAATTTTGTTTAGAGCCTGTGCGCCTTCAATTGAGTAAATAAAAAGATTTTCCAATATATATTCCGAGATTTTTTGGAATGTGTTGTTTGGTGATATATATAAACAGGCGAGCAAAATTGGTCCATGTGTGTTTTGTGAAGTGCACTTTGCTATGCAAATGTCACCGATTTTCTGTGTCGTTTGCACTGTTGTACTTTCTGCACCTGGTACTCTTATTCTCATGTTAGGCGTAGTAACAAATGTTTCCTCATTACTATTTTTGTAAATGGCAACTCCTCCAGCTCTTACATTTTGACGTTTGTATTGTACAACCCAATCAAAATTCGGTATGTCAATACGCTCTTCATTATTAAGCCATGTCTCCGAAAGCATAAGAATATTCGCTTTTGTAGCAATCTTGTCAATGGATATATCCTGAGCATGCTTTCGTAAGCTTTGACAATTAAGAGAGAATATAGATAGTCCTGGTCTATTCGAAATAAAGTTCATCAACGTCATATGTTGTGTTTGTAACTTTGTCGTTAATAGTCTGCTAAATTCATCTTGAAGATAAATCATTGAAGTAACAGCTCTTGTTCCGTGGTAAAATTTAAAATCATTGTCGCTCTTTGTTACAATAAAAAGTCCCTCAATCGTTGTCACTCGTGATAATGCAACGTAAGAGAGAGAGAAGCAAGCAAAAAATTGAGCTGGCACACAAGCTAATGCATGTACACTGGGACTTGTATGTATGTACACAGAGTACAAAAATTATTCGGACACTTTGAATTTTTTGAAGCCACATAACTTTTGATGTAGACATGATAGAACAAATATTTTTTTAATATTAAAAATATAACATTTTTCTTATGAAAGAGAAGGAACGCGAGCCTGTACTGCACGTGAATTTTGTTTAACTCTGCTATTGCTTTTTGTACGATTTTTTTAGGCGCTCAGCGCAAAAAAAACGTTATGAATGTCATACTATTTGCACTGCTTAACTAACAAAACGTGACAGTGACTTCAAATTTGCAAACTTGTCAATGTAAACAATATAAATAATACATATATTTTGTATTTATATTTTATTATATTATTATATTACAACTGAAAATACAGTTAGCTCAATATGTAGCTTCAAATATCTTTTAGCATCACTTTTACTTTTTAAGTAGTGCGAATAGAACAAAATCAATGGTAATTCCTCTGCGCTGAGCGCGAAAGAAAGCAGCATAAAAAGAAATAGAGAAAGAAAAAAAGAAAAAGAATTAGACAATGTAACTGTCGTGCAATGCTGCTTGGCTTTGTTGTTTGTGCAACTCTCACCTCCCCCGCACCAACTTCAACATCGTTCTTTGCGCAGCGCGATCTTATTTTGTAGCCAACCACCAAACAACACCAAGGCCACGGCATTGCTGTGAGAGTAACAAAAAGTGAGAGAGAGAGAAGCAAGCAAAAATACAAGCTGGCACACAAGCTAATGGCAAACATTGGCACTTGTATGTATGCATGCATGTATGTCGCTGTGTTGTATTCACGCAATGCATACAAAAACAATTCTTTCGTTTGCACACATACACATGTGCTGCGTGCTTTAGCTAACTTTACAAAATTTCAAATTTACTCCCTACGAAAAGTCACAATGCCGCCTAAAAAGTTTGCTCTCTCAACAAGAAACGAAGTCATGACTCATGACCACGTCGCAATGCGAATGAGAACATCAAAAGCAGCTAACGTTTTTTGGGTTAACAAAATTTCAAAGTTACTCCCATAGAAAAATGCCCAACAAATCCAAAAATGCATAACGCCGCCTAAAAAGTTTTACTTCAAAAAAAAAAATTTGTAATGAAAAGCTAAAATGTGCATGCTCCTTTTTATTTATATAAAATAAAATTTTAAATCCATTTTCATACAGTATTTGTATATTGGTATAAACATTATTAAAGTACATATACTAAGCAAAAGCAAGCGTTCGATCGAGCTGTGTTGTGACGTTTTTGCGTTCACTTAGGTTCGGTTCGACCAAACCAAAAGCAAAGACAACCATTGCCTCGGTCTGTGTTGTGTTGTGTTTGAGGTTCGCGCAAAGCAAAGCAATGTGAAGCAATTTCGAATTTCGTTTGTTTTGCTTTGCATTGTGTTTCCGAGACCAAGTCACGCAGAATCTTTTTCGAGCTTTGACCGAGCCCAAGTCAACGCAAAAACGTCACACTCCAACACAGACCGAGCCCAGAGAGTACCAAATAGACAGAGGCGAAAATTCTCTCCGAGTTCGAAAATTTTAAAAGTTTATCACTGACGAGGGCTCGCAAACACAATGCAAAGCAAACGAAACCAAATTCGAAGTGGATTTGCGTTTTGTTTATTTACCCTTTTGCTATTATTTTTCGTTTCTGCTTTTACATTATTTGCAGCGCCGCGGCGTATATCGGTTCATTTTGAATTGCAAGGCAGCATTGGTACATGCTTTTTCCTGGAGTATGTGCATTTCAGACAGTTTATGGGAAATTTGTCTGTATGCATGCTGGTTTATAGATGATATTTGGCAAAATATTTTAATTTTATTTCATTAATATGTCCATTTCAGACAGTTTATGGGAAATTTGTCTGTATGCATGCTGGTTTATAGATGATATTTGGCAAAATATTTTAATTTTATTTCATTAATATGTTAATAATAACCAAAGAATATAGAACTACATAGAATGCGCATCTCGCCCAAATTCATTTTAGCGCTTGTTGGTACGGGCGGGCGGCAGCAAACGAAACGAAATGTTGGTTCTATTTTTAGAACACACACCGTTTGTTGGTACGGGCGGGCGGCACCAAACGATGCCAAATGCTATTTCTATTTTTAGAGCTCGCAGACTCCGTTATTTTGCAAAGTTGTTGTCCTTCCAAAATATACAATGGACTAATTTTGACCAGAGCTCGTCAAAAAGGTCGACCGTTTTGCGTTGTCCAAAAATAACTCTTATTTACTGAGTTTTTGAGCAATGTCTCAGAGAGCAACCGTTCACATTGCTCTTTTAATAAATCGGTCTGCGCTCAACGAATAACCGATATTTTGTTTTACCTTTGCTCTGGTTATTCGCCAACCGTTTGGTCGCGAGAGAAAAAATAAAGGTCTTTTGCGTTTGTATGCGTGTATGTGAGTGAGGCGTCTGTTTGGGCTTGTTAGTAACATATGTTTTTCAAGGCACGGGCAGACTTTAAAGCGTTATAACTTGGAAACTACTAGAGATACTTACACGATTTAAAAACCAGTCTTGTGTACTTTTTTGAGATCTACAATATTTTGATACACACCAAAAGCGAAAAATGGCAAGGGGGTGGGTAAAAATACGAAAAACTGCGTTGTTTTAAATTTGGCGCCATCTACTGCTGAAAATATGAACTTCTGGGTATACCTTCCAATACAAATAAAACTCGAAATTCAATTTTCATAATTTTTTGTCTTGAAAGTTTTTTTGTACGACTTATACAATTCGAGATAAATGGGCCGACACAAAAAGTGCAGCATTCTCAACAAAGCAAATTAAAACGTAAAAGACCGTTTGCGCTGACATTTATTTTTTTGGTTGGTCTGCTGATGCTAATGTGCGAGCGCTCAATCATTTCGCTGAGATGTTATTGAAAGAGCGTAACAAGAACTGCTCAACTGTTAACACTCAGCTGAAAACCGAAATAAAGCGAATCGAAGTGTTATGCTCAGAGAGAGAGCAAGCGTGCATGGTTTTTTCGGTTGTGGTTGCGAGTAGACCGCAAAGGAAAAAACGGTCGACTGTTATTTACGAGCTCTGATTTTGACACATATTTTGTGTTGGTGTTGATGGGTCAGTGGTATGCGTGCCTGCGTTATTTTGCAATTATTTTGAGTTCAATTACAGATTTAGGAATTGTTAAAATTTTTTTATTTTTAAAATTTTTTGATCGGTTTTGCGTTTTAAATTTTTGGTTTTATAGTCTTTATTATGGTTTGTGTTTAATTAGGTAGAAATAATTTTTATTTTACGTTGGCTGGTGCTGCCCTTTTCTACCGCCCATTTACCGTGCTTCCGCAATAAAACCAAAATTAAAAATTCTAATATTTTATTTTTGTGATCCCTGCAGTCGCCAAAGAACCATTCGGGTGTTGCAGTGTGGCAAAGACGAATGATATGTTGATTAATTTGTAACTTCTCTGGTTCTGTCTTAAAGCAACTGTGAAAAATAATTATGTGTTTTTTGCAAGCTTCCATTAAACAATCGGAAGGTGGAAAAAGACTTCCGAAGTCAGATTTAGAGCAATAATTTTTATGGAACATATTATTTTAAAAGCAACATACCCCACGAAATACCTAATTGAAACTAATTCCAAGTTAATATTTTTCGAATTATTAAATTCATCCTCTAAAAAATAGTCCGAATTTTCAACTATACTAAAATCGAAAGATTGGGAATCAATCTTAGTCGCCTCTTCACTTGAAATACTATTTGGCTCATCTTGCAAAAATAGGGCATTCATTAGCACTGATGAATCTTCTGTAACTTCACAATTACTATTGCAACTTGCATGAACCATTTTCCAAGTCATTATTCTTGCAAGAGAGTTGTTAAGCTCAGCTACGGAAGGATTCGTGCTATTACCGCCTTTCTGTCTTATAACGTCAAAAGTATTTTCCAATTTATCTTGGTTGAACCGCTTTGTCAAGAGGAAAAATTTATTACAATTATTTAAAAGGACTTCATTAGCGAGCATAAGCACCGATACAAGAGTTAATTTTATGCCATCCAAAAAAAAAACGTGATTTTGCTTTTTGCTGTTTACAAATTTAACTTTTTCTATATACTGTATAAATTCAGAAATACACTTGTAGGATTGATTATTAAGTTGCAAAGCAGATCGATAGAAATTATCAGAATGCAGGGCTCCACTGTTCATGCAATCAAAAATTTGATCTATTTTAAGTATAAATTCAGCAGTTGATAGGGCGATTTCTTTCGAATTATTTATGAACCCAACTGTGTCGCAAATTGTTTTAATGGCAGCCTGAACTGTTTTACTAAAAATCTGAGTTGCAAATTTGACACGCATTTTCTCAAATGAGTTTGGGAATATATGCTGTTTTGTTAATTTTGGACACATTTTAGTTCTTGCATTATTCTCTTTTTCCCATTATTCTCTAACCACACTAAAAGTCGCCCTTCCATTGGGAGATTCAATGTCACATTCCATCCAGTTATTTCTCAAAGACTTGACTAAGTGGGGGAAATCAAACATACAAAAAATTTTTTCATTTTGAAACTCAAAATATGGAGAATCTACAGTTGCTCCTAGATTTGAAAAGCATTTTCTGTTGGAAGAGCCTTGATCACACAAAATTACTTTAACTGTTATGCCGAAACTATTAACTAGAGCAATATTTTTCTTAATAATTTCGGTAAGAGATGTGGCTGTCATGCCCTTTTCCGAAACAAAATAATTTAAAATTGTACTCCAGCTTGAAAAAGCGGATCTAATCATGAAAACGCAAACCTGCTTTGCAATTTTATTATATCGCATGTTCCAATCGGCTTCAAAACCGTCAACCAAGTCTAATGTTTGGTTATATCGGAGCTCTTTTTTAAGTGCCATTTCGTCCATTGACAGTACCATTTGGGTAACCCCTTTCTCTTTGAGCTCGTAGAACATTTGCTTTATAGATTCAAAGGCACTATTTTTTAAGCCTGGCTGAAGATTTTTTATTGGTGCCCAACGGTTTACAGAGCTTATATGGGGCAAATTTATATGTAGCCTATCCCTAAGAAAAACATAAGTTGACTGAGACTTGTAAAAAATATTTTGGGCCTGATTTTTTTCCTCTTCCGAATATTCTTTGGGTCTGTTGCGAATTAGGAGCTTGCAAAATATTTTAGATTCGATGCTAACATTTTTTATTGAATCAATAGCTGATTCTAAGTTTTTAGCTGAAGCCTCTTTTTTCTTTGTGATTCTCTTTATTTTTAACTTTTTGGAGAGTGCAATATTGTTTTTTAATAGCTCGTTAAATTTCTTCTTATAAAATTTCATAATTTTTAAATTACTTTCGCAATAACTGCAAACGTCAGAAAAACAACGTGAGGTTTTAGGGCGAAGGTCATAAGACGGAAAATCGAAATCCATATTATCAGAATCATTTTGCAAATTTAAAGTTGGAATTGCTTCCGATTTTAATTTTTTTTTCCCCAGATAAGTACTGCAAAAATGATTCTGACAAATGAAAAGAGTTTTTCCGTAATCATTAATATTAATTTTGCATTTTTCCCTCCAAATTTGCCCAATAATTTTATCCTGATTAGGAAATCTAAATAATTTAATATTCGTCTCTGTTCGTCTGGAATTACGGCATACACAGCAAAATTGTTTGCCGGACGGCCGCTTATTATTTAGACTCTCTCGATTAGCGCTCATGACTCACCACTTTAGCGTCACTCTAGTCCCCAAAACAAAGAATTCTTCTAAAAACTTCACTGTTTAATAATCACAAATTTTGTATTAATATTTAATACGATTTTCTTTGTTTAATATTCGCAAATATTGTATTTATTTTCAATCAGTTCTTCACTGTTTAATCACCAAACATATACTGATATTGCGCTAGACAAACTGAGTCCCGATTACCATTCTTTGAAAATCATACTACTGATTCATGTATTCATCTTTTACCTATTCATCGTTCGAAAATCATAAAAACATGGGTTTTCCAAATTATTGCCAGTGCAGGTAAGCTTAAAAGAATTTTTAAAATTGATCAATGTACCTGTTAAAAGTCAAGAACATTCATTGACTTCATCCACCCCCTTTTATTACTATTGACTTAACCAATCAAAACCAAAGATATTTAAAAATTTTATTACCTGCACTTGAACTTTTATATGTAGGTACCTGTTTTAAATTTTCTGTTTTTTTTTTCTTTTTTTGTGAAGCCAAACGAGGTTAGGAAGTGTCATAGCAGGCATATTCTCCGAAAGGGCATGGATGCTCAGAAACTAAAAATTTACAATTTTGGCTGGCGCTGAAAATATGAACATTGCCGACAGCCAAAAACGAAGTTCAGAGCCGAGATCAATTGCCAGCGCTCGTGAAATGCCTGTGCTATTTTTAGATTTTCGCGTTTCCTCTGCCAGCCGGTAAACAAGAGCTCTAAAAATTTTGCGCACAGGAATGAGAATGCAGTTTGTGTTCAACAGTATGAGAATCGATAGCAAAATACCCTTTTTCGCATTTTTCTCCTTTTTTACATGAATTTGTTAGTGTGAAGACAAACGTGGTTATGAAGTGTCATACCAGTCAAATGCTTCGAAAGGGTATGAAGGCTCAAAAACTAAAAATTTACAAATTTGGCTGAGGCTGAAAATATGCACATTGCTGACAGACGTTTGTTCTCTGCCCGCCCGCACCATAGAGCTCTAAAATTTTGCATACACACCTTAGTATGTATACTGTCATTGGAAAAACAGTTGTCGGCAAAAAATACACACTCATTTCGTCTTGCCGCTACCTCCTTATTATACCTTACAAAAGTGCGTATTTTACCATGAAATGAAATGCTTAGAACGCGTACTGTACCTGCGAGGATAGCAAAATACGAAAATGAAACATAAATTTTCTTATGACAATAAAAAAAAATATATTTAATAGAAAAATAACAGAAATTATGGAAAATTAATAAAAAAAAAAATAGTTGAATCAAACATCCTCTGAGAATCGAACCCCGACACATTAGACTATGAGTCGCATTCCATTAGGCCATTGCCACTGCGCGTGTCACAGTTGCAAAGTGTCATTTTCAAGCAAATGTAAAAATTCAAGCAATAGTTTCTGTGGGGTACTAATATCAGTACCCCACATAGTAAAATTTTTTTGTATGAGATGCGCATTCTATGTAGTTCTATATTCTTTGTAATAACGCAACGAAACAATTTTTTTTTTTATTTAAATATGAATATAATAAATATAATAAATATAATTTAAATATTATCAAAGAATGTAGAAAGAACTACATAGAATGTGCATCTCAGCCAAATTCATTTTAGCGCTTGTTGGTACGGGTGGGCTTCGAAGGGTATGAAGGCTCAAAAAGTAAAAATTTAAGAATTTGGCTGTTTGTGCTCTCACTGCCCGCGCCATAGAGCTGAACAAATTTCGCATAAACATCTTAGTATGTCATTGGGAAAACATTTGTCGAAAATGAAACATTAATTTTCTTATGACAATAAAAAAATATACATCTAATAGAAAAAGAACAGAAATTATGGAAAATTAAAAAAAAAAAAATCATATTGAATCTAACATCCATTTAAGAACCGAACCTCGACACATTAGAGTCTGAGTCGAACACTCATTCCACTAGGCCATTGCCACTGCGCGAATTCCATTTGCTAAGTTTCATGTCCAAGCAAATGTATAAATTCAAGCAAAGTAAACTTTTTTGTGTAGTTCTACATATGTATGTATATTCTTTGCTATTATGCCGGTCGTACACTAGGCTTTCAACGCACGCATTCGACTCTCAACTCATTCAACGCTAATGTACGAGGCATTCAATCTCATTCAATCAACGCGTTTAATGCGTTGCGAGCCCATCATTCAACGCGTTGATCAACAAGTGTACGGCTAGTGGACGAGCTCGAGTTGAACGTTGAATAGTGTTGAGCAACGCGTTGAACATTAATGTGCTACACATAAACTCATCAACGAGTTGCTCAAATTTGATTGGTCAATTTCGAGTTTGTGTGCATTGCTTGAAGTGTGCGTGCGTCCAGTTGAATGTGTGCGTTAATGCCGGTCGTACACTAGGCTTTCAACGCACGCATTCGACTCTCAACTCATTCAACGCTAATGTACGAGGCATTCAATCTCATTCAATCAACGCGAAAATGTCTGTGGAATTGAGTGAAAATACTGAGGTGCAAACCGTGCAAGTTGTGTCGACAAATGAATTAATATTCGATTTAATAACGGCTGTTGAAGAAAGAGAAATAATTTGGAATGTAAAAAGCAGCCAGTACAAAAACCAAGATGGACGAGAACATGCATGGAGCGCCATCGCGATAAAAATAAATGTGACGAAGCAGGCAGCAAATAATAAATGAACACAGCATTGGAGAGTGCCTGCAGAATTTATCGACTTAAGTTTCGAATATATTTCGTTGAAAAAACTGCTTTCGTCGCGATTCAAAAACATTTCGTCCACCCAGAATCGTTTACGCTTTTTTTCGCTCTGGCGTCGACGTTAAGCGTCCGCTAAAATTATTATTGCGGCAGCGACTTTTCTCTTTCGTTCAGCGGAAATCATTTTTTATTTTCATAAAAGCACACGTGTCTAACTTTCAAATCTCAAATAGAAATGAATTTACATTAACAGTTTATATACATTCGAAGCTACCAGTTGTCAAGTGCGTTGACCGAGTTGGTCAACACTCAATGCTTCGTCTAGTGTACGAGGTTATCATCGCGTGCATCAACTGGATGCTTCAGCCGTGTTCAACTCGTGTTGGTCAACGATTTTTTGTCCGAATTTGCGTTGACGAACTCAAGTTGATCAACTAGGTGGACGAGGTCTCTCAACAATTGAATGAGTTGACCAACTAGGTGGACGAGGTATCTCAACAATTGAATGAGTTGATCAACTAGGTGGACGAGGCTCGCAACGCGTTCAACGCATTCATGTTCAATTTCAAGTCTGAACGCGTTGATCAACGCAAAAATTGACAAGTAACGCACTAGTGTACGAGCCCATAATTTTGTTTATTCAATTGGAGAATGTGAAAGCAAATTGCGTGCGTGCGTTGAAAGCCTAGTGTACGACCGGCATTAGTGTAAAGCAAACGCGATTGCAAAGTGTCATAGCAGCCACATATTGAGAAAGGGTATGAATGCTCAGAAACTAAAAATTTACAAATTTGGTTGCGGCTGAATTTATGAACATTGCCGACAGCCAACAACGAAGTTTAGAGCCGAGTTCAATTGCAAGAACACGAGAATTGTATGGGCTATTTTTAGATTTTCCTTTTTAACTCTGCCCGCTGCCCACCAACACCACTTCATAGAGTTTATAATATCTTTGGGCTGCCGGCCTTGGCTAATCATAATTTTTGACTTCCTTCTTCTTCGCTATTTAATTAGTTTGCAATTTATTTTTTGTCATTTGACAAAATCAACTTTTAATCATTTTATATAATTTTAGGGAAATGCATTTTTTTAATTGCAAGTTGCATTTGCTTAGAAACTGATTTGGTGCAACAATGCTAAAAAAATAAAATAATTGTTTGAGCTGGAAAAAAATACTGAGTAGAAAACATCATCAGATTGTTTCGGACCCCAATTAAGTTCTAAACCAAATTTTCCAAAGGCAGTTGCTCTTTCCCGCCAAAAAGATGTTGGTGTGATTATTACATAATATTATTTTGCTGTTAAAGTTAGATTTATTTATGTTTTTTTAATATTATCAGTAAAATATGGCATTTTTCAAATAAAACTCAAATCAAAGTGATTGATTAATTGGTTCAGGCACAATGACTATTCAAAGTTAACAAAGTGGAAATAGTTTTTGGTGTTTTTCAAAACATCTGCTCCTACCGTAAAATTGGTGGGACTTTCGCAAGAATATCCAAGTACTCTATTCAAGTATATGAAATGATCTACAAAATGAGTTCTCTATTACTATCCTAGGATTAATAGTTTTCTAGGAATCGAACGAATAAACCACTTGCAAACGCCACTTTTGTTCATCGCCGCCTACTTGCGTGGCAAAGCAAATAGCCGCCGGCAAAATATCCTTTCCTTTGCTTTGTCAAAATTGAATTTGCCTTCCCTAAAATCTAAACTAAAACAAGTATGTATGTATATGAAGTAACAATACTTTTAGTTATGGAAACACATTACAGTTTAGACACATACTATTTTTAATGAAGAATGCAAACAAAAAATGTAATTTTGTATTTTTTTGATACTTTTAACACCGACTAAACGAAAACTAATGTTATAAATAACTTAGCATTAAGGAAAAAATTTAGTTAATTTAATTAAAAATTATAAAGTAAATAATTTTAGGCTCCTTTTTATTTATTTTGCAGTCAGGGTCATGGCGATACATTCTAGATTTATATAAAATTCTTATCATTGATTGAACCAAAATGCGCCTAGGTCAGTGCATAAACATCAACACAAAAGCAGCGACAACCAATACTTCATTCATATCGCTTTGCTTTGGCCGAGCCCAAGTCACCGGACAAACATCACAACACAACACAGACCGAGCCAAGAGCCAATGCTGCCTTTTGCTTTTGCCATTCATTCGTCTACCATTGCTGTTGCTTGTTGTTGGTGCCTGACTTTATTTTGCGTTTGATTTTGCTTTTACACCAGACGAGCCCAAGTCGTTGGATAAAGTTTCAACGGCACTTTCGAACTCGGAGAGAATTTTCGCCTCTGTCTATTTGGTACTCTCTGGTCAAAGCATTGGCTTTGGCTGCGTTTGTTTTGATGTTTATGCATTGACTTGGGCTCGGCCAACGCAATGCGATATGAAGTATTGGTTCTTCCTGCTTTTGTGTTGATGTTTATGCACTGACCTAGGAACATTTTAGATCAATCGCTACCCTAGGTTATGAAAAGAATTTTATATAAATCTAGAATGTATCGCCTTGCCAAACAATTATTTTGTTTTTTTTTAGCATTGTTGCACCAAATCAGTTTTTAAACAAATGCAATTTGCAATTAGAAAAATTGATTTCCATAAAATTGTTATATAAAATTATTGAAAGTTAATTTTCTAAAATGGCAAAAACTAAATTGCAATCTTATTTAAATAGAGAAGATGAAAGAAGTCAAAAATTATAGTTAAATAATAAATTTAATTTGCATCCTTTGCTTTGTCAAAATTGAAATTGCCGTCCCAAAAATTTGTTTGTATTTTTTTTAATACCTTTAACACCGACTAAACATAAACTAATGTTATAAATAACTTGGCATTAAGGAAACAATTTAGTTGCAGCAATGCACATATGTATAATTATTTGTCTTGGGTAGTTATTAAGATAAAAAAATTAATTCAAAATAGGCTGATTTAATTAAAAATTATAAAGTAAATAATTTAAGGCTCCTTTTTATTTATTTTGCAGTCGGGGTCAAGGCGATACATTCTAGATTTATATAAAATTCTTATCATAACCTAGGGTAGCGATTGAACTAAAAAGTTCCTAGGTCAGTGCATAAACATCAACACAAAAGCAGGGAGAACCAATACTTCATATCGCATTGCGTTGGCCGAGCCCAAGTCAATGCATAAACATCAAAACAAACGCAGCCAGAGCCAATGCTTTGACCGAGCCCAAGTCAACGCAAAAACGTCACAACACAACACAGACCGAGCCAATGCTTGCTTTTGCTTTTGCCGACTGCCATTGCTATTACTTATTGTTGTTGCGTAGTGTTTATTTTGTGTTTGATTTTGCTTTTACCCCAACCGAGCCCATCTCGACGCATAATCTTTCAACAGTAAATAAAGCTCGGAGCGAATTGTTCCTTCTGTCTATTTTAGTACTCTCTGCTGCCGTGGTGAGAAGCTTCACTGACGGCATTTTCCGATCGTGCTGAGTGTATATAAGGCGATCAGCTGATTAGCTGATACCCAGACAGTGCGATGGGTGAGAACGACGAGAGAACCGGTGAGTCAGCCAAACTAATATTAAAAACCTAATTGTTTAGTGGGTAAAACTGAATCCTATAAGCCTGACAAATATATAACAAATGATAAGTGGAGAAAAGGCGAATAATAAAGACAAAAGTACAAAACTAAAGATGGCGTACGTTAAAGTCGGGCGCGGACGACTTTGGGATACCCTGTACCACCACATTGCAATCAAGTCCGATATATTGCTTACAAACTCCAAAAGATATTTCTTTGGCAAATAAACGAAACACAACGAATTTTGTTTAAAATACGTTTTTTTGACCAATTGGTCCTATGAGAGCTATATGATATATTCAACCGATTTTGATAAAATTTGGTACAGTGTTGAAGATCTCTAAAAAACTTTCGAATGCCAAATTTGGTTACAATATCTTCACAAACAAACGAAACACAACGAATTTTGTACAAAAAACGTTTTTTTGACCGATTGGTCCTATGAGAGCTATATGATATAGTCAACCGATTTTGATAAAATTTAGTACAGTTTAAAAGATCTCTAAAAAAACTTCCGAATGCCAAATTTGGTTACAATATCTTCACAAACAAACGAAACACAATGAATTTTGTGCTAAAAACGTTTTCTTGACCGATTGGCCCTATGGGAGCTATATGATAATGTCAACCGATTTTAATCAAATTTGGTACAGTGTTGAAGATCTCTAAAAAACTTTCGAATTTGGTTACAATATCTTTACAAACAAACGAAACACAACGAATTTTATGCAAAAAACGTTTTTTTGATCGATTGGTCCTATGGCAGCTATATGATATAGTCAACCGATTTTGATAAAATTTGGTACAGTGATTGGGAACTCTAAAAAAATTTTGAGTACCAAATTTGGTTCATAAACAAACAAATTATTTATCTAAAACTTTTTGGGTTTTTCGAGGTCCTCTGAAACACCCCTATGGGAGCTATATAATATATCCCCGATATTCAAAATATAAAATAAACTTGCATCCCCTGACATTATAACGCATCTAATCTGAATATTTGGTTGCTCTAGCTCTTACCATCTCTGAGATTTAGGCGTTCATACAGACAGACAGACAGACGGTCATGGGTATATCGACTTCTCTAGTCACCCCGATCATACTTTGGGTAACTTTGGGGGGTCTCCGACGTCTCCTTCTGTATGTTACATACATTTTCGGCTTGCACAAACTTAATATACCCTTTGTACCATACGGTACAGGGTATAAAAACAAGACTGGTATTTACTCAATTTTATTACAGAGTCTCAGCGAATATAAATTCGTTGTGACATTTACCCTGGGCATAGCTGAGCCCAGCCGTTGTTCCGGACAAAACCGGAGGTCGTTACAATACATACATACACCCACATTGAATATACACTTAACTATACAATAAACAGTTATTAAACATAACAACAACAACGACAATTTACTGGAGGTTACACAGAGGGCAACAGGAAAACACACAGGAACATTTACCCAAGTTATTGGTAGGAGGAAGCCCCCCCCAAGACATTGGTCCTTCGAGCCGGATCTGCTCAACCCCCCCCTTCTAGCATCGGTGGACTCCTACATATTTTTTTTGGCAAAAAAACAAAATTTAATTATGTATGTAGTGTTTAATCCATCGCAAGAATAATAGAATAATAGAGATAACTTTTGAATTTAAATTAAAACTAAAAACTAAAACTGATAAAAAATATTAAAAAAAAATCTTAAAATAAATAAAATTTTTTTTTTTTAATTTAATATTTTATCTATCATGGAAAAAAATCGCGTCAATATCTTTATTGGTTTAGAAGATATGGCTTGACAAAGAATAGTCTAAAAACGAAAAACCCAATTTCGAGTTATCGATAACTCGATAAATAATCGGAATTTTGCAATAAAATTTTACGTGGTTACTATTGGCTAGTAGCTCTACCAAATCTGTAAAAATCATCAAAATCGAAGAAGGTCGGGGGAAAAAGTGTGCGTTGCACCTATTTTCACCGACATATGTATGTACATATGTACATATATAGCAAAATTTCCAAAACCTCAAAAAAAAAAAATCTTAAAAACAAAAAAAAAAATACATATAAAGATGGCGTACGTTAAAGTCGGGCGCGGACGACTTTGGGATACCCTGTACCACTGCTTGCAATAAAATCCGGTAAATTGCTTACGAACACCAAAAGACATTTGATTGCCAAATTAGATTATGATACCTTCATAAACAACCAAAAACAGACGAATTTTTAATCAAAAATTTTTTTTTGACCGATCGGCCCTATGGGAGCTATATGATATAGTCAACCGATTTTGATAAAATTTGGTACAGTGTTGAAGATCTCTAAAAAACTTCTGAATGCCAAATTTGGTTACAATATCTTCACAAACAAACCAAACACAACGAATTTTGTGCAAAAAACGTTTTTTTGACCGATTGGCCCTATGGAAGCTATATGATATAGTCAATCGATTTTGATCAAATTTGGTACAGTGCTGGGGGTTTCTAAAAAACTACCGATTGCCAAATTTGGTTATGATATCTTCATAAACAAACGAATTATCCATCTAAAACTTTTGCTTTTTTTCGAGGTCCTCTGAAACACCCCTATGGGAGCTATATAATGTAGTCCCGATATCAAAAAAATAAAATAAACTTGTCTCCTATGGATTAATAAGGGATCTTATCTGAAAGTTTGGTTGCTCTAGCTTTTACCATCTCTGAGATCTAGGCGTTCATACGGACAGACGGACATGGGTATATCGACTTCTCTAGTCACTCTGATCATCCTTTAGGTAACTTTGGGGGGTCTCCGACTTCTCCTTCTGTACGTTACATACATTTTCGGCTTGCACAAACACAATATACCCTTTGTTCCGGGCGAGCATTTCTTCTCTTTCCGTCGCGAACACACGATTACGCGCACATTTTCCATCGTTTTTGCTTGCACTACATTCCTCATATACGCACATGCACACAACAATCCTACTTTCTTGCACACACATATACTTGCACTTTTCCAATACTCTTGCACACATATTAAATTGCACATTTTCAACAATCTATATATATATCACTCCAATCAATAAAGAATTATTCCAAACTTGTTTTATTCTTATACTTAAGTCGGTATATCATATTTTATATATAAAATATTATAATTGTTCTTTTTTGTCCCAATTTAAAAGAGCCTTCGATTACAAGCTTAAAAACAAAAAAAAATTTATTTAAACAAGTGAAAAAAAAAAAAAAATTTTTTTTCGTAAAAACAAAGAAAGAAATAAAATTAAAAAAAAAAAATAATTATTAAGCAAGTAAAACCAATATATCAAATAAAATAAAATCGTTTAGTGGATAAATTAAAGCACAACATCTCAAATTTATTAAAAAAAAAAAAAATATAAATAAATATGTATTATATACATGAATAAATAAAATGAAAACATTTGTTATTTAAATTAACAAAATATGTGTGTTTATTTATACTCACAACATATAGCCAAAGGCCTAAGTAGCCAACGCTATACCCCCTAAGCTAACTTAGAAATTTATTTGTAATCTTGCTCTATATAATAATAATAATAATAATATTTATACACACGACATATATATTTATACACACAACACATATATTTATCCACACAACATATGTATTTGTCCACACAACATATATATTTATCCAATCAACACACATATTTAGATCTCACGACATATATATTATCACACACCATCTATATATATTTATATGCACAACAATATAACTCCACGCAACATATAAATATTTAGACATACAGAAGATACATATATCAGTTTAATCACACCATATAAATTCACACACCACGTTTATATCTACACACAACTTATAATTTTACACCCAACATATATAAGTACACACACTATTTGAATAGGAGTTGCTCTTTAGCCTTTGTGAAGTGCGGACGCGTTTTTTTTCTTTCTGTTTCTTAAATAAAACTGATAGTTTCGCGCGACCTTTTTCAACTCGGGCTCCGTTGACTGATAACGGTTTGACCTGAGGTGCTCCGCTGACCGGGCCTTGCGTGACTGGTGACCTCCGCCTTGGAGCAAGAGCGTCCGCGTATAAATCCTCACGAGAGGATCACGAAGAAATCCACATGCGTGGACTTGCACTGTCGAAACGTAACACTGAAATCTGCCTCGACGATACGCATCGATGCAATAGGTCAGTGGATAAGCACTTGGATCAACCGCTTATGAGACTGTGGTTCACATCCCGAGCGTGGCACTCTTTTTTTTTTTTTGAAAACGTTTTAAGTCTTTAATTTGCTTTTGGAAAGGCTAGACTAAGCCGAACTCCACCACCAACGACAGGGACTGTGCCAGCGCCCCTCCGACTACGCGGCTACTTGCATTATGCACTGATGCGGAATCAACCACCCCGAAACGTCCAAGGGACATCGAGAGTCCAACAGTTACACCTCGGAAAACCCCGCCAAAAAGGCAAAAGAGCCAGCACGCAGCATGCTGCGCAAATCTTAAGGAGCTTGGCGATATCTTAAACGAGCTAAACTTCCTTACAAAGGAGAAGAAACCTGTAGCGAAATACATTAGCCAAGGTATGAAAGACTCGCTCACGCGCATGACTGAAATACAAGTGGCAGTCAGCGCCTACCTTGAGTCTTTTAAAACCACCTTGGAAGAACCTGTGACAGTAGACTCAGAGCAGCAGACGACACTTTGCGCTAATTCGCACAAATCGGTGCAGACCATCCAGTCAGAAGAGCCATTTGCCACCGCAAGCAATCATCCCGCTAAAGTGAAGCCAATCCCTGCCAAAAGAAATGGCACAACTGCAGTATCTGCGAAGCATCGCCAAAAAACCGTTACTCGCAGCAAAAAAAGTTACAGAGCACGTGGGAGAAGTCGCAACTAAAGCAATTTCTAATCAGCCGAGCAAAAGAGCACGACCGGATGCTATAATAGTAAAATGTAGCAACCAAGAAGCATATGCTGATGTACTCCAGGCCGTTCACACCCACCAGAGCCTACAGGAGTATCGTGAGAACGTCAGTGGCGTAAGGAGAACCGCTGCTGGAGAAATACTTCTGCAGATGAACAAGTCTGCTGATGTAACCACCGCAAAGCTGCAAACAGCCGTGCAGGAGGTATTAGGTGACACTGCCGACGTAAAGACAGTGTCTGAAAAGATGTTACTTGAAATAAAGGACATTCCTGAATGGTCAACTGCCGACGACATTTTGCAAGCTATATTTAGCAAGATGGAAGGAGACCTACCAGCCGAGCCCACACCAAAACTGCTCAAGGACTACCGTGGCACACAGATAGCCACAATGGTCCTGCCTAAGGAGCTGGCGGATAAACTCCTAGCAGCAGAGAAACTGCGAATCGGGTGGGCAGTCTGCCGCATACGCGAAAGATAGTACCGATGAGGTGCTATAAATGCCTTGAGTTTGGCCACAGAGCCACGAGATGCAGAAGCAAGCACGACGCATCCAAAATGTGCTTCAATTGTGGAGACACAAGTCATTCTTCCAAGGAGTGCCCCAACAAGCCATCGTGTATACTATGCAAAAGACACAACGCTACTGACACAGCCCACAATACTCTTAATAGAACATGTCCTATGTTTTTGAAGGCAGCTGCGGCCGGGCCAAAATGAAGTTAATCCAACTGAACCTGAACCACTGCAAGGCGGCCCAAGACATACTTGCACAGACAGTGCGAGATGTTGGAGCAGAAATTGCCATTTTGAACGAGCCGTACCAGCCCAAACATGAAGGAGTCTGGCTGCAAAACCGACATATGGGAGCAGCAATCTGGAGCTGCGGCAACCCACTAATGCAGCTAACAGAGAGGTGTGCATCCGCTGGATTCGTTAGAGTTAAATGCGCTGGCATCCACATTTATAGTTGCTACATCGCCCCTAGCATTGACCTCAATGATTTTGCCGCTATCATTGACAAAATGGTAGAGGACGCCCAAAATCGCTCGCCAGTGGTAATTGCAGGTGATTTCAATGCGTGGGCAGTAGACTGGAGAAGCGCTAGGACGACATGCAGAGGCAGGATTTTGCTAGAGGCGTTTGCCGGCCTAAATGCTGTGCTCCTCAACAGCGGCAATGAGCATACATATAGCAAGGCAGGAAGAGGGTCTGTAATCGACCTTACTTTTGCTAGTCCTTTAATAGCACGGCGAATGGACTGGTTCGTATCAGCGACTTATACGCATAGCGACCACCAGTCCATTATTACCTCTATCACATCACAGAATCAGCGATTTGGTCAAAACCTCGCGCACACAAGCTGGAGCCCAGAGACTCTTAGCGAGGACGCCCTCTGCCTCATGGTTAATGACATCCACGCTCACATAAGAGAAGATGCGAACGAATGCGCAAACAGCCTGTACAAGCTCGTTATGGGAAAGCTAGGCAAACAGCCAATGCCAACCTGCCCCGACCAGCTTGCTCAAATCGTGGCTACGCTTTTCCCCCCGCAGCCAGTTCCCACCGCTGAAGTGAGGCTAGCCCGTACCTTGACGATACCAGTGACCGATGAATGGTGAAATTGTGGGCGCACTCTCCCGAATCCACACCAATAAGGCGCCCGAACCAGATGGAGTTCCCACTAGGGCGATCAAGGCCGTAATTGCTGCGCAACCATTAGCGTGTAACGACCTCCGGTTTGTCCGGAACAACGGCTGGGATAGCTCAGATAGCTCAAATGTCATAACAAAATTTATATTTGCTGAGACTTTCGATATTTTAGACAAAACACAATTTACTTTAAGTTTTAGAAATATATTATCCGCCTTTTTGCGGTCTATTATCACAGTACACTTAAGTCGAGCCCGCACGCTCTCTATTTTACACAAAATAATAATTTTAGCAAAACTTTATTTTGTGGAAAACAAAGTTAAACTTAAATCTAACAATTTTCAATTACTTTACTGCCCTTTTACGGCGATACGCTCACCCAGATGTTAATCCTGGTGATGGCAATACTTGGCGTGGCTCGTTCACGGAACGTATATACTCCGACGCGGTGGCACCCGGTGCGCTACTAATTTAATAAATCCTTATATTCGTTTTTGCGACCATTCTATATTTTGTTACACGAAACACCTTTAAATATACGGCACTGAATGTAATACTTTCTCATAAGTTGCACTCACTCACTATGACTCTATCAGACTGTCTCGATTTGGCTGTCGATCCGCCTTATATTGGCCTCGATCGGCGCCGAATCCTTAAATTCCCGCCCAAATTAATACTATCAAATCCAAAACTGTACTCTGCTTATCTAACTACCTAGTCTCCCTAAAAAGACAGAGTACGCCCTACCTGTAACTATTCCTATTTCCTACTCTATGCACTACTACTTTCTCCTATTCACTAAAGCGCGCCAAAACTGCTGCCGCTATCCTTTGATAGTGTGAGTACTCTCTCCAGCCCTTGTTGGTATTGGTGAGAGTACTTTCACCAAGCAGTCCAAGCAGTGTACCTATGGCCCTATTGGCAAAACTAGCTAACGCTGTGAGGTGGTGATTTGCCTCCTCACACTCCCCCCTTTCTTCGGGAAACAAAAAAAACGAGGGATAAAAAAGTGTTTGGCCTGAAACCCTTGCAGTTTTGGCCAACTGCGACTCCAATAAGCGGCATGGCGCCCGCGGCTAGTGGTACCGCCCCTCCGGATCCTCCTCGCGAGCTGAGCGTCACTCGCCATCCTTCGTTCGCCCTTACCTGTGCCATAAATCGGCACTAGGTCAAGCGGCGCAACTACCTCCCAAAACGTTCTGCTACCTCCCCTCATTGGGAGAGTAGCTAGATACGTTGCCTAACCTCTGCTGGTTCCCGTGCTCCTTCATTCGCAGTCAACGGCCAACACAGCAAAGGTAAAAAAAAACTATGCTCGCTGCACACTACTTGGGATGCTCCACCAGCCATCCCTAAGCGCAGCTCTGCTCACTTTCATACTCCTAGCGCGTCCCAGTATTTTCCAAAGTGTAACTTTTCCTTGCTTTTTCCTTTCCCTTTCCCTTCCTTTTCCTGCCTTTTCTTAATGCATTTGCAAGAAAAAAAAAAGCTAAAAGAAGAGAATAACTAAAACGCATGACTGCACTACCTGGTAAGTATTTTTTAAAACGTTAAAAAAACTATTACTAATCGTTATTTCTTTTCAGATACGATAAAATTTTATGATCTTGGGGTCTACTATCTTCCTATGGCCACGGAATCAATAGGCTCTATTTATTTTCGAAATGGCAGCTATGTGCAAATTTTACTATGGCTGCTCCTTTTCCCTCAGGTGAGTACCTAATTCAAATTTTCAGATTAAAGTATCTAAGATTTCTTCTTTCCTTTCCAGAGGCGGTCAAATCACATGTTATAGGGTTCTACTACCCATCTGAAGTTATGGAGATGATGTCCGCCCACTTTCTTAGTTTTGGCAGCTATCTTTAAATTTGGCCTATTTTGCAGGTTAGTACCTACTTTTCGAAAAAGAAAAACTTGTATAAAACTTGATTTATTCCTTATTTTCTTTCCTAGCTGATCCAAAACCGCTGTTGGTGGGCCCTATTACCTTGTGACAAAGAACAAAATTAAAATAATGTGATAAAAATAAAAAAAGAATATTTTAATGTTGTGCTGTTGTGTGCGTGTATGTGCCTATGTGTAAACGCACAATAAATCTTAAATTTTTTTGTTTTGTGTGTGTTTTCTTTTTTTGACCAGTTAACTGGCTGTTGCTGGTTGTGCCTATAATATATTAAATTCGTTCAAATCACTATAATCAATAATTTCAAATTTTGTTTTCCTGGCCTGAAACCACACTGATAAGGTCCAATCAGTTCTTTCATATAGGGCTTCAGTTTCTCGCATATTACATTTGCCAGGACCTTGTATGCAACGGACAAAAGGCTGATCCCGCGGAAGTTGGCGCAGATTGCGGCATCACCTTTTTTGTGGACAGGGCAGAGTACGCTAAGACTCCAAGCGATTGGCATGCTTTCTTCCGACCATATCTTGCACAAAAGCTGATGCATGCTCCTGATCAACTCTTCGCCACCAGTCTTGAGCAACTCGGCTGGCTGGCCATCTGCCCCTGCTGCTTTGCCGTTTTTCAGCCTAGATATGGCTTATTTGACATCGTTATAGTCGGGGGCTGGTATGTTGACACCATCATTTAAGATTGGGAGTGGTAGGATACTTTCTGTATCGGTGGAATTTTGTTCATCTTCACCTGCTAGAAGCTTACAGAAGTAGTCTCTCCATCACGTTAGCGATTCCTCTGCGTTTGTGACTAGATTTCCGTTTTCATCTTTACAGAAAGATGGCCCCGGTTTAAAACCTTCAGTTCGACGTTTCACCTTGTCGTAGAACTTTTTGGCATCGTTTCTGTTTCTGCACGATTCTATCTCTTCCCGTTCACGCCTTTCTTGCTTCTTTTTTTTGCATCTGAAAAGGCGTTTCTCTTCTCTTCTCCTTGTAGCGCTCCATAACAGCTCGCGTCGCTCAGGACTGTAGAGTTCTTTGGTAGGCAGTCGTCATCATACCAGCTATTTCGCTGCGGGCGGTAGAAGCCCAATATCTCTTCGCTAGCAGTAGTGAGCGATTGCGAGATGTATCTCTACTGTGAGCTTATGCTTTCATGTTCAGAGAGGGTGTTTCGGCGGAGCGATTCCGAGAGTTTGTTGGCGAACCTACTGGCTATCTCTTTTGTTTGCAGTTTTTCGACGTCAAGCTTTCTTGTGCCTTATAGTGTGCACTAAGACGAGTTGGCTGCAACAAGGTGGTGGTCCGAGTCGATGTTGGCTCCTCGGATTGTGCGATCGTCTAGCACACTAGATGCATGCCTTCCATCAATTAACACATGATCGATTTGGTTACGTGTCTGTCGATCGGGAGATACCCAGGTCGACTTGTGGATGTTGAGATGTTGAAACCTAGTGCTACTAACAACCATGATTTTTACATCATGCTGGGGGCAGCGCTCATACAACGTATTTAGACGCTCATAGAATGCTTCTTTGTCAGCTTCATCTTTCTCTTCCGTCGGGGCGTGGGCGCAGATAAGACTAATATAAAAATATTTTGCCTTGATGCGGATCGCGACCAGACGTTCATCGAACGGGTCGAACCTGGAGACGAGATGTTTTAGCCTCTGGCTCACGGCAAATCCACATCCAAATTTGCGCTGGTCTATATGGCCGCTGTAGAAAATTTCGAAAGTAGATACTTTCGAACTTCCTTGTCCAGTCCATCACATTTCCTGGAGCGCTGTAATGTCTGCTTTGTACTTGGTTAGCGCATCAACAAGCTGGATAGAGGCACCTTCCCTATTGAGGGTCCGGATATTCCAGGTGCATATCCGTAGATCATGGTCCTTAAATCGTTTGCGGCGGTCGTCATCAGAGGGGGTCCGTTTCCGAGGCTTTCTTTCCATTTTCATCGAAAATGCTAGTAAGGCGAAAACCCTGGGCATCCATTGGCAAGCGACATCCTACACGTTCTACTTCGTCCCAGCCAAGGTACAGCAAAAACCTTCCTACTCCAAACGGGAAGCCCTCTCGCAAATAGCAAAGCATTTCGATCCAGCAGGATGGCTAACTCCCTTCATTGTCCGCGCAAAGGATTTTATGCAGGAAACCTGGCTACAAGAGATTGGATGGGATGATCCATTGCCCGCTGATCTCCTCAAAAAATGGCACGAGTTCCTGCAAGACTACCCTGCGCTTAACCAAATCCGTGTTCCCAGATGGGTGCGATAGACTCCACAGGCCAGAGCTCAGGTGGATGCCTTCTGTGATGCATCTCAGTATGCTTATGGCGCGGCGATTTACGTTCGCGTCACGCACGGCAGTAGTTGTGCCGTGCATATCCTCACAGACAAGACTCGCGTCGCTCCTGTCAAGACTTTGTCAATTCCACGACTCGAGCTCAGTGGTGCGGTCCTTTTGTCAGACATGTGCACCGCAATCCTTCCGCACCTTCCACTAGGTGATTACGAATTGTTCTACTGGACCGATTCGACCATTGTCTTAGCCTGGCTCGCGAAACCTGCATGTAAATGGACCACATTCGTGGCCAATAGAGTGGCTAAAATCACTGAAGCCACCAACCCCGACAGATGGTTCCATGTGCGTTCAGAACATAATCCAGCAGATTTGGCCAGCAGAGGCGTCTCTTCCCACGACATGATCGATAACGATCTATGGTGGCATGGGCTCGAATGTTTGAGACTCCCTCAAGGACAATGGCCTGTCCCTGAAAAATCGCTTATGGACACAGAGTTGGAACAACGGACATTAAAGAGTCACGCAGCAACATTACCGTGGGACGCTGATTTCGTCCGATCCTTTTCCGATCTCAGCAAAGCACTGCGTGTGACGGCATACGCACTCCGATTCATCGCAAGCGAAATCCCGTTCCATCCACTCTGAATCTCGAATCCTGTGAAATTGAGCACGCCCAACTTGCACTCACTATCCTTACTCAACGAAATCATTTTCTCGAGGAGCGCAAGTGTTTGAAAAACAAACGGCCAATTTCAACCAGTAGTCCGATAATTAGTCTGAATCCATTTATTGACGCAAGGGGTATCATAAGGGCGTGTGGTCGTCTCAGCTCATCAAAATCTCTACGCTACGATGAGCGAAATCCCATCATACTGCCTTACGCCTGTCCCTTCTCTCGCCTCCTAGTCAACTTCACCCATCGTCTCTTACTCCACGGTGGCAGCCAGCTGATAGTCCGATTGCTAAGATGCAAGTACTGGATCCCCAAATTAAGAAATATGACAGAGTCTATCATCAACTCCTGCAAGGTCTGCACCATCCACAAGAAGTGCTATTCTATTGTGGGTGGTTGTTTGATTTAGAAGAAAAAGTTAAATATTTCTTTTTTTTTATTCCAACGTATTAAATTTCTTAATAAGCTTTTACAAACTAAAAACAATTTATTTATTTATTTATTTATTGCTTAATTCCCTTAATATACAAATTTTCTTAAGCTAGTATATGAACAATATTATTTACAGTGTTGAGCTATCGCTTTTCATCTGAGAAATTTATATATGTCGTTTTACATGATGCGTTTTGGTGTAATAATATATAAAAGGGTATAATAAGGAAAATGGGAGTAAAAAAAAACCTTAATACAAAAACTACTTAAGACTAGTTAAATAAATGAAAAAAAAAAAAAAAAAAAAAAAAACATTCACAAAAGCTTAATCACGCATGTTAGAACATATGTTTAATTTTTCCTTAATTGTATCAAAGTCCACAAGAGCATGGATAAATTTTGTGTTTGTATAAAAAGGAAGATTTAAGACAAGTTTTAATAATTTATTTTGACATCTTTGAAGTTTTTTTATATGGGTTTCCGCGCAGTTTTTCCATATTGATGATCCGTACTGCATAATGGGTAGAAAAATAGTTTTAGTCAAAATGAGTTTGTTTTTAGCTGATAATTTTGATTTCCGGTTAATAAGTGGGTAGAGCATGCAAATTGTTTTATTAACTTTATTAATGGTTAATGAGATATGATGGCTAAAAGTCAATTTTCTGTCAAAGTTTATTCCTAAGTATCTAACATTGTCAACCCACTGTATTGGGAAATTATTGAACATAAGAGGGCTTATAGGCAAATGACAGAGTTTTCTTCTTCTAGAGAAATAAATAGCATTTGTTTTGGTTGTGTTTACTTTTATTTTCCATTTATGATAAAATTTTTCGAGATCATTTAGCGAGTCTTGTAATGATTGTTCTATATTCCTTAGACTTAAATCAGAACAATAGATTGCGGTGTCGTCAGCAAACATTGAGAGGGTGCAACGTACTGGTTTAGGTATATCAAATGTATAAACATTGTGTAGGATGGGCGCAAGCACCGATCCCTGAGGAACTCCGGCGCAAATAAGACGTTCCGTGGACCTAATGGCATCTAGTTCAACATAAAAGAATCGCTGAGAAAGAAAACTTTTTATGATTTTAATAAGATATATTGGCGTTTGAATAAGTTTAAGTTTGTAGATTAGTCCACCATGCCAAACAGTATCGAAAGCAGCCTCAATCAAGAGTGACCATTCCGACAGAATGCTTATTGATCAGACTATTGCATACATGATTTTTAAGTTTGATGAGCGGGTCAATGCAGCTGAAGCCGGCTCGAAACCCATATTGTTGCATAGGCAGTATACTATGTAGCTCAATATGGGACACAAGGCGCGTTTTAATAAGTCTTTCGAAAACCTTGGATAAGCAGGGCAGTAAGCTTATAGGCCTGTAGCTACCAGGAACGTTAGGGGGTTTCCCAGGTTTGATAATAGGAACAATTTTTGCTGTTTTCCAATTAGTGGGAAAAAAGCTAGAGGACAAGCAGTCATTGAAAAGAAGAGTGAGACAGTTAACTGCACTTAATGGCAAATTTTTAAGGCAAATATTTGGAATGCCATCAGGCCCCATAGACTTTTTAATTTTCAGCGATTTTAAAACACTAGCAACTTCGACAGCTGTAATTTTATCGGAATCATTAATATGAGTTCTATTGCTAGTTATTTCAAGTAAGGTGTTATTGACTAAGTTAGTTGTTTCTGGGTCCGAATAGCATGAGGTGAGATAGTGTTTTTGTTCAAAAATATCCCCCAGGAGATTTGCTTTTTCGTCACTGGTGATATAGACAAGGTTTTTGTCGTATAAGCATGGAATAAACTGTTTTTTCTTTTTGACTGCCTTACAGATTTTCCACAGTGGCTTTGAGTTGCCAATAGATTGCAGCTTATTAGACCATCTCAAATTGTTATAGATATATGTTTCATCTCGTATTTTCGAGTTTAAATTATTCAGTTGCGCTTTGAACATTGGAAGCCTAGTTCTTATCCATTGTCTTTGAATTTTATTCCTGATTTTGAAAAGTTCCTTTATGTTGTTAGGTATCTGAACTTTCTCTTTACGAACACGATTTTGTGGAACAGATGAGTTTATTGCATTTTGTACAACATTCATAAACTTATTCAGCCTTTCGGTTACAGAAAAGCCTGAGGGTGGAATTCGTTCCAATGTTGGATTATTTTGAATACCAATGCTGATAAGGCTTTTAAAAAGGTCCCAATCGGTCCTGGAGAAATCTGGATATGTTTTGTTAACTAACTTAATTGTTAATGAGATCTTAATAATAACAGGTAGGTGGTCAGAAGATAACTCAGTTTTAACAGAAACCTCTTTGGTACGATTGGGCTCGTTTGTCAAAATTAAGTCTAAAGTGGATGGCTTAGCCTTGTAATTAGCAGGAATGTAGGTTGGATCTTTTGGATGTAAAATGCTAAAGTTTTCAGTTGCTGAAACATCATTGAGAATATTACCCCAGCAATTTGCTCGTTCACAGTTCCAAGCTTTGTTTTTTGAATTGAGGTCGCCTGCAATTAAGTAATTTTCTTCTAAACGCGACATTTTTAAGAGATCAGATTTGTAACAACTTTTCATGTGATTTCTATCTTTACTAAGGCTACAGCAAGGGTTCAAACAGCTTGCGGAATATCCTGCAAAATAGACCGAATAAATTTTTAGACATCTGTTCTCATTAATATCTATTTGTATACCTATATTTTCTATTAAATGTGTGTTGATGCTTTTAATTTGCTTATGGACTATGTCGTTTCGAATGGCGATAGCAACTCCGCCACCTCTGCTATTTATGCGGTCGCGTCTATATAGAGCATAATTAGGAATTCTAAGACGATCATTATTAGTTAGCCAAGTTTCGTTAATTAAGCTAATGTGAATATTATTGGGGCTTAAGAAGTTTATAAACTCCGCAAATTTCATTTTAACGGCACGAGCATTCCATGCCATAATATTAAGAGAGTCAAGGTTATTAATTGTTAGAGTAGACATATTTAATAGCAAGTTGTGTTATTACGGTAAACTGTTCACTTTTATTCGTACATCCTCTTAATGAACTAAGCAACTCAACTGTAAGAGAGTTGATTTCTTCCATAGTAAAGAGATCTTGAGAGCTCGTTTGTTCCCTGGATTTATTGATGAGAGCATCTCTGTAGCTTACATAGGCTGCAGGGTCAGGGATGCGGGTATTGAGAGCAACCTGGGGCTGGGAGTTAGGATGATTAGTTCGAGGCGGGTATGAGACGTTGTTGGAGTTCAACTTTGGCCAAGGAGTAGGCTGTTGAGACTGCAATACAGTTTGATGACGAGGTGCCGAATGCTTAAATAGTACGGCTTGATAAGAATGGCGACTGGGGCAAGCGACGTCTGTTGCCTGATGATCACCTTTACAATTTGCGCATCTAGTTTTCATTCTATCAGGGCATGCAGAAGTTTGGTGCGGGCCGGCACAGTGGGCACATGACGTTTTTACTGCACAGTTTCTCGATCCATGGCCGTATAGCTGGCAGTTGTAACATTGTGTTATTTTGTTATGTGATTTACCTTTATACTCCCTCCCAACGTATTTTGGTGTGGTTGAGATGGGAGTAATCTTTCCGCAACTGATTAACTGTTACGCTTTTTTTTTCGAAGTAAACTACATAGAGTAACAATTTATGACCGTCTCTTGTAGTTTTTTCAACCGTTTTGACATCAATGCATTTGAGACCAAGTTCCAACAGCATGCTTTTAACAACTTCGTTTGAGTGTTCGTCAAGACCAGATAGGACGGCTTTATAGGGCTTAGAATTCTTTGATTCGTGAGAATAGAACTCACACTTTAATTCGCTAAGCTTAGTGCAGGTGGATTGGAAGTTGTCGGTGGTTTTTAGAAATATTTTAATTCCAATAGAAATTTTTTTGATGAGGTAGTCTTTAATGTTGATGCTGGATAAAACATCATGTACAAACTTGGAGTTCTTTTTTAAGACAACAATTGGTGGTACCTTAATCATCACCTTTTCTTGGAATTCATCATCAACGTCGTCCTCAATGTTGTTGCTGTCCTCAATAGTTTGCAGGGGACGGAAATAATTAGTGAATTGACCATGATCAAAATGGCCAGGAGCTTTTTTCTTCGTAGGTGGCATCATATTAGAAGCGGATACCGCGGTAGCACCGCGCGTTACCTTGCAGCGTTTCATTTTGATATTTAACACAAAATGGTTCTTTTTAGTTCAGTGCGTTTACACACACTAACAGTTTTTACGCACAGCCGACAGCAAATGTCAGCGGAGCCTTACAACAACACTAACAATAACAAAATTCTTGTTGCCACTGAATAGTTTGTACTTTGGTTATTATAGAAACGATTCACAGTTTAAATAACTATTAGCATGTATATCAGTACGTTTGCACACGAGTTACAAATATAATTTGCCACAATTGTGGTCTTGTCCATGAAAATTAAAATTTTTCTTATTTGTCGCACACAAGAAAATTTTTGACATCCGAACACGTGTTAGCGCTGCCAACTCGATCGAAAGACTGCCTAAAAACAATAAACAAAGATTAATCGGCAATAAATAATATTGTAAAATTTTGTTGTAGAACAATATTAATAATAATAATTAAAAAAAAAAAATTTTAAATTGAACTAATCGAGTATTTTATTAATTAAACAAAACAAGTCCATGTACAAGTCCCAGCAACAAATACATACAAGCACCAATAGCAAAACAAACATACAAAATGCACAGCAGTACAGATAAAAAAAATGGTGTACGTTAAAGTCGGGAGCGGACGACTTTCGGATACCCTGTACCACTGCTTGCAATAAAATCCGGTATATTGCTTAAAAACACCAAAAGACATTTGATTGCCAAATTAGATTACGATATCTTCATAAACAACCAAAAACAGACGAATTTTGATCCAAAAATGTTTTTTTAGCCGATCAATCCTATTATATATTATATTATAAGTTGTGATTCGTGGTGAACGGACGTGTTTCGCGCGCGTTCCGTAAAACTCTGAAAAGTGGACAAATCTGATATCGACAAAATTTCAAAGTGCATTGGATGGATCCAATATTAGCGAAAGGACGCTGTAGTGATATAAATATCTACTAAATGTTAAAAGCAAGTGCATAATTAGTAAAAATATTTATTGCGCTGAGCGCAATAATATCGACACACGCCGCTTCATCAACAGGCGCAATAAACACTTTAATTACCGCAATCGCAGCAACAACAACAACAACTGCAACGGTATCTGTCACCAGAAATGCGATTTCGGCTGCGTTTGCAGAATCTGCAGCGCAAGCACAAAACCAAAACTACAAATGCAAGAGTTATTGTGTGCAATAACAACAACAATAACAATACTACCATGCAAAATCAAGAAGCAAAACAAACTAAAAAAGCTGGTTCGGCTGTGCAGACTGGTATGGATCGCTGCATCCAAATCAAGCGCAAACTCAGCCCACAAAGCTCAAAGGCTGGTAATAAATCAAAAATTAACCGTGGTAATGATGGTAGGCAAACAACCGATGCAGCCTACTCTAACAAATATGCCCTTTTGGCAGACTCTGAAACTAGTCAACAAACTGAGCAAACGGAAAGGGAACCTAAAAAAGTTAAGCCTCCACCAATTACCACATTCGCGAGCAACGCTCAAGTGAACTAGTCAACAAACTAATTGGAGATACATCATTCCATATAATTCCTCTTAAAAAATGAAATACACATGAAACAAAAGTGCAGATCCAAACAGAGGCGGACCATCGTATAGTTACCAAATACCTAGTAGAAGCAGGTAAAAACTATTATACTTATTTATCAGCTTAAAAGTTGCAAAGGTCTACAAGTAGTCCTAAAAGGAATTGAGTCAACACTGTCACCTGACGAAATCATAACGGCCCTAAAAGAGAATAACTTTAATGCCAAAACTGTTATAAATATCTTAAATAAACCAGAGAGCAAAACTTTAAAGAGAAATGAAGTCCACCCCGTCTACAAGCTTCAGTTCCTATTGGACAGGAGGATCACTGTTGAAGAGCCGCACAAGCGTATAAATCCAGTGCAGTGCACCAATCGCCACGAATTTGGCCATACCAAAGCCTACTGCACTCTAAGATCTGTCTGCGTCGTTTGTAGCGAATCTCACAACTCCTCGAAATGCCCTAAATGCAAGGATGACAGGTCAGTGAAAAAGTGTAGCAACTGTGAAGATACACATACTGCGAACTGGAGAGGCAGCGTAGTTTACAAGGAGCTGAAAAGCCGCCTAAGCAAACGTATTGGCTCAATGCAACCCCATACTAATAACAACTTCTACGCACCCACGCAACTGAGGCCTCCTAAGCCTTCATCTTCAGTTCCTGTTAGTATTACTCCTGGCATTTCCTTTGCAAACGCTGTATGAATGGGAAATAATACGCCCGCTCCAATGAAGCAGCTTTCACAACCCGCACAGCCAGAGGAAACACTGCCGAATTTTTGCCATAATGATCAGCAACAACAAAGCGGCATTGAAGCAGCGATACTATCGCTACAAAAAAGTATTAATGACTTTATGACGTTAATGCAAACAACTATGCAAGAACTCATGCGTAACCAGAGTATGCTGATGCAACTACTTGTATCACCAAAATCATCTTAATGCCTTCCCTACGGATATCTCTGTGGAACGCAAATGGCATTTCACAGCACAAACTAGAACTTACACAATTCCTAAACAACAAAAATATCGATGTAATAATACCTGCGGAGACGCACCTGACCAACAAATACAACTTCCAAATACCACGGTATCTCTTTTATGTAACGAACCACCCAGACGGCAAAGCTCATGGTGGCACTGGCATATTAATTCGAAATCGTATCAAACACCACTTTTTGCACAAGTTTGAAACGAACAACTTACAATCGACGTCTATTAATTTGCAAACCAATAGCGGTTCAGTGACCCTGGCCCAACTCGCTTCTCGATCTCTGAGGATCAATTCACGGGGTTCTTTAACACGCTAGGGGAGCGATTTATTGCAGCTGGTGACTACAATGCCAAGCATACGCATTGGGGCTCTCGACTTGTAAGCCGAAATAGCTATACAATGCGATCATCAAATCCCGTAACAAATTTGAGTATGTGTCTCCGGGTAAGCCTACCTACTGGCCTGCTGATCCTAAAAATCTCCCTGATCTTATTGATTTCGCAATCACCAGAAAGATTCCACGAAGCATGGTTACAGCAGACTTATCGTCTGACCACTCTCCGATCCTTCTCAATCTGCTGCACCACCCGGAAATTGTCGAACGGCTATATAGGATAACAAACAATAGAACAAGCTGGCTCAAGTATAAAAAAAATTATAGTTTAAAAAAACTAAGAAAACACGCTTTAATAGTAAACCGAACTAAAAAGTAGAAAATAATTTTGATGTATCAAGAGTTTGTATTACAGCAATAGAAAATTCCGACAATCAATTACGACTAATTAATTTGGAATAAGATTAAATTAGAAATTAAATTATTAATAAAATAATTCAATTATAGTAAAAAAAAGCGTGGGTGCTTAATATTAAATGTTACAATTATTTCAGTACTCGCTATTTATAAAATTAAAGTCATTATGAAAATACTTTACTATAAGTAAAGCCTCAGTGAGAGGATAAGGGATGCTCATGTGCCTGGTGGAGAGCCTCTGGCACTAATTCTTTGGGAACCCAAAGCTTCCAACAAGCATCATCAGAAATTTTATCTCCAGATGCATGTTCAGTACGGCGATAAATAAAATTATTTATTATCTTCACATCCGGAAGACATGCCTGATTGTGAGCTATTTTCTGCCTCAACTCCTCATATTCCCTGTTGCCGATTCGATTAGTTTTAATTCTTGGCGCCCATTTGTGTTACCAATCGATATGTATCGATGCTCATGCATGTCAATACGTTTTAGATAGGTATCGCGTCGACACGAAGTGGAAATTCAGTATCGTTCCAGCAGCATAGACGGCGAGCATAACACATTTTAATAAATATATATTTATTTCTATCATTTGCCTTGTTTTTGTAACTACTATTTGCACAATATATTATTAAACGTTAAGGCATTGAATATTCTATTTGGTGTTATCGCATTAATTGCCACACGGGGTGGCAACAATTTTTTATTAAAATTACTTCGCTGCCGTCTAAGGAAAATTTTATTTGAGCAACCTGGCTGGCCTTAAGCCCGACGCCACACAGTCAATAAAATTGTATATTTGTTGTTGCTGATGGAAAAAGGATTTGAAGTGAGCTACCTGGCTGGGATACAATCTCGGACGCCAAAAAGTCAAGAAAATCCTAAATACAACGATCGTGGGTGCTGCGTATTAGCACACATACATACATACATACATATATTTGCGCTAAGGAATTTCAGCTTGTGGTGAAATTCAAACACATACATACATACAAGCGTCGTGAACGAGAAAACTGATGAAATTGCGCAGTAAGAAAAGTCTGCAATTTGATTCGAGCCAAATGGATGGAAATTCGACTCCGACTTCAAAAAGTCAATCAAATTCAGAGGACGAGGTGGGATCCGACAAAGAAAATACAATCGTCGAAATAATGGAAAAGGACCCAAGTACAGAAATTATGCATATGATCAAAGCTCTGTCTGAGCAGGTTAACAAGATGGAAGAAAAACTTACAAACATCTGTAAACAAGAAGTTCAAGCTGCGTTTGATATGCTTAACGGCGATACGATACAAAGCTTAAAAAACTCAAATGCAAGCTTGGAAGATGTGCACAAACTCGGCGCTATTGGAGGCGCATATGGTTCACTAGGCGCTATTGGCGCAAATATTACTGGCGCTATTGAAGACGCATATGGTCCTGGCGGCGCTATTATGAACGCAAATTCTACTGGCGCTATTGGAGGCGCATGTGGCTCTGGCGGCGCTTTTGGGAGCGCAAATACTACTGGCGCTGTTGGAGGCGCATATGATTCTAGCAGCGCTATGGGAAGCGAAAATACTACTGGCGCTATTGGAGGCGCATATGGATCTGGGGGCGCTTTTGGGAGCGCAAATACTACTGGCGCTATTGGGGGCGCATATGATTCAGGCCGCGCAATTGGAGGTGCAAATATTGCTGGCGCTATTGAAGACGCTTATGGTCCTGGCGGCGCTATTGTGAACGCAAATTCTACTGGCGTTATTGGAGGCGCGAATGGATCTGGCGGTGCTGCGGGCAGTGGTGGACAAATGACTTCTACTCTTCGAGGTATCGGTATGTATGAGCTTGATACGTTGGTGGTATGATGGGCGCCGGGGGTTTGAATTGTGATAGAATTGAGAAGCAACATTCCATACTTATGCAGCCAAGAAAATTAATTGATCTACCAGAATTTAATGGGAATCCTGAGGGTTGGCCCGTGTTTGATACATTGTTTCGAGAATCGTCAAAGGCTTATGGGTATTCAGACTTAGAAAATTTATTGAGGTTGCAAAGGAGTCTGAAAGGTGCAGCAAAAGAGGAAGTAAAGGCTTTATTGATTAACCCTTCAAATGTAACTTATATTATGAAACGATTGGAGTTTACATATGGAAGACCGGAGCTGTTAATAAGAAGTCAAATGGATATGGTTGGCCAGATGTCACCGGTTATGGAAAACAATTTGGAAAAGACGGTCTTATTTGCAAGCAAGGTAGAAAATTTGGTCATATTTTTGCAATCGGCAAACGCCACACAGTATTTGCAGAACCCATGTCTGCTGGAACAATTGGTAGGCAAGATGCCTATGACAAAACGTATTCAATGAATAGAATACACATCGAGATTCCAGTCGTGTCCCAATTTGAAAGACTATAGTGATTGGCTCTCTTCTGTGTCAAGGAGCATAGCGAAGGCAACAATATTTGCGCCTATAGGTGGACAACAGGTCAAGGGTGAACATAAAAGCCAACAAAGATCTGTCATGCAAACTGTTAAAGAAACGGAAGCCAAAATAAAGAACAAGATTGAATGTTATCAATGCCAAGGTGAACATAATTTGAATAAATGTGAGACATATTTGAGAGCGGACATAAAGGATAAATGGGCTATGGTAAAAAAACTTCGTTTATGTTTCTGTTGTCTACGCAGAGGACACACTGTGCAGGATTGCAGAAATAAACGGTTAAACGGTCGTTTTGAAAATGAAAAAGTTGAGTCAGATATGCATCAATTGATAGCAGATTACTTTACAACGGAAAATTTTGGAGTGAAGGTGAATGCGAAGCCATTGGAATCTGCAAGCGTATCAAGAGCTAAATATATTGTGAAGAATACCACTAAAAGATTGGGTGATTTTTATGAAACGGGACTTTTATGGAAAGAAGATGTAATTGATTTCTCAAACAGTTATGATATGGCACTGAAAAGATTGCAAGGAGTTGAAACTAAGAAGATCGGTTTACGAAAAATTGATGAATACGATAATGCAATCATGGATTTTGTGTATAAAGGATACGCAGTAAAAATGACAGAACAAGAGTCTGCCGTTATGGGTCCACGTACTTGGTATTTGCCTCACTTTGGTGTTTACAACATAAACAAGCCAAAGAAAATGAGATTAGTTTTTGACGCAGCTGCAGAGGTTAATGGAGTGTCTTTGAATGCCAAGTTGTTAAAGGAACCGGATGAAAACCCATCGTTAACAGAAATTTTGTTTAAATTCCGTCAAGGCCAATGTCGCTGTATGTGCTGATATCAAAGAAATGTTTTTGCAGGTGCATGTTCGAAGTGAGGATCAGGATTCTTTAAGGTTTTTATGGCGACATGGAAAACGAAACATGAAGGTTGACACGTACAAAATGAAAGTCATGATATTTGGTGCTGCTTGCTCTCCTTGTTGTGCACAGTATGTAAAGAACATAAATGCTCAAAATGCTACGAATTATAAAGACGGGGTAATCGATGCCATAGAAGCGAAACATTATGTTGATGACTTTGTAGCTAGTTTTGATTCGGAAGAAGAAGCCCATGAAATCAGTAATTTATTTATTTATTTATTTATTTATTTATTTATTTATTTATTTATTTGAGGGGTACAACTACGTACAGTTGACATTATATTATAAAAAAGTACATATAAATTATTTAGAAAAGAAAATAGAGCGAGGGAATTGATATGAACTAATCCGCGTCTCTAGCCCGATGGGTGAACTTTTTAATGATATGCACCAACTCACATCAAGAACTGGCCAGAAACTTGGATTTACAATATTAAAGTTGAAAAGAGGAAGCAAGATAAAAATTAAACATTATATCGCAAAAAAAGCCAATGGATCACCATTGACCAAGTGGGTGACTCATAATATAGGATTGGTCAAGGATGCTCGAAGTGGCAAGTCAAGGTGACTTAAGATAGAAGAAGTGATAGATTGAATAGACCGTTCGAAAGAGAGGAAATTGTAAAAGTTATTATAGTTAGAGCATAAGACACGGAAAGGGTCGTGCAAAGCATAATTAGATCTACAAAATTGTAAGGCTAAGGGTCGAAAATTACGAGTTACTCTGGATGGTATGACCAAAGTAACTTTGCTAAGGAGTACATTGGAATCGATAAGACCGAGTAACAGTTTATGCAAGAATAACACGCCGTGGCATGTTCTGCGGTGATTTAAGGAAGGCAATTTTATAAGGCGAAGTCTATCAGAATATGGCGGCAGTCGGATATTTGGGTCCCAGTTTAAGCCACGAAGTGCAAAAAGGAGAAATTGCTTTTGTATGGACTCAATCATGTCCTGATAAAGGTGGTATTGAGGGCTCCAAACGCAGGAACAATATTCCAAAATTGGACGGGCAAGAGAAATATAAAGAAGTTTGGTTGTGTAAGGGTCGTTAAACTCTTTAGACCAACGCTTAATAAAAGCAAGAACACCTCTAGCCTTATTCACGATGTTGCAAATATGGTTATTAAATTTAAGGTTATGATCAAACAAAACACCAAGGTCAGACACACTCTCGATGCGTTCTAAGGTAGAAGATTCTAAAGAGTAAGTAGCCAAATAAGGAGCAGAACGATAAAATGTCATAACGTTACATTTTGTCTTGTTGAGAAAGAGTTGGTTGATATTGCACCAAGATTGCATTTTATCAAAATCATGCTGAAGAAGTAAGTACTTATTATTATCGGAGTAGGACATACAGAGTTTAACATCATCCGCATACATAAGAATGTGAGAAGATGAGATTACCTGAGGGAGATCATTTAAAAATAAGTTAAAAAAAAGAAGAGGGCCTAGATGGCTACCTTGAGGTACCCCTGACGTGACCATAATTTCTGTAGATTCGCAGCCTTTAAAAACTACCTTCTGGACTCGGTTGGATAAATAGGACGATATCCAATTTAAAAGACAAGACGGAAACCCCAGACGAGACAGTTTAACAAGTAGAAGACTATGATTTACCGAATCAAATGCTTTACTAAAGTCAGTATAAATGACATCAGTTTGTTTTTTTTCCGTAAAACCAAGATTAATAAGAGACGAAAGTTCTAAAAGGTTAGTAGAAGTGGACCGACGTTTTACAAACCCATGTTGGGAATCCGACATTAAAGAACGACAGTAGTGTTGCGCAATTGTGAAGTTACAATCCTTTCAAAAACTTTTGGAATTGATGAAAGCTTGGCAATACCGCGGTAGTTCTCAATGTTGGACTTGGAACCTTTTTTGTGAATAGGGATAATAAAGGATTCATTCCAGATGGCCGGAAGATAAGAATATTTTAATGAAGTGCGGAAAAGAACAGATAATGGTGTAGAAAGAGAGTGAGCACAATGCTTTAAGACGCAACTAGGAATGGCATCTGGGCCAGGGGAGAAGGATGATTTAATGGACAGTAGGGATTGTAAAACGTCGGTTTCAAAGATTTCAGGATAAGCAATAAGATTTGAATGTGGTAGGTTATAGGGATAGTTAAGGTCAATGCAATTAGGGTTGACAGAATAGGTAGTTTGAAAAAATTTCGCAAACAGGTCGGCGATTTCAGAATTGTTAGTAGAGCTTTCATTTTTGAAATATAGCGATGAAGGAAATAAGGAAGATTTACGTTTAGAATTAACAAAAGAAAAAAATTTTTTAGGATCACTACAGAAGTTAAGCCGACAGCGGGAAAGATAATTATTGTAGCAAATTCTGTTAAGAAGGACGAACTTGCTGCGTAAAATAGAAAACTTATAAAAGTCGACAGGAGATCCAGATTTCTTAAATTTTTTGTAAGAAGACGACTTGCGATTTTTTAAAGAGGACAGACTAGTAGTAAACCAAGGCGGCTTTAAAGAAGGAGCCGGGACAGAATAAGGGACAAAGAGATCAAAAGCAGCGTATAAAACCCGATAGAAATTGGAAATGGATAAGTCAAGGTCATTAGTAGTCAACAAAGGCAACCAGTTAACTTCGGACAAAAATTTATTAAGACCGACAAAATTAGACTTGCGAAAGCAGCGATACCGAAGAGCGTGAGCATGTGGCTGATTTCGGTAGAGACCACTAAATTTTAAAGAGATTTGTAATGTCGGATGGTACGGATCCTCGGGTACGGAGAGCGGACAGACCCTAGAAATTTCAAAATCGGAATTATCATTGACAAAAACGAGGTCAAGCATTCTATTTGAGCAATTATGTATAAAATTTATTTGGCTGAGAGAGATATCAATCAGTCCTGTAACAAACTCATGATTACCAGATGGAAAAAGAAAACTAGAATTGACTGAACTAAGCCAATATAATGTAGGCAGATTAAAGTCGCCTAAGACAACAATTTGATCCCGAGTACCAACAGAATCAGCCACCATACGAATGGCAGTGAGATGATTCTGATATACACTCAAGTCGGAGCAAGGAGGTATATAGGAACAAGTAAAATAGATATAGGAATTATTAAAAAACACTTTTACCGCAATGAACTCAATGCCTATTGGAAAATTTAGAGATAGTAAATTAGATTCTAAGGCTACATTTACAGCAATGAGTACACCACCACCACGACCGGGAGACCGGTCAAGCCTGTAGGTTACATAGGAGCTAACAAAAATCTCAAAATCATAGACAGACGCATTAAGCCAGGTTTCAGAGAAAGCAATAATATCAGAATCGAAATTTACGCTATTGGTGAAAAGTCTACTAAGTTTAGAGAGGAGACCACGAACATTCTGATATTGAATGGTAAGAACAGAATTTAGTTTTTTGAAGCTGTGTTAACTACACTTGTAGAGGAAGCTACATTAGATGCTAAAGTCTTTTTAGGTTTTCTAATAAACTCATGCACTAAAGTATGAGTAGGCCAGAATGAAGGATTAAGTATAGCAGAAAAGAGAGAATCAGGGACACTAATCTTAAACGAAGAGATATCGCGCTTATACTTAAAATTGAACTTAAATACTTCAATTTCATTTGGAGAAATATTAAGCTTCTCGCAAACGAATTGATTAATGCAATTTTCAGTAGCCGATGGCATTAGCCTGGAGACGAAGATTGTCTTTTTAGGAGCCACTCCTACCAATGAGTCCGAGGGGTCAGCAGTTGGCGGGGCGGCAGGTATAGGGACTCCACTCAAAATGATGACAGAGGACGGCGCATCAGTCACGCTGTTAGTGGCGCAGTCCGTAGTGGCAGACTCGACAGAAACGGTAGGAGCTGTAGAAGCTACAGTCAAACTAGCGCCAGTGTCAACAGCAACAGCACTAGCCGTGTCACTAGCAGCGGCTGAAGGAACTAGTATAGGTGTAGCAAACGAAATAAGCTGCGACGGACGGGGAGTTATAGGCGAGTCCAGCCCTGTAGGGTTAGAATTTATTAAAGTTGGTTCAATGGCTGGTAGGTTTGCCTTTTTGCGCTTAGGTGAAACTCTCATAAGCTGCAAATTGCCAAACATACTTGAAATTGAAGAAAACTTATCTTGTAGAGAACGAAAATCCTTATAAAGGTCATCAAATCCCAGTTTTGTCTGGCGCATAAAGGCTTTCATCTCAACTTCAGCGGAACGACAAGTTGGGCAGGTCCAGTTTAGGCCTTTGCCCTCACGTATAAAGTCAAAGACACGGCCGGTCAGACCGGCACATTTTAAATGAGCCATATTGTCGCACATCCAGCATGCAACACAGGCTTCGGTTTGTATACCGCTCCATTGACAAGATAGATAACAACAAATCTTTAGGTCACTCATGGCGATGACTATTTACAAAAGATGCAGCAGACAGACAGTGTATATGAGTCTGACGGTGTATAAGCGACCCAAAGCTTATAAACACAGCAGTTATTCAGCAACAACAAATACGTATGCTCAAAGCAAAGAAGAGATGCACGCAACAACAAGAAAGCGTTGGTGAGCGCAGCACAAAGAAGAATACGCAAAGCGCCGCACGAAATAAAAGCTCGCACTGAGGAACAAGCAACAACAACAAAAACTAAGCTGAGCGGCTAGGCTGAGCTTAAAATGCAAACAAAAATTGAGCAGCAACAACAAATTGCACTGTTTAGAATTTAAGCAAAATGTTTTAGCAATTAAATTAACACTGTTGCAGTTATTTTGAGTTTGTCACTTTAATTAAATGAACCACCACTAAGTTATTAGTCGCTTGCGAACAAAGATTGGTTAAAATTCGTAGGGTTTTTTTATAAAAAATAAAAAGTAACCGGAGCGCGGTAGAAACACGACCAACCGAACAAAAGAGCAAAAAGCTTATGAAGTGAAAAGAGTCCATAAGATGGGAAATTTCGAGCTGCGAGGTTTTGTATCAAATTCAATGTTGGTGCAGCAAAGACTAAATGAGGTTGGTCAAAGCGAAAATGTAAAAGCAACGGTCAAAATGGATAACGATTCAATAGACAAAATATTGGGCATGCATTGGGATAGTCAAAACGATAACTTTGTGTTTGATTTAAAATTGAATCGCGTTGATAAGGACATAGTTAAAGGAATAAAATGCCCTACCAAACGGCAGCTGCTGAGTTTGGTTATGTCTGTATATGATCCCTTTGGTATGCTTGCGGATCTGATGATACATGGAAAAGTCTTGGTTCAGGACGTATGGCGCACTGGAGTTCATTGGAATGACTTGATACCTGATAATTTGTTTGCTCGTTTTAGGCATTTGGTACTTCAGTTGGAAGGTGTAAAGAAATTCAAACTCAATTTCGCCGCATTTTTTGATGACAAATGATAACATTGAACTGCACGTTTTTGTTGATGCGAGTGAACAGGCATTCGCTGCTGTTGCATATTGGCGCATATCTTGTGGTGCTAATGTCAATATAGTATTCGTTGCAGGAAAAACGAAGTGCGCACCGCTAAAGTTGTTGTCGGTACCAGAGTTTTTGAGAGAGAGTTTTTGCTGAAGGAAACGCAATTTTGGCCCTCAATGGATGTTGGATGCACTTCTGATGAGCAGACTGAGCGACGAAAGATTGTAATGGCTGTGCTCAACGAACCGTTGATTGAGATAAATCGTTTTTCTAATTATTTACGTTTGAAGCGCACAATGGGCTGGGTCTTGCGATTTGTGAACATGTGCCGTGGTATGCATCGTCTAAAAGAATATGGTGAATTGTCAGCACATGAACTGCACACGGCAGAGTTGGCATTGATTAGGATGGTACAGAGTCAAACATATGGACAAGAGATTAATGAATTGAATGAATCGGGTGACGTCTCAAAGAGCAGTTCTATTTTCTCATTGACGCCGAAATTGAATGCACATGGCATCATAGTTGTTGGAGGAAGACTTGATTATGCCAAAGTGTTACCTGAAAGAGCACGGTATCCTGTTATTTTGCCGTCACGACATGAATTAACTGAATTGATTGTAAATTGGTATCAAAAAGTTTACCATCACCGAAACGACGAAATTATTGTGAGCGAAATAAGGCGCAAATTCTGGATTGTATACCTGCGAAAAGCTGTTGGTCGAGCAAAGTCTGCATGTCAGTATTGCAAAATTGAGAGGGCAAGACCAGAGCCTCCTCTAATGGGTCAGCTACCTGTGGAAAGAGTAACTCCATATCAGAGACCGTTTTCTTTTGTTGGATTGGATTACTTTGGTCCAGTTATGGTTACGATTGGGCGAAGGCACGAGAAAAGATGGGTAGCACTTTTTACATGTTTGACGATAAGGGCAGTCCATTTGGAGGTGGCTGCTGATTTGTCTACAGATGCATGTGTGTTATGCGTAAGAAACTTTGTCAATAGGAGAGGTGTTCCAGTAAGCATTCGATCAGATATGGGAACTAATTTTATTGGAGCTAACAATGAAATTCGAAAAGCGAAGGATTTGTTTGATTGGGACTACATCAAATCTGAAATGACCAACAAAGGGATCGAATGGCAATTCAATTGTCCGTCCAATCCGAGCTCGGGTGGATGTTGGGAACGCTTAGTCAGGACCACAAAACGCGTGTTGGCTGTCACTTTAAAGGAGAAGGCTCCGCATTTGGAGACTTTAATGAGTTTGCTTATTGAGGCTGAGAACATAATAAATAGCCGTCCTTTGACACATTTGCCTGTTAGCATAGATGATCCGGAGCCTTTAACACCGAATCATTTCTTATTGGGAACTACAAACTCTACGCAGACTCCTGGAGATGGTGGTCAATTTTGTCATCGTAAACAATTCCTGAAAGACAATTTCTGGCGACGTTGGATAAGAGAATATTTGCCAACATTGACAAGGCGTACAAAATGGCATGTGCGCACCAAGGCAGTATCTGTGGGAGATCTTGTCATAATTTGTGAGGACAATCAACCAAGAGGAAACTGGAAAAAGGGAATCATAATTCGTACAATGCCGGCAAAGGATGGCCACGTCAGAATTGTTGATGTTCAGACGACAACAGGGATCCTCAGACGCCCAGTGTCAAGGCTTGCCGTCTTGGATGTTTTAGGTAAAACTCCGAAGTAGTTTTACGGTGGGCGGGATGTTGCCGATTCGATTAGTTTTAATTCTTGGCGCCCATTTGTGTTACCAATCGATATGTATCGATGCTCATGCATGTCGATACGTTTTAGATAGGTATCGCGTCGACACGAAGTGGAGAGTCAGTATCGTTCCAGCAGCATAGACGGCGAGCATAACACATTTTAATAAATATATATTTATTTCTATCATTTGCCTTGTTTTTGTAACTACTATTTGCACAATATATTATTAAACGTTAAGGCATTGAATATTCTATTTGGTGTTATCGCATTAATTGCCACACGGGGTGGCAACATTCCCTATTCTTAAAATGCACAGACTCTAAATCAACAATATAGCTTGTAGAAATGGCTGATAAATCCTGTCCATAGGTACGAGATAGTGCATCAGGGACTACATTTTGACTGCCTTTTCTATGCACAATTTTAAAAGTGTACCCTTGTAATTTAAGGGCCCACCGAGCTAGTCTCGAACTCAAATCCGTCTGTGACATGAGCCATTTTAAAGAAGCGTGATCAGTGATAATGACTTGGCTTTATCTGTGCAGAGCAAAGCTTCTGATCGCGGTCAACCTGGCGACCGCCAGAGCGATCTCTGTTACATATCATTGCAAGTTGACACACAGCCTTCCCGCGGCGTCATCTGGGAAGCTATTCTAGCACCCGCTAGATAGTGAGCTAATGTGTGCAGCGAGTCTTCCAGACGATAACCGGTTAAGCGTAAGGTTTGGGACCCGCCTTGTAAAACAAAATTCCAATGAAAGCCAAAAAACGAGCCTCGGATATGGACCCCCCCTACGTTGACGACCACCGCAATATGAAAATGGACTATGATTTAAGGATATGCACCTGGAATGTCCGGACCCTTAATAGGGAAGGTGCCTCTATCCAACTGGCGGATGCCCTCACCAAAATAAAGGCTGATATTACCGCCATCCAGGAAATGAGACGGACAGGACAAGGTTGCTCTAAGCGAGCAAGCTGTGACATTTACTACAGCTGCCATGCGGAGAGGCGCGAATTCGGATGCGGATTTGTAGTAATCCGGAGACTTCGCCACCACGTCTCCAGGTTCACTCCAGTGAATGAAAGGCTGGCTACAATCCGTGTCAAGGCTAAGTTCTTTAACATAAGCCTGATTTGCGCGCACGCCCCGACGGAGGAGAAGGATGACGCGGTTAAGGATGTGTTTTACGCGAGACTCGAGGGCACATACAACCGCTGCCCAACCCACGACGTGAAGACCATTCTCGGGGACTTCAACGCAAAGGTTGGAAGAGAACGCATTTTTAACCCTACCATCGGACCGTTCAGCCTCCACGAGACCACCTCGAACAATGGCCTTCGGCTGATTGACTTCGCCGCGGCGCGAAACATGGTAGTTAGTAGCACCAGATTTCAACACCTCGATATTCGCAAGGCCACTTGGCTGTCCCCTGATCAGCGAACCCGCAACCAAATTGATCACGTTGTGATCGACGGAAGGCATGCTTCAAGCGTGCTGGACGTTCGTACGTTCCGTGGAGTCAGCGTTGACTCCGACCACTATCTTGTTGCAGCCAAGATACGCATGCGGCTGTGCAACGCGAAGAACGTACGTCCCAGTGCGCAACGAAAGCTGGACGTCGCTAAACTGCAATCACAACGGACAGCTGAGACCTACTCCGCTCACCTGTCGGAATTGCTCCACCAACCCAACTCTCTGCCTGACGATATTGGCGGACTCTGGGCGCACATTTCCCACTCCATACGCTCTGCTGCGGAAAAAGTCATTGGTTTCAAGAGTCCAACACCACGGAACCAATGGTACGACGAGGAGTGTCGCGAGGCTACTGCGGCAAAAAGCGCCGCCTACAAAAGAACGTCTGCCGCAACGCGAGCCATACAAGAAAATTACAGGGAAAAGAGAAAGGAGGAGAGGCGCCTTTTTAGACGAAAAAAACGGGAACAGGAAAGGCGCGAGCGTGAGGAACTTGAGGTGTTACGGAGCAGAAATGATGCTCGAAAATTCTAACAACAGGTCAACCGTCTGACCCAAGGTTTCAAACTGCAGAGATGAAGATGGGAATGGTTACAGATGCGCAGTGCGCACTGAGATTATGGAGGGAGCATTTCTTTAAGCTGCTTGCTGGCGATGACAGCGCGAATACCGCCCTTGGAGGAAACAACCCGATACCACCAATGATGTGGACGTTCCACTACCTAGCCATGACGAGGTACGAGTTGCAATGTTGCGACTCAAAAACAACAAAGCAGCTGGTGCTGAAGGATTGCCTGCGGGGTTGTTTAAGGCTGGCGGCGAAGAGCTGATAGGGTATGGCTAGCGGAAAACATGCCCGACGATTGGTATCTCAGTGTCCTTTGTCCTGTTCTTAAGAAGGGTGACCCGACGATATGCGCCAACTACCGGGGAATCAGTCTTATTGCCATCTCATATAAGGTCCTATCAAGCGTACTGTGTGAAAGATTAAAGCTTTTTACCAACACACTGATTGGACCTTATCAGTGCGGCTTCAGACCTGGTAAATCCACCACAGACCAAATCTTCACATTACGCCAGATCCTGGAAAAAACTCGCGAAAGTCAGACTGACACCCATCATCTGTTTGTCGACTATAAAGCTGCTTTCGATAGCCCGATAAGGGATTGCCTTTACACAATCATGTCTGAGTTCGGTATTCCGGCGAAGCTGATTCGCCTGTGTAGGATGACGTTGAGCAGCACCATCAGCTCCGTCAAGGTAGGAACGAACCTCTCCGAACCTTTTAATACCGTGCGAGGTTTCAGACAAGGCGATTGAAGGCGTGCTGCGAAAGGCCGGTGTTCATCGTAATGGCACTATTTTCTACAAAAGTGTCTAGCTCCTTGCATACGCTATTGATATTGATATTGTGGGACGTTGCAAGCGAGATGTCACTGCTGCATTTTCAGCAATCGAAAAGGAATCAGCAAAAGTGGGTTTGGCGGTGAATGAGGGCAAGACGAAGTATATGCTGGTTACGCACAAGGAAACACGGCGCCTAGGATCCCACGTTATAGCGGACCAATATACTTTTGAAGTTGTCAAGGAATTCATATACCTTGGCACCGCCGTCAACATCGAAAATGATATCAGCCTGGAGATTGAGCGAAGGATCACACTTGCCAATAGGTGTTACTTTGGGCTCAGTAAGCAAATGTGTAGCAGAGCCCTCTCTCGACAGACAAAACTTACACTCTACAAGACGCTCATCTTACCCGTGCTTCTTTACGGCGCAGAAGCATGGGTTGTGTCGCAGACAGATGCAGCAGCGCTTGGAGTGTTCGAGAGGAAAATTCTTCGCAAATTCTTCGGTCCCGTCCCGATCCCGGGAGCGACTATCGTATAAGAATGAACCACGAACTGTATGAGCTCTACGGCGACATCGATGTCTTACAGCGCATAACAATAAAACGTTTGCGCTGGCTCGGACATGTCGTTCGTATGGACGAAGAAGCTCCAGCGAAAAAGGTGTTTGAAGCAGTTTACGTGACATGAAAGCCACCGGCACTTCATCACCATTCTCAGTATTTTGCATTAAGACGGCACCAACACCGGTGTGGCTTGCATCGCAATGTAAATAAAATGGAGCTTTAAAATTGGGACTGCGCAGAACTGGTGCTTTACATAGTTCGTTTTTAAGCGTTTCAAACGATTCTTGCGCCTCTTTAGTCCAAGCAAATTGACGTTTCTGTTTTAAGGTATCGGTCAAAGCAGATGCAATACTTGCATAATTCTTAATAAATTTGTGGTACCATCCCGTCATACCGAGAAAACGTCTAACTTGTTTGACTGATCGAGGTATAGGGAAATCTTTTATTGCCGAAACTTTTTCAGGGTCAGTCCTTATTGTGCCGTTGCCAATTACGTGGCCCAAGTACTTAACCTCTTTGAGGCAGAAATGACTTTTTTCCACATTTATGGTTAAACCAGCTTTTTCTAATGCCATTGCCACTTCATTTAAAACATCTAAGTGCCTTTCAAATGAATCGGAAACAATAAGTAGGTCATCCAAATACATGAAAACTTCAATAAATGGCATCTTTAACGGTCACCTCATTAAGTTTTCTACTATCTAAGCAAATGCGCCCCTTAAGAGGCTTACGGACAAGTATGGAAGGAGAAGACCAAGAACTCGAACTCTCCTCTATCACATCAAGTAATAACATTTTATCGATTATCCCGTACATAAGTTGTTCGATAGCTGGAGAGACAGGATAATGTATTTGTTTTATAGGACTGGCTTTACATGAGACAAAACACTAATTCGTCCTAGACCTTTTTCGGCGTACGAAGGGAATAATTTAATTACGGACTGTAATTTAAGGTTCTGATCTTTGGACAATGGTCTAAGACTGTCCTCAGCTATTCTAGAGATGACCGGTACCTGCTGAGTAAGCTCTGGAGGAAGCAAATCGAAACTTTTCCAAAAATCTATTCCAAAATATAAATTTTGTTTCAAAGAAGGGACTATATAAAAGGGTAGGTAGGTAGGTAAATGTGGTTGTCTTTCGACACACCTAGGCCTGTAAAAGGCCCGTTGTGATGCCACTTGGGCTATTCCTTACTCTCCCGTATCCTCTCTAAACAAACCTGTTGATTTGATAAACGCATTAATCTTATTTATTTTGATCTCTGCGAATTCAGTTATATTTTCAATAGTTTCGGAACCCAGTGTGTACAGTCTCCTCCTGCATAGTGCCATGCATCCACACAGGAGATGCTCCACTGTTTCCTCTTCCTCTACCTCCTGACAGCTTCTACAGTAGTCGAAATAAGACACTCCCAATCTATTGGCGTGTCTACCAATAAGACAGTGTCCAGTAAGAGCACCTATCGTAGCTCTTATGTCAAGTCTGTTAAGTTTTAAAAGTTGCTTGGTTCTATTCAAGCTCCATTGCGGCCAAGTTTTCCTACTAATAAGACAGGCTCCAGTTTGTTCCCATCTATAGTTCGCATCATTAATGACGTTCTTATCTATTAATAATTTACAGGTCGCTAACGGCATAGGTATCAAGGCCATGCTTGGCTGAAGTGGTACCATTGTACCCCGTCTAGCTAGTTCATCTGCTTTGCAATTGCCCACGATATCTCGGTGCCCCGGTACCCAAAGCAGCTTAATGGTGAAGAAATTTGCAGCAACCAGTAAAAGCTCATAACATTCCATCACTGTTTTGGATGTGAGCCTTACTGATTGTAGTGCTTTTAAAGCAGCCTGACTGTCAGAACAGATCTGAATTTCCTTTTCGGTTAAAACACGATTCCTAATGATACGAATACTTTCCATTATAGCCATGACTTCTGCTTGGAAGACACTACAATGATCTGGTAAACGGAAGGGTTCGTTAATGCCTAACGATTCCGAATAGACACCCCCTCCCACTTGCTCATTGAGTTTAGATTCGTACGTAAAAATGGTGATCTTGCTATTGCAATCTAGTATACCATTGTCCCAATCTTCACGAGATGGAAAACTTACACTGAACGGTTTGTTTAGGGATAACTCCATTGAGTTAGCAAAGTCAGTAGTTCTGGGAATTTGCGGAAATTGGCTTAGAATAGTCGAGTGTCCTCTAGAGCTAATGGCTAGATTCGAAGATTCTCTTAGCCTTAAGGCCGATTTCACTGCTATCTGCTTACTATAAAGATCTATCGGCAATAAATGCAGCATAACGTTTAACGCTGCTGTGGGTGTCGTTCTAAGGGAGCCGCTGATACTCAAGCTAGCCGCTCTCTGAATGGAGTTCATACGTTTCAGACATCTTCCTGTCTAAAATAAGTCCTAGGTAGCGTGCTTTTTCGCTGAATGTTAAAGTGATACCATTTAGATTCGGAGGTCTAACATCCGGTAGTTTTTGTTTTCTTGTGAATAAAATAAGTTCAGTTTTGCTGGCGTTAACACCTAGCCCACATGATTTAGACCACCGATCAACCTCATTCAGTAGTCGTTGCATGATCTCGCAGAGGGTATTCGGAAATTTCCCCCTTACAACTAAGGCAACGTCATCCTCATAGGCAACAACTTTATGTCTACTCTCTTCTAGATTCCGCAATAACTTGTTCATCGCTAGAACCCACAAGAAAGGAGATAGGACCCCTCCTTGAGGGGTGCCCCTTGTAACCGATCTGCGCACCTTCGAATCTCCTAACGTTGAATTCACGAATCTGCTAGCCAGCATGTGTTCGATGAAATCCACCAAAAATTCAGAGATGCCCAGATCTGCTAACACATTCGTTATCGCCTTAGGCTGGATATTATTGAAAGCACCCTCAATATCAAGAAACGCTACTAAGGTAAATTCCTTGTTCTCTAATGATTTTTCAATTCCTGTAACAAGTGTGTTTAAAGCTGTTTCAGTGGATTTCCCTTTACAGTATGCGTGTTGTGAATTCGCTAGTTGCGAAGGGAGAATAGTACTTCTGATACTCAGCTCTATGATACGTTCGAGCGTTTTCAGAAGAAAAGATGATAAACTGATAGGCCTAAAGTCTTTGGGACTAACATGTGATATTTTACCCGCTTTGGGTATAAAAACAACTTTAACTTCCTTCCATAAGGCAGGAATGTATTTCAGTGTAAGTACACTTTTATAGATAGTTACTAGCCATTTTGCAATATAATCTATCGAAAATTGAAGTTGACCTGGGAAAATTCCATCAGGTCCTGGTGATTTATAAGGTTTGAATGTCCTTACTGCCCATTCTACATTGGGTTCCGTAATTAGGTCTAAGATGCCCTTGACAGGTTCTATGATGTTATTGATTACCTCAGCCTCGACCGTGTGGCCACTGGTCGAACCCGGGAAGTGTGTATCTAGCAGTACGTTTAAAGTTTCCTCACTAGATTCTGTCCAGTTCATAGCAGGCTTCTGAATGTATCCAGTGGCCTGATTTGAGTTCGAAATAATTTTTCTTAGCCGAGAAGCTTCGGTAACATTTTCAATATCACCACAAAAGTTCCTCCACGAGGTCCTTTTAGCTTTTCTCAGTTCCTTCATATATAACTTCAGATTTTCATAGTAGCAGGTCCAATCGCTTTCCTCTTGTGAGGATTTCGCTTTATTGAACTGCCTTCTGCACTGTAATCGCAACTGATTTATCCATGCTGACCACCAGGGTGGTTTCTTTTTCCCTCTGTTTATTTTCCAGGGGCAGGCTTTATTCAGCGCTTGTCTACACGCTCTTGTGAATGACTCCACAAGGCTATCTAGTTCTTCACTATTGCTAGGATAAAAGGAAGGGATTTCAGGAATATTATCCTTTCTATTTTTGACGGTTTTCTGCGAAACTTCTTGAAGCCCAAATTCTATATATCGATGATCAGAGAATGAATGTTCTTTCGATACCATCCAGTGATCTATCTTGTCGAACAGAGAGTCTGACACCAAAGTTATGTCTAAGACCTCTTGTCGATTGCGAATCACAAAGGTGGGCTCCCTACCTCGATTGCATAACAAAAGTTTCTTATTAATAATGTAGTTAAAGAGAGACTCACCCCTCTCGTTGGTATCTGAGCTACCCCTTATAGTATGGTGCGCGTTTGCATCACCGCCAAGGATAAGTTGACCTTTATTCCTTTCGCTGTCCATTACCAGCTCTCTTAACAGTTGCGGTGGTCATGGCCCCGGATCGTCATGGGCCAGATTGAAGGAGACAAGCTCTTGGCTATCTCCCTGCTAGCTGTCGTCATGTCTTCATTGCTGTAACTACGAATCAAGAAAATATTTAGACTTGCTTTCGCCATTATGCACGCCCTGATTTTACCTGTACATTCAGCAGCATACAATTTATAGTTTGGTGTCCTCAAGCCGCAAATACGACCTCCATTCACCCAAGGCTCCTGAATAAGGACAATGTCTCTGCCAGACGATTCAGGAGAGCAGCTGAAGCTGCCTTACTATGGTGGAGGTTGCTTTGCTGTCTGTTAGCGTTACGTCCGCTTCCTCCTGCGATTCGCTTGAAGGCTCTTTGTCCCCTAGAAGTTCGCCCTCCGTGTACATGAAGTCGAAGATCGATGCGAGATTCGATCCAGTAGATCCAATGCTCTCTACATCGCTTATCATGTCCACGTCGGGCTCACCAGGAGCAGGATCGCTAACAGTGGCTATCTGTTCTATAGCGTCTGCGTCTGTTTTGTAGGTTTTGATAATCACCTTACCAAAACCATAGTTCACTAAGCCGCCGCATTGAATCGTCAGATAATAGCAGAAGCACTTGCATTGTCACTTTCTGCTTAACCACCTCACAGTCGGCATTATCATTACCTCCTTCTATTTTCGCAAAGACCCACTTGTCCACCGGTAGATTCGGATTGCATGCTTTGAATAGCTGCATAATCTTGGCCGGCTCTGAGAGGGCAGTTGGGATCCACACTCTAGCTCTAGGCCTTGAGGGGATGTCCTTTTTGTCCACCGCTACCAGCTTCGCTCCAGGGTAGACCTCTCCAACTCTTGAGATGGCATCCTTATACATGACGCCGATCTCTCATCGTCACACGCTATGACCTTAATCTGCCCTTGATTCCAACCCGCGTCTATGCACGATGGCGATGGTCCTGGGTTGCTGCAGATTACGTCCATAGCTACACTAGATAGGGCTCTCTGTACCCATTTCCATTGAACCCTAGGAATCCTTCCTTCCGGGTCACTTTGGTCTAGAACGCCAATTAATATCCAGTCGCGCGTAACTTCAGCGAAGGATTTATGCGGGTAAGTCCCCTGCGTCTTCGCTTTCTTGGCATTAGCTTTGGGCTCTTCTATGGACCTTTGCCTCTTTTGAGCCACTTGCAACTGCTTGGGTGCTGCTGCCTTCAGTTTTTCGAGGGAGAAACCTGGAATTACTGCATTAGCCCAATCAATGGCTGCAACCAGGTCCTTCGTTCTCTCCTCTTGAGTTGGCAGTTCACTATGCACTCTTTTCAGGAGTCTGCAGGCGATACGTTTTTCAACGTGACCCGCTTTAGCTGGGTCCGTTATTTTTATAGTAGGCCATTTTCGAGCACGAGCGTTGCTCACGGCACCCTCTTTGGCAGTACCTTCCGCATAACGCTGGCTAGCCGCATTACGCTGACTGCCGGCGTTACTGGTTCCGGCTGCCTCAGAGGATGCTGTTGCACTGGACACCAGCTTGGCCGTATGCCCAGCGGAAGCCCTGCTGGGTGTCGAACCACTTTGACTACTGAGAGTCATTGTGGAGGCGGAAGTGGATGCTCCTACTCCCATTTGTTCTGGCTGCGTTGAGGAGGAGCCAGTCTCCTTAAAATTTTTTCTTTTAGATAATAAGTCATTCATTTTTGGACCCACGAGTATGGGAGAGAGGACCGTCCGCCAGCGCATAGCTCCCGGTGCGCAGGTAAGGCTAAATATTACGGAGGGCGCCAGGTATCCGTAAGCTCACGTTCGCGACTGGGCTATTTAGGGGCCCCCAGCCAGGCTGATCTTCGGCACGGGTCGCATTACACCTTGATCCAGCCCCTTAGTCACTCACCACCATGATAAAAATGCAACCTACTATGCTGTACTATTGAAAAGTAACGAACACAGTATTTTGCATTTCTAACTTAGCTAGATGCCTTCTGCCTATAGAAATAGACTGAAAACTGTGGCATCTATTAACGGGTGGCACCCTCGGGGAGGGTTCAGTGGGAGATATTGCCACCCATATAAAAAATAATTGGCTTAATCTTTTCACGAAAGTTTATATTAGTAATGACTCTTCCAATAGTCTTTTGTGATGCACCGTTAGCCGTGGACACAGATAAGTGAAATGGCTTGTAGGCAAGAAGTCCTTGAGAAAACTTTTTAGCAAAACTTCCACCAATACAACTAATTTGTGCTCCTGTATCTCCTGTATGTTAACTTCTACATAAATTCTCTCGTCCCCTATATTAGCTGCGACTGCTGATAATAATAGTTTTTGTTCATCTCTGCGCTTGCGTTTAAATTCCTTTTTGCGTCTGGTAGAACGATTTAAACCTGGTTTAGAATTACAAGTTGGATTTTCTATTTCATGAAATGGTAAGTCTGCTATTAATGTCATAGCATGTATTGTTTGAGTTTCCTTCGTTTGGGGCTCAATTAGTCCGTATTCGTGGCCTTCGTTGCAAGTGGTTTGCATGCACTTTTCTGAAGTGCACGGTTTTGTAAGTTTTTTTGAACCGTTGCAATGGATACATGATGGCTTATAAGTTTATGGCTTGCCACAACCGCAACAAAATACGCGGCTTTCTGCTACGCATTCTTGATACCGATGGCCTTTTTCGCCACAATTCCAACAAGTTAGGCTTATAGGCGAAATTTCGTCATCATTAACAAGGCTAACTTCATCTTCGCTATCTTGCTGCACCTCAACGGAATTTACTTGCCGATAGGATGTGGATCGCTGATTAGACGTTTGGGTTTTGGAAATTGTTTGCGTAAATGGGATATAGAGTGCACAGGAATATGCAAAATCTCATGCTGAATCTGTGGTAGAAGATTCCCACGTACATAGTCTAGAATCATTGGTTCATTCAAGGGCTGAGATAGTTAATCTGTTAATGACACTATTGATTCATAAAACGAGTCAAAAGGTTCATTAGGCTTTTGCTTGAATTGCTCAATGGATGCACGAATATAACGGTCAGACCGTTCATCCTTAAACTGTGCTCTCAAAGCAGCACACAAACTCTGCCTCCGAATGAATGGTACGCTTTTGTGGTATCGCCAGAACCAATCATTGGCTCTGCCTTCGAATAAGTTGCTCGCATTGCGAGATAGTAAATCAAAATTGCCATCCAGTGTTTGCATGGTCAGCGCTTCACAGCGATATATAAAATCGTCTATAGTCATTGAAGATCTTCCCGAATATCTCAGTTTCCAGTTGGCTATTATCTGACTTATACAATCGGGACGCACTTCTAGGGTACTCATCGGGGTTTGTCTTTGTAGAGGGATCTGAGCTTCTATAAGCGAAGTTTGGGGCCTAGGCGGTATCTCATACATGCTTTCAAATGCATTGCGCTCTATAGGAGGCAAAGTTTGGGCTTCAACAATTGTGGGGTTTTCATTGGCAGGTATTTGAGTTCGTAACTGGAGTAACAGTTTTTGGAACCATGCATCAATAGCTTGTGTCAAAATTTCTGTTTGTTTTATAGAAGCGGCTGCCATGGCTTCAGCAATTGCTCGTTGAAAACCCGCAACTCCTAAAAAGTCAAAATTTGTAGCAGATGCTGCAGAAGTTTCTGTAACCTCCGCATTTGCAATGGTGGAACTATCCGTTTTCTTACTCTGTTGCCTAGTGTTATACGCTCTGGCGGGAGTGCGTGGCTGAGAGTCAGAAGGCCGCTCTTCATCTTGTGACATATCTGAGTTTTGAGGTTTCAGAGATATTTTGCAAACAGGACAAATATTTTTATTTTTGGTGAATGAGAGAAGACACGCCTTATGAAAGTTAGCTAGGTGGAATAATTTATAATTTTTGTGCAGATTTCGCAATGGGTACTAACATCAAGATTAGTTAAATCCTCGCAACTATGAGCTAGCGGCATTTCAAACAAAACTAATCACGGTTAATTAGAAGATATAATTATAAAATGTCTTACAAAAAAAGTATTTAGGCTATAAAAATAGTAAACCTATTTCAATTATACTAAGGAAATAAAATTATAAGTATAAAATAAAATATGGTTTAAATAAAATATTGTAGATAAATTTCAAACAAAAATATAAAAAAAATGTAGGTACATATGGTTTCCGAGAACCAAGCATTTGTAATTGGTAGAATGTCCTAAATCTGAACTACCACAAAGAAAATAAAGAAGGGGAGAAAAAAAAATATAAGCGGAAGGAATGCTGATTTATTTGTTTAGCTATATTTCAGTTGGCGGCAAGCTCTCAGCGCAGGGACAAAAAAACAAGACTCCAGCAACAACTGAAAAGCTTAGCCAAACAAATAAAAATTCTGTACGAACTTTAGCTTCGGTTTACTGATTCTTAAGAACTTGTAAGCAAAAGAAAACATATGCACACGGAAGATATTATTTTTGTTTCCTACTATAGAACCTTTAACAGTAATATCCAGACAGCCATTGTTTACAGAAAATAAGTTCGAAAGTTAGCGTAAGCGCATGAAATAAAAAGAGCTAAATAGAACGTCCTCATTTAACAGTTGTAAAGTATCTGATCTGCTTAAAACGAGCGAACGGCCGTGCTAACATTAAAAATAGCAATATTTAGTTGATTTAGTTGATTTATTGATTTAAATGGGGTACAACAAAGTGCAGTTGGCCTTAAATTATAAGAAAAGTTTAAAAGAAATATTTAAAATTAAACGAGGAAAATGGATAGATATAAACTAATCCGCGTCGCCAGCCCGGTGGGTGAACTTTTTAGCGATATGCACCGACTCACATCAGAAACTGGCCAGAGACTTGGATTTACAATAACCAAGTGGAAAAAGGAAGTTCAAATAAAATTTAAACATTAAATATATAAAAAAAAGCCAAAAGAGCATCAATGACGAAACAAGTGCCTCATAATACAGGATTGGTCATGGATGCTCGAAGAGGCAAGTCAAGATGACTTAGGATAGAACACGTGATAGAAGGAATAGACCGTTCAAAAGAGAGGAAATTAAAAAGGCTATTGTAATTAGAGCATAGAACTCGGAAAGGATCATGCAGAGCAAAATTTGATCTACAAAGTTGCAAGTCTAAGGGACGAAAATTACGAGTTACTCTAGCAGGTACAACAAAATTAACTTTATTAAGAAGTTCAGTAGAGTCAATAAGGCCAAGTAATAACTTATGCAAGAAGAGTACACCGTGGCATGTTCTACGGTTTTTTAAGGAGGGCAGCTTTATAAGGCGAAGTCTGTCGGAATATGGAGGCAGCCGGATAAGTGGATCCCAATTTAAGCCGCGAAGTGCGAAAAGGAGGAATTGCTTTTGAACAGACTCAATCCTGTCCTGATAAAGGTGGTATTGAGGGCTCCAAATGCAGGAACAATATTCCAAAATTGGACGGACGAGAGAAATGTAAAGAAGTTTGGTTGTGTAAGGATCGTTAAACTCTTTAGACCAACGCTTAATAAAAGCAAGAACACCTCTAGCTTTATTTACAATATTGCAAATATGATCGTTAAATTTGAGTTTATGGTCAAACAGTATGCCAAGGTCTAAAACACTCCGGATACGATCCAAGGTAGAGGAGTTAATAGAGTAAGCAGCCAAATGAGGAACAGAACGGTAAAATGTCATAATTTTACATTTCGTCTTGTTTAGAAAAAGTTGGTTGACATAACACCAATATTGCATGGTATCGAAATCGTGCTGAAGAAGTGAATACATATTATTATCATTGTGGGAGTAGGACAAACAAAGTTTTACATCATCCGCATACATAAGAATGCGAGAAGACCGGATAACTTGTGGAAGATCATTAATGAATAAGATAAAAAGTAGGGGACCTAGATGACTGCCTTGGGGTACCCCTGACGTGACATTAATTACTTTAGATTCGCAGCCTTTAAAAACTACCTTCTGCACACGATTAGTTAAATAGGATGAGATCCACTTTAAAAGACAAGGCGGAAATCCTAAGCGAGACAGTTTAACTAGAAGAAGGCTATGGTTTACTGAGTCAAATGCCTTACTGAAGTCAGTATAAATGACATCAGTTTGCATTTTGCTAATAAAACCATTGTTAATAAGAGAAGAAAGTTCTAAAAGGTTTGTAGTGGTGGACCGACGTTTTACAAACCCGTGTTGGGAGTCAGATATTAAAGAACGACAGTGGTGTTGCAATTGTGCAGTGACAATCCTTTCAAAAACTTTTGGAATTGATGAAAGCTTGGCAATACCACGGTAGTTCTCAATATTTGACTTGGAACCTTTTTTATGAAAAGGGATAATGAACGATTCATTCCAGATGGCTGGAAGATATGACAATTTTAAGGATGTGCGGAAAAGAACGGATAACGGCGTGGAAAGGGAGCCGGCACAATGCTTTAGAACACAACTAGGAATAGCATCAGGGCCAGGAGAAAAGGATAATTTTATGGACATAAGAGATTGTAAAACGTCGGATTCTAAGATTTGTGGAATAGCAATAAGGTTTGAGCTAGGAAGATTAAAAGGATAGTGGAGGCTAATGCTATTAGGATTGACAGAGTAGGTAGTTTGAAAGAAGTTCGCGAACAAGTCCGCGATTTCAGAGTTATTAGAAGAACATGCATTATTATAGTGTAGCGATGCAGGAAAAAGGGAAGACTTCCGTTTAGAATTAACAAATGAGAAAAATTTCTTAGGATCACTACGGAAATTGAGCCTACAACGGGCTAGATAATTATTGTAGCAAGTTCTATTAAGAAGAACAAACTTGCTGCGTAAGATAGAAAACTTATAGAAGTCGACTGTAGAACCACTTTTCTTAAATCTTTTATAAGACGAAGACTTACGATTTTTTAAATTAGATAGACTTGGCGTAAACCAAGGCGGTTTAGAAGAAGGACTCAGAACAGAGTAGGGAACAAAGAGATCAAAAGCGGCGTACAATATCCGATAGAAATTATTAATGGATAGCTCAAAGTTCTCAGCAGACAACAGAGAGGACCAGTTAACATCAGCCAAAAATTGGTTTAGACCGAAAAAATTAGCCTTGCGAAAGCACCGATACCGAGGAGCACGAGCATGGGGCAAACCACTATTGCAAACATTAAGTGTTAGTGTGATTTGCAAGGTCGGATGATACGGATCCTCAGGTAAGGATATCGGACAGACTCTTGAAATTTCGAATTCTGAAGAGTCACTCACGAATACAAGATCAAGCATTCTATTAGAGCAATTATGAATGAAATTAATTTGGCTCAAAGAGATATCAATTAATCCAGTTATAAAGTCATGCTGATCAGAAGAAAAAAGAGAATTAGAATCAACCGAGCGAGTCCAGGACAAGGTAGGAAGATTGAAGTCACCTAAAACAACTAGTTGATCTCTAATACCAATAGAATCAGCCACCATACGAATAGCAGAAAGATGGTTCATATATATGCTTATGTCGGAGCATGGGGGAATATAGGAGCAAGTAAAATAAGTAAAACAATTTTTGGTAAACACTTTTACTGCAATAAACTCTATTCCTGAGGGAAAATTAAGAGATAGTAAATGCGATTCTAGGTCGGATTTTACAGCAATAAGAACACCACCACCACGACCGGACGGCCGGTCAAGTCTATAAGTTATGAAGGAATTTACGAAAATTTCAAAATCAGAGACAGACGAATTAAGCCAGGTTTCAGAAAAGGCAATAACATGCGAATCAAAGTCTACGCTATTGGCAAAAAGTCTACTAAGTTTAGAAAGAAGCCCACGTACATTCTGATAATGAATGATAAGGTTAGTAATTAGTTTTTTGGAATAGAGTTAACTACGGAAACGGACGATGCAACTTTGGAGGCTAAAGAGTTTTTAGGTTTTTTAGTAAACTCATGCACTATAGTATGAGTAGGCCAAAAAGAAGGAATAAGTAAAGAAGAAAAGATAGAATCAGGAACGCTAATTTTAAAAGAAGAAATATCACGCTTATACTTAAAATTAAATTTAATTACTTCGATATCATTTGAAGAAGTTATGTTAAGCTTCTCGCAAATAAACTGCTTGATAACGTCTTCAGAGGTAGAGGGCATTAGTCTGGAGACGAACACCGATCTTCTAGGGGCAACGCCCATAAGTGGGAGTGAAGGCTCCGAAGTAGAAAAGTTACTCGCAACAGACGGAGCAACAGTAACAGGTACAACACTTAGAACAGTGGCCGAGCTAGATCTTTCAGTCATAATAGCCTCCACAGGGACTGCGATAGAAATCGCAGCAGGGCTAGCTGTGTTGTCATCTTTCAGGGCAGAAACGGGTAAGATTTCGCCAGAAACGACAGCAACGACATCAGTCGAATCCTCAGCAACGGCGGGCGAAACTGGAACCGGAGTTGCAAACGATATCAATTGCGTCGGATTGGGAGTTTTGGGCGAATCCAACCCTGCTGAGTTGGAAGATACAATTAGACAAGGCTCAGTGGCAAGTAAGTTTGCCTTTTTACGCTTAGGAGAAACTCTCATTAGCTGTAGATTGGCAAACATACTTGCAATAGAAGAAAACTTATCCTGCAATGATCGAAAATCCTTATACAGATCATTGAATCCGAGCCTAGTTTGCCGCATAAAAGCCTTCATTTCGATTTCTGCAGCGCGGCAGGAAAAGCAGGTCCAATTAAGACCTTTGCTTTCGCGTATAAAATCATGTACACGGCCGGTAAGACCTGCACATTTAAGGTGTGCCATATTGTCACACATCCAGCATGAAACGTAGGTCTCCGTCTGAATACCACTCCATTTGCATGCAGGATAGCAGCAAATCTTAGTGTCACACATGATTTTATATACAAATGCGTAGATCAAAAATAACAAAGAATTAGCAGCTGGACTGACGGTGTATAAGCGTCCCAAAGCTTATAAAACACAGCAGTTATTTAGCAATAACAAATACGTATGCTCAAAGCAAAGCGCAGCACAAAGGAGAAATGCAAAGCGACGCACGAAATAAGCCCGCACTGAGTAACAAGCAAGCAACAACAACAAGAACGAAGCTGAGCGGCAAGGCAGAGCTTAAAATGCAAACAAATATTGAGCAGCAACAACAAAATGCACTGTATAGAATTTAGGTAAAATGTTTTAGCAATAAAATTAACACTGTTGCAGTTATATCAAGTATGTCACTTCATTTAATTGGGTCACTAAGTTATTATTCGCTTGGGAACAAAGATTTGAACAAATTTGTAGGTTTAATTGTAAAAAAAATAAAAAGTAACCGGAGCGAGGTAAAAACACGACCAACAGAACAAAAGAGCTTAAAGCTTTTTTTTTTACAACCTATCAGATACTTAACAAAACAAAGATGCACTTGTTCCGACAATTAGCGGAGTCACAGCTGTTGATAAACTATTACATATCCAGCAAGTAAAAACAAAATGTACAAATGGCACGAAACGACCTTGTAAATAAAAGATGAGAAGAAAATAATAGTCAAATTGAATTTGATTAAATAAAAAAAATCAGCTGATATGCCTTAGTTGCGCGGCGTAGATCTCGTCCACTTTAATCATTATCCAGCAAAGCAAAATCAAAGAAGGGCTAGAAACTAACATACATACATATGTGAATGTACATGTGTTATCTACTGACTTGTCAACCACGGTGTAAAGCTATTCAGAAGCTATTACTGCTCCAGTAGGTCTAGAATCAGCATGTATATGCACATATACACAAACATATGTATGACCTTGTAAATAAAAGATAAGAACGAAATAATAGTCAAAAGAAGTTGATAGGACCATTTAGACAAAAAAAGATCAGCTGATATGCCTTAGTTCCGGCAGGCGTAGATCTCGTCCACTAAAACCTTTTATCCAGCAACAACAAAGCAAAATCAAAGAAGGGCTAGAAACAAACATACATACATATGTGAATGTACATGTGTTATCTACTGACTTGTCAACCACGGTGTAAAGCTATTTAGAAGCTATAACTGCTCCAGTAGGTCTAGAATCAGCCTGTATATACACATATAGATGCATACATGTATGACCAATTGTTTGTTTACGAATATTGCGCACAAAAATCAAAGCTTAGTCTGTTTTAAAACGTTCTTAATAGCAAAACAAAACAAAGAAGCATCACAGCTGGCACAGCTTAATTAGAGCGGTGGGATGTAAAGCGAATTCACAAGAAGCCCATGTCCAGCACTAACAACTGCAAGGCGAAAACTAAACGAAACAATAAGCATGTGATTAATCTATGCAGTGTAATAATGTACTAATGTAAGCTTTAGCTAAACATAACGCAATAAAAAAAATCAAACAAAGGGGGAGAAAAGAAAAATAGTAGATAGAAAAAAGCCGGAATTAAATAAGTCATAAAAACATGCGGAAGAGTGCATTCTTTTCAGATGTTATTGACCTTTTTCTTAACAGAGAGCCATGATTAAATTGGCCTCTTGCGTTGAGCGCCAAATTTCTTATTATTATATTATATTTATAAATACTGTAGCATGTTACGTCTACCTTGATGAGCTGATGGATTTGTAGCTACAAAGCAAAGCACGCGCTAGAGCACCGGCTATGGGCGGCAGTATTTGGGTTGGGTTAAATGAATAGAAAATTATGCCGTGCTACTTGCTCATGGGACATAATAAAAAAGATGGCGTACGTTAAAGTCGGGCGCGGACGACTTTGGGATACCCTGTACCACCACATTGTAATCAAATCCGATATATTACTTACGAACACTAAAAAAAATTCTTTGCCAAATTCAGTTACAATATTTTTATAAACAAACGAAACACAACTAATTTTGTTCAAAAAGCGTTTTTTTGACCGATCGGTCCTATGGGATCTATATTATATAGTCAACCGATTTTGATCAAATTTGGTACAGTGCTTGGGAACTCTAAAAAACTTCTTAATGCCAAATTTGGTTACAATATCTTCACAAACAAACGAAACACAACGAATTTTGTACAAAAAACAAATTTTCGACCGATCGATCCTATGGGAGCTATATGATATAGTCAACCGATTTTGATCAAATTTGGTATAGTGCTTGGGAACTCTAAAAAACTTCTTAATGCCAAATGTGGTTACGGTATGTTCACAAATAAACGAAACACAACGAATTTTGTACAAAACACGATTTTTTGACCGATTGGTCCTATGGGAGCTATATGATATAGTCAACCGATTTTGATAAAATTTGGTACAGTGTTGAAGATCACTAAAAACCTTCCGAATGCAAAATTTGGTTACAATATCTTCACAAACAAACGATTCACAACGAATTTTGTACAAAAAACAAATTTTCGACCGATCGATCCTATGGGAGCTATATGATATAGTCAACCGATTTTGATCAAATTTGGTATAGTGCTTGGGAACTCTAAAAAACTTCTTAATGCCAAATGTGGTTACGGTATGTTCACAAATAAACGAAACACAACGAATTTTGTACAAAACACGATTTTTCGACCGATCGGTCCTATGGGAGCTATATGATATAGTCAACCGATTTTGATCAAATTTGGTATAGTGCTTGGAAACTCTAAAAAACTTCTTAATGCCAAATTTGGTTACAATATTTGCACAAACAAACGAAACACAACGAATTTTGTACAAAAAACAAATTTTCGACCGATTGATCCTATGGGACCTATATGATATAGTCAACCGATTTTGATAAAATTTGGTACAGTGCTGGGGGTTTCTAAAAAACTTGCGATTGCCAAATTTGGTTATGATATCTTTATAAGCAAACGAATTATCCATCTAAAACTTTTGCTTTTTTTCGAGGTCCTCTGAAACACCCCTATGGGAGCTATATAATGTAGTCCCGATATCAAAAAAATAAAATAAACTTGTCTCCTATGGATTAATAAGGGATCTTATCTGAAAGTTTGGTTGCTCTAGCTCTTACCATCTCTGAGATCTAGGCGTTCATACGGACAGACGGACAGACGGTCAGACGGACAGACGGACATGGGTATATCGACTTCTCTAGTCACCCTGATCATACTTTAGGTAACTTTGGGGGGTCTCCGACTTCTCCTTCTGTACGTTACATACATTTTCGGCTTGCACAAACACAATATACCCTTTGTACCATACGGTACAGGGTATAAAAATAATTTACAATCGCGTGCGGACAGAGAATCAGAGAGAAAATATGGACAGAAAAGAAAAAAGATGGCGTACGTTAAAGTCGGGCGCGGACGACTTTGGGATACCCTGTACCACTGCTTGCAATCAAATCCGGTAAATTGCTTAAGAACACCAAAAGACATTTGATTGCCAAATTAGATTATGATACCTTCATAAACAACCAAAAACAGACGAATTTTTAATCAAAAACCTTTTTTCAACCGATTTTGATAAAATTTGGTACAGTGTTGAAGATCTCTAAAAAACTTCTGAATGCCAAATTTGGTTACAATATCTTGACAAACAAACGAAACATAACCAATTTTGTACAAAACACGATTTTTTGACCGATTGGTCCTATGGGAGCTATATGATATAGTCAACCGATTTTGATAAAATTTGGTACAGTGTTGAAGATCACTAAAAACCTTCCGAATGCAAAATTTGGTTACAATATCTTCACAAACAAACGATTCACAACGAATTTTGTACAAAAAACAAATTTTCGACCGATCGATCCTATGGGAGCTATATGATATAGTCAACCGATTTTGATCAAATTTGGTATAGTGCTTGGGAACTCTAAAAAACTTCTTAATGCCAAATGTGGTTACGGTATGTTCACAAATAAACGAAACACAACGAATTTTGTACAAAACACGATTTTTTGACCGATTGGTCCCATGGGAGCTATATGATATAGTCAACCGATTTTGATCAAATTTGGTACAGTGCTTGGGAACTCTTAAAAACTTATAAATGCCAAATTTGGTTATAATATCTTCACAAACAAACGAAACGCAACGAATTTTGTACAAAAAACGATTTTTTGACCGATTGGTCCTATAGGAGCTATATGATATAGTCAACCGATTTTGATCAAATTTGGTACAGTGCATGGGAACTCTAAAAAACTCCTTAACGCCAAATTTGGTTACAGTATCTTCACAAACAAACGAAACACAACGAATTTTGTACATAAAACAAATTTTCGACCGATTGGTCCTATGGGAGCTATATGATATAGTCAACCGATTTTGATAAAATTTGGTACAGTGCTGGGGGTTTCTAAAAAACTTCCGATTGCCAAATTTGGTTATGATATCTTCATAAGCAAACGAATTATCCATCTAAAACTTTTGTTTTTTTTCGAGGTCCTCTGAAACACCCCTATGGGAGCTATATAATGTAGTCCCGATATCAAAAAAATAAAACAAACTTGTCTCCTATGGATAAATAACGGATCTTATCTGAAAGTTTGGTTGCTCTAGCTCTTACCATCTCTGAGATCTAGGTGTTCATACGGACAGACGGTCAGACGGACAGACGGACAGACGGACAGACGGACATGGGTATATCGACTTCTCTAGTCACTCTGATCATACTTTAGGTAACTTTGGGGGGTCTCCGACTTCTCCTTCTGTACGTTACATACATTTTCGGCTTGCACAAACACAATATACCCTTTGTACCATACGGTACAGGGTATAAAAAGCATCTTGCAGCGTTCAGATTAAAAGTGTAAGAATGCCCACCCTGCCTTGATCAGCTTTATCCAAATAAATTATAAGTGATCCCTAAAACAAAACACCTAGGACTCTACCTCTTAATGCTGGTCTCGGAAACCAAAAAAAAATTATTTAAGCGGACATTATAAATTGTTTATTAACATTAAAGATTTATAGCACTAATAAAATAAACAGACATTATAGAGAAAAAAAATAATGGTTTCAAAAAAAAACTTAATTAGAAAAAAAAGGAAATTAAATGGCCAACAACAATTAAACCTATGTGCCATGCATATAGGCAAACGACAAAAAAAAAAACGGAAAGAAATTATATGTATGTATATTTTTTTTTTTTTTTTTTTGGTTTTGATTGCACTCACTTGCAGCTGCATCCCACGCCGAAAGATCTTTCGCGCTAGACTTGCAAGGAAAACACTAACAACAAAAAAAATTTTGCCGCGTCTCTTAGTGAGTTAACGGATTTTTTTTGATTTTTTTTTACAGTAGAAGGTTAATTGTTGTTGCACTAACTCAAAAAAAATTGAAAAAAAAATACAACTTAGCAAATAAGCAATTAAGTTAAGAAAGTTAATTAAATCATTTTTGCACTAATATAGATTTTAAGATAATTTAAGTATAATTTTTAGATATTTTATAAGGCTTCACTGTGTTTGTTTTTTCATTTTTTTTTTCTTTCACCTTTAGATTTTTTTTTTTTTTTTTTTTTTTTTTTTTTGTTGTTAAATCAACTAATTAAATCAAAAATGACATTATTTAAAATTTCAGTTTTGGTAGGGGCTTGTGTAAAAACAAATTATTTTCTTTTTTTTTTTCGTTTAACTATGTTTTTGGGGAGAAAATTCTCAACACCAAAAAAAATGGGCGCGCCTTTTCGTCGACGCGCAACAACACTTCAAAGACACCAACGCCGCACAGCGCGCCAAATTACTTCCCGACGCCAGTAACTCCTTTATAGCACTCACTGTGGCCTCAATATTATTATGCCTTCCTCCCGATTGAGCAGCTATTCTTATATTGATGAAAAACGGTGCCAAATCTAGCAACAAAATAGCTATTGCCAAATAAAATAACACTTTATCATATTAAGAATAATTACCCTTTTGGATGTGGCACCCTTCATTTTCGCTTTTATTATAACCCACTTAGGGAAAGTGAAATAATTATAACACAAAATGATTTTTCACTACTAGGTAACAAAATTTTTCTCAAATGAAAAACAATTAGCGATTTTATATTTTTTTCGTTTTTCTTTCCTTTTGGAGCTAACAGGCGGCTTAACTTGATCGCACGAAAAAAATTTATGACGGGCCTCTTAAGTCCAAAACCCAGAACTACCAATGGCTGATTCATTTGAAAAAGGTTAGCAGGGAAAAAAAATGAAAATCGACGGTAGTGGGCGCTTTTAGTATGTACTTATTCTTATTATTTTTTTTTTTTCTTATTTGATTTATTTTTTTTTTTATATATAAGTATTAGCCGGCAAAACAAAAATAAATAGTATAAATTAACAATAAAATAAAACTAGTAACCTATTTCAACATAAAACCTCTTAAAAGCTTAGTTACCCTAATTAGCAGCTAATTAACTACCAACTAAACTAAACTAGGCTCCAAAACATTTGGGGCATACTATTAGGCCTAAAAAAAATTTGGGATTCCGACAAGCGCTACTAAAGATGATCAGACTTCTTGAAATAGGTGAAAATTAAGCTGAAAGATTTTGTTACATACATACATGTGGGATTTCCAGAAGAGCGAGACAGACATGTTGCGCCTAAGAATACGCGTAGCGGGAAAAACTACTGAGTATTGCACTCAATAAGGCTTAGGCAAGAAGAAAATAGAGGATGCCCAGACAGTCGATCGTGAAGTGTCGAGATCGTCACACATTAACTAAAATCTGTAGTGTAACTTTACCATCGCTCAATTACCCTAAAATTAAAGACATTAATTTACTACGTATAACCTAAGATTATAATTACATATACAAATAAAGGAATTATTATAATGAAACAAAGTGACTCCGATAATATTTAATTATTTCGTGAAGCCATATACATACATACAGGTGAAGCTAATAAAAGCATGTTAAAAATACCAATATCAGCAGCTAAGGCTTCAACACCGCATTACGAATATGTTGTATCGAACCACAGTAGCACAAAGCGAGAAATCGAACAGCTGGTGCTGGAAAAGCGACGACTTCGCGGGAGTGGCAGTCTACTAGATCACCAACTGCAAAACACAGACTGAAAGTAGCTACACGCATGCTCACCAAGGCATTAAAGCTAGAGGAAGCAAAGGCCCAACGTCAGTACAACTCTCTCCCACCAGCACAAAACATCCACTGTGGAGAGCCCACCGAAATCTTTCTGCTCCAATCGAAACAACCATGCCTCTAAGGAGTCCCATCGGCACATGGCTCCGCAGCTATGAAGAAAGAGCGAGTGCATTTGCTGCCCACCTAAAAAAAGTGTTCCAGCCAAACCCTGCCACCAATTCTTTTGTGCTCCCATCAGTGTCACGTTGCAATCCAGTAGAGCCATTGAAACCAATCGAATTCAGGCCGAGCGAAATTGCAAAAGTCATCAAAGAGCAACTTAAGCCCGGAAAATCTCCTGGGTTTGATTTGATAGCTCCGAAAATGATGATCGAGCTCCCTAGGTGTGCGGTTTTACACATTTGTCGTATTTTTAATGCAATAACAAGACTTGGGTGTTACCCTGACAAATGGAAGAAGTCGATCACAGTAATGATTCCCAAGCAGGGAAAAGATAAAACGCAGCCATCGTCATACAAATTAGCCTCCTAACCTGTCTGTCCAAACTGTTTGATAAAGTCCTCCTGTTGCGCATTAGCCCACATATCAAAGTGCGCAACATAATACCATCGCACCAATTTGGTTTTGGAGAAAAACATGGAACGATCGAACAGGTCAATCGGATCACATCAGAAATACGCACAGCATTCGAGCAAAGGGAATATTGCACGGCAATATTTCTTGACGTCGCACAAGCATTTGACCGAGTCTGGCTGGACGGTCTTATGTACAAAATAACAAATCTGCTGCCACAAAATACGCACAAGCTGCTCGAGTCGCATCTATACAAAAGAGTCTTCGCAGTAAGATGTAACGCAAGTACCTCCCAGGATCACGTGATCGAAGCTGGAGTGCCCCATGGCAGTGTTCTCGGACTTGTTCTCTACATCCTGTACACGGCGGACATCCCCACAGACTACCCGTTTACGACTTCTACGTTTGCTGATGATACGGCGATTCTTAGTCGCTCCAGATGCCCAGCAAAGGCAACAGCTCAACTTGCTCGCCACAGAGACCTGCATATGAATCTAGTAAAAGAAGAGATTTCCGAAAAATAGCAAAAACGTAAAATCAAGCTCGCCTCTCATCCAAACCGTCTTTCAAAATCTCTAACCCGAGTTTGCAGCCACAGCCGACTGCAGCGCAACGACCTTCCAGCCCAGCGACATATTTCTTAGGGCCTTTGAACATCAATACAATTCAATTTTCAATTGTAAAATAAATTATAATAAGATTTGGTTAATTATTGTTAGTCCCTTATGGAAAAAGTGGAGATTCAATAAATAAATACAAAATAATTTAAAAAAAAAATAAAAAAAAATCCTGTGGGAGCTATATGATATAGTCAACCGATTTTGATAAAATTTGGCACAGTGCTTGGGTACTCTAAAAAACTCTCTTCTAATGCCAAATTTGGTTCCCATATCTTGATAAACAAACGAAACACAACGAATTTTGTACAAAAAACGTTTTTTTGACCGATTGGTCCTATGGGAGCTATATGATATAGTCAACCGATTTCCATCAAATTTGGTACAGTGTTAGGGAACTCCAAAAAACTTATGAGTGCCAAATTTGGTTACAATATCTTTATAAACAAACGAATTATCCATCTAAAACTTTTTGTTTTTTTCGAGGTCCTCTGAAACACCCCTATGGGAGCTATATAATATAACCCTGATATCAAAACAATAAAATAAACTTGTCTCCCCTGCTCTTACCATCTCTGAGATCTAGGCGTTCATACAGACAGATAGACAGACAGACAGACGGACATGGGTATATCGACTTCTCTAGTCACCCTGATCATACTTTAGGTAACTTTGGGGGGTCTCCGACGTTTCTTTCTGTATGTTACATACATTTTCGGCTTGCACAAACTGAATATACCCTTTGTACCATACGGTACAGGGTATAAAAATAACACTTTATGCAATCACCAAAAAAATACAACAAAACAACTAAACCGAGCTTTTTTTTTCTTAGCTTCTCACTCTGCCCTTACTGCCAAACGGTGTTAGAATAAAAGAAAGAGCAAAAGATAAGAAACTGCTATTACACTTTAAAATAATTATAAATAAATTACATATACATTAATTCGTTATTATTATTATTTTTTTCTATAAATGCTTTAGTGATAAGAACCTTTTTTTTTTTTAGAGCAAATTTTTTTTCTTTTAAGTGGCGTCCATTAAAAAAAAACACATTTTTATTGGGAGGGTTTTTTTTCTCGCTATAAGCCGGACCGATTTTCCCGCGTTTTTCCGGAGGTGAGGGAAGAGAATCGCCTTGTTTATACGGACGCAAATGGGTCTGGCGACGACGCACAGTGGCACGGAAGCCGAAAAAGCGTTGCAAAAATCATATTTTCTAAACCAATTGAGATATTTTAATGAAAAATGTTCAGGCTTTCAAATAAGTACTCATACATGGTGATATGTTATATGAGAGCTGGAAGTTGGATTTTGTTGCCTGTGCAACATTTCCCATTGAAAATATGTAAGTACATATTTTTTCATTTATAAAGAAATTTTGATGATATGTTTTTTTGTTCACAACTTTATGTTTCAGTAAATATATTTAATTTAACAATGCTTTTTTATTATAATATGTTACATAATGTGCCTTATCAGTAGTTTTTTGTAAAATAAACATCCACATTTACATTTCAAGGAATATCTAAAAGACTTCACATTTCTTTTGAATAACTACTTCTAAATTCTGTATTGGATTTCACTTGTCTAAGGGATGCAACTAGTGGATCTGAAGAGGAAGCTAAGTCCTTTTAGCCAGTCGCGACGTTAAAACGGTTGCGCACTTCAAAGCAAACTGCTGCAACGATGAACTTTTGTAAAGGGTATTGATCCAGCGCATGAGCTTTTGGCTTATGCGCTCTTATATTTGAGTTTCTCTTTTTAACAGCTGTTCATCTATGCCAAATCTGTCCCTATTACGTTGTTAGCAATAATTATGGCTCCAGACTAGGTGCCAAGCCTGAAATAAAATCAGGCCAAGGAAAACCCAGAAAATCGTCAAGAAGGAAAACCCTATATGAATCTTTCAAAAAAACCACTCACCTATTTATAAAGGCTTATAAAAAAATATGCAATTTTGCGTTTTATTTTGTTTTGTTTTATTTTTCTTTTAAAAAAAAAGATAAAGTTTTAGAGGTTTAAAAAAAACTTGTGGCTCCGACCGACCAGTAGTTGAAAGGAAAAGAAAGTATGACCAATGACCTGATGAGACTTGCACTGTTAACAGAACCATTTGCGGGTCCTCCACTTAAACTTTCTTTGACACTTCGACCTGTTATTTATTTTTTCGTAATCGATAGCAATTGCCATTGGCCGATAGAGGGCTATTGTGCCATAAAAATAAATATGTATAGACAAAACAAAATTTAAACTTAGTGCACTCTTAAAGAGTTAAGAAACACTTTAACCTTAAAAATTGCAAAATAATTACTCCTAATAAAAAAAAACTTAACTATTTCGTAATAAGTTAACAACTCTAATGTACCCTATAACCTAGCATAATTTTGGGGATGGTAAAAAAAAATGAGATTAAAACTCCAGAGAGCTACAAGCGCCACTACAATATATATATATATATATATATATATATTTATACGAAAAAACCAATCAAAAAAAAACTGCCATACACCCACTGCACTTATGCACTGCCAAGCTTGGACTAACCTTTACTAACATTAAGCATGAGTGTCTAAGCTAAGCTTTGAAGAACATTTGCAGAGAGTACTAAAATAGACAGAGGGAACAATTCGCTCCGAGCTTTATTTACTGTTGAAAGATTATGCATCGAGATGGGCTCGGTTGGGGTAAAAGCAAAATCAAACACAAAATAAACACCACGCAACAACAATAAGCAACAGCAAAGGCATTCGGCCTGTGTTTTGTGTTGATCTTTATGCATTGACTGAAGAAAGGCAAAGGCAAAAGCAAGCAATGGCGCTCGGTCTGTGTTGTGTTGTGACGTTTTTGCGTTGACTTGGGCTCGGTCAATGCGTTGGCTCTGGCTGCGTTTGTTTTGATGTTTATGCATTGACTTGGGCTCGGCCAACGCAAAGCGATATGAAGTATTGGTTCTCGGTGCTTTTGTATTGATGTTTATGCACTGACCTAACATTTTAGTTCAATCGCTGCCCTAAGTTATGATAAGAATTTTATATAAATCTAGAATGTATCGCCTTGACCCTGACTGCAAAATAAATAAAAAGGAGCCTTAAATTATTTACTTTATAATTTTTAATTAAATCAGCATATTTTGAATTAATTATTTTATCGTAATAACTACCCAAGACATATAATTATACATATGTATGTGCATTGCTGCAAATAAATTTTTTCCTTAATGCCAAGTTATTTATAACATTAGTTTATGTTTAGTCGGTGTTAAAAGTATTAAAAAAATACAAATTAAATTTTTTATTTGTATTCTTTATAGAAAATAGTTTCTAGTAGTGTCTAAACTGTAACTTGTTTCCATAACTAAAAGTGTTGTGACTTCATATACTTGTTTTAGTTTAGAATTTTGGGACGGCAAATTCAATTTTGACAAAGCAAAGGAAAGGATATTTTGCCGGCGGCTATTTGCTTTGCCACGCAAGTAGGCGGCGTAGAACAAAAGTGGCGTTTGCAAGTGGCCTTTTTGTTCAATTGCTGGAAAACTGTTAATGCTAGGAGAGTAATAGAGGACTCATTTTGTAGACAATTTCACATACTTCAACAGAGTTCTGGGATATTCTTGCGAAAGTCCCACCGATTTTTCGGTAGTAGCAGATTTTGTAAAAAACACCAAAAACGATTTCCACATTTTAATTTTGAATAAGACCAAAGACAATATAAACTCTAAGAAGTGTAACGCGCATATTATGGTGCGGGCGGGCAGAATTAAAAAGGAAAAATCTAAAAATAGCCCATACAACTCTCGTGTCTTGCAATTGAACTCGGCTCTAAACTTCGTTGTTGGCTGTCGGCAATGTTCACAAATTCAGTCACAGCCAAATTTGTAAATTTTTAGTTTCTGAGCATTTATACCCTTTCTTACTATGTGGCTGCTATGACACTTTGCAATCGCGTTTGCTCTTACACTAACAAATGCATGCATAAATACGAAAAATACGAAGAAGAGTATTTAGCTATCGCCTCCCATGCTGCTGTACTGTTATGCATTGTTCGTTGTGCGTGCAAAATTACAAGTCATTTAGCCGAAACAAAACGAACTGACTTTTTTTTGGTCAGTGCGTTGTTATTAATAGCTATATATATATATATTAAAGTATTAATTTTTGTATGAATGTTTCTTGTAAATTTAAAACTATAAGTTCTTTACTAAATTTCAAAAATGTTTTTTTTTATAGCTTAAAACAGTAAAGTGGCAGTAATTTGTCATGAGTTGTAGAAATATGAATGATGATATTTATAAAATAAAATTTTAGGAAGATGCAGATTTGGCTCGCTGTGCCGTACAGCACATTGTACTGACGCCAACAACATCAAAACTATCTTGCAATTATAAACTCTTATGCATAAAGACAAAATCACGCAAACGGTATATTTAGCCTACTCAGCCCTTTAGAAATGCATAGACTCCATGAAAGAGTATCTATGAACGCCTAAAAATTGGAAATCAAGCGATCTACGCTACGGCGTTGTAAATAAAGTAAAAACAGAAGAACAGCAAAAGCAAAATAAACAAAATGCAAAAGCCACTTCGAATTTCGTTTGATTTGCTTTGCATTGTGTTTCCGAGCCCATCTCGATGCATAATCTTTTTGGAGCTTTCGCTCATGAGCGAATTGTTCCCTCTGTCTATTTTAGTACTCTCTGACATTTGATACGCCCTTATGCCCTAGAAGAGCATGCCTCAGGCGATAGCCCTTTCGTCTCCTTCTTTCCCTTGGCTAAACCTAATCGATGCTGCTCGCGCCAAATTCGCTGACAGCATTTTCGCCTGATTAAGAGAGGTTGTTGACCCGTAAGAGCACACTGAGTGAGAGCGCGAGCTTTAACTGTTCTGAAAGCTCGCTTTAAAGCTTAACTTTTATGACTATTTTAGACATCCAAATGTAACGACTTTTTGAATCGTATCATTTAATGTTATTATGCCCACTACAATCTCCGCATCAACCAAATCTGTCCTCCTTTTAAAAATTATGTTTGTAAAGATAATGTAACCATATTTTGCAGTCGATAGTTTTTTATAAATCCCAAGTGATGTACCAAATTTTATCGAAATCGGTAGACTATATCATATAGCTCCCATAGAATAAATCGGTCAAAAAAACGTTTTTTGTACAAAATTCTGTGTTTCGTGTGTTTTTGAAGATACCATGACAAAATTTGGTGTTCCCAATTTTTTTATAGTTGCCAAAAACGTTTTTTCTACAAAACTCGTTGTGTTTCGTTTGTTTGTGAAGATATCGAGCCCAAATTTGGCAATCATTTGTGTTTTAGAATGCTTAAGCAATATATCGGACTTAATTGTAATTAGTGGTACAGGGTATCCCAAAGTCGTCCACGCCCGACTTTAACGTACGCCATCTTTTTTTCAAAGAATTGAAGTTCCGGAGTGTACTTGTAGAGATACAATACAGACGGCGAAGATATAGTCCTCCATCATATTATTTTCGTGATTGACCTGCAGTAGCATTTGACTATAAATTGAATGCCCACTACTCCCGTCACAGACCCATTTGTAAATTGCAGTATGGGCTTTATATTTCTGTTCATCCACAACATGCCTCAAAGCATTACGGCTACCTTCGACAATCCTTGTAACGGTGTGATCAAGTAACGGTTGCAATCGCACCTCAGCAGAAGATTCAGTTACTTTTAATACATCAGGATAACACCTTAGTTTTGCAGTCACCAAGGCTTTGGAACGTGGTAAATGTTGGCATTACGAGCTTTTGCACCAGTTTGCTTAAGTTTGTAGGATTTCATCGTGAAACCCCCATCAGTGTATAGGGATAAAGCTTCTTCTGAATGGGAAGTTGTGGGCCTGATTCGACACATTTCAAAAATTTTTCAGGTGAAATCGTTTCAGTATCCAGCATTGATTCGACGAATCGCAGCGTTTTCCAGCATTATTCAAACTTACGCGTGTCGCCCTCATAAGCTCATCCCAAGTTGTAGTAGTTATAGGGGCTATATGATATAGTCAACCGTTTTTGATGAAATTTGGTACATTGATTAGGACCTCTTAAAAACTTCCAAGTGCCAAATTTCGTTACGATATCCTTGTAAACAAACGAACTATCCATCTATAGTTTTTGGTTTTTTTCGAGGCCCTCTGAAACACCCCTATGGAAGCTATATAAAATAACCTCGATATCAAAAATATAAAATAAACTTGTCTCCTCTGACATAATAAAGCATCTAATCTGAAATTTTGGTTGCTCTAGCTGTTACCATCTCTAAGATCTAGGCGTTCATACAGATAGACGGACGGATCATACTTTTGGTACCTTTGGAGGTGCCCGACGTGTCGATACTAAAGGCGCTTGTAAGAGTGGGGCTTACTCGCAAGCTTTTCGTTGATCTTAAGACCGATTTTAGAGACTTCTGTGGAGAGTCTGTCTAGCTGGGTTTGAAGGTCCGAATGACGGGAAGAAAATAGTACAACATTATCCGCATATTCTACGGTTAAATTTCCAGTTGATTCCAAAACTATTCAATTCAGCTGCTTCAAATACCAAATCTAGAACGGTAACAAAGATCAAGGGTGACAGTGTGCATCCTTGCTTCACTCCGCTAGTGCATTCAAAAGGATTGCTTAGTTGTCCACCGTGCAAAACTCGGCATGCGGACCAAGTGTACGACGCTTTTATGATATTGATAATTTTTTCTGGTATACCTCTGGCTCGAAGTGCCACCCATATTGCTTCCCTATCAAAGGTGTCAAACGCTTTCAGAAAATCGATGAAAGCTAGATATAACGTAGAGTTGAATTCCTCGGATTGCTCTACGATAATACGTACAGTGTTTATTAGATCAATACAAGATCTTTGAGGGCGAAAGCCAGCTTGATTTCTTCGTAGAACATTGTTGAGTGACTCGGAAATGCGGCTTATTATGATCTGGTTAAGGATTTTCGTGATTGTTGGCAGGAGAGAGATTCCCCTCCAGTTAGGGCATATTTGTCGGTTTCCCTTCTTCGGAAGCTTGATAATTACGGATTCTTTCCAAGACTTAGGCACATTTTCAGTTGTCCAAACAGCTTCCAAGATCGGAGTTATCTTTTGTGCCATCATGTGAGCATTCGCTTGGAAGCATTCAACGGCGATTTGTCTCCTCCCGGAGCTTTGCCTTTTTCCAGGGTGTTAATTGCAGTTTTTATTTCCTCCGGTGTGGGAGGGATTGTTTTTATTTGCATGTTTACATTATGTTTCCTTAGGATCGAGAGATTCTCATTGGAGCTATTGTTTGAATTTAATGTTGCATCGAAATATCTCTTCGAAACTTCCAACTGTTCATTCTGAGCAGTAACCGTGTTGCCATTTTCGTCTTCTATCGGGAAAGTCGTTGCCTGTCGTTTTTGTCTGTTTCCTTATGAGCCTGTTCATTGCAGTATATTCAATAGCTAACTCCTCTTTACGCTGTGGATTATTTTCAGCTAATTGTCTAGACTTTACGTTATTCCTTTCTAATATACACTTCCAGCTCTCATCCGTCACCCATTCTTTTTTCGACCTAGTTTTCTTTCCGAGCACTGTGCCACATATGTTTTGTATAGCTTCTCTAAGTTGTTCCCAAGCCTTCTCGGGGTTGTTTTCTGCGACGTTTAAATTAGAAATTCTAGATACGAATTCATCTTTTATTGTGTAAAAGTCTGATATGTATTTCAGCATAGATTTGAAAAAGGTCGCTATTGATTTCAGCGCTTCTCTTATTACAGACGTTGCACAGCATATTGCAAGTAAAACGAGACATACAGATGCGATCTATTTTCTCCTGGCGACATCCATGTTACCTTATGATTTGTTTTATGGGGAAACATTGATCCCCCTATTTTAAGGTCGTAGTTGGTCCCTATCACACACTAAATTTTACTTCTTGTGTAGCGAATAATTTTGCCATCAATATTGGATTATAACCAAATTGTATCCGTTGATTGCCAATAAAAAATAAAAACCAAAAAAAAAAAAAAGGTCGTAGTTGGTGGAAAGTTCGATCAACATTTCACAGTTTTCATTGCGATCGCCTAAAGCGTGTGTTCCCATATCGTTTAGTAACCTTCATTGTTTGAGCCGACTTGAGCGGTAAAGTCCCCCATAAGTATAATGATATCGGTGTGAGGTACCTCTTCAATTACTGCGTTTAGTAGGGTGTAGAAATTTTCATTGTCAGAGAGCTCACTGTTTTCAGTCGGTGCATAGACTTGAATGATGGATATGTGTCTTCGCTTGGATCTCAACCGCGAACTGATAACACGCTCAGACCAAGCCTTCCAGGGCATCAAAGCCCTGCGTACCTTCTTTTTTTTTTTTTTTTTTCCTCGTATGGGTTCCTCGCAAAGAGGTGGGGAACTGCGACCAGAAAATCTTTTGTACCATACCTATAAATTACGGCAAAAGACTTTCAGCTTTCCGCATGAATAGCAGTAGGTCTTTTGTTGGTATTGATCTAAGATGGAAGGGACTAATCCGTTCCTTTCCCAAGTGACAGGCCCTGTCCCATACCAGCGCTGGGCAGTCACAGAGAATATGTCTGGTGGTTTCATCGTCGTCGAGACAGAGTCTGCACTTTGAAGAGTCCGATAGGCCAATTTTCTGTAGATGGTATCTAACAGTGTGGTGGCCAGATAGATAAGCTACCAGGAGTTTTAAGTCCGCTTTGCCAAGACCTTTTGTCTTGATCATATCCAGGGGTTTGATAAGCGCTTTTGCTATACGCAGCCCAGGTAAGGAGAATCAGTATCTCCTATGTTCTCCTGCAGCCCATTTGTTTACCATAGTTTTGATTGTGGACCAACCAATACCACAGAAGGGCGCAGGAGCAGTGGTTAGGCCCCAAGTGTTGCCAAAGAATTTCCTACAAGCCCACATGGCTCCAGTAGCTTTGGAGAGCACTTGTTCTAAGTGGGAGTTCCAGTTGAGTCGTTTGTCTAGGACCACACCTAGATATTTGACCTGTTCTGAAAACTCCACCTCAGTGTTATTTATAACGAGGTTCCGAAGCCTAATGTTGTATCTATTCGTGAAGGGAACAATCACAGCTTTCAGGGGATTGATGTTAAGCCCTTCGCTTAGACACCAGTATAGGGTTATCTGTAGAGCATTGTCCATCATCTCTATGATGGTGTTCTCATATTTACCCGTCACTGTGAAAGCCAGGTCATCTGCGTAGTCAATGACTTTATAACCAAGCACTGTCAGCTTAGTTAACAGTTCATCGATCACGAGAGACCATAGCAGGGGAGATAACACACCTCCTTGTGGACAATCTTTTACAGCTCTTATGCTGACTGCTGTGCTATCTAGAGATGCAGTTATGTCCCTCTGTCGGAGCATGGATTCGATCCATGCGATCACGTGTGGTTCTATGTTTCTACGTGCCAACGCTCTAGAGATAGAACCAAAGTCAGTTTTGTCGAAAGCTCCCTCGACATCCAGGAAGGCGCACAAAGCTATGTTCTTGAAGTCAAAAGCGCTTTCAATCTTTCTGACTAGGTGGTGTAAGGCAACCTCTGTTGACTTCCCCTTGGAATAGGCAAACTGCATTGGATGCAACGGGGTCGTGACTTGCAGTTTGTTTCTGATATGCAGGTCGAGAATCCTCTCTACTGTTTTCAGAAGGAATGATGTTAGACTGATTGGTCTGTATGACTTGGGCTTATCTATTGGCCTATTGCCAGATTTTGGGATGAAAACCACCCGAACTCTCCTCCAAGAGTGAGGTATGTATCCCCAGTCAAAGCTTGCTCTAAACAGACAAATCAGTGGGTTCAGAATGAAATCCAGACATTTCTGGAGAAGTGCTGGAAAAATTCCGTCACCACCAGGTGCCTTGAAAGGTTCAAAGGAGCCAATTGACCAATCTGACTTTGTCGGCATCAAATATTTTGCCAGATATTCTGGCAGCCCCTCGGAAGTTTGGCTCAATCCAATCTGAGAGTTGGGCATCTCCATTGCAGATTGAAGAGCGTGGAAATTGCGTTTGGAGAAGGAGCTCCAATGTTTCCTTACGGTCTGAAGTGAAGGAGCCATCACTCCTGCTCAACAGACCTACCCCGTTTCAGGACTCTATGGCCATGACTCGCTGAAGTCGAGCCGCTTCTGTTAGGTTTTGGACATTATTGCAGAAGTTCTTCCAGGTTTCCCTTTTAGAATTTCTAATGTCCTTGTTGTAATCAGTGGGAGCAGCCTTGTACTCATTCCACTGCTTGGTTTTCCTAGCTTTATTAAAGAGTCTCCTAACAGTTTTCCTTTTAGCCGTTAGGTTGGCATTCCACCAGGGAACCTCACGTTTCGACTGGTAAGAGCGCTCAACTGTACTGGCTTGGAAAGAGGAGATCAGCACATCTTCAAGCTGGTTAGCAGCCAAATCAATCTCGTCTACCGAGTTGGTGTTTGAGACTAACGAGTCGACCGCATGTTCAACTAGTGTCTGGAAGTGGATCCAGTTGGTCTTCTTTGGATTGAAAACCTCAATTCTAACTGCGCCGGCAAGTCAAACCTGATGTGCTGATAGTCTGCAAGTGTCGCCTCATTTGTAACCCTCCAGTTACTTATAAGGCCTCCCTGTCTGGCCTGTCTGGTTGCTAGCTAGATTAAGGTCTATTACCTCTTCTCTGATAGCATTAATTAAGGTGGGTTTGTTGTCTCTATTTACAAGGTTTTATTGACTACACAATAAATATTCTAAAAGAGACTTACCTCTAGTGTTAACGTCACTACTACCGCAGAGGGTGTGGTGAGCATTTGCGTCGCAGCCGATAACTATTTGCGTTTTACGTTGAATGCGTGGTCAACGAGCCGCTTGACCTCTGTTGGTGGAACGTCTGTCTCGACATGGACAAGCGCAGCTACTAGATCTCAAGAAATAAAGTTCATTAGTGGAAGTGACACCATTGTCAATAAGCATCGCAGTGCGAGGCATATCCACTTGACGGTTATATAACAACTTACATGTGCCCCGGCCCTTTTGCGTGCCTACCTTAGCTAGCCCAGCAGCTTTGCTAGTTGAGGGTCGCGGGTTGCTGTCAACATTCGGGGTAGAATTTTGTGGGTCCGTGGATACTGAGGGCACTTCAACTTTCTCAGTTGTATTCGCGGAGGGTGGAGGATGCTCCGTTTGGGAAGGTTCAACAGTCTTAGGGCCACTACCCTTAAGACTAAGCTTAACCTTCCCAAAATGGTAATAAATATGCTCACCCAGTTCCACCAGCTGTTGATAGGAAGTCCCATCAACCGCAAGGACGAGATGCAGAAGTTGACCATGTGTCAGTCTCTGCATTTTGTCGACATTGCGCGGTGCAAACTGGGTTCTGCGCGTTTATTGCAGCCAGAACCCTATCGTTTGTCAGGTTGGTGCTATTGGGGAAGCAACCTCGAACCACATGTGTTCGGGGAAACTCTTCCTCCGACATCAACCTGATATCTAGAGCCACCTTGCTCTTGATATGGCAGAAGTTAGTGTGAACCCACGTGGGTTCATTCGCACATATCAGCAACACCCAGTTCGAGCGAAAAACACATCCTTCGAACTGTGGTGTCGCATCACCAGCGAACTCGATTGTGACATCGATAATAGCCTCTTTGATCCGAGCCATTTGATTGGAAGTAAGAGCTGCAGCATTTGAAATGAAACCCAGCTCGATGCCTTTGACTACGCTGCTGCAGGGCATCTTCTTGGAGTCGACATGAGTTTGCTTGGATTTCTTTGTCGCCGTATGTGGCGACTTATCGTCAGATCGGCTTCTCTTGACCAGTGTCGCAGGAGGTGCCGTTCTGACGGAAGCAAGAGCGACTGCTCTAGAGAGTCCTTCGCCTCTTTTCGGCCTTAAGGAGTCTCTTCTCCCGGAAGCTGAGTTTTTCGAACGGAGGCTCTGACTCCAGATTGAGGGTCTGTCTGTCAGAGACCAGAAGTTCTTCCTCGGAGCTAAAGGCCGACACCTCGAGCTGCCGATGAAGTAGCACTGGTCCTTTCGGTTCATGGTGTACCGGCTGTTCTTGAACAGATTGGTTGAACCCGAGTCCCTTCAGTATGCCCAACAGTACTACTAAGGGGGCCCCTGGCTGCGGCACATCATCCACAACGGTACACAGAGAGGTCGCAGTGCGGACTTCCTCTTGGGGTAATGCTTTTAACACACGGAGCGGGGATATCGCCCACGGGATGGGCCGAGATGCCGTGCGAAGTTAAAGTTTAAAACTGGAGGTTGACAGGTATCCAGAGTCCGCATACTAGCGAGCATCCAAGGCAGAGACAGGACCTGCTTCCAGCCGCCCTCACGGGGAGAGTATAGTCGCACTACCAGTAGTGTATCACAATTACGGCGCGTACCACACAAAGTGGATGATCCCCTTGTGATACCTATTGGGTGACGGCGTACCTTCTTACTTAGATATAAACCCCCACCACGTATATGCGGATCATTCGCGTTAGGCATGCCCGAATACAGAAAAAGGTCTCCTTTGTTATTCCTTATTTCGTCACTTCCATTCCATCTGGCTTCACTTAAGCCCAAAATGTCCATATTAAGTCTAGCGCATTCGGCTGACATCATCACGAATTTCCCTGCTAAATAAAGCGTCCTTACATTCCATTGTCCTACTCGTAACCTTTTAACCTAATATTCTTGTGAATACACGAATCAATAAAACTTAGACGCATTGATTGATTAGACCAAGGCGCCCTAGTCTGGCGGCAGTGTGCTACCTTCACAGCCGTCTTTACTACGATTAGGTTTCCAGACTTGCCTAAATCGTGAGGCGAGCATCTAGGATTTCCCCTAGAGTGCTTATGTTGAGCAGTTATCCCGCTGCGTGCTCGGTCGCTATTTCCTCATTAGTGAAAAACAGAGCGCACCACGGGAAGGTTGAGGATGACATTTGTACAGAGACGCATCAAGCACAAACGTGTATGTGAATAGCCAGTTGAAAATCCCCCTTGACTCGATTTATCAGTCTTCTCTTCTGCCTTTCAACCAATTTCAACCCAAGCACTCTAAACCAAAACGGATTTTACTCCTCATCGTGTTGTCAATTTTGCCTTGGAGGCCATGGAGTATGTGTGGCTGTGTTGATGGATATTCAGCAAGCTTACGATTGGGTGTGGCATGATGGCATGGTAAGCAAATTAAAGGGCAGTCTGACCAATCTGTGCAATTTGATGGCAGTGTGCTAGGGCCCACTCTTTACTAAATTTACACTGCAGATATACCTACGTCTAGTGCAGTTACGAGAGTTGTTGTAGACAACATTCTCATAGCTACTTACGGAAAATGCGTTGCAGCATTACGTATGTAGTTTAAAAGTGGGCCTTAGATTGGAACATAAGAATCAACGGCAGCAATTACGAATGTGTCACATTCGCCAAAAAAAAACACGATCAAGCTCTGGTATTATGATGCTGGGCCCCACTCGTAAGCATGAGCCAGCACACAAATACGTGGGTTTGGACGCAGTCTTACTTTTAAAAGGCAGGTGACTCTGCCCCAGCGAACTGTTCTGGCCAGAGCTAAGAAATTAGCATAACTGCCCCCAAAGGTGGCCATCGATAGCGTTGTGGTAGCGTACTCGCTTTGTAACCCGATGGCCGGTGGTTCGATTCCCAGCAAGACGTCATACGATCACAATCTCAAAAATACATTGAACGGCTGACCTTAAGAACTAGAAAGAGGAGACTTAAAAGGCGCCATCCAAAAAATTAAAAATTATATCCTTTCGAAGCTGAGGTCAGCGTGATGACGCCAGCTTCCAACCATCCATGTGCGTCTCTGTCCTACCTTCCTTCAAATGTCACCATGGTGCCTTCCCTCCAGAGTCCAATACACGCGTGTTATGTAAATTGAGAGACTGCCCACCATTGTCCTACAACTTACTTCATGCACATTCGCAACGAAACTAAAAATTGGTAAATTTGTAGAGAGACATCGGCCGGAGCATACTACCTGAATAAGTTTACTTCGATCTTATCTTTATTTAACAATACATTTTTTATATGGCTTAACAAATCTGCCCAATCTTAACAATATACACCAATGTCATTCTTATACAATGTTGTCTGTTTATATGTTGGTTTATATAAAAATATTTAAGACTGCAGTGCAAACTTCTAAATTAAAATATGCGGCCTAAAATACTTACATAATCATATTTGACTTTTAAAAGTACTGAATAGCATTTAATACTATTAGAACAATGGAAATAAACATATTTTGATTTTTAATTGTAACGTTAAAAAAAATATTTTTTTCATCCTTAAGCCATTGTTAATGTACCGGCTCCAATGCCATACCCAACTCCTTTAGGACCGTAGTTTCGTCCATAGCATGAACGACAATAAATTTCTCCATCAGGCCCATCGTTTAAATTTGTTGAATCCAAATACTTTCTGCACTCCGAGCAAAAAAAACAAAGTTTGTGCCAAGTATTATTTTTGCTCTTCATTTGTTCGGCTGCATACACGACAAATCCGCACCTTGGGCACCCATCTGTTGATCGAATACCACAATACGTTCTAGGGACACAACTAAAATAAAAAAAATATTTCAAAGCTTTGCTCATATTATTGTAGAATTATTGTTAACAGCAAAATATTTGAAAGTTCAAGCACTCCGCAAGCGGTAGTAACACCATGGGCATTATCCAAAGAACTCCATCGAAAAAAACTGAGAACTATCACTTGTTATTTGCCAAATTTGGTTACAATATCTTTATAAACAAACGAATTATCCATCTAAAACTTTTGGTTTTTTTCGAGGTCCTCTGAAACATCCCTATGGGAGCTATATAATGTAACCCCGATATCGAAAAAATAAATTAAACTTGTCTCCTATCAAATAATAAGGGATTTAATCTGAGTTTGGTTGTCGACTTCTCTAGTCACCCTGATCATACTTTAGATAACTTTGGGGGGTCTCCGACGTTTCCTTCTGTATGTTACATACATTTCCGGCTTGCACAAACTTAATATACCCTTTGTACCATACAATACAGGGTATAAAAAATAGTCACCAAAAATTTGCGGCAAGTGGTCGTAGACGGGCGTGGACGATTTTGGGATACCCTGTACCACTAGCCTGCAATAAAATCCGGTATATTGCTTAAGAACTCTAAAAGACATTTATTTGCCAAATAACGATATCCTCAAACACAAACGAAATAGCAAAAAAAAAAAAATGTTGAGCAAAAACGTTTTTTGACCAATTGGTCCTATGGGGGAGTTACATATAGTCAACCGATTTCGATGAAATTCGGTAGAGTTTGGGAACTATGAAAAACTTCCTAGTGGCAAAACTAATTTTCTGCAAAAAACGCTTTTTTGACCGATCTGCCCTATGGAAGCTATATGATAAAGTCTTTCGATTTGTATTACATTTGGTACAGTTTTTGGGAACTATAAAAAACTTATGAGTGCCAAATTTGGTTACGATAACTTCAAAAACAAACGAATTATCCATCTAAAACTTTTCGTTTTTTTCGAGGTCCACACCCCTATGGGAGCTATATAATGTAACCCCGATATCAAAAAAATAAAATAAAGTTGTCTCCTATGGAAAAATAAGGGATCTTATCCGAAAGTTTGGTTGTTCTAGCTCTTACCATCTCTAAGATCTAGGCGTTCATACGGACAGACAGACAGACAGACGGACATGGGTATATCGACTTCTCTAGTCACCCTGTTCATACTTTAGGTAACTTTGGGTGGTCTCCGACGACTCCCATATGTTACATATGTTTTCGGCTTGCACAAACTTAATATACCCTTTGTACCAGGGTACAGGGTATAAATAGTCGCGAAAAATTTCTTCTTTCGCCAAGTGATCGCAGATAACAAAACAAACAGTGTTGTCATATAATTTGAAAAAAGGTAATAATTATGCTAATTATTATATTTTAAGTAAAACAAAGTCTCTTTATTTGCTCAACATGACGCTTCCACCTCCGCGCTGTTGTGAACACTTATCGATAATAACATCATTTATATATATCGATTACAACCAAGCAGGGTTGTAATAGGCTTATAGCCTATTCACACTAGAGCACATCTAACATCTAACATCTTTTGTCGAAGATGTTACGTATGAATTACCCGTTCCGTAAATTTCTACATCGTTCCAACATCTTGTGGAAATGTTCCTATCTTATTGTGTCCCGATGAGAAATTACTCGATTACTTTTCTGTGCACCTCTAAATTTTGTCATTCGCTGCAAAGATGTAAGCAATGTCAACGAAAGAGACTGGCAATTTTCAATTCGAAACAAGGCGCCAAAACCTCATATGCTTATGGAACTTGCACAGAATTTAAAATGTGCGGCAATTTATGGCTAACTAAACCATAAAAGTGTGAGCCAGCAGGCATTCCAGTCGGAGCTTCTAGTTTAATGAGGGAAAAAAGTACAGACCAATTTTATAGATTTAATTTGTATTTTTATTTATTATATTTTAATAAACAAAGGCAAATTGTGGCTCATTAAAATATTAGCATATTGTTTTTTGACTTCTCATCCTATGTCAGCACGGTGATGATTGACATAATTAACTCTGCATGTTATAGCCTATTCACACTGAGTACATCTTAGCGGAACGCATGGGATTTTTCGAAGATGTGAAAAAGGGGTTCGCACTGACAACATCTAACAGCTGCCATATTGACAGGCTGACAGATGAAATAAGCAAATTATGAAAATTTATTAAAAATTTTTTTAATATTAAAATATCAATCTATTTATGAGTTGTTTTAGAGCATCAACTATTATTAAGGTAGGGTTTAATGAATTTATGTAAAAAACATGAATTAATTGGAAGTATTAATGAGGACGACAAGCTGGTGCTAACTCGCACATACACACACACACATGTATATAGTACATATACATATATGCAAGCGCCACGAGCTGTTTGGATGTATGTTGGTGTTATGCTAAAGTGCATCGAGTCCATTGGACCTCACCAATGCCTAATAAACCTATAAATTCATAATATATTATAAAAAAAGTATGCATATTAGCTATTTGTTCAATTGGATGGGTGCTACTACATTAACATAAAGTCAACAGCAGTAGAAGTTATTGACCACCATAATTACTAAGTTAGTTTTTTAGCAAAATTAAACCTTGAGCTACACATTTTCATATGTCAATCACCGTCGAATCATCGCCGGTGCTATAGTAGATGCCAAAAACAATATGCTGATTTTTTAATGAGCCACAATTTGCCTTTGTTTATAAAAATGTAATAAATAAGAGATACAAAATATAAATCAATAAAATTGGTTTTTACTTTTTTCCCTCATCCAACTAGAAGCTCCGACTGGAACGCTTGCTGGATTGCGTTGTACGTTTTTGTTATCTATATATTGCAGTCTTTTTCAATGAAATTGTTTACATTTTCGCAGCGAATGACAAAATTTAGAGGTGCACAGAAAAATAATCGAGTAATTTCTCATCGGGACACAATAAGATAGGAACATTTCCACAAGATGCTGGAATGACTGCGAGCTCTAAAAATAGAAATAGCATTTGGCATCGTTTGGTGCCGCCCGCCCGTACCAACAAACGGTGTGTGTTCTAAAAATAGAACCAACATTTCGTTTCGTTTGCTGCCGTCCGCCCGTACCAACAAGCGCTAAAATGAATTTGGGCGAGATGCGCATTCTATGTAGTTCTATATTCTTTGATTTAACACATGGTGTACAAAAATTTCGTTTCCGCGATCAATCCTACACCCTTTGTTTTAAGTGCAAGAGTTCAGAGAGCACAACCGAAAAACAACAACAAAATTACAGTGAAAATCAGTGAGCCAACAACAAATATACACAAGGGTTGTTTCTGTGCTCATGAGCTCAGAGAGCAAAGAGAGTAAGGGAGATTACTCGCGAAATTGTTTTTGTAATTTGCATTGGCATTGAGTGATATACAGTACACGCGCATTGCTGCCTATGCCTAAGAGCCATTACAAAAACAAAAAGAGCCAGATAAGCAATGGGCCTGGACACCCCTGTTATAACATGATATTGTTACAAAGATGGCACTAGTTCACTAGGTGTGGTAGCACTAACAACAGCTGTTTGGTTTTTGCCGCCTTCGCGAGAATTAATGTGCACGTTAAATTCGTAAATAATGGCTGGTAGCAACAAATTTTTACGAAACATTTTTTACAATAAGTATCGATACACAGTCCTTGCGATATGTGACTATGCCCGCCATTCTAAAATACGTCGTCGGTTGTTGTTGTTAAATGCTTGTGGCAAATGGTTGCCGCGCAAGGAGCGCAAATTAAGTTGTTCGAGGCTTTCTGTCAGCAAGGCCTTATAATTCTAAGACGCGCTGCCACTATTTGGTGGCTCTCGCAAGGCAAATATTTTTATACCCTGTACCTATAGGTACAAAGGATATACTAGATTTGTGCAATGTCTGTAACGGACAGAAGGAGGCGTGGCAGACCCCAAGTCCTTTATACCAAAATGCTTATCATAACCTCGGGTAGCAGTTGAGCCATGTTCGTCCGTCCGTCCGTCTGTCCGTCCGTATGAACGCCTAGATCTCGGAGACTGTAAGAGCTAGAGATACGAAACTTTACCAGCTGGTGCGCATATTTCCTAAGAAGATGAAGTTTGTTGAATCATGTCAATATCTTCCCCCGTTCCTCCGCAGTAGAGTTTCGCGGTTTTTAGCCACACCGTTTAGTATTTTCATCTGAAATTTAACAGAGCGATGCGTTGTAGTTACATCCATCTATGTGTAAAAAATGAACAGAATCGGACAAATACAACAGAAGTTATAGTCAAAAATGTGCAAATTTCACCTACCCTTGCCTATAAACTGCGTCAATATTTGACTCTACGCAATTATGGCTACAAGTGACCTAGAATCACAATTTTTGGTAAGCTCATTCATGTGGCTCTAATGAACAAATCCACATCCAAATTTTATCGATGCGGTCCCCCCACCCCCCGCAATTTATTTACCGTGTTTTCTCCCACACACCTCAACATACCAACTTGAAACTTACCCCGTATACTTTAAATAAGTTCTTTGTTGTAACATTCGAGTTTCATCAAAATAGGCAAAAATTTAGGGAACTTATAGGTATAAATATCGATTTTCACAAAAAAAAAATAAATTCCAATTGGGAAGTTATTAGATGGAATATGCAGGAAAAATTTTTTTTACACAAAAGGTATTCTACTGTCGGGCACCGCCTCGACTGTACCACATTTTCTTTTTTTAGTTGGCTATTTATTTTAGACAATATTATTTAATTACCATTATAAACACTAGTTACAACATTTTTTTACATACTTGTGTCAAATCTCAAGTTGGTACTGCTTACAATATCTGTTATATTTATGGATTTCTTATTTGCTCTTCTGTAGACATGATAAAAGTAGGGGATCCCTTCGGAGTTCTGAATGTATCACATATTGTCCAAATACAAAAAGGCTTCAGGAGGAACGTAGCCGGATAGTAAACATTTTTCAAGATATTCATCGCAGGTAAGGAGCCAAAATAAGGTTATTATTTATAAAGTCAGAGCAACGAGTATAAAAGTACATAGAGTGGAACCACTGGCAGTTATGAAAAATTATTCAGTGATTATAAGAGATTGGGATTTTGCTCGGGTCCTTTAAGAAGTTATTTTTGCATGCGTGCAAAGAGAATGGAAGAAAAACCGGAACGCCGTCGTCTATACTGCTCTAACGTGTAGTCTAAAGGCCCATACGCAGTTCGAGAATTTTCGCACGGAGTGACAAAACTTCATATAAAAAAAAAATCACAATAATTAAACCAAATTAACCATTCGCAATATAAGAAATTCTACATTTTTAACATTGTTCCACCAAATTTTTTAAAGAAAATGTATTGGTTAAAAAAAATAAAATTTTAAATTAAAGGCCTATACGCAGAATGCAAAAAAATTTCGCACGGAATGACTAAACCATATAAAAAAAAATCACGAATGGGATATCCCAAAGAACCCTTTAAAAAAATTAGTTTAAAAATGCTCAGTAGTTTAGTCATAATTAAATAATAACGAAAAAAACGTTGTTTTTTAAATTAAGCCGTAATTTTTTAAAAACTGAAATTTTGCGAAAAAAATTTTTTTTTTGACATATGCATCGAACTGCATCATTAGTCTTAAAAAATCACTAGGGGCAGTTTCCAGTACCTTATCCAGCTAGACCCTTTAATGACAATATAATAATACAACTCGGCTTACATTCAAATTTGACAAGACAGATACTTTACGTTAAGATGGAAATTTGCGCACCGCTCCTCTTTTCTATCAATAGGAATCGAAAATAGTTGCACCCCACCATTTACGACACATTTACATTTTTTGTAATCCATTAATAAAAATTGGGTTAACTGATTCCAAAAATCGTCTTCACATTGCAAAGTACAAAAAACAAAAAAAAAGTACAAAGCAACAACAAGAGCAGCATGAGCAACAACAACAAAAGCTGTAAAAACATCATGTACATATACATATACATTGTGACAATAAAGTTTCCGGAAATTGTAATTTAAGCTGCCCGCGCTGAATACTTTCCAGCAATTTTTTGTTTTTTAAGTTGGCAGAACTGTCCTTAATTAATATGTCAAAAATTAGCACGATTTGTCAACTAGTTTGTTTCCTATATAAGGCGCATCTGCAGCCAAATCGGGACAGTCATACAGAGTCTTCGTGAGTGAGTGCAACGTGAAAGGTCTAGAGTGAGATAAGTATTAAAGTCAGTGCCGCAGGTTTGAAGGCGAAATAAGGAGATTTTAATTAGTAGCGCACCGGGTGCGACCGCGTCGGAGTTGATACGTTCCGTGAACGACCCACGCCAACTATTGCCACCACCAGGAATAACATCTGGGTGAGCGTATCACCGAAAAGGGCAATATTCCTTATTATTTAAAGCGTTAACATTGTTAGAGTTAAGTTTTTTTTTTTTTTTTTTTTATCATATTTTTTATTTGCAAGCTGTCTGTTGACATTTAAAAGACGAGATCTCAGAAAAATGTCAAATCAAGCTCGCCTCATATACAAACCCACTTGCCAGATCTTTGATCCGAGTTTGCAGCCACAGACGACTGCAGCGCAACGACCATCCAGCCCAGCACCACCTTTTTCTAGGGCCCGTTTACAAAAATGCAATTTAATAATTAATTGTAAATTAAATTAGAATAAGATTTGATTAATTATTGTTAGCCCCTTATTAAATAAATAAAGAATTGACAAAAAAAAAAAATTTTGTTATATATTTGTTAAATTAAGTTACGATATTTTCAGAAACTAACGAATAAAAACGATTTTGCCACAAAAAAACATATTTTGACCGATTGGCCCATGGGCGCTATATGATATATACAACTGATTTTGATCAAATTTGATAGAGCTTGGGAGCTATAAAAAACTTCGGAATACCAAATTTGGTAACGATGTCTTCAAAAAAACGCGAAACAAAGAATTTCATAGAGAAAACGTTTTTTTTACCTATCTGTCCTATGGAAGCTATATGATATAGTCAACCGATTTTTATTAAATTTGGTTAAGAAGTGGGGAACTCTAAAAAACTGCCAAACAATTTGGTTACGATATCTTCATAAACAAAGGAAACACAACGAATTTTGCAGCATACACGTTATTTGGACCGATCGGCCCTATGGGTGCTATATGAAATAGTCACCGATTTTTATCAAATTTAGTACAGTGCTTTGGAACTCTAAAAAACTATCAAATACCAAATTTTGTTACGATATCTTCATAAACAAACGAATTATCCATCTTAAACTTTTTACAAAAATTCCCGTTATTTTCATAATTTTTCTCCGATTTCGATAAACAACCAATCATTTTCTTCGTAATCGATCAAACTTTACGAGCCATGAATAAAAGTGTGTCAAAATTTTTTTTTCAATTTTTAAATTTACGTTCGAAATAGAATTTTTCTCAAAACTGCTAAAAACTACGAAAAATTTCATATGAATGTATAAATAACGAACAAGCCGTAAGTTTGACAAAAATATGCTTCAAAATCTGCTTAGCACAACCAGAGATATTTGCTTTTAAGTAGAGACACTTTTTTTGTTAATTTCGAAAAATGATTTTTTCCAAATATCCCGAAATCCGATCCATGAAAAAATTTTTGTGCTTCATTTTCGGTTTTAGCATGCCATTTTACTACGGAAACGAGTAAAAAATGTTGAGGATACATTTAGCTGTAAACTATTATTGTTAATCTAATTTATTTCCCAAATGTTAGTAGTTAGCTTGTTAAGGTTAACATACATATTTCGGTATAGTTCTGGAATAGTATTTTTTTTTCCTGGCTGAGAAATGACTACTCTTTCGTGTATCTTTGACTTTAAGCTATTGCTAATTCTGACATGGGTTTTTATTTCATTATTTACTTTCTTTTCTTTATTTCTAGTTTTTTTACGTCGAAACAAACCATCATTAATGAGTCACATTTAAACAATTTACCCTCGATTCACGAATTTAAGGAAATTATTTTTGTTAATATATTACAAACTTTAATAAAACGTATAATTGGAATTTGCTGATATCTTATTCAGATCTTTACAATGCTTTTATGTAGAGGTGAGGAAAATTTAGCAGCTGGAACTGCTAATGCAGCTCTAGCAGAAGCATTGTGCGATGTTTGCCAAACGCCACTGTGGAATTCGCTAGATAAGGTTGTACATAATGGCTTCGTTAGATAAATATAACGAGTGTAAAAGATGGCGTACGTTAAAGTCGGGCGCGGACGACTTTGGGATACCCTGTACCACTGCTTGCAATAAAATCCGGTAAATTGCTTAAGAACACCAAAAGACATTTGATTGCCAAATTAGATTATGATACCTTCATAAACAACCAAAAACAGACGAATTTTTAATCAAAAACCTTTTTTCGACCGATCGGCCCTATGGGAGCTATATGATGTAGTCAACCGATTTTGATAAAATTTGGTACAGTGTTGAAGATCTCTAAAAAACTTTTGAATGCCAAATTTGGTTACAATATCTTCACAAACAAACGAAACACAACAAATTTTGTACAAAAAGCGTTTTTTTGACGGATTAGTCCTATGGGAGCTATATGATATAGTCAATCGATTTTGATCAAATTTGGTACAGTGTTGAAGATCTCTAAAAAACATTTGAATGTCAAATTTAGTTAGAATATCTTCACAAACAAACGAAACACAACAAGTTTTGTACAAAAATCGTTTTTTTGACCGATCTGCCCTATGGGAGCTATATGATATAGTCAATCGATTTTGATCAAATTTGGTACAGTGTTGAAGATCTCTAAAAAACATTTGAATGTCAAATTTAGTTAGAATATCTTCACAAACAAACGAAACACAACAAGTTTTGTACAAAAATCGTTTTTTTGACCGATTGGCCCTTTGGGAGCTATATGATATAGTCAATCGATTTTGATCAAATTTGGTACAGTGGTTGGCAACTTTAAAAAACTATTAAGTGGCAAATTTGGTTACGATATCTTCATCAACAACCGAATTATCCATCTAAAACTTTTTGTTTTTTTCGAGGTCTTCTGAAACACCCCTATGGGAGCTATATAATATAACCCGATATCAAAAAAATAAAATAAGCTTGTCTCCCCTGACATAATAGCGCATCTAATCTGAAATTTTGGTTGCTCTAGCTCTTACCATCTCTGAGATCTAGGCGTTCATACAGACAGACGGACAGACGGACATGGGTATATCGACTTCTCTAGTCACCCTGATCATACTTTAGGTAACTTTGGGGGGTCTCCGACGTCTCCTTGTGTATGTTACATACATTTTCGCCTTGCACAAACTTAATATACCCTTTGTACCATATGGTACAGGGTATAAAAATGTAAGGCATTTGCACACTCTAAAGACTTAAAACAACTTGTAGTTGCTGCAGAATCAGAACCGAGATAAACATCATTCTCAAATGTTTATAATACAAGATCACGCAGTAAGAATCGAGAAGAATAAATGGGTGAGATAGAAAATCAAGCTACGAAAATACAAGATAGACAGCGTAATACTCGATAACAAGAAAAGCCTCGTAATAGTACTGGTGCTTTAGCTCGCGGCCATCGTAGTAATTACCATACAGGTGACAATTGTCGACAGAATAATGCGTCCAGCGAAGTCGACTATTAACGAATTTTTAGCCAAGTTGAGAAAATTTTAGCTAGACAGCTTGGCAATGTTTTTGGAATATCCGATCAAAGAAACTGTAGTGCGAGATAGTGGTGCTTTCTCAGCATAAAACTCGCACTATAGAATTAATCCAGAAAAGATTGCACAGCTTATTCACAGCTGGAATATTAAAGCGAACGCGTTCAGGCAGCGGTTATACAGCATTTTCAATATTTAATCACGCGGACATTTGCGGTACTTGATTTTACCGCATTGCATCTACACACACGGTGTAAATCAGAGCTTGGCAGCCCATAGCCGAAACGGGCAGTTTTACTTCGTGTATTTACACCAGAGCTGTGCAGCCCATAGCCAAAACGGGCACGTTTACTTCGTGCTGCCCTTACCGGCTGCAGTGAACCCAACGCTTTCAGTTCTTGGCTAAAGCTCATATTTACTTGGACGCTGCAGCATACCCAACGTTCGCACCTCGTGGCTGAAGTTTACATAACATACATCGTCGCTGCCATCGCCAGTGCAGTATACCATCGTAGGGCTGAAAAGCTTCACTTTTGAGGCTGCTGAAGCTGCCCACTCCGACTCCAGCATATCCATCGCTCTTAGCTCACAGCTAAAGTGTACCATATTAAATCGCTGCTGAGTCTTCTCTTTGTCGCTGCTGCTACTACTCTTTGCCAGCTGAGCGTGCGCAACCCATTGCTTGCATTTTAATAACGATCATCATTAAGCTCTATCAATATCGTCATATTTAGTTTGCCTCTCTCGATTTTTAAAGCTTTAGTACAGCAATGCCAGTTGCAATTTATTAAACTACAAATATGAGGTAATTTTTTTGGAAATAACATCGCCACAAATATTTTGTCAATTATGTCAGAATCAAAAACTAAACTTGAAGACCACAACAAAAAATAAAAAAAAACCACGGCAAAATATCTCAAGTAATATTTTGCGTACCGAGGGGATAGTCGACATTCAGCCAGATGACAAACGGATAATGTTCGCGCCGATTTAGGGGAATGTTATATTAGCGCCAAACTTTCAAATAAAAACGATGATGATCTACAAAGTACTGCTTTTGAGTCAGTACAACCACTTTTCTCCAATTCTTTGAACTTGCCAAGGCTATCTTTACCTACATTTGACGGCAATTACTTTATATCGTCATTCACGCAACTTATCGCAAATAATGCCTCGCTATCAAATATTGAAAAGTTCAATCATTTATTGAACTGCTTTAAGGCTCCTGCTTTGGAAACTTTCAGAGCATTTCAAGTACTTATAAGTGCGCTCTGATAAGCCATCGCTTATATGCATTGAAACAATTGCTGCACCAGTTGAAATGGTTGACGCGACGCAATTGTGCAGCTTTTTAAATAACGTATTAGCTCAATGTCGCGGATCAAAAAGGTCAAGTCATGTTAATTTATATAGTGATTGATAATTTTAATTTAATTTTATTTTATTCTCTCTAATTTGATAGTATAATGTGTGAGATTCTTATATTTAAAATACATTAAGAGTTACAGGCCTTTTCATTAGCCTTTTCTGCTTAGACTACTTTAAATACAATTGAAATTAAAAACAAATCAAAAATATTAAATTTAATTTTGGGGAAAAATTTAACAAAAACCCCTGCGTTATTTAACTACTGATTGATAAATGTGAGAATCAAACTCGCAATAAATGGAACGAATCACTTAACTATCAAACGCTACCATCTTGGATTAAGTGCTCCCAGGTTCTCGAACGCCATTGCCAGTTTTTGTATTCTATTAGCAGTACAAATCAATATCGCAAATCAGAATACACTCAGTAGCTTCTCACTCTCATTCGCAAAAAGATAAACCAAAAGGGTCACAAGTAGTTTTAGCAACTGCTATGCTTTTTGTAATGGATGGTACAGGATCGTTCAAAATTGGTTGAGCCCTATTGGATTCGTGCTATCAGGTAAATTTCGTTACTGATGAGTTTGGTCAGAAGCTTCATTTGCGTCGTGAGAAGCACAGCATACAAATTCGCAGCATAGGGGACTCGCAAACTTTCATTAAGTCTCGTACTACAACGTTCATCAAATCAAGTACGTCATCATGCAATCTTACACTGGAGCCTGGAGTTACACCTCATATAGCTTATCAACCAGACACTAAGATCGATTTTTCGAGTTAGAAGATTACAGCTAACACCCCTATAACCGATGATAAATTCTATCAATCGCACCACATTGACCTTTTGCTTGGTGCAGAAACCTTTTTCAATATTCTAGCTGTTGGGCAAATTTAACTCGAAGCCAATTTGCCTATTCTTCAAACGAATGGCTTTGTCGTCACGGGGAGATATCAATCACACGCTCATCGCAATCAACATCATGTATGCTCGTAGCAATATATCGACAACTGCTTACAACGTTTACGGCAGTTAGATGCTGTCAGCATGCCAGCTATCACGCTTCAACCCGAACACCACGCTTGTGAACAACACTATACTAAAACAATTCGTCAAGACAACAGCGGACGCCTCGCCGTAAGACTACCATTCTCCGAAGAAATGCCTCGGAGATTGCTTCACCATTGCTCAATGTAGGTTTCGCGCAAAAGAACGCCAACTCGCGGGCTCAGCAGACCTACGCTTACAATACAACCAATTTATGGTGGAGATGAGGGTCTTGGTCATATGTCGTTGGTGACTAATGTCGATCATTCGCAACCACACTACTATATTCCGCACCATTGTTTCATGAAGACAAGCAGTGAGACAACCAAATTCAGAGTCGTCTTTGATGCGTCTTGACGCACATCGACACAAAAATCGCTGAATGACATACTATTGGTTGGACCCACGCCTCAAGATGACTTATATATAATTCTGCTGCGCTTCCGACTGTTCCAGTACGCTGTTACGGCTGATATCACTTGATGTACAGGCAAGTAAACGTTGATATTCAAGATCGTAAATACCAGTACATTCCTAGACCAACATTTCCAGATGATGAAGATGGAACGGCATCAGCGCCATATTTAGCAGTATGCAGACATCTAGCAGATATACATGAAAATGAACTGTCAACTAGCGCATCAATCATTAAATCATCTTTTTAGGTGGACGATCTCCTAACTGGAGCTAACGATGTTGATAGCCTTTAAGCAATCAAGACTCAAGTCACTGAAATACTTAGTCGCGGACATTTTCCGTTATCAAAATGACACTCAAATCATCCACAAACCAACAGTAGCAAACAACTTAATCTCGGCGAAAACGCCATAACTAGTCACATGGGATCAGTGTCGTGATATGTTCATGTTCGCCTTCTCACCGAAACAAGTCTATAACGACGTCATTAAACGCATAATTTTGTCCATGGCAAATCTTTAATTGACCCTCTCTGACTACTTGTGCCACTCGTGATCAGGGTACGAAAATAGACCGTACTTTTCACTAACGTTCGTCCTAAGAAGCAAACATTTAAAATTTTTTGAATCGATTTGTACACGAACATTAACATAAACAAAACTTTTGCAATGCCAAAGAATTCAAACAATACAATTCGCACTTTGATTTTTTTTGATATACCGAAACACTCGCAACGAAACGCGAACGAAATGGTTGGCAAACGTTTAAAACGAATTATTCGCTCACGGCCAATTTTTGTACATGTGTGTACCAGCAACGATCGTTTTTGTTTTGGTTTGTGTACATATGTATGTATGTATCAGCAAAGCACGCAGCACGTGTGTATGTATACACCCGCAAGAATTATTGATGTGTAGTATGTATATGAAATAGTAACATACATAAAAAACGAAAAAAACGACAATTATTCGTCCAGGAATTGCTCCCAGTTTAAGTTCTCTTGTTCAGTTCACTTCCCGAGTACCTTTCGGCATGGGTTTCCTTTTCGTTCGTGTGCACAAACAATACATAAACAAATCAAATGTACTTTATGTTTGTTTTCATACGTTTGTGTTTTCTTCTCGGCAAAGAAGGAAACTAAACGAAAAAGCACTTTACGTTTAGTTTATTTTCGTACTCTGCTCGTGATAGTCGCAAAGATCATACTTCAGGAGTTCTGGCTGCATAAACTGGACTAGGACGTGTCTGTACCTCAACATATTCAAGAGTCGTGGAATAAATGCTTATTGTCTTTCAACTATCAAACGTGGGTTCCACAAAGCTGCACGCATTCTGTGCCGCCTCCATATGAGTTGCCTCTACGTAAGAACGGAAGCTTCTGACGGCAACATCACTCCAGTAAAAAAAGCAATAGCTGCCAAAACTACAATTGTGCGGAGCGCATTTACGTTCTAAACCTTACGAAAAAGTCAAGTGCCTGTTCAACAATAAGCCACTTTCTGTTTACTTTTGGACTGACTCACAAATCGTCCTTCATTGGCTTAAATAGCACTCAGCTACATTATCAACTTTCGTTGGAAATCGTGGGTCAGAAATTCAGGATTTGACAGTAAATAGTGAAGATTCGTGCCTACAATCCACAATCCTGCCGACATAGTTTTCCGAGGATGCAAATCCACTGACTTGCAAGCATCAAACAGGTTTGTCGGTCAATCTTTCTTACTTTATTCTGAATCAAACTGGCCTGTTAGTACAAACAATACAACCATCGATTGCAATATCGTCGACAACGAAAATCGCAAAAGTGCCTTTTCTGTCGTTTGTCAATCCAACTACAAGTCAACAATACTCTACTGTCCTGAGAACTTCTAGCTTTATTTGGATACATCTACGGAATTATCATGCAGGTCCCAAGGCTTTAGTTGCTCTTATTCGTCTTCAACACTGGATAGTCAACGCCAGGGATGTGGCTTGACGTATCGTTACCGTTATCGATATCGACCAAAATTGCAATAGCATCTTATGGGCTCAATACCTCCTGAACGTCTCTCACTTAAAAGCAGGTCCTTTCAAAGGAGCCGGGATGTTTGGTCAAATTAATATGCCTTGACCATATCATGAACCGACTACAGCTAAAGCTCGTTATCACTCAACATCAGTGCACTCAATGCGAGTTGCACTCTATCCTCTTTCTAAAGCTTTTATTTTGAGCCAAGCATCTGCCTAGCTCTAAGTTATGTTAAGTTCAATAAAATCTGCTGTACATTAGGGTGGCCATTTTTGCTACATCTCACGATTTTAATAACCCAACCCCCTAAAAAGTTTCCTCTTTACCTGCATATAGCGCCTGTAAAATTTAAAAACGATCCGAATGTATTTGATGGGCGCGGCAATAGGTCAAAGGTCATAAAAAAGTTTGACAAAAACATGTTCCATATACAATCAATGGGTAATTCAATTATCTACAGTCGAGAAATAAAATTATCGAAATTACTTTAGTATAACCAGAGATATTTACTGTTAAGTAAAGGCAAGGCAAGGCAGCAGTTTTTGTGTATGCTGAAATCGCCCACCAGCGTTCGGGTACCGCAGTCAAATTGAAATGCGTGTCTATTCGACAGGCTCTGCAGCCGAGCTCACAGCTTCGGCAGCAGCGGCCGCAGTCGAAATATTTTGTTTGTAAAATCCCGAGTGCAAATGTTACTTGGGGATGCTTGTGCAAAAAGTACACTGCTGCTATGGCTCTGAATTTTTTCGCAGCTGCGAGCGTCGAGCTACGATCGGCTCTATTCGTTTTTGTCTTTTCGGCTGCGACTGCTACAGCAGATATTGAAAATTTACAGAGCCGAAATAGCAGCGGCGGCAGCTGCTACGAAAATGTAGATTACTTTTTAAAGGCTGACTATATCTTCGCAAACAATCGAAAAAGAACGAAGTTGGCACCAAACACGGCTTTTTAGTCAATCGGCCCTATGGGAGCCATTTGATATAGGCAACCGATTTTGATGTTTGGTACATTTTTTTTTCAATTCTTTATGTATTTATTGCATCTCCATTTTTTTCTTAAGGGACTAACAATAATTTATCAAATCTTATTCTAATTTACTTTACAATTTATTGTGAATTGTATTTATGTAAAAAGGCCCTAAGAAAAATGTGGCTGGACGGAATAATTAATATTCAGGTCTCTGAGAATATTCTCGTTCCGAAGATACCACGATACTCCCATGATTGTTCTTAGGATTTTGGACTGTGCTCGCTATATAATGTCAATTTTGGATCTGCTTGCGTTGCTCCATAACTCGGAGCCATAGGTCCAGATTAGTTTTAGCACGGAGTTATGCAGAAGCACTTTGTTGTCCAGGCTAAGGGGAGAGCGAGCGTTTATTAGCCAGTGAAGGCTACTTGCCTTGAGTTTCAGATGCATCTTTTTGGCTTCTATGTGATTTCGCCAAGTGAGACTTTACTTGTATATGCTAATCTGCAAGCCATCTTTCCACAGCTATTAGGTGGCGAGCCAGTTGGCCAGTTGCCTTTGCTGGGCATCTGGAGCGACTAACAATCACGGTATCATCAGCAAACGTAGAGGTTGTTATCCGGTAGTCTGTGGGGAGGTCTGCCGTGTACAGGAGGTAGAGGCCTGGTCCGAGAACACTGCCTTGAGGCACTCTAGCTTTGATCACGTGATCCTGGTGCGTGCTTGTGTTACATATCACTGCGAAGGCTCTTTTGTAGATATACGGCTTAAGCAGTTTGTGCGTATTTTGTGGCAGCAGCTGCGTTATCTTGTACATAAGACCGTCCAGCCAGACGCGGTCAAATGCTTTTGCGACGTTAAGAAATATTGCCGTGCAATATTCCCGTAGTTCGAATGCAGTGCGAATTTCTGATGTGATACGATTGACCTGTTCGATCGTTCCATGCTTTTCTCGAAAACCAAATTGGTGAGATGGTACTATGTTGCGATGTGGGCTGATGCGCAGCAGCAGGACTTTTTCAAAGAGTCTTGAAAGACAAGTTGGGTGGCTAATTGGTCTGTATAATAATGGCTGCGTGTTATCTTTTCGCGGCTGCAGCAGAGAATATGGTGTGCAGGAAAATGCGCAGACACCAAATATAAATTTTAATATTTTAAAATTGTTATACTTTGTACCTTCGCTATGTTATATGAACATATAATTTAAACGTTACATTTTCCTTCCAATCAAAAACTTTGAGAAACATTGTTAACGCTCCATGGTATGTCTCAAATGCCGAAATTCACAAGGATCTCAACACTTGCTATGTTAAAGAAGAAGTCAGCAAATTTAGCAATAGATACATGGAAAGATTATTGGAGCATAGCAATAATCTAGCCCATAATTTAACAGATAACAGTCAAACCTATAGAAGACTTAAAAGATTTCATGTCCTTGATCTCTCAAGTAGATTTTAATTCTGATTTTTTTTTTTTTTATTATTTATAATATATCACCTAGTCTCAATGGAGACTTGCTGCTCCTGTCATTGTTTAAATAATTTTATGTAATTTACCGATTGTTTTTAAACAGATTGTTAATAAAATCGGGGGAAAAAAACAAAAATAATAATAATAATTTCCTACTCTCCATTAAAATCCTTTTCACTATAATTTTCGCTTATTTACAAAGCTTTAAACTTACTATTAATCAGAATAATTTCTGATTTCAGTATAATTTGAAATACATTTTATAATACTTACTTAATTAAAGTGGATTCTGCATATGTAGAAACCAAGGTTGGAGTATGACCGTAACCAAATCCTTTAGGACCATAAAGCTTGGCGTAACAAAGTTTGCAGTATATATTATCATCAGGGCCATCGCAAGCAAGAACTGAATCTAGTGGACGGTGGCATCGCGCACAGGTAAAGCACTGCTTATGCCACATTTTACCCTTGGATAACTGCATCTCGGCTGCAAAAACGGCTCCACCACAACGGGGGCATCCTTCACCCAATGGTGCTTTAATTGAGGTAGTATCAGGACACACAAATGGTCTTTGAGCTGCTACGTCTTCTTCACTAAAAAAAGAATATATATATGTATATATGGCGCTAATGCTTGAAAACAAAAAATGAATTTGAAATATTTGACTATGTGTTCTGTAAGTTAACACGCTGACATCGCGGACACCGCTGCCGCACTTGATGTCGGTGTTGCAAAATAAACAAATAACTGCATTAAAGAAGTTAGTTCAATGAATAATAACTTCAACTTTCGAGTTAAATCCCCTATTATCTCTTTGTTTAAGATTAGTCTCTTCGTTTAAGATTAGTGTCCCTGATTCCTTCTTTTCTGCTATACTTAATCCTTCAATCTGGCCTACTAATGCTATAGTTCATGAGATTATTAGAAAAATGAAAAAGACTTTAGCTACTAATGTTGCTGCCTCCAAACCTGTCGTTAAGACAGTTTAAAAAACCTAATTCTATACTTACCATTTAATATCAGAATGTTCGTGGTGTCCTCCCTAAACTTAGTAGACTTTTCACTAATAGCGTAGATTTCGATTCTGATGTTATTGCTTTCTCCGAAACCTGGCTTAATGCATCTGTGTATGATTATCAGATTTTTGTTAACTCCTATGTAACCTACAGGCTAGACCTGTCTCCCGGTCGTGGTGGTGGTGTTCTTATTGCTGTAAAAGTTGCCTTAGAATCACATTTACTTTCTCTAAATTTTTTTATGGGCATTGAGTGTACTGCAGTAAAAGTGTTTTTCAACAATTCCTTTATCTATTTTACTTGTTCCTATATACCCCCCTGCTCCGACTTGAGTGTATATCTGAATCATCTCGCTGCCATTCGTATGGTGGCTGATTGCTCAAATAGAATGCTTGACCTCGTTTACGTCAACAATAACTCAGATTTTGAAATTTCAAGGGTGTGTCCGCTCTCCTTACCCGAGGATCCGAAGTCCTTGTCTGTCCTCTTTAAAAAATCTGAAGTCTTCTTCTTACAAAAAATTTAAGAAATCTTAACAGAATTTGCTACAATTTGCTTTCCCGCTGTCGGCTCAACTTCTGTAGTACACCTACAAAATATTTCTCTTCTTGATTCAAAACAGAAATCTTCCTTATTTCCAGCATCGCTATATTTCAAAAATGTATGGCTACACTAACAATTCTGAAATCGCAGACTCGATTGCGAAATTTTTTCAAACAACCTACTAACATTTTTGAACTTTCGTCTCTCATTAATCCTGGTTTTACGGAAAAAAACAAACTGATGTCATTTATACTGACTTTAGTAAAGCATTTGACTCGGTAAACCATAGTCTCCTCCTTGTTAAACTGTCTCGTCTGGGGTTTCCGTCTTGTCTTTTAAATGGGATATCGTCCTAACCGAGTTCAGAAAGTAGTTTTTAAAGGCTGCGATTCTAAAGAAATTAAGGTGACGTCAAGGGTACCTCAAGGTAGCCATCTAGGCCCTCTTCTTTTTAACTTATTTTTAGATGATCTCCTTCTGTTAAACTCTGTATGTCAAACTCCGATATTAATAAGTACTAACTTCATCAGCATGATTTTGATAGCATGCAATCTTGGTGCAATATCACCCAACTCTTTCTCAACAAGAAAAAATGTAACGTTATGACATTCTATCGTGCTGCCCCTTATTTGGCTACCTACTCTTTAGAGGCTTCTACTTTAGAACGCATCCTGAGTGTGTCTGACCTTGGTGTTTTGTTTGATCAAAATCTTAAATTTAATAATTATATTTGCAACATCGTAAATAAAGCTACAGGGGTTCTTGCTTTTATTAAGCGTTGGTATAATGAGTTTAACGACCCTTACACCAAAACCAAACTTCTTTACTTTTCTCTCGTCCGTCCAATTTTGGAATATTGTTCCAGCATTTGAAGCCCTCAATATGTACCACCTTTATCAGGACATGATTCAGTCCGTACAGAAAAATTTTTTCAATATTCCGCAACATTCTGATAGACTTCGCCTTATAAAGTTGCCTTCCTTAAATCGTGTTATTCTTGCATAAGCTGTTACTCGGCCTTATTGATTCCTATGTTCTTCTTAGCAAAGTTACTTTTGTCATACCATCCAGAGTAACTCGTAATTTTGGACCCTTAGCCCTACAATTTTGTAGATCTAATTATGCTTTGCACGATCCTTTCCGTGTCTTATGCTCTAACAGTTAGATTCATCATTCTTACATAAAAAATGCAGCTAAGCGAACAGCAAGAGACAAAGCAGAGGGACCGATAATTTTTATAATTCAGCCGGCTGCTTTCTTTGGTGTCGCGCATGTAGGCAGCGTAGTACAAAAGTGGTGCTTATGAGCGACTTATTTTTTCGATTGCTGGAAAACAATTAAACCACGAGTCTAAGTTTAATAGAAAAAAAGATATCATGCAAAAACCGTAGCAACATATAATGTCAGGGCGCGGTGCCACGCCCCCCACCCACAAATACGAAAACTCGGTTTTAGACTTAGAACAAGGTCCCTAAAGATCCCTGAAAGTTTCATCCATTAAGTATTTTTTCCAGATGATACTGCAGATTTACTGAACTACTATAATAACCTTTATAGTGGCAGACCCTAAGTCCTTTATACCAAAATGCTTATCATAACCTCGGGTAGCGATTGAGCCATGTCCGTCCGTCCGTCTGTCCGTCCGTATGAACGCCTAGATCTCGGAGACTATAAGAGCTAGAGACACGAAACTTTATCAGCTGGTGCGCATATTTCCTCAGAAGATGAAGTTTGTTGAATCATGTCAATATCTTCCCCCGTTCCCCCGCAATATAGCTTCGCGGTTTTTAGCCACACCGTTTAATATTTTTATGTGAAATTTAACAGAGCGATGCGTCGTGGTTACATGCATCTGTGTGTAAAAAATGAACAAAATCGGACAAATACAGCAAAAGTTTTAGTCAAAAATATACAAATTTCACCACCCTTGCCTTTAAACTGCGTCAATATTGGACTCTTCGTAATTATGGTTACAAGTGACCTAGAATCACAATTTTTCGTAAGCTGATTCATGTGGCTCTAATGAACAAATCCACATCCAAATTTTATCTATGCAGTCCCCCCAGCCCCCGCAATCGATTTACCGTGTTTTCTCCCACACCCCTCAACATAATAACTTGAAACTTATCCCATATACTTTAAATAACTTCTTTGACGTAACATTCGAGTTTCATCAAAATTGGTATAAATTTAGGGTACTTATAGGTATAAATATCGATTTTCATCAAAAAAATAAATTCCAAGTGGAAAGTTATTAGAAGGAATATGCAGAAAAAATTTTTTCGAGACAAAAGGCCTCGACTGTACCACATTTTTTATTGTAAATCCTAGTGTCTGGCCAGTTCTTGATGTGGGTCGGTGCATATCGTTGTTTTATTTTTTCGAAATCGGAGTAATATTTTGTAGCTCCCATAGGGATATTCGTTTCAAAAAAAAAAAAAAAAAAGTGTCAGAAGCATAAATCATTTATTTGTAAATATCACCAAGTCCGTCAGCCAATAGGTACCACAAGGGGATCAACGTGTAACCGCTTTGTGCGGTACGCTCCGAAATTGTGATACACTACTGGTAGTGCGACTATACTCTCCCCGTGAGGGCGGCTGGAAGCAGGTCCTTGGCACGGTCATGTCTCTGCCTTGGATACTGACTAATTGTAGTTGGACGAAGAGAAGAACACTCTTTCATTAAAAATTACCCCAATCTTAGGCGGAACATCATACGCCGACAGATGCATAGCCGAGGGGATGCTCGGTCGTTAGTATGCGGACTCTCGATACCTGTCAACCTCCAGTTTAAAATAGCTGACTTCCCACAGCATCTCGGGCCATCCCGTGGGCGACATCCCCGCCCCGCCCCGCATATTAACACTATCTTATGGATACCTCTAATACTTCAGATGAGTTTGATGACACTCTAAAAGCATCACCCCAAGAGGAAGCCTGCACGGCAACCTCTCTTTGTACCGTTACGGCTGTTGTGCCGTAGCCAACAACCGCCCTTAGTAGTACTGTTGTACCAATCTGTTCAAGAACAGCCGGTACACCTTGAACCGAAAGGACCAGTGCTTCTTCATCGGCAGCTCGAGGTGTCGGCCTTTAGCTCTGAGGAAGAATTTCTGGTCTCTGACGGAGATGACACTGTGAGTGTAGTCTCGCAGAAGTAGTCTGGCATTATTATCGGAGCCACCCTCCAGACCCTCAATTTGGAGTCAGAGCCTCCCTTCGAAAAACTCCTCTTCCGGGAGAAGAGACTCCTTAAGGCCGCTCTTGGCAAAGGACTCTCCAGAGCAGACGCTCTTGCTTCCGTCAGATCGGCACCTCCTGCGACACTGGTCAAGAGAAGCCGATCTGACGATAAGTCGCCACATACGGCGACAAAGAAACCCAAGCAAACTCATGTCGAGTCCAAGAAGATGCACTGACACATGGTCAACTTCTGCATCTCGTCCTTGCGGTTGATGGGACTTCCTATCAACAGCTGGTGGAACTGGGTGAGCATATTTATAACCATTTTGGGAAGGTTAAGCTTAGTCTTAAGGGTAGTGGCCCTAAGACTGCTGAACCTTCCCAAACGGAGCAGCCTGCAACCGAATCCACCCTCCGCGGATACAACTGAGAAAGCTGAAGTGCCCTCAGTATCCACGGACCCATAAAATTCTGCCCCGAATGTTGACAGCAACCCGCGACCCTCAACTAGCAAAGCTGCTGGGCTAGCTAAGGTAGGCACGCAAAAGGGCCGGGGCACTGCTACAGGCATCTGCGACAACTTACACATGTAAGTTGTTATATGACCGTCAAGTGGATATGCCTCGCACTGCGATGCTTATTGACAATGGTGTCAATTACATTCCACTAACGAATTTTATTTCTAGAGATCTAGTAGCTGCGCTTGTCCATGTCGAGACAGACGTTCCACCAACAGAGGTCAAGCGGCTCGTTGACCACGCAGTCAACGTAAAACGCAATTAGTTATCGGCTGCGACGCAAATGCTCGCCACACCCTCTGGGGTAGTAGTGACGTTAACGCTAGAGGTGAGTCTCTTTTAGAATATTTATTGTGTAGTCAATTAAATGTTGTAAATAGAGGGAACAAACACACCTTCATAAATGCTGTCAGAGAAGAGGTATTAGACCTTACTCTAGCTAGCATCTCCCTGTCTGGTCTTATAAGTAACTGGAGGGTAACGAATGAGGCCACACTTTCAGACTAACGGCACATCAGGTTTGACTTGAGTTCAGGCAGAGGGTTTTCAATTCAAAGAAATCCAACTGGATCCACTTTCAGACACTAGTCGAACATGCGTCCGACTCCTTAGTCTCCAACATCAACTCGGTAGACGAGATTGATTTGGCTGCTAACCAGCTTGAAGACGTGCTGATCTCCTCTTTCCAAAACAGTACGGTTAAGCACTCTTACCGGTCGAAACGTGAGGTTTCCTGGTGGAACGCAAACCTAACGGCTAAAAGGAAAAATGCCAGGAGACTCTTCAATACAGCTAGAAAACCGAACAGTCAGATGATTACAAGGCTACTCTCACTGACTACGACAAGGTCAGTACAAATTTGAAAAGAGAAACCCGGAAGAACTTCTGCAATAATGTCCAAAACCTAACAGAAACGGCTAGGCTTCAACGAGTCATGGCCAAAGAATCCTCAAACGGGGTTTGAGGGTGGGGACGGAATTTTCCCAGCACTTCTCCAGAAATTCCTGGATTTCATACTGAACCCACTGATTCGTCTGTTTAGAGCAAGCTTTGATTGGGGATAAATACCTCACTCTTGGAGGAGAGTACGTGTAGTCTTCATCCCCAAATCTGTCAATAGGCCAATAGATAAGCCCAAGTCATACAGACCAATCAGTCTAACCTCATTCCTTCTGAAAACAGTTGACAAGTCACGACCCCGTTGCACCCAATGCAGTTTGCTTACTCCAACGGAAAGTCAACAGAGGTTGCCTTACACCACCTACTGTCCAACAGCTGTCATGGAGTCAGTCCGTGGACTTACACCACTGCACATTTTCTTCAAAAAGTCCAGATTACATCTGGACTCTTAGCAAGTGACACTGGACATGCTGCACTTATAAATTCACTTCCTGACGTATGATCACGGAATTATTTCACAACCAGAAATATAAATCTCTTTTCCCAAGTCGGGAGAATTGGAGACTTGCCCCTGTGGAAACCTCCGATGGCAACAATGGTTCACTGATAGGTCCAAAACTGAACAGGGTGTAGGTATTGGAGTCGCTGGACTACTTATAGTGAGATTGTTCTTAGTGAAAGAAACCGTCGTGAGTGATTTCTACGCTTCAAAATCTGTGATTTTGACATGGGGGACAAGCATAGCGGTGGGCCAGAGAGATTTTTCGAAGACTCCAAATTGGAGGAATTTCATGATGAAGACTCGTGGCAAACGCTAAAAGAAATGGCAATAGCATTGGGAGTTATTCAACAAGCGATTTGGAAACGCCTTAAAGGCATCGGAATGATTCAGAAACAAGGAAATTGGTATCCGTACGAATTGAAGAAGAGAGATGTTGAGCGGCGTTTCTTCACATGTAAACATTGTAAAATTGTGATCGGCGACGAAAAATGGGACCACTACGATAATCTCAAGCGCAAAAAATCATGGGGAATGCTTGGACAAGACTCCACGTCCACGGCTAGTTTGTGCTTTGTATTTGGTGGGACCAGCTCGGGGTATTATACTATGAGCTTCTGAAACAGGATGAAACCATCACAGGAGATCGGTATCGAAAGCAATCAATGTGTTTGAGCCGAGCATTGAAAGAAAAACGGCACAAAGTCATCCTCCAGCAAGACAATGCTCGGAAACATGTCGCCACACCGGTCAAGACATTACCGGGACACGCTTAAATGGGATATCCTACCTCACATTCTCCAGATATTGCTGCTCCGGATTACCATGCGTTTCGATTCATAGGTCACAGTCTAGCTGACCAGAAATTCCACTCCTATGAAAAAGTCAAAAAATAGAGCAATTCGTGGATCGCCTCAAAAGATTCATAGTTTTTTCTAGATGGTTCCTACAACTACCTGAAAGATGTGAAAAAGTAGTCGCTAATGACGGGCAGTACTTTCAATAATAAATATATTACCACTTTTTTAAAGCAAAGCCACAAACATTGCAAAAAAACGGCGGAAGCAAAGTTGTACACCTAATTTATTCTATACTTATGTATTGTATAGAATACAATTTTATAGCTTCTTTGTAAAAAAGTCTTCATCAACATAGGTCAATTTTTGTGCATTTTTTTTAAAGAGGGGTCAAAAAAAGATACATTTTTACCTATCACTTTTTTAGAGCTTATCCGAATTTCCCACCATAATATTCTTTCAAAGATTACGTAGAATTGTGTTCAATTTCGACCTACGGGGACTTACCATTTTACTATAAAATATTTATGTAGAACTGGAGCTGCCAAAGCTCGACTCTGTTCAAATAAAACGTGCACTTTTTAGGTTTTTTATAAACACACTTAACAAATTTTTATTTAGTATATTATTTCATTATTAAAACATTTTTTACTTTCATTACTTTATTACATTTTAACTGAGTAACAAATTCGCGTCTTATTACTCTGGCTGCTCTCTCACTGCAGCTTTAGTGCTGCCAACTCATGTCTTTCCAGTTATACGCAAAGTTTTTGGGAATAGTATGCCGCAAAAAAATCTAATGGTAACTCAAGAAGTTTTTCCTAAAATAGCGTTTTTTTAAACCCCTCCCCAAACAACTGCCCTAAAATCAAGCTATTGGCAAAATTGTAAAAAAGACACCAAAACCAATTATAATAAGTTTGTAGGAATCTTCACCCTGTCCCCCGCAGCTTTTTACGGTATACTCCAATTTAAACCTCTTTGCCAAGAAGATTCTTTAGAGTCGGGCAGGCACGACTTTTTTCTGAATTCTTAGGAATGAGACTTTTTTTTTACTCCAATATAATTATTTATTATTTTGGCGCTTTGGAACTGATATTTGCATTTCTTCGTTGAGCAGATTCGAGTACGCCTTTAATCCTTCCCTATATGTAATTTCATGTTCCTTAAAAAATAATTGTCTTTTTCTACCCACTGTCTTAAGGTAATGGGGCCTTGCATCATTATTATTACTTACTTATTATTTACTTACTTAAGACCATCAGTTTGTAAAAAGCTTGAACCGCATGCAAAGCCATACCCGTGAGGGCCCCATTTTTTTCCATAGCAAGTTTTACAATATACTTCGTTATCAGGTCCGTCGCAAGCAATTATAGAGTCCAGCGTTTTTGTGCAATCACGACATTTAAAACACTTTCTATGCCACTCTTTGCCTTTGGACAATATTTGTTCAGCTGCAAACACAACACCACCACATCGAGGACATCCTTCTCCCAAAGGAGCTTTGATTTTCCCTACATCGATAGCGGCTGTTTTCGGTGCCAATTCACTAAAATAGTAAATAAAAGAATTTAAACTTATAGGACTTATAATATAAATTTAAAAAAAACTAAAAATAATAATAATCCTGCTTTATTAACGAAACTAAAAAAGAGAAAAATGAATGATTAGCTATTGGACCACATTTGATTTTGTTCGTCGAACTTGTTCGGTTCAACTAAATGATCATCGTTAGTGTAGGTGTTCGTATGTTCGCGAAATATTTGAGGTATTCACGCTTTGTGTTGAGTTGAGGAGTTAAAAAATTTGTTGATAAAGTCAACAGGCCAAAGAGTGAATACCTTCTGTTGAGTTTTTATTCTTCTTTCCTGTGTTAGTTTACATTGCTAAATTGATGCAAATAACATTAAAATTAAAAAAAATTGAATTAAAATTGCCGAATCATCGTATACTTATTGAAGCTGTAGCTAAGTAGGTATGGATGACATAGATTTTAATTACTTTATTGCTGTTAAAATGCATTTATTGTAGAAAAACAAAATTTGAGTTTGTGCTTTTTCTTTCCTGTGTTTGTTTACATTTGTAAATTTCTACAAACTAAAATTAAAATTTTTGAATGTTGAATTAAAAATGCCGAGACAGAGCGTTAATTGAAGCTGTAGGTAAAATGGCTTTGGATTAAACCAATCTTATTGAGAGTACGTCTACTAAATCAAACTCATTGTAGGAAAACTAAATTTTAGTTTAGCACAGAGACAATGTGGTTGCGTGGCGTCGCACAAACTGAGGATGTTTTAAACATCTACCATAAGGACGTTAATGCAATTTTACTCTCGCATCGGGGTGACCAATTCCACATCTCGCAATCAATAGAATAGCGCCAGAGCGTGCTCAATTCCTTTGACGAAAACCGCTTCGTTTACAGGGTGAGGTTAACTCCACAGCAGCTCCAGCACATTTGTTCGTATGTCCGTCTGTCTGTCTGTATGAACGCCTACATCTTAGAGATGGTAAGAACTAGAGCAACCAAATTTTCAGATTGGGTGCGTTATTATGTCAGGGGAGACAAGTTTATTTTATATTTTCGATATCGGGGATACATATCCCATAGGGGTATTTCAGAAGACCTCGAAAAATCTCAAAAACTTCATTAAGCTTGCAATTTCAATTCTTGGTACCACAGATATGATTCGCAACGGTTTCAAAATCATTGACAAAATTGCTTGAGATTTGATTAAATTCACTAATAAAACCTATTTTATTCAAAGAAACTGTTTTTTTTTTGAAAAAGTTATTCAATTTCTGATTTAACTGTATCTTTATGTTTTGATAAATCTAATGTTTTAATTCATGATTTTCATTTTTACAAAATCTTTATTAAAATCCTTGGTTGAATGGCATTGTCATTCTGTGTCAACGCGCAAAATCTTTTTGAGCTAATGAGTTGCCACCTAGTTATGGTACTAAATAATAACATTTCGAAGTAATTGTTTTGGCATATTAATAGATGTTTTTGATGTTAAATGAAAGTTAAAAAATTGTTTTTTTATTTTAACTAAGTTGACAATATGAAGTGCGACGTATTTAATGCAGGCTGCAACCCCTAGACGACGCGTCGCAGGTGGCGGATAGCGAACGCCTCCCAGATATGGGTGTTTGTTCACCTTATTGGTGCGGCTGTAAGCGGACGTCTGATCTTGCAACAAGCGGCTCGCTATACAAATGTGCTCCTGAAAACCCAAAGTCTGAGGGTATATTCAGACGACCCTCTTCATTGTGTGCCATAACATCAGCAAATATGTCAGTACTAGGTTATAAAACAAGACAGCGTAATCATAACTGGTGGAATACAGAGTGTGAGGCACTAAATAAAATTACGAATGACCTGAGAAAGAATATGTTGCAGCGCAGTACAAGAGGAAATACGGAAGCATACAAGGAAGCGAGAAGAAGCTTTAATAGAGCATGCAGATATAAAAAGCAGCAAAGGCTTGAATGCGAGATCCTAGAGATAGAAGATGACTGCAGAAATATGAATGTTAGAGAACTGTATAAAAAGACTAGAAAAATGAAAAGCGGTTTCCAGCCAAGAATGCAATGCATGAATGATAAAAACGACACGATGTTACACGGAATGGAGCAAGTTTTAGACAGATGGAGACAGTATTTCAACCACGTGCTTAACGACGATTCTCAAGAAAATATCAACGCGGAAGAACTATATGAAGTAAAAACAAACAAGTCGCCTGGAATAGATGATATCCAAGTAGAATCCTTTAAATATGGTGGAGAAGAAATCCTAAATAGCCTAACATTAAAAAGATATAGAGCGCAGAGCAAATGCCTGAACAATGGAAAACCGCGGTAGTTACACCTATTCACCGTTTAAACAGGCAATTTATTTGGAATTCAATGAAAAACTTAGGCATACCATGCAAACTAATTCGGTTAGCGAAAATGGCAACAAGTGGAAGCCAAAATGTGATACGAATTCAAAATGAACTCTCGCAAAATTTTGAAACAAGCTCTGGAGTGAGGCAGGGTGATAGCTCAAGCACAGAACTCTTTATCCTCACGGTTGAACAAATAGGAAGGAACGCTGAACTACGAACTTCTGATCCGATACTACGCAACTTCTCGCTTATGCGGATGACAAGGATATTATCGGCAGATCAGTGATATCTATGAAAGAAGCCTTTGTCAAGTTAGAAAATGAAGCAAAAAAAAGGAGGATTGCGAGTAAATGAAAATAAAACAAAAGTTCTTCTAGCTGGAAACCCACACTGGGCTCGGCGCTTTGGACAAAACATAACCATAGCCGAGTATAACTTCGAAGTTATCGACCAATTTAAATATGTTGGTTCGTACATCAACTTAACGAATGACTGCTCCGGATATATTAAAACAAGGATGCTAACAATTACCGCGTCCGCACCAACGAAGAGCTACGGGAGATATTCAACGACACAAGTCTAGCTGCCTATTTCAAGTCACAAAGTAATTCTGAAAAAAACATGCTTCAATCAGCCAGATGGAAAAAGAGTAGTTGGGCGACCTCGAGCACGCTGGATAAATGTAGTGAAAGATGATTTTCAAAAATTAAACGTTCTAAAGTGGGAGGAAGCTGCAAAGGATAAAAACTATTGGAGAGATATTGTTCAAAAGGCCAAAGCTGAACTATAGCTGTAGCGCCAAGGATGATGATGATGAATAAATAAGTGCTGTGCATCTTTTTCACCTAAGGTGGCAATGTACTGAATGTTAGGCATGGTTGTGAACGTCAATAGTTTAGCAGCTTAAGTTTAAAATGAAAATATCAGTAGCGCAACTTAAGGAGAAAATAGCCACAACAGCATATGGAAATTTAAAAAATTTATTAAATGATTCTAATAAATGAAGTATTTATTGAATCTAGCGTCGTTTTAAATAACTGGCGAGTGCATCGAAAATACTAAATCCAACTACTGCAGGATTCGTGGTGAACGGACGTGTTTCGAGCGCGCTCCGTAAAACTCTGAAAAGTGGACGAATCTGATAGCGAAAAAAATTTCAAAGTACTTTGGAGTGATCCAATATAAGCGAAAGGACGCTGTTGTGATATAAATATCTACTAAATGTAAAAAACAAGTGCATAATTAGTAAAAATATTTTAACCGAATGAGCGTAAAAATTGAGTAGAGCACAGAAATGGGTTCTACTCATATTTTTCTACGCGTGACACCTAGGCTGACGGAGCAGCAAAACAGTGCAACTCAGCTCTCTTGTTCATCGATAGTCAGAGAGCACGTTGTTGCTCTCCCGCTTTACCAACTGTAACTCCAACGTCATGGAGCTCTCAGTGCAGCTCGCCAGCAGCGCTGAGCGCAATAATTTCGACACACGCCGCTTCATTCACAGGCGCAATAAACTCTTTAACTACCGTAATCGCAACAACAACAACAACTGCAACGGTATCTGTCACCAGAAATGCGATTTCGGCTGCGTTTGCAGAATCAAACTAAAAAAGCTGGTTCGGCTGTGCAGACTGGTATGGATCGCTACATGCAAATAAAGCGCATACTCAGCCCACAAAACTCAAAGGCTGGTAATAAATCAAAAATTAACCGTGGTAATGATGGTAGGCAAACACCCTACTACACAGCCTACTCTAACAAATATGCCCTTTTGGCAGACTCTGAAACTAGTTAACAAACTGAGCAAACGGAAAGGGAACCTAAAAAAGTTAAGCCTCCACCAATTACCACATTCGCGAGCAACGCTCAAGTGAACTAGTCAACAAACTAATTGGAGATACATCATTCCATATAATTCCTTTTAAAAAAGGAAATATACATGAAACAAAAGTGCAGATCCAAACAGAGGCGGACCATCGTATAGTTACCAAATACCTTGTAGAAGCAGATAAAAACTATTATACTTATCAGCTTAAAAGTTGCAAAGGTCTACAAGTAGTCCTAAAAGGAATTGAGTCAACACTGTCACCTGACGAAATCATAACGGCCCTAAAAGAGAATAACTTTAATGCCAAAACTGTTATAAATATCTTAAATAAACCAGAGAGCAAAACTTTAAAGAGAAATGAAGTCCACCCCGTCTACAAGCTTCAGTTCCTATTGGACAGGAGGATCACTGTTGAAGAGCCGCACAAGCGTATAAATCCAGTGCAGTGCACCAATCGCCACGAATTTGGCCATACCAAAGCCTACTGCACTCTAAGATCTGTCTGCGTCGTTTGTAGCGAATCTCACAACTCCTCGAAATGCCCTAAATGCAAGGATGACAGGTCAGTGAAAAAGTGTAGCAACTGTGAAGATACACATACTGCGAACTGGAGAGGCAGCGTAGTTTACAAGAAGCTGAAAAGCCGCCTAAGCAAACGTATCAATGCAACCCCATACTAATAACAACTTCTACGCACCCACGCAACTGAGTCCTCCTAAGCCTTCATCTTCAGTTCCTGTTAGTATTACTCCTGGCATTTCCTTTGCAAACGCTGTATGAATGGGAAATAATACGCCCGCTCCAATGAAACAGCTTTCACAACCCGCACAGCCAGAGGAAACACTGCCGAATTTTTGCCATAATGATCAGCAACAACAAAGCGGCATTGAAGCAGCGATACTATCGCTACAAAAAAGTATTAATGACTTTATGACGTTAATGCAAACAACTATGCAAGAACTCATGCGTAACCAGAGTATGCTGATGCAACTACTTGTATCACCAAAATCATCTTAATGCCTTCCCTACGGATATCTCTGTGGAACGCAAATGGCATTTCACAGCACAAACTAGAACTTACACAATTCCTAAACAACAAAAATATCGATGTAATAATACCTGCGGAGACACACCTGACCAACAAATACAACTTCCAAATACCACGGTATCTCTTTTATGTAACGAACCACCCAGACGGCAAAGCTCATGGTGGCACTGGCATATTAATTCGAAATCGTATCAAACACCACTTTTTGCACAAGTTTGAAACGAACAACTTACAATCGACGTCTATTAATTTACAAACCAATAGCGGTTCAGTGACCCTGGCCCACCTCGCTTCTCGATCTCTGAGGATCAATTCACGGGGTTCTTTAACACGCTAGGGGAGCGATTTATTGCGGCTGGTGACTACAATGCCAAGCATACGCAATGGGGCTCTCGACTTGTAAGCCGAAATAGCTATACAATGCGATCATCAAATCCCGTATCAAATTTGTCTATGTGTCTTCGCGTAAGCCTACCTACGGGCCTGCTGATCCTAAAAAACTCCCTGATCTTATTGATTTCGCAATCACCAGAAAGATTCCACGAAGCATGGTTACAGCACTTTCAGACTTATCGTCTGACAACTCTCCGATCCTGCTTAAACTCCTGCACCACCCGGAGATTGTCGACCGGCCATACAGGATCACAAGCAACAGAACATGCTGGCTGAAGTATAAAAAAACATCGAACAAACTCCAACACTGACTACCAAGGACGACATTGACCGCTCATCAGACGCATTTACGTCTGTGCTAATTGCAGCCGCAAAGGTCTCAACAGCAAAAGTAAAATATGTTATCTCAAACAACAGTAGTACAAAACGAGAAATCGAACAGCTTGTCCTGGAAAAGCGAAGGCTGCGACGGGAGTGGCAGTTTAATAGATCACCAACTGCACAGACTGAAAGTAGCTATACGCATGCTTACCAAGGCACTCAAGCTAGAGGAAGCAAATGAAATCTATCCGCTCCAATCGAAACAACCATGCCATTAGGCACCTGGCTCCGCAGCGACGAAGAAAGTGTAAGTGCATATGCTGCTTCTCTACAAAAAGGGTTCCAGCCAAACCCTGCCACCAACTCATTTGTGCTCCCATCTTCGTCACGATACAGTCTAATAGAGCCATTAAAACCAATCGAATTCAGGCAGAGCGAAATCGCGCAAAAGTCATCAAAGAGCAACTAAAACCCGGAAAATCTCCTGGGTTTGATTTAATAACTCCGAAAAATATCATCGAGCTCCCTAGATGTGCGGTCTTACATATATTTCGTCTTTTTAATGCAATAACAAGACCGGGAAAAGATAAAACGCAGCCATCACCATACAGACCAATTAGCCTTATAACTTGTCTTTCAAAACTCTTTGAAAAAGTCCTGCTGCTGCGCATAAGCCCACATCTCAAAGTGCGCAACATAGTACCATCTCACCAATTTGGTTTTCGAGAAAAGCATGGAACGATCGCATTCGAACTACGGGAATATTGCACGGCAATATTTCTTAATGTCGCACAAGCATTTGACCGTGTCTGGCTGGACGGTCTTATGTACAAAATAACACAGCTGCTGCCACAAAATACGCACAAAAGAGTCTTCGCAGTGAGATGTAACGCCATCACGTCCCAGGATCACGTGATCGAAGCTGGAGTGCCTCAAGGCAGTGTTCTCGGGCCAGTACCCTACCTCCTGTACACGGCAGACATACCCACAGACTACCAGATGCGTAGCAAAGGCAACAGCTCAACTGGCCCGCCACCTAATAGCCGTGGAAAGGTGGCTAGCAGATTGGCGCATACAAGTAAATGAACAAAAATGCAAGCAAGTTACGTTTACGCTCAACAAAAAAAGGTGCCCCCCCTTGGTCTTGAACAATGCACGCATTCCACAAGCTGAAGAAGTAACATACCTGGGCATTCACCTAGACAGGCGGCTCACTTGGCGAAAGCACATACAAGCCAAAAAGATGCATCTGAAACTCAAGGCAAGTAGGCTTCACTGGCTAATAAACGCTCGCTCTCCCCTTAGCCTGGACTACAAAGTGCTCCTGCATTACTCCGTGCTAAAACCAATCTGGACCTATGGTTCCGAGTTATGGGGCAACGCAAGCAATATCAATATTGACATTATGCAGCGAGCACAGTCCAAAATCCTACGAACAATCACGGGAGCACCGTAGTATTTGCGGAACGAGGATATTCACAGAGACCTGCACATCAATCTCGTAAAGGATGAGTTTTCCGAAAAACATAAAATCAAGCTCGCCTCTCATCCAAACCGCCTTGCAAGATCTCTAACCCAAGTTTGCAGCCACAGCCGACTGCAGCGCAACGACTTTTCAGCCCAGCGACATTTTTTTTTGGGCCTTTTTACATAAATACAATTCACAATAAAGTATATTAGTATATTAGAATAAGATTTGATAAGTTATTGTTAGTCCCTTAAGAAAAAGTGGAGATGCAATAAATACATAAAGAATTGAAAAAAAAGAAAACTACTGCAAGGGTACAATTAGAATTACAATTTTAATTAGCATTTGCATTATTGTTTTCATCAGTGTGTGTGTTTTGTATTCAAATTTCACTTCGTTTGTTAAGCTGGACTGTATAACAGCCTTGAAGCGATCTAAGGTTCTTCGACACCTTCGCTCCAGATTATCTTCGTTTTTTAAGGCATCATTTTTTAAAAAACTATTTTCTATTTTCGTGCAAATTTGCAAATGTAAACAAACGAATTTTTCCATTCATAACGCTGAAGACAGATGTTGACCCGTAGGTCAACTGAAAAAGAACTGATTTATTTTGTATGTGAATATAAAAAGATGGCATACGTTAAAGTCGGGTGCTGACGACTTTGGAAAACCCTGTACCACCACATTGCAATCAAATCCGGTGTATTGCTTCAGAACTCTAAAAGATATTTATTTGCCAAATATGGTAACGATATCTTCATAAACACACGAAACAAAACGAATTTTGCACTAAACACATTTTTTTGACCGATCGATCCTATCATCAAAATTGGTACAGTGCTTGGAAACTATAAAAAACTTTCCAATGTGAGGTTTGATTAAGAAATCTTCATAAACAAACGAAATACAACGGATTTTGTACAAAAAAAAATTTTGTACACATCACCAAGATGTGCCCAGAATTGACTTTAATATCGCCTCTCCCTGCATTACTGAAATCGAAACAGCAATCAGCCAACTTAAATCAGGTAAAGCCGCTGGGCCGGATAATACTGCTCCAGAGTTGCTAAAAGCTGCTCAAATTTTTCATCCACTCATTACCCATTTCTGGTCTCACGAAACGCTTTCTGACAGCCTTAAGAACGGCAATCGAATTGCAGCGCTTGTGGAACGTGAACTACGTCGCGTACAAGCTGGCTTCAGACCATATCGGCACCGACCATATTAATAGCCTCCGCATAATTGTGGAGCAATCAAGCGAATGGCGAGTTCCATTATACCTCTTGTTTATAGACAAGAGGCAAGTCAATATCAGTAGAGTCAGGAGTGCTACAAGGTTGCATTATCTCGCCATTAATCTTCAATATTGTCCTTGAAGTTGTAATGTCAGAAGCTATTGGAGAAGAGCAATGCATCACTTTCGGGCATCAGAATAAGCTCAGTGACCTCGATTATGCAGATAACATCTGCTTGCTATCACACAGTTTCTCGCAGATGCAGGAGTCTCTAGACCTAATTGGAAAAACAAAGTCTATGCCCATTAACTACTAATGCTCAACCAACTTCAAGCTCGACGGTGCTGAAATCGCGGACGTTGAAAGTTTTTGCCATCTAGGAAGCTACATCTCGAATAATGGTGGAAGCCAGTAAAACATAGAATTGAGGCTCTCCAAAGCCAAGCAGGAATACGGCACACTCAACCTAGTTTGGTGATCGCCTAACATCTCGATTAACACAAAAGTGCGGCTCTTTAATACCAACGTAAAGTCTATTCTCCTCTATGGCAGTGAAAGCTGGAACATCTCCGTAACGACTACAAGCGTTCGTAAATCGTTGTCTCCGGCGCATATTGGGAGTACTCTGGCCGAACACCATATTAAATAGTCATCTCAGGTATAGAACGCGGCAACCTCCTGTCACAGATGAAATTTTGTACCGTAAATTCAAATGGCTAGGTCACACGTTGAGGAAACCCTCTACGGATATCGCGAAGCTAATTTTGGATTTTAATACCCAAGGCAGTCGGAGACCAGTGCGCCCGCGAAATACTTGGAAAAGACAAGTTATAGCAGAATTAAGAAAATGCGGAAAGAGTTGGAGTGAAGCAAAGCAACGGTGTTTGTCTTTGAAGATATCGTAACCAAATTTGGTGTTTGCTATTTTTTTAGGGTTACCCAGCACTGTAACAAATTTGATCAAAATCGGATGACTATGTCATATAACTCCCATAGGGCCGATCGGTCGAAAAAACGTAATTTGAACAAAATTCGTTATGTTTCGTGTGTTTTTGAAGATACCGTGACCAAATTTGGTGTTCCAACGTTTTTTATAGTTCCCAAACACTGTACCAAATTTTATCAAAATCGGTTGACTATGTCATATAGCTCCCATAGGACAAATCGGTCAAAAAAACGTTTTTTGTACAAAATTCGTTGTGTGTCTGATTAGTACGTTGGTTCAACCCGCGTTAAGTGAAAACGCACTCTTGAGTTCCGTTTTAGAACTAATTTTTATTCCTTAAAATCCTAGCTTATATAGCACAAAATTTCTTAGCCTAGCTTATCTTAGTTGCTGCATTTGTTTGTTGTTTGCAGCTGGAGGTAATGCAACCCGGAAGGGATCGCTACCTGACACCATCTTTTAGGGTCACAAGCACGTTTCTGCTCGTTTTTTTATTAGTCATAAATTATGTGATAGTGATAATATCTATTTTATCTTAGCGTGTTTACAATTTTTAGTTTCCTAATAATTTCTATGTTACCATGCAATAGGTAATATGTTCATGCGTGAACATTCTTCAAAGGGCCGGCAAAAGTAATGGCCTGCAGTCGTCTTGTTACATTTATTTTTGTTATCAAATATATAGCTATGATTACAACCAATATTAAAACAAGTATTAAGGAGGTATGTCCGGAAAGGTGATGAAAGTTTAATTCTGTTAACTCAACGTGATGCTCTTTTATCTGTTTGATTTCTTCTAATAACTTTCTGATTTCTTCGGACTGATTAACTTTCGTTGTTGCTAACGGGTCCCTTGGGTACCTTACTAATTTCCCCTATATATGAAGAAGCTATTTTAATTTTTTTGTCTTTCTGAGTGGATCTGATGATGAGCAACTAACAATTTGTCTTCAGTTCTAGCAGTGCAATCAGACCTAATAGTCAATATTCCTTGTTCTGGTAGGTTAACTATTTCTGTTGGGTTTCCTCACAATGAATTGTCGCTGTTGAATTACGAAGATTTTTGAATAGTCAGCTACTTCTACCTTCCAATTCTATCCAATATGTCTTAGTATTTAATGTAGTTCTATAGATACAATTCGATGGTCGGTTTGGTTTGAAAGGTGACGTTTCACAAGAGTTATCGTTAGCACTACTCCATGGCCAACTTCCTTCGCATACTCTTTTGTTTGTCTGCCATTTTTGACATTTATTCAATGTTGATTCAAACATTAGGTGATATGAATCCATCCCAAAGTTATATACCAAGTATTCCGATCATAAATGAATCATTATCATATGTGCATCTTTTTCAATTGGTACTGGTATAATCTTAAATAATTTCAATGGGTACCTGCCAAACAACGGGATTTTGCCATTTATAATCAATTTCCTACGTGAGCGACTCGAGCGAGCCGCCATACCCCAGATCTGGATAGCGTATCTCCAGGTTGGAACCACTACCATTTTATATAAGGCTCTTTTGCATCGGAGAGGAAGACGGCTGCGATGGTTCATGAGCCAGTTCATTTTAGACATCTTTAGCCGGCAGTTTTTGACTGTGCTTTCTATATGTTGTCTGAAAGTCAGTCTGCTATCAAGGGTAACTCCTAAGTATTTAGCTTGTTTTTGTAGTTTTAGTGGTTGATTGTCTAACCAGACAGCAGGTGATGATTTTTTTCTTAGGGTATATAGAACTGCCTGGCACCTAGTTGGATTCATGGAGATGTTCCACCTGTGAGCCCATCTCTCAAGTAGGTATAGGTACTCACAGGAGGCAGAGTGAAAAATTGCCAAGTCATCTGCGTAAGTAGCTATCATTAGTTTTCCGTTCTTAACGGTTTCTGTGAGCTCCCTAGGTGTCGGGATATCCGCCGTGAATAAATTGTATAAAAGAGGGGCCAGGACGCTTCCCTGTGGTACGCCAGCTCTCATTTTCCTTTCCGTAGATATAGATTCTTTTATTTTAACATAAAATTTTCGGTCTTCTAGGTAGGTTTTTAATAGATGGAAAAATGGAGCAGGAAGTATTTTTTTAATTTTAGACAGAAGACCAACTATCCAAACTCTGTCAAATGCTTGTTTGACGTCTACATATACTCCGTAGCAGTATTCCTTGTCGTCAAACGCCTGAAAGATGTGGTTCGTGACTCGGTGTATCTGCTCTATTGTGCCATGTCCTTCCCTGAATCCAAATTGATGATCAGGAAGTGTGTCGAAGTTTTCTCATTAAGAGTCTGGTCCAGATCCTCATCTGTGGCTAGGCTGAACGGAGTAAAGCGCTGTTCAAGGTGATTGGCAAATGTTTCTGCTTGTTCAAAGGCAGAGCGGCAATAGTTGCCATCCTGACGTCTAAGAGGGACTGTTCGAAGAGGCTGTCTTTTAATGTTACGCGTGGCCTTCCATAAACTATAGCCAGCTTCGGGCTTATAGTTAAGACGTTCGAGCTTCCTGTCAAACCAACGCTGTCTGTGGACTTGAAGTGCTTCTTTTAACTTTCTTTCAGCTTTTTTCCATGCGGCTTTGTCTCTAGGGTGATGACTGGATTGGACTGATGACTGGATTGGTGTTTTTTATTTTGTTCAAATTATATATAAATGCATAACCACTTATGTTCACTGTTTAATGCCACGAAAGTGGACTTGTCCGTAGTTTTATTTAATTTTATAATAGTTTTTATAGCACACGACAAATTTTGTGACCGTACATGTCAGCGCTGATATCGATTAATAAGCTAAGAACTCCTGCTTGTATTTTTTCACATTCATCAATCAACGACTTAAGCTGTGCCGTTATCATAAAGAAGTTTATAGATTCTTTATATACAAAATAATTCTCTTTGAGTAATTCGGTCATATTTTCTATTCTTTGATTCATAACCTTAACATTCATGCTTATATCATCGTTAGTTCTTTTTAGTATGTTAGCCGTTGAGTCAACTACTGATGTCTGTTTTTTCTGTAATGCCGGTCGTACACTAGGCTTTCAACGCACGCATTCGACTCTCAACTCATTCAACGCTAATGTACGAGGCATTCAATCTCATTCAATCAACGCGTTTAATGCGTTGCGAGCCCATCATTCAACGCGTTGATCAACAAGTGTACGGCTAGTGGACGAGCTCGAGTTGAACGTTGAATAGTGTTGAGCAACGCGTTGAACATTAATGTGCTACACATAAACTCATCAACGAGTTGCTCAAATTTGATTGGTCAATTTCGAGTTTGTGTGCATTGCTTGAAGTGTGCGTGCGTCCAGTTGAATGTGTGCGTTAATGCCGGTCGTACACTAGGCTTTCAACGCACGCATTCGACTCTCAACTCATTCAACGCTAATGTACGAGGCATTCAATCTCATTCAATCAACGCGAAAATGTCTGTGGAATTGGGTGAAAATACTGAGGTGCAAACCGTGCAAGTTGTGTCGACAAATGAATTAATATTCGATTTAATAACGGCTGTTGAAGAAAGAGAAATAATTTGGAATGTAAAAAGCAGCCAGTACAAAAACCAAGATGGACGAGAACATGCATGGAGCGCCATCGCGATAAAAATAAATGTGACGAAGCAGGCAGCAAATAATAAATGAAGACTGTTGCGGCAGCACAAAATTTTAAAAAAATGACACAGCATTGGAGAGTGCCTGCAGAATTTATCGACTTCAGTTTCGAATATATTTCGTTGAAAAAACTGCTTTCGTCGCGATTCCAAAACATTTCGTCCACCCAGAATCGTTTACGCTTTTTTTCGCTCTGGCGTCGACGTTAAGCGTCCGCTAAAATTATTATTGCGGCAGCGACTTTTCTCTTTCGTTCAGCGGAAATCATTTTTTATTTTCATAAAAACACACGTGTCTCACTTTCAAATCTCAAATAGAAATGAATTTACATTAACAGTTTATATACATTCGAAGCTACCAGTTGTCAAGTGCGTTGACCGAGTTGGTCAACACTCAATGCTTCGTCTAGTGTACGAGGTTATCATCGCGTGCATCAACTGGATGCTTCAGCCGTGTTCAACTCGTGTTGGTCAACGATTTTTTGTCCGAATTTGCGTTGACGAACTCAAGTTGATCAACTAGGTGGACGAGGTCTCTCAACAATTGAATGAGTTGACCAACTAGGTGGACGAGGTATCTCAACAATTGAATGAGTTGATCAACTAGGTGGACGAGGCTCGCAACGCGTTCAACGCATTCATGTTCAATTTCAAGTCTGAACGCGTTGATCAACGCAAAAATTGACAAGTAACGCACTAGTGTACGAGCCCATAATTTTGTTTATTCAATTGGAGAATGTGAAAGCAAATTGCGTGCGTGCGTTGAAAGCCTAGTGTACGACCGGCATAGCTTGTCTAAATTATGTTGATTCTGTAGCAATATTTTCATATTGTCTTCTATTTGTTCCCTATCATCTGTGTCCATAATGCCAAACAGAATATGATACAATGACCCAATGAATTCAAAAGGTGATCGCTTTTGTCGCATTTGTTTTTGAGTCATGAATAGTTCGTTATCCTCTTCTAATTCTGTAATTTGCCTTTGCGTATTGTTTAGAACTAAATTACATTGGTCTTCAAAACTATGAAGTTTTTCACAAACGTTCCTCATTTTGTGTACCAGCTTACTGCCCTTGCTTAGCATTTCAAAATATGATTCCATATTATAGAATATAACCAGGTCCCAAGACGATGACACCACCTCGACTTGTCCCATTGGATCTAGATAAATTGCAGAGGGGCTATTCATTTTTTCTTTTAACCAATTCTGTTTTTCTTTTCCTAATTGGGCAGCGTGTGATACTTGACAACACAGCATTAATACCATCATAACCATTATGATTCCCAGTTTTGACAAATTGGGACCTTTCCAACTACTTTCTATTTTCTTACGGCATTCCACTTCCCGATTGCTTTCCCTTTCCTCATATGCTTGTATTCCGATCAGAGGACATATTTTACTAATTGGTCTTGTGGTAAATCCATCCTGCAGTTTCAATTTTACTACCCTAACTTTGTTGTCTTTTTCTTTATGGATCTCTTCAACTTTTCCCAACGGCCAACTTGCTGGGTGACAACTTTCATGCTTCTATATTTTTCGCTTCTTTCTTCCATTTATTTTATTCATTGTTGCAATGTATGTAGATAATCTTCTTTCCATTTTACCCAAAATTCTTTTTTCATTCTTTGAATTAATTTCCATCGGTCTAAATTGCCTATTCTTTCCTGTGATTGCGCCTCAACAGCGAATGTGTATATAAGGGACGTGAGTTTAAAACTGATTCAATTTTATACAGCAATATTGTCATTTCTTCGTATGTCAAATTATTGTCACCTATAACCCTTTTTAGGTGATACTTTACGGACCTAACTCCGGCTTCCCAAATACCTCCAAAATGAGGTCCTGCCGGCGGGATAAAATGCCACTGAATTTTGTCATTCTCTAGGATCGGGGCAATTTTATTATTGTTTTGAATTGCTCTAACGAGTTCTTCATCTAATTTTCTTGAGGCACCCACGAAACTTGATCTATTATCGGAATAAATGTGAGCGCATCTTCCACGTCTCGCTATAAACCTTCTAAGAGAGGCTAAAAATGCGTCTGAAGTAAGATCACTGACCAATTCCAAATGTAAAGCTTTCGTGGCCATACATATGAATACTGCTATATATCCATTATATGTTTTTATTCCCCGATACTTTGAACACTTAATGTGATATGGTCCCGCATAGTCTACCCACGTATTTAAAAATGGAAGTGATATTGTTATCCTATACTTTGGAAGATTTCCCATTATTTGTTCTGCTGTGTTTCGCCTATATCTCTTACATACAACACATTCTTTTATGTATTTCTTTAATGAATTTTTCAATCCAAATATCCACTATTTTCTTTGAATATGATTTCTCATTAAGTTTCTACCTCGTTGAAAAGTTTCCCTATGCGCCTTTTTTATTATTAAAGATGATATGTGACTTTTATTTAAAATGACCTACTCTTAGTATACCATGCTTATCCAAAAATGGATCTAGCCCTAATATTTTGCTTTTAGTTCCAATTTCTTTTTCCTGAATCAAACACCTTATTTCAGTTGAAAATTGGTTAGCTTGTTCATGCTTAATTATCAATAAATTCGCTTTTTTAAGTTCATTAATTGTCAAGTGTGGTGGGAAGACTTTTTTATAAATTTTTATTTCTATAAATCTTAGTATGTAAGCCACTATCCTTTCTAATTTTTGTATGCAAGAAAATTTTTGTGTTAAAACTTGAAAAATTTTATTTTCAGAGATTATTACTAGTGTAGTAACTATAGCATTATCTTCAGGTATTTTTTCTTTGGGCCAATTTTCTTCAGATTTTGATAGCCACTCGGGTCCTTCCCACCAAATCGGACAATTTTTAATTTGCTCGGACAGATTCCTCTTGAAGCTACATCTGCTGGATTATCTTCAGATCTTACATGCTTCCAACCTATTTGCTTATATGTTCTTATTTCATCTGTTCTTCGTCTTATAAATTTGTCTCTGTTGGTTCCGTTTTGAACCCAAGTTAAAGTAATAGTTGAATCACTCCATGCATGCAATTCGTTAGCTGTTTTTATGGATTCATTTATTCTTTTCAATAATTTATATATATATATATATTTAGATATAGTTTTCCTATTTTTCTTTGGGTTTACCTTAGTTTTGCTCGCAATTATAGTAACTGAATTACCCACTTTGGCGTATACTACTGCTGCATATGCTTTCTCTGATGCATCAGCAAATCCATGCAGCTGAACTTGTAACTTGATTTTTGTCTTGATCCATCTTGGTACTCTAATTTCTTCTAATAATGCCAAATTATCTCTGTATGATCTCCATTCGTTAGACTCTTTTACACACAATTCCTCATCCCAACTATGTTCAGTTAACCATAGCCTTTGCATAAATAGTTTTCCAGTTATTATAACTGGTGATAACCATCCTAATGGATCATCAATTTTTGCCAAAGTTGATAATACTTGTCTCTTGTTAATCTTTACTGAACCTACAATATTTACTTTAAATTTAAATGTATCTTTCAGAGGTTCCAATTGAAGCCCCAAGGTTTGCACTGATTCATTTTCTTCAATACTTATCACTTTATTTTCTCCACTATCCTCTACAGATTCAATAATTTCTGGTTTGTTGGATATCCATTTTCTCAAATTGAATCCTGATTTGATTAATTCACTACGAAGCTGATTTATAATTTCTTTAGATTCTCTTATCGATTCTGCTCTTGACATTAAAACGTCCATATAGAAATCTTCCTTTATAATTTCTCCAATTGATCTATCTTTGCAGTTACGAGCTATATCTAATAATACTCTTGTAGCTAAATAAGTTGCTGATGCTGTTCCATACGTAACTGTCGTTAGTTTATAATTTTGTAATTTTTCTTTTGGGGACTTTCTCCATAAAATATGACAATATTGTTGATCTTTTCTATCAATATTAATTTGCCTATACATTTTTTCTATGTCTGCTGATACAAGAAACTCCTTATGCCAAATATATCTTTTTGAACTCTTGGACCAACCCACATGACATCATTTAAACTTTTAGTATTAGTGGTTTTTGCTGAAGCGTCAAATACAACTCTTAATTTGGTTGTTAAACTGGAGTCTCTAATTACTGCCTGATGAGGCAAGTAATATTTTCCATCTTCTTTTGATTCAACCATATGACCCAACTCTATATACTCATTCATAAGATTTATGTAATCTTCTTTGAGATTAATGTTTTTATAAAGTTTCTTTTCTAAATTAAAAAACCTTGCTACAGCTTGTGGTCTAGATTTTCCCAATTCTTTTACTTCTTTGAATGGAATAGTTACCACATATCTCCCGTTTGTATCTTTCCTTGTGGTGTTGAGTTTTGAGTGTTTTAAACATCTTAAGCAAATTTCTAATTTTTTAGCTACCTCCGATGGGCTCATTCCCCTAAATTTATAGCATTGCATTATATTATGATCCACCATTTTGCACATTGGGCAATTTTCTCCTAACTCGATTTCTTTCTTTGCACATTTTTTCCAGAAATTCCATTATATCGGACAATTTCTGAACTTCTTTTGTTCGTCACACATGGCCTTCATATAATTGTAATGTTTCTCTAACAAATTTTCTTAAAATCATGTGAGCAAACACTATGTCGATCTCATCCGACAATTTACTTTTTATTTTAATCAAATGTATTGATTCATTTATCGAATCAATAAACATTTTAACACTACTTGCCGAATCGTTTTTTAAATATGCCAAGTCCAATAAACGATTTAACTGACTCGAGAATATGTTTCGTTTATTCTCATATCTTTTTGTTAATAATTCCCAAGTGGAATGGAAATTGTCCGCGGAGCCCACCAGCTAGTGCGAAACCATGCTTCTTGCTTCTCCTTTCAACGCGGCTTTGAAATAATTAAATTTCAGGGATGGACTAAAATCCGCCCTTGACTGAACCAACTCATTAAACAAATCATCATTAAACTTTCATCGAATTTTTCAGACATCTTTTGCTCGACGTTTCCTTTCATTTTGCCCTCCAATGTATCTATGACATTTTGGATATCAAATTCTAATACCCTAATTTCTCTATTGAAAACTGCATTACTTTCATATTGTTTTTGTTGAACATGTCCATATATATATATCTATATATATAATTGATATTGAGAGATAACAGCTCTGTTGCTGTGTTGCTATATGGACAAGGAGAAAAAGTCCCATTGATGCATGAAGGAGTATGAGAGACGGCAAGCATGCACACTGGTCTAACGGAACTATTCCAGCCTTTTCCTTTATACTTTTGCACCTTCTATGTGCCTTGCAACATTTTCTAAGCTTTCTTTATCTGTGGCCTTTGCCACCTTTTCCTTAATTTTTTCAATTGCTTCCATTATCACGTCGTATTGTCTAGAATTGAAGTAGTCATGATAGACCACTCCAACCCGACGTGATTTGCCTGAACCTCCTTTTTTACCCCATCCAATCTAATTAAATCAACATCCTTTCCGACCTCTATCCTCCTAACTTCCACCACCAATTCAGACTACCTCTTTAGCAGCTTAATACAACTTTCAGACAACATTATGCTCTATTATTCTTAAATTATGTAATATATATATGATTTCTTCTATGCCGCTGTTCCGCTTGTCGCGATGTAGATGTAGATGTAGATGTAGATGTAGGTGTAGATGTAGATGTAGATGTAGATGTAGATGTAGATGTAGATGTAGATGTAGATGTAGATGTAGATGTAGATGTAGATGTAGATGTAGATGTAGATGTAGATGTAGATGTAGATGTAGATGTAGATGTAGATGTAGATGTAGATGTAGATGTAGATGTAGATGTAGATGTAGATGTAGATGTAGATGTAGATGTAGATGTAGATGTAGATGTAGATGTAGATGTAGATGTAGATGTAGATGTAGATGTAGATGTAGATGTAGATGTAGATGTAGATGTAGATGTAGATGTAGATGTAGATGTAGATGTAGATGTAGATGTAGATGTAGATGTAGATGTAGATGTAGATGTAGATGTAGATGTAGATGTAGATGTAGATGTAGATGTAGATGTAGATGTAGATGTAGATGTAGATGTAGATGTAGATGTAGATGTAGATGTAGATGTAGATGTAGATGTAGATGTAGATGTAGATGTAGATGTAGATGTAGATGTAGATGTAGATGTAGATGTAGATGTAGATGTAGATGTAGATGTAGATGTAGATGTAGATGTAGATGTAGATGTAGATGTAGATGTAGATGTAGATGTAGATGTAGATGTAGATGTAGATGTAGATGTAGATGTAGATGTAGATGTAGATGTAGATGTAGATGTAGATGTAGATGTAGATGTAGATGTAGATGTAGATGTAGATGTAGATGTAGATGTAGATGTAGATGTAGATGTAGATGTAGATGTAGATGTAGATGTAGATGTAGATGTAGATGTAGATGTAGATGTAGATGTAGATGTAGATGTAGATGTAGATGTAGATGTAGATGTAGATGTAGATGTAGATGTAGATGTAGATGTAGATGTAGATGTAGATGTAGATGTAGATGTAGATGTAGATGTAGATGTAGATGTAGATGTAGATGTAGATGTAGATGTAGATGTAGATGTAGATGTAGATGTAGATGTAGATGTAGATGTAGATGTAGATGTAGATGTAGATGTAGATGTAGATGTAGATGTAGATGTAGATGTAGATGTAGATGTAGATGTAGATGTAGATGTAGATGTAGATGTAGATGTAGATGTAGATGTAGATGTAGATGTAGATGTAGATGTAAATGTAGATGTAGATGTAGAAGTAGATTCCTCCTTGGAAAATAGGCTTTTGCCTGGTCGTTTACCACTTTTTTTTTTTTAACTTTCACTCACTTTTTCAATGTAGGCCTCGAAAAAACTACTTTTTGTTTGATTGTTAATAATACATTAAAAAATTCTACTATCAGGGAGGATTTTTTTGTCTTTTTTTTTTTATCCTTTAGCGGTTTTTTTTAATACTGTCTCTCCTACCACTGGTGGGGGAGAAGACGATTAAATTTATTTTAAGCAACCTTTAGCTGCGTGTCTTTGCACGACAGAACCTTTAAGGTTGCGGTGTAATTCTGTGTCTCTTACCACTGGTGGGGGAAAACAACAGATTGCTCGAAGGACCAATGTCTGATTAGTACGTTGGTTCAACCCGCGTTAAATGAAAACGCAGCATAAAATTTCTTAGTCTAGCTTATCTTAGTTGCTGCATTTGTTTGTTGTTTGCAGTTTCCAACATCAGATCTTATACCTCTTTTTCCCTTCTTCTATTTCACACACACGCCTCGAGTGATGCATGTGAATGAAAGCGGGTTCATTTATTTATTTATTTATTTATTTATTTATTTATTTATTTATTTATTTATTTATTTATTTATTTATTTATTTATTTATTTATTTATTTATTTATTTATTTATTTATTTATTTATTTATTTATTTAGGATCAACATATAATATAATCAGTTGATTACTTAAAAACAAAAAACAAGGTTAATTTAAAAAGGATAATACAAAAAGAAACTTATAAACAAATTTTTAAAATATTTAATATAATATAATATAATTAATATTAGGTAGTTTGCCACTGACCCGTTGGGGGAATTTTATTTGCCTGGTGGCCAGCTATGCCCCTACCCACAGCCAATTGTGGTCAGTAGCAAACAAGTAGAACCAGCAATCCAGAAAATAATCGGACTCCTGCCCGTTGGGGTAATTTTTAACTGGAGCCAAGGTGGTTCAAGACAGCTCTCATCATACTGGAAGGCGAAAGTTCACTTGAGAGGATACGCGCCAAGTCATTAAAATTCGAACATAAAACTCTAAAAGGCTCATGTAAAGCATAATTTGTAGTGCATCTCTTAAGAGATAAGGGTACAAAATTTGTAGAGGAGCGTCTAGGAACGTTAAACCAAAGCTGCCGAAGGAGGAAAGGGGAATCAATGGAACCAGTTATGAGTTTATGCAAAAAAATAGCATTAAGGGCAATCCTACGATTTTTCAAAGAAGGTAGATCAATTAGAAGAAGTCTACTGGCATAAGGAGGCAAACGGATATTGGGGTCCCAATTTAAGCTTCGTAGAGCAAAAAGGAGAAACTGTTTCTGAACAGATTCAATTCGTGCTTGATATTTTTTGTATTGAGGGCACCAAACACAGGAACAGTACTCAAGTCCTGGGCGAACGAGAGCAGAATAAAGAACCTTGGTCGTATACGGATCATTAAATTCTTTTGACCAGCGTTTAATGTACCCTAAAACACACCTAGCTTTATTCACAACTGTAGAAACATGGGTGTTGAAGGTAATTTTAGGCTCAAAAGTAACACCTAAATCAGTACATAAAGAGATACGCACCAAAAGAGAACCATTTATGGAGTAATTAACCAAGTGAGGTTTGTGTCGATGAAATGTCATAAACATACATTTGGAAAGGTTTAAGTTCAAATGGTTAACCGTACACCAGTTATAAAGAGAGTTTAAATCATCCTGAAGTAAAAGATGTGACGTGAAATCATTAAACGAGAAACAAAGTTTAACATCGTCAGCGAACATAAGAACACGGGCATGATTTACCACATTTGGCAGATCATTTATAAAAAGGGTAAAAAAAAGAGGACCTAGATGACTACCTTGCGGAACACCGGAAGATACTTGAACAATTTTGGAAACAGTAGACCTAACTATAACTCTTTGGGTTCTATCAGCAAGGTAAGATGAAATCCAATTGAGAAAGTTGGTCGGTAATCCTAAGAGCCCAAGCTTGAAAAGAAGGAGCTTGTGATTAACAGAGTCAAAGGCCTTACTAAAATCAGTATAAATGACATCTGTTTGAAGTTTATTTGAAAATCCTTTAAATGCAAATGATGTAAACTCCAGAAGGTTTGTAGAGGTCGATCGACCTTTCATAAATCCATGCTGGCACGGGGAAATAAGGGACTTACAAAGATGCTGCAAATGAGCCACTAAAATTTTTTCAAACAATTTGGGAATTGATGACAATTTGGCGATGCCACGATAATTGGAAACATCGGATCTATTACCCTTTTTGTGAAGTGGGATAATAAAAGACGATTTCCAAATGGTAGGGAAAGAGGCCGATTCAAGTGACAAATTAAATAGTTTCAGCAAGGGTTCATGAAGCGCAAGTGCACAAGCTTTGATAACACAGGTAGTAACATTACACTAGTCGACGATGAAAAATCTCCAGAGATGAGACTTATATTTTATGTTAGGGTAATGTTTCAGCGTTAAAAAACCGTTTTTTTTTTTATCCTCCCATAGCTTGTTTTTTTTTTATGGCTATTTTAGTGAAAAATGCCATGTTTCAAAATACGGTTGCACATATGAGGTCATAAAAACTGTACTAATTCGAATTTTTTCATTATTATTTTTTTTTTTCAAAAGAAGAGAGTACTACCTTTCCAAAATGCCCCAAATCATAAAAATTGGAAACCTTAAGAAAAAACTACAGCCGAAAGAGTGTGCCCAAAACCCCGAAAAACACAACATTTTGGTGACTTTTTTTTGCAAATATCGCTATTTCTTTCAGAAAAACTCCTTCACACTTAAAAAGTTAGCTATTTAATGTTATTGGTCATGATATGTAGATGCGATTTCTATATAATTTCGTCTTTTTATGTCAAAAAATGACTGACTTATTGAATTTTTAGTAAAAATGAAAAAAATGTCCTTTTTTCAAAGTAATTTTTTTTTTGTCACTTTTAACTGCATTTAACCTTTGAAAAGTGATTCACTCTTCTAAATTTGAATTTTTTTACAAAGTAGGAGTCAGTACCTTTCAAATAAGCCCTTTTTCAAAATTCGAACTGCCCATTGAACGCCAGTAGCTGAATATATCACTATAAGTATACGAAAAATCATGATTTCACCAAAAAATATGACATTTTTTGTATATAATGATGCTTTAATAAAACATTAATTGGGGATTTACAGTATAATTTTTTATTGCATATAACGGTAACAAATTTATCAACAACAATCTTAAAAAAAATTAAAAAAATAAAAAAATTAACTAAAAATGCATATTCGTTTTCATTCTTTTAAGTTTTTTATATGATTCTCGAATCAATATTCACCCAACATTTTTTCCGTGAAACGACCACTGAATCGATCTTCCATATTTTTAATGTCCTGATGAAATCTTTCACCGTGTTGGTCGCTCATTGCACCCAAATTTTCTGGAAAATGTTGAAAATGCGATTTCAAAAAATGCATTTTCAGACTTAATGTTGAGCCAATTTTTTCGTACCAATGAAGCATTTCATCAACAATAAATTTAGTTTCAAATTCTTCTTTCATTTGTGTTACAAAAGCAACTGGAATGGATGGATTTTCATTTCCGTTGCTTAAAAGCACTGCTTTTATACTCGTTTTAGAGCCGTCGATAAATAATCTCTATTTCGATTCATCAAATGGTTGTTTCATATTAGCGAACAGTTTCTTAATGTCATTGCAATAACATATTTCACCATGTTTAGAAAAACATTCTGCTAAATAGTTGCTTCTATTTCGAACTGATGTCACCGTTACTCCTGTAAAAGTAATTTTTATGTTTTAGTGTGCAGTGCACAAATTTAAACAAAACATACCTTCGTCAACAAATCCAAACTCCTTCAGTCGAGATATTAATAGCTCAGACTTTTCTTTCGTCAAATACAAATCGCGAATAAGATCATTTACTTCACCTTGATTCAATTTTCGTGGATGTGTTTCTTTTGGAATTATAAATTCGTCATTTTCTGGTTCGATGTAATCCACATTTTGTACTGATGATTGTCGAGCCAAATCAGAATGTTTGATTGGCATCGTCACAGAATGAACTTTAGTATACGAAACAACTCTCTTTGCACCTTGTCCTCTCTTGATCGTCGTTAAACAAATGTAGCAGTTGTTTTCGTGATTTATAGGATCTGTCCAAATCATTGGTCGTCTGTAGATTAAGCTCCCAGTGTTATTTGCCCACTTTGACAAACCGATTCGGCATGTATCGCAGATTTTGTGCGGAACCCAACATTTATAGTGATATATTCAGCTACTGGCGTTCAATGGGCAGTTCGAATTTTGAAAAAGGGCTTATTTGAAAAAAATTCAAATATAGAAGAGTGAATCACTTTTCAAAGGTTAAATGCAGTTAAAAGTGACAAAAAAAAAATTACTTTGAAAAAAGGACATTTTTTTAATTTTTACTAAAAATTCAATAAGTCAGTCATTTTTTGACATAAAAAGACGAAATTATATAGAAATCGCATCTACATATCATGACCAATAACATTAAATAGCTAACTTTTTAAGTGTGAAGGAGTTTTTCTGAAAGAAATAGCGATATTTGCAAAAAAAGTCACCAAAATGTTGTGTTTTTCGGGGTTTTGGGCACACTCTTTCGGCTGTAGTTTTTTCTTAAGGTTTCCAATTTTTATGATTTGGGGCATTTTGGAAAGGTAGTACTCTCTTCTTTTGAAAAAAAAATAATAATGAAAAAATTCGAATTAGTACAGTTTTTATGACCTCATATGTGCAACCGTATTTTGAAACATGGCATTTTTCACTAAAATAGCCATAAAAAAAAAACAAGCTATGGGAGGATAAAAAAAAAAACGGTTTTTTAACGCTGAAACATTACCCTAACATAAAATATAAGTCTCATCTCTGGAGAAAAAAAAAGTGTTAAATTTGTCGACTAGTGTTATCAGGGCCTGGCGAGTAAGACATTTTAAGCGAACAAATACCAGAATTGAGGTCATCATTGCTAATAAATGGAACATATAGACCGCTACCAGACGAAATATTGAAAGGATAAGAATTAGGAGAGCAAGACTTTGAAGAGTAAGTAGATTGAAAAAAACTAGCAAATAAGTTAGATATACCTGCGTCAGTAGAGGCTACTACACCATTATACATGAGTGTAGAAGGAAATAGATCAGATTTACGTTTAGAATTTACAAAATTAAAGAACTGTTTCGGATCAACAGAAAATTGTTCACGGCAACGGGATAAATAATTTTGATAGCAATTTCTGTTTAAAAGGATAAATTCAGATCGAGCATACGAATAATTAGAGAAATCACGATTAGAGCCTGTCATTTTAAATTTCTTGTAATATCTAGATTTCAAATTTTTTAAATGTGACAAATTCCGAGTAAACCAGGGAGGTTTGAGCGAAAAACAAGCATTTGTCGAAGGGACACACGCATCAAATATAATGTTTAGCGTATCATAGAAAAATGATGCAGCTTCATTCACGTCATCACAATTCATGAAGCGGGACCAGTCAGTGGAGGTTAAAAGTTCGTTTAACATAGTAAAATTAGCCTTACGAAAACAGCGGCGACGGACAATAGCAGGAGAAGAAAAATGTGGTTGAGGCGCACTAATAAGGATTTCAATATCCAAAGTAGGGTGATATGAATCCTCAGGAATAGATAACGGGGAAGATCTGGAGACTGACACAATAGCGGGATCATTGGCAAAAACCAAATCAAGGATTCGATTTAAACAGTTTTGGACGACATTTATTTGCAGTAATGGCAAATCGAGCAAGCCGTCCAGGAATTCGGTATAAGAGGACGAAATAACAGAGTTAGAAGAAGGTGACGAAACCCATGAAATGGTTGGAAGGTTAAAATCGCCTAAAACTAAGAGATTGTCGCGATTATGTAAAAGCGAATGAACATAGTTAATTGCAGCCAAGTGTTGCAAATAAATTTCAGTAGTAGATGAAGGAGGAATGTACGAACATGTTATAAAACATGAAGAGTTATGCAAACTTATTTTGACACAAATGAATTCAATGTCCAACGAAGTATCTACTTTAACTAAGCTAGAACAAAGTTTTACATCAACAGCAATAAGGACACCTCCACCACGGCGGACAGAGCGATCAAGCCTGTATACTACAAAGTTGGAAGATAAAATTTCATGGTCAGAAACTGAAGAGTTTAACCACGTTTCTGTAAGGGCAAGAACATGTGAGTCAAAAGAAAAACTATTCGTAAACAGAACATTAAGTTTTGTTAAAAGACCTCTAACATTCTGATATTTAATAGAGAGATGAGAAATTAGTTTTTTGAAATGCTAGAGGCTGGAACAGAAGATGGGACAGCTGAGGGTAAGGTAACTGGTTGAGGCCGAGGCTTTTGAATAGATTTAAATTCATGAACAATCATATGTGGTGGCCAAAAGTTTGGATCACATAGTCTGTCAAAATCACCTATAGGGAAGGAAATTTTGAACGACGAAATTTCACGAGGCTGTGAGAATTTAAATTTCTCAATGGATATGTTAGGATTGTTGCCAATATCCATATAAGATACTAAGTCTTCACAAGAAGTGTCCGCCGCCAGACGAGACACAAAAATATGTTTACGCGGCGCGACTACTTTAAGAGTAGGTCTAGGCGGAGGCAAATCAATAGAATAATTTGAGGATTGCGGTGGCGTAGAGGGCTTCGTCTTTAAAGAATCAAGACAAGGGGCCGGAGTTAAAAACGAAGCAAGCAGCGGCGATCCTGGAATTGGAGTTAAAGGAGAAGTAGGAGGAGCAGAGGGAAGCGGATGGCGCAATTGAGGGGCTGAACGCTTTGGAGGAGTTGCAAAATTATATTCGCTAAGCAGTTTAAGGTCATTATCAAACTCAGACGACATTCGATTAGCCAGCTTTTTAAGCTTGAGAAACTCATTTCGAACGGTATTGTACATTCGAGAAAAGTCACCTTGCATTTTAAAGCATGAAGGGCATGACCACCTAGTACCGCCACAGGTTGGTTTGGACTTACCATATAACCTGTCAAAGTCACGGCTAGTCAGCCCGGCGCACTTTAAATGAATAACATTGTCACACAACCAGCAAGTTAGGCAACGAAGCTTTTCATCATCAAACACATCTTTGCTCATACATAATTCAAAGCAGCACGACATAATACAAGCGATCCTACAATTTCTACTGGGTACAAAAGAAGCAAAACGAACAAATGAGAGGGCAACAACAAAATCCAAAAGAAGAGCACAAGTCAAAGAAACTCACCACAAAACTGAGAGCTGGGAGCACGCTGTAACTGTAAAAACTTACACAAGCGAGCGCTTAAAACAAAAAACTAGCAGAGAGCTCGCTCACACACAAAACAATAATAAAGTAGGAAAAGCACTAACAACAAAAACCGCGCAAGCAATGACGCTATTTAAATAATGCAAATAAAAAGTATTTAAAGAATGAAATGCACTGCCAATAAGCAAAACACAAGTCCACTTCAACTTAAAATGTTATGAGTTGATCAAAATTTAATAAGTGATTATTAATATAATATAAACACCAAAAATAAAATTTAAAAGCAAGAGCACCGAAAAAACACGTCTGACACTCTCAAGAGAACTTTACTTCATATACACATATAAGTTTAACGCGCAAGTGGTTCTGTTTACACTGGCTAACACCTTTATGTATTCTTTGATCCTCGTCGCGGTGCAATCGAATAAAAAGAAAAAATGGATCGGTTTCTCATTCGACACAAAAGACCAAACGATGACAGTAGTAATAGAGAGCAGGAGACTGCAGAAGAATGCTCTGGACGCACTAGTCAATGTAGTGGATCCTCTTCTGTTTCTAATAGTGACAGTGCAAAAAAACAGAAAGTAGACGAAAATAAACAACTAACAACCTCTGTTCCTGTTGTTGGTGAGTAAAATAACAACAATATTAGTCCATCTCTGTTTACGATTCGTCTCATCGCGAGCGTCTGACTGCGAGAGTGAGTGGGTTGAAAGTATAAATTAAATGAGCATAATTTTAAAATTATATATCAAAATTATTTGCAATGAAAATCATTTTGATGAAAACCCTATTAATGAAGGTAACCCTTATAAGGTAAAATTATAGTTTTTTTTTTTTTTTTTTTTTTATTAGAACAAAAAATAAGTAATGAATCCGTACGCATAATGTACCATAACAATAACAGAAACAATATTAGAAAATAAAGCCAAACTTCGTGCGCTAAGCACGAAGATTAATTATACGGAGGAGAATCATCATGACTGAATCGTTTTTGCGAAACCTTGTTTTTTGAGCCGCCTAAGAGGCCTAGCTGGCAGTAGATTCCTGGCAAGTTCACTGCTGTGACACCTGAGTCTGTTACTGTATCTACTCGTGTGCCTTCCTATCTGCTCTTCTATGGTATGCAGATTAAGGTCACGATGCAGCGTCGAATTGCGCACGTACAAGGGGAAATTTGTTATTTGCCTTAAAATTCGGTTTTGCAGTACCTGAATACTCTGACAGCTTGGCTTTGCTGCGATACTCCAAATCTGATCGGGGCGACACAATGGACATACACTGCTCTTTTTGCTCTTAGTGACAAAGTACTTTTTCTGTTAAGCAGCCACCGCAGTTGCTGCATCTTTTGACCACATTTCTTGCGAGTAGCTTTCAGGTGTGGCCTAAAGGTAATTCGCTTATCCAGCGTGATGCCAAGGTATTTAACTTGATTAGGCTGCTGATAAGGCTGGTGGGGGATTGTCCTTTTAAGTGTGAAGCATGGGTTAGACGTCTTCCCTGGGTTTATCATCAAATTCCATTTCCTGCACCAGTCAAATAGTGTGTCAAGGTACCTTTGCAGGCCATTAGCCGCCTCAAGTTGGCAATTGGAGCTGTAGAGAATGGCGACATCGTCAGCGTAAGTCGCAATTAAAGCCTTCGAGGGAGTACCCAAGTGTTCATCGTCAGGCACTGGTAGATCGGCAATGTAAAGCGAGTTGAGCAGCGGACCAAGAACGCTGCCCTGCGGGACTCCAGCTTTCATTCGGCCACGGAAGGAAAAGGTGTCTCGTATCTTTACCTTGAATACACGTTGGTCTAAATAGGACCTAAGGAGACAGGAGTAAGGATGCGGAAGAAGCTTCTTTTCCTTGCAAAGGAGTCCGTCGTGCCAGACCCGATCGAATGCTTGTTGTATGTCTATAAACACCGAATTACAGTAGTCAAGGTCATCAAAAGCCTGGAGGATATGTCGTGCCACTCTAAGGACCTGTTCAACAGTGCCAAACTGCTGATCTGGGAGTATGCCACACTGATTCATAACACCAGAAATCCGAGCGGCAACCAGCTTCTCCCACACCTTCGATAGGGATGGTAGTAAACTTATTGGCCGGTATGACTCCGGGTCATCATCCGGCTTACCTGGCTTATGAATCATGTGAATCAATTCCATCTTCCACTGAGATGGGAAGAACTGAACCCTCAGCATAGCATTGTAAATGAATGCCATGTACAGAATCGCACGAGTTGGTAAAGCCTTCAGCGTGGTATAGCATATCTTATCTATTCCTGGGGCCTTGTTTTTCGGCAGCGCTTTGATAATTTCAGCTATCTCCTCAACCCTGATTGGTTTGATTGGGAGAGACATCTGCAAGCTTTCTTGGGTCTCATTGATTTGCGCCATTGTAGCAACGTCATGAGGAGAAGCGATCCTCTAGGTGATGTTTAAACGCGTTGACCTGTTCTTCTTCATTCTTTGCGAGGCCACCTCCAGAGCAACGGACTGGAACCTGCCTGAAGGGTTGATTTTTTAGTGCCTTTGTACATCTCCACAGTGAGTAGTTGGCATCAATAGTATAATCCAACGAGGCCGGCTTATGTTCAAAGAAGTCACTTCTAATATGCCTTAGAAGGCTAAGCAGCTGCTTTGCTGCTCGGTTCCACAGGATGCGGAAATTATAGTGATTATAAATGTTAGTATAATTAACTTCATTTTTAAATTACTCATTTCATTTTATAAATTTAAATTGAAAAAAAAAAATTTTGTTAATTGGAACAAAATAATTTTATAAGTCAACAATATTTCATCATAAAACTTTCAGATATATAAATTAAAATAATTATTCCTTTTATAATGTGATTAATGGATGAAAATCTTTTAATTGGTTTGAATATAGAAATTTTTTATCTAAATTTTCACAGCCAGATACTACGTTGAAAAAAGAACCGAAATCTTTTAAACGTTGGAAAGAAGAAAATCCATGTCTCAATTTGAATGAAAACGACAAAGCAGTTAGTGTAATTTGCACCGAAGGATTTAAAAATAATTTGGTTCTACAACTTGACACGATTGATTTGAAATCAAAAGAAACGTGGATTGAAAATGGCTTTTGTAATTGGAAACACGCAGCGGACAGGTTGAGAAAACATTCAAGAAGTTCATTACATATGAAATACGCAGAGGCTTTAAAAAATCGTGTTTCCAAGAGCATTATTCAGCGCATGTCAACTGTCCAAGAAAAACAAATGGTGGATAATCGAACTGTATTGAGAAAAATCTTCAGCACTCTAAGAATCTTAGGAAGGCAAGGCTTGGCGATTCAAGGGGCTAATAACGACGAAAATTCCAATTTTGTAACGATTTTGAGGGCACGAGCCGAAGATGTTTCCGAGCTGGAGACATGGTTCAATAGGACCAGTTACACATGGTTACATCACGATATTCAAAATGAAATATTGGAACTAATGGCCACCACAATTATGTCTGGGAATTCTTAGGAAATTCGGAAGGCAGAATTTTATGCTATTCTAATAGATGAAACCTTTTTTTTGATTCCCCAAAAGATTATTACAAAAAGATGGCGTACGTTAAAGTCGGGCGCAAACGACTTTGGGATACCCTGTACCACTAGTTGCAATTAAGTCCGATATATTGCCTAAGCACTCTAAAAGATAATTGATTGCCAAATTTGGGTACGATATCTTCATAAACAATCGAAACAAATCGAATTTTGTGCAAAAATCGTTTTTTGACTGATTGGTCCTATGGGAGCTTTATGATATAGTCATTCGATTTTGATCAAATTTGGTACAGTGCTTAGGCACTCTAAAAAACTTCCAATTGCCGAATTTGGTTACATAAACAAATGAAACAAAACGAATTTTGTTCAAAATACGGTTTTTCGACCGATCGGGCCTATGGGAGCTATATGATATAGTCAACCGATTTTGATCAAATTTGGTACAGTGCTGGGTAACCCTAAAAAACGTACAAACACCAAATTTGGTTGGATCTTCAACACTGTACCAAATTTTATCAAAATCGGTTGACTATATCATATAGCTCCCATAGGACTAATCGGTCAAAAAAACATTTTTGGCTACAAATTCGTCTGTTTTTGGTTGCTTATGAAGGTATCGTAATCTAATTTGGCAATCAAATGTATTTTGGTGTTCTTAAGCAATTTACCGGATTTTAGTGCAAGCAGTGCTACAGGATATCCCAAAGTCGTCCGCGCCCGACTTTAACGTACGCCATCTTTATACCCTGTACCTATAGGTGAAAGGGTATACTAGATTTGTGCAATGTATGTAACGGACAGAAGGAGGCGTGGCAGACCCCAAGTCCTTTATACCAAAATGCTTATCATAATCTCGGGTAGCGATTGAGCCATGTCCGTCCGTCCGTCCGTATGAACGCCTAGATCTCGGAGACAATAAGCGCTAGAGACACGAAACTTTACCAGCTGGTGTGCATATTTCCTGAGAAGATGAAGTTTGTTGAATCATGTCAATATTCCCCCGCAGTAGAGTTTCGCGGTTTTTCGCCACACCGTTTAATATTTTCATCTGAATTAACAGAGCGATACGTTGTGGTTACGTGCATCTGTGTGTAAAAAATGAACAAAATCGGACAAATACAGCAAAAGTTATAGTCAATATTTGACTGCGTCAATATTTGACTCCTCGTAATAATGTTTACAAGTGACCTGGAATCAATTTTTGGTAAGCTGATTTATGTGGCTCCAATGAACAAATCCACATCCAAATTTTGTCGATGCGGTCCCCCCACCCCCCGCAATCGATTTACCGTGTTTTCTCCCACACCCCTCAACATACCAACTTGGAACTTGGAACTTACCCCATGTACTTTAAATAAATTTATTGACGTAACATTCGAGATTCATCAAAATCGGTAAAAATTTAGGGAACTTATAGGTATAAATATCGAATTTCACCAAAAAAAAAAAAAAATCCAATTGGAAAGTTCTTAGAAGGAATATGCAGGAAAAATTTTCGGGCACCGCCTCGACTGTACCACATTTTTTTTACTTGCGTTAATGCAATTTGGTTATTTTAAATTTTTTTTTAGCGAATGCGAGGTAACTCGTTGCTTTTCATATCACGAAATGGCTAAAAAATTACAAATATTGCAGTGCTGAAAATGCCACAATTATCGTATTATACAACACTTTCTCAACAACTCAACAACAAAAAGTAGACTTGGGTCTGGGTTGAGGAAAAGTTGAGTTTAGAGTTGAAACACAGGATTGTATTTCACCGTACATTTTGTTTTTGTGAAAGTCCTCAACTCCTCAACTTAACACAAAGCGTGAATAACTCAACTGTCTTATATTTAATTTCATGATATTTCAGAAGCCATAAGATCAAGTGAAGTTTAAAGACAAGCGGAAGACCACTTGCGGAAAGCAATGCAGATCCAAAATTAAAAGGTTTTAAAAAAAAAAAATACAGTTAAGGGCAACATTAGTAATTATATGGAGTAATTGTTAATTCATTTTACTTAGTTGTAAGATTTTGTATTTATATGAAGTTTAAATATCAATATACTCATTGAGGAAGACTTTATTATGATTACATGAAATAAACTTTTGCTTTTAAATTGAAACTATACCGCATAAACTACTATTATACAGTCTCAGACCAGTATACAGCATACCGAACTGATGCCTTCTTCTATATACCGAACTGTATGTTCATGCGAAGGGGGGACAATTGTATCCGCTTAATGACATGCCAATGTTAAAGTATACAGTTAAAAGAATTAATGGTGGATTGGCGTCGGACCAGTCCTATATACACAGAGACTAGTCGTTTTCCTGTTTCCTTACTACTACCCCGCCATTAGCATGCCATACGCAAAGGAGGAACCTCCAGACTGTGCAAAATGCAGCGCTTCGCGTTGCCACTGGCTTCCATGCAATCACGCATGTTGACCACCGCCACCAAGAAATGGGCATACTACCTGTGCGTGACCACTGTATTATGCTAACCAGGCAATTCCTCTTAAATTCAACCCTTGAATGCCACCCAAACCACGCCTCCTTTCTGCGCCCACTGTCAGTGAGACCTAAACATGTCCGGAATGATATCCGCAACGAGCTAACTGCCATTTCTACTAATAAAGGACAGTCTTCAAATTATCCACACGGAGTCTGTGGGTAATTTATTCTCGAATTCAAGACCGAACCCAGTCTTAGGCATCAAGCCACCCCCCTCGACACCTCAGAAATCTCCCTCCCAAGGCAGCAAAGATCTGCCTTGTCCCAACTCCGCTCAGGATACTCAAAGCAGAGAGTACCAAATAGACAGAGGCGCAAATTCTCTCCGAGTTCGAAAATGTTAAAAGTTTATCACTAACAAGAGCTCGCAAACACAATGCAAAGAAAACGAAACAAAATTCGAAGTGGATCTTGCATTTTGTTTATTTACCCTTTGCTATTATTTTTCGTTTCTGCTTTTACTTTATTTGCAGCGCCGCAGCGTATATCGGTTCATTTTGAATTGCAAGGCAGCATTGGTACATGCTTCTTCCTGGAGTATGTCCATTTCAGACTGTTTATGTGAATTTTGTCTGTATTCATGCTGGTTTATAGTTTATAGATGATTTTTGGCAAAATATTTTAATTTATTTCATTAATATGTTAATAATAACGTAACGAAACAATTTTTTTTTTATTATTTAAATATCAAAGAATATTGAAAGAACTACATAGAATGTGCATCTCAGCCAAGTTCATTTTAGCGCTTGTTGCTTGTTGGTACGGGTGGGCTTCGAAAAGATATGAAGGCTCAAAAAGTAAAAATTTAAAAATTTGGCTGTTTGTGCTCTCACCGCCCGCGCCATAGAACTAAACAAATTTTGTATACACATCTTAGTATGTATATTGTCATTGGGAAAACATTTGTCGAAAATGAAACACTAATTTTCTTATGACAATAAAAAAATATAAATTTAATAGAAAAAGAACTGAAATTATAGAAAATAAAAAAAAAAACATATTGAATCTAACATCCATCTAAGAACCGAACTTCGACACATTAGAGTCTGAGTCGAACCTCTGAGATGGCTCCTCCTTCAAAGGAGAAACTTGAGTATCTCATAAAGACTTTCACCGAAGGGTGTAAAAACCCTTACTCTCTTGTCCATAAAGCGAGTTAGAGACTTGAGATAGATACGCTGAGGGCAAGCTGTCGGACACTTTTCAACAATGCAAAAAGACTAAACTGCGAGCAATACTGGTTAGAATATAAACAAAGTTTAGTTCAATATTGATAAAAAAGTAATCAGGCAAGCAAAGCGAGATGAGTGGAGAAGATTCTGCTCGGATATCGAATCCTCATCGGAAGCTGCAAGGCTCCGTAAATTACTTTCAAAATCGCCCATAAATTTAGGCTTTCTCCCAAAATCGGATGACAAATTCCAGCAAAGAGTCATTAAAGTTACTCCTGGATACCGGTCTAACGAACTAGTGAGATGGTTCTTTAGGGGCCAAGCTGTAGGCCACCGGACGGGTCGCAGGTTGCGGATAGCGAACGGCCTCTCTCCGGGAGGTTAGCTGCAAATAAGCGAGAATTCTTGCAAATAAGCAGTCCCGGACAGGCAGCGGGTGCACAAATGACCGCTGCACTGACGAGGTGTTTGTGTTGCCGCCTACTAAAACATAGCTTCACACTGTACCCCAAATCCCACAAATCAACCTACCACTCTCCTATCCCCCTACATCTCATACCTGGGCTGGGCTAAGGTGTCAACCGAACCGTGCCGAAAGCCGGCCAGGCTGAAGGCCCAGGTTCATCAAAAATAGTTCAGTCGCGAACGTGTGGGCTCCGGCAAGTGGCGACCGTCGGTTCTATGCAGCCTTACCCGCACATGCGGATCTCTGTGCGGGTGGACTCTACCCTTCTCCGCTATTCGTGGGACAAACTATGAAAAAGACAAATAATACAAACATAAAGAAAATGCAGGACTCCCCCGCATCCGAAGTCGCAAGGCATTTTGAGGAAAGACTCCTCGATGCCGAGCGTCCTGTCACTAGACAGAATGCACAAAACAAAGTACGCGATAACGCGGAAACGTCTAGTGTAAAGCAAGCCCAAGTACGCGCTAATGCGGAAGGGCAACGCAGACAAGTACGGGAATCCCCGGAAAAGATGCGCAACGCGAACGCTATATTGCCCGTGACCACACGGCCAATGCGCCCGCCTCTTCGTGCAGACGGTACGTCGAGTGAAAGACCTAGGAAGAAGCCGAGGTCGCGTAAGGTGATAGACATACCACTTGGTCAACCGGGCGGTTGTGACGATCCCAACAGGAATGGCATGAACGGCTCGGTCACCAAATGGTATCTTAGATTCATCGCCCAGGGAATTCCCCCTGAGGAGGCCCGTAAAAAGGCCACTGAGCACCGGCGCAGCGCCAGTACGCAGCAAGAACAGGCAGTGAAAAGGCTTAACAGCACACTGACGCCGCCGACGGACACCCCTAAGAGGGCGTGCAATAAGGCGGCTCCTGTAGTTACTCTGAAGAGTAAGGCCATAGGGAATGTCCCTACATACGCGGCCACCAGCCAACGGAAACCTTCTGCTACTCCAGCTGCTGATGATGAGGAACGCCCCTCGACGTCAGCGGCCGCAGCTAACAGAGGGCCTCCGCCGTCTGGACAAGCGGTGCGTGAATCCTACGCACACGTGGCACAGGTAGTCAAGATAGCTATCGTGCCCGTAGAATACCCACAGGTGACGCTCACACCTGGGGACCAGACCAGTATAGAGGAGGCCATCATGTTGGAAGTAGCCAACGGATGGAGTACTGCATTGCGCCTAGTAGGCATCCACTTCAAACCGGGTTACCTGGTGGTGGACTGCCTGGGCGAGGAGCCAGCTGAATGGCTCTTCAATGTAGCGCCAAGACTATCTGGCTGGAAGGGAGTAGCCTTAGAGGCTCGTAAAGGGGACGATATTCCCAGCGCACATGCTGTTACCGTCTTCCTTCCACGAAGTGCGGGCAAAACTGAGGAATTCCTCATCCGACTGCTGGAAAACCAGAATGATCTATGTGCAGATCTCTGGAAGGTGATGTCGATGCGTACACAGGGACAAGGTGTCCTGATGACGATCGGCATAGATGAGACGACGATGAAGACCATCGTCGAGCAGGGTTATCGGCTGTTCTTTCGGTTCGGCACCGTTTCAGTGCATGGACTCCGAAAAGGCCCACCCAATGTTGCTGCAGATGGGAACTCCCACGTAGCCACACAGCCGGTCCCCGGGCAGCCTGAAACACAAGGCCCCATCGAGGCGGTTACCTCGGTAACCCCAAACACCCCTTCGGCACCCACTCCAATGCACATTCCTGCAAATCTTGAGGAATGTGAAATGGATGTGGAGCCGATGTCGTCGCAGGAACTGCAGGAGGAACTCCTCCAGCAGTCAGAGGACGAAGTAGCCGACGTCACCCTGACGGAAGGCGGCGCATCAGGAGATGCGTCAGGTGATGTGGGAAACCCCACCCACTAATGACTGCCAATCCCTTCAACTGTTGCACCAAACTAGCCCAGGTGAACATCCATCACGCCAAGGCGGCTTCGGCCGTCCTGGCCAGGATGTTCACTAAAGACCACCTCGGGCTAGCGCTCGTGCAGGAGCCATGGTGCAACAAGGGAATAAAAGGCCTGCACACCGGTGACTCAAAGGTAATATGGGACCAGAGTCACGCCTCACCTCGAGCCTGTATAGTAGCTAGAAAATATATTAATTATACAATTCTTTCAGAATTCCTGACGCGCGACTGTGTTCCCATCGCTGTCCAGGATATTGGAGCGATGAGGACAATCGTTATCGCTTCAGCTTATCTAGCTGGCGATAACCTAATACCACCCGGGGAGATAAACGGTCTCGTCGAACACTGCCACAGACATGGACTGCCGCTGCTTATAGGATATGACGCCAACGCTCACCACATTCTTTGGGGCAGCACTAATGTCAACAAACGCGGTGAGTACCTATTAGAGTTTATCTCTAAAGTAGATCTTGAAATATGTAATGTCGGAAACACTCCGACATTCGTAAATAGAATCAGGGAAGAGGTCCTTGACGTAACCCTTGTAAGTCCCTCTCTCAGATCAAGGATTGGGGAATGGCACGTTTCGAATGAACAGTCCATGTCAGATCACAAGATCATAAGGTTTAATATTTCGCTAAATATGAACTTTTGTAAGCCAACTCGCAACCCCAAAAAGACAAATTGGGAAATCTTTAACGCGAGATTGGAACTTGAACTACCCCATCTGGGTGTTACAATACCCAAACACCCATTGGAGTTAGATCAAAGAGTACGTGGGATGAATGAATCCATTACCCATGCCTTTGAAGAAGGCTGTCCTATCAGCCGAATACGCCGAGAAAGAGATGCTCCATGGTGGAATATACACCTGGAGGGACTACGTAAGATGAGTCGCTCACTCTTCAATCGTGCAAAACGAACGGGAGACTGGGAGACCTATCGAAATAGTCTAACTCTATACAGTGCGAGTATTAGGAAGGCTAAGCGTCAGAACTACAGGAATTTCTGTGAGTCTGTAGCCAACACAAACGCTGCGGCCAGACTTCATAAAGCCATGGCGAAGTCAGCCCCAGAGGGGAATATCTCTCTTAAGAAAAGTGACAACACTTTTACCGTTAACGCGGTAGATAAGTTAAAACTCCTAGTTGAGACACACTTCCCAGGTAGCATACCTGATGTAGTACCTTTTCAAACAGTGTCCAAGCGTAGAACACCAGAAAGGGAGGACTGGGAATTCGCCAAGTCCATTGTCACAAGTGAACGACTGGAATGGGCCATAACCTCGTTCCAGCCCTTCAAGTGTCCAGGCCCAGATGGAATATCTCCATCACTCCTTCAGAACGGTAGAGAATACCTTATACCACATCTAAGGAGGGTAATGGTCAGCAGCCTGGCACTGGGACATGTTCCCGAGCCATGGAACAGAGCTAAGGTGGTCTTCATTCCCAAGGCTGGGAAGAAGGATATCACCCATCCAAAGTCCTTTAGACCCATTAGCTTAACATCGTTTTTGTTGAAAACGTTAGAAAAGCTAGTGGACAACAACATTAGAAATACGCTTCTGAAGCGGGACCCCCTGCACTTTACACAGCACGCGTATAGAACAGGTCGATCAACAGACACTGCACTCTATCAACTGAGGAATACCCTCAGCAAAGCAGTTAATAATAAGGAAGTCGCAGTATGTGCCTTCCTAGATATTGAGGGTGCTTTTAACAACACATCGCATGATGCTGTTAACAAAGCACTTATAAGAAGGGGCGTTAATGTTACGCTTTCCGAGTGGATTCAATCCCTACTCAAGTCAAGGCTAGTCACAGCAGAATCCGGAGACTCCTCCGTAACTGTTACCACAACTCGTGGCTGTCCACAAGGAGGAGTATTATCTCCACTACTATGGAGCCTCCTTGTTGATGAACTGCTAGATAGGTTATCGAGCAAAGGTAACTGTCTAGGTTATGCCGACGACATTGTCCTTATCGCAGTAGGCAAATTCGAGAACACTCTATGTGATATAGTACAGAGAGGATTAAATATTACATACGATTGGTGCAAGGAAGTAGGTCTCAACCTAAACCCAGCTAAAACCATAGTAGTACCATTTACTAGAAGGTATAAACTACCGAATATTCGGCAACTCCACCTTAGGGGATGTCCTATTCTGTGGAGCAAGGAAGTTAAGTACCTTGGAGTTATATTTGACAGCAAACTTAGGTTCTGCTCTCATATAGAAAACGTGACAAGCAAATGCATTAGAGCTCTGTACACGTGTAGAAGGATAGCCGGCAAATCATGGGGTGCATCACCCAAGATTTTACGCTGGCTATACCTAATGGTCATAAGGCCGATGCTCACTTACGGAGCTATTGCTTGGGGAGCTCGGGTGGAGATTACCTCAGTCCAAAATGACCTTAAGAAGACACAGAGGCTAGCCTGTGTATGTATGACAGGAGCCATGAGAACCTGTCCTACAGCAGCATTGGAAGTCCTTATGGAGTTGACACCACTTCATACTGTTGTAAGGCTTCAAATGAAGGCGACACTGTTAAGAATGTCGGCTGAGGGAATTGGCAAAGGCCACATAATAAGTGCTAGAGACGCTGACGAACTGGGAAAACTGGTCCCCTCAATTCTCTTAACCAGAGATGAGATGATCACAGAGTACCACTTTAAAAGGAACTTTAGTACTATTTTGAGCAACAAAGAGAATTGGACAACGCTAGAGGAGATACATCCTATGAAAAGACACACTATTATGTGGTATACGGACGGGTCCTTGACTAAAGAAGGCACTGGACTGGGAGTCGCGGGACCAAGAACGCGACTGTCAGAAGCCCTGGGTAAATACACCAGCATATTTCAGGCAGAGGTATGTGCTATAGGCCGATGTGCAGACATCAACCTAGAAAGAAAATATAAAGACAGAGATATTGCTATAGTGTCAGATAGTCAAGCTGCGATTAATGCGGTGGCTGGCTCGAAGATTAATTCGAAGTTGGTCTGGGATACCAGGACCAAATTGAACCGTCTAGGACAATGGAACAGAGTCTCCCTTAGATGGATCCCGGGACACAAGAACATCCCCGGGAATGAAGCAGCTGACGAACTGGCGAGGAATGGTGCTGCGAAACCACTAAAAGGGCCTGAACCTTACTGTGGCATTGGCAGACACACTACCAAGCAGCTGCTAAGAGATGAAGAAAGGTCCTGTCGGGAAACTGACTGGGCTGGCACAGACGGCTTACGGCTGGCCAAGCAACTTCTTGGCTCCTACAACTTAATTAGGTTCAAGAAAGTGTCCCAATTGGGCAAGAATTCCCTTAGGATACTGACGGGGCTACTAACGGGACATTGCAGACTCAGGAAACACCTGTGTACTATTGGCATCTTGAATTCAAGCACATGCAGGTTTTGTGAATCCGAGGAGGAAACCTCCCAGCACATACTTGCAGAGTGTGATGCCCTAGCCAGAAGAAGGAAGTCCCTTCTTGGTGAGCATAGAATATTGATGCATGATATTACCCGACTAGAACCATCTCAGATAATCAAGTTTGTCACGGAAATTGGGCTAGTTGAGGAGGTCTAGGGCTTGAAGGGAGCACAATAGATCCTAAGGGTCGCAGTGCAGCTTTTCCCTATTATATTATTATTATTATTATACTCCTGGATACACACTTCCCGGCTAGTACAACAGATACACCAACGTGTAACCCTTCCTACCTTCCGGTAAACGGATTGGACGATATTATAGCAGACTCCAACATCAAATGGGCAATAAATAGCTTCGACCCCTACAAATCTCCAGGTCCCGACGGGCTAATACGAGCCTAGTTGCAGCACGGCAACCTTGTACTTTCGTGGTTAAAAGCCATTTTTACATTAAAACATGACAGCGTTAGGCCAGATCTCATCTTCTTGGCTAACGTCTAAAGTGGTCTATATACCCAAGGCGGGTAAAGCCTCACACGCAGTCCCAAAAGATCTCAGGCACTTAAGCTTGTCGTCGCGACGCGTCGTTTCTATTAGCTATTATCAGAATATACTATCGCTGCCTTCTTGGATATAGAAGGTGCTTTCAACAACATCGATCCCAAGCGAATAACTAAAATGCACGTCAGTACCTAGAGGTAGATGACCGTCTAGTGAAACTAATCAGCCAGCTGCTACTGAGCAGAACGGTGACATCTTTACTTGATACATCATCTATCTGTAGGTACGTAAGCAGGGGCTCTCAACAGGAGGGTGTTATCGCCTCTTCTGTGGAACGTAGCTGTCTATACGATGCTACGTCGCATAGAAGGGGGACGTTGCAAAGTTGTGGCCTATGCGGACGATGTGGTTATAATGCCGAATGGACAATTCCCACAAACCCTTTGTAACCACATGACATTAAAACTCAAAGGGCTGTCACTCTGGACACTTGAAAGCGGGCTAAATGTTAATTCAGAAATTCCTCTTCTCTAGATAATATAAGATCCCAAATCTATCCCCTCCCAAATTAAATGATTCTGTCCCCTCTAGTTGTTCGATGGCTCTAAACTGCAATAGTAAGGCCCATACTTTTGTACGGGGTATCTATCTGGTGGCCAGCGCAAATCACCAAGTCTAAGCTCAAGGCACTAAATCGGGTGCAGATAATGGCACAATTATGCAGCACAGGTGCCCTTAGAACATCTTCGAGTTAAACGCTTAATGCCATCACTAACATTCCCCCCAATCTTTTAATGGCAAAAGAAACTGCCTCCCTCGAGACGCCTGAAAGACGCAAAGGGCTGGGCAGTCTTGGGATGTGGACACTCGTCCATTCTTAATGAAGATACAAATGCGTCAATTACAGATTATTGTACACCCTAAGAACATTCATCAACGTTATTCACCACCATCATCCCTTCTAGGGAATTGTGGATGGAAAGGCAACCAGGTCAAAGCGACTGTATTAATTTGTTCATGGGCGGCTCCAAGCTCGACAACCATGGCCTGGAAACCGGTGCGATAAATAAATGCTAGCCAGGCAGCCATAACGTCACTTCGAGCACTATCCTCCAACTCGATGACAGTTAACAACTGCCGCAAATGTATTCAAGGGATGGCACAGCAGTTTGTTATAAGCCTCATTTGAGTGCCAGGGCACAAAAATATAACTGGCAACGAAATAGCAGACGAATTGGCCAGACATAGCACGACCATTACCCTCCTCCCGGATAAGGAGGATATTCGTTTATCCTCCACTTTCAAGCTATATTTTGTTTCTTCTTAGTACTCCTCCAACGCACTCTGTTTGGCGCAGTTTGCTTTGCTGTGTCATAGCTGATGTTGTGTAGGGACAATGCGTTCAGTATTGTACGTCGCCAGGTTGCCTTTGGTCTTCCCACTCGTCTGCTTCCTTGAGGGTTCCATTCCAGAGAGATCCTGACAATGCTGCTTCGAAGTTTCCTGAGAGCATGGCCGATTCAACGCCACTTGCGTGTTCTTATCTCAGTGCAGATAGGAACTTCACTTGTACAGTGCCATAGTTCCGCGTTTATCCAGTTGGGCCAGAATATATATATGCGGGACATATAATCCTTAGGCACTTGTTGACGAATGACTGCAGTTTCGACATCATTCTCTGCGGGGTCAGCCACGTCTTGCTGCCGTACAACAGGATGGATTTGACGCACGCATTGAAGATTCGCAGCTTTGTTCTTCTGCTTATTTCCTGACGATTCTCTATATCCTCATCCACTCCACCACTGGTGGATATTGTGGTACCAAGGTATGAGAAGCTATCGACAAAGTACAAGTTGGCAAGTGATTTTATTGTAAGTGAGGGTGGGTACATGTATGCTTATTATTAGTATTGAGCGTGAGCGAATTCCAGAAGATGTGCGAATGTTTGCAACACGGACGTTGCGAACTTGATGGTGGCATTTCCAGTACATTTGATTACAATGTACTCGGTTGCGATGACTGATCGAAATGCAGTAGTGTATGATGAGGTTGCTTGCAGCTGCTACAACGATATTTCGATGGGCATTGTGCCACACAATGACCCGAATGCAGACAATTAATGCAAATGCTGGACTTCTTGGCGACTTCAAGGCTTTGTGTAGCATTCATGTCCATGAATCGAGAGCATTCAACAAGCTTGTGGGCAAAATTAGAACAGAGAGCACATGATGAGTTAGTTATTGCAAATCTATGAATTTGACCAGGCTTGCCACTACACCTCTGCTTCTGATTTTCCCAATGATTCTGTGATGGGATGCCGCTGAATTCCAGAAATTGACAATGACGCTCCAGTACTTGGGTGCATTGTTCCCATTTGAGCATCGAAAGTAAATCCATGGCTTCGTTCCATTTGTTTTTAGTTTGTTGATCGCGATGTAGATTAACATAGCCTGTGATATATCTGAGCCTTTGCCCATAGACGAGAGTGATCCAAATATTGATGTGGCCTTGTCCATTAAACTTCGCAACTGATGACCATCAGGTTTATTGACAGGCGGAAGATTAAAAATAGCTTCGATTTGATCTAGAAAAGTAAGTGTGGGATTATCATATCGTTTATTTAGATGAGCTATAGCTTTAGGGTAATTTTATTTTGTTATTTGGAATGATCTCACCGCTTCTAAGACAGGGCCCTTTAGACAATTTAACAAATGGTTGAACTTTTCTATGTTGCATAGCGAGGTCTCACGAGCAATGATTTGGTTGAACGACGTTATAAAATTTTTGTAATCTGCGCGATTTCCATTTAAACATGGCAACGATAGTCTAGGCAGGCTTGGTGACGACGCAACACGAACAGGCAATGATGATTCGATTGACGTACTATGCATTTCCTCAGACAGCTGTTCCTTGATGCACACTTTAGCACTTATGTAACTATCTTCAAATTCAGCACGACCGTCATCGTCTGGATCAATATTTTCTATCGTGGATTGGGCTGTTAATGCTTGTTTAAAATATTCTTCCAAAATGGCCAAACGGCAGTTTAGTTCTGCACTGGACAATCTTGATATAGTTGAGGTATCATGTATATAATTTAAAACAATTGTTTTAATGCGTGTGAATATTTGTACGATTGAGTTTATTATTTTCAGGATGCGACATAATTGTTATTTTTGAAACGATATTAAACGAAATAAGTTTATATTTGATCTTTGCGTTTGTTTGATTTATATAGCGTTTTATTTGTTGGAACATTAACCGAAATAATTTTATATTTGATCTTTGCGCTTGCAAAATGTAAGCAAACGTCAAGTGATGCAAAATATGTATTTGTGTATGTTTGTTGTAGAGCAGGGCATCGATTCGATTTGAAATCAATTTAATCGATTCTTTTGTTCTGACAATGAAATCGATTTTTATTTTTGAGAATCGATCTTTTTGAGTCCCAAAATTTCGTTTGTTTATGAAGATATCGTAATCAAACCTCACATTCAAAAGTTTTTTATAGTTCCCAAGCACTGTACCAAATTTGTGCTGTGTTATTTCGCAGCGCAGAGTAGCAAAGCAAATCTGTTGTACGAATTGACGAATCCAACACTGCAATAGGTATATGCAATATATAAATGTATGTGTGTATTGTTGGCGCCAATTATAACAGATATTCCAACAGTTTTGCCGCCTTCCAGATATTATAGTAGCTCGAGAAAGATGTCGCACTTCCAATGTCTATATGCAAGAAATGCAGTAAATTCAATGGCTTGTAATTAGCCCTTGTAAATTTATGCGACGAAAAAACGATGTGTCAGCTCTAATTGCGCGACACAGTGCTACCAATGTTCACGTTCTCGCGATTTCGACAAAGTTGTCTTGTAGCACTTTTTTCTTTTTTAGCATTTAAATCTTTTAAATGTCAATAAACACTCCGAAATTAATGCACCTGCCCCACATTGGGCGCCAAAATGTAGGATCAAAAGCGTTTTTTTGACCTAGCAAATATGTAACTCGGATGGGCCGTGCAAAAACTTAGAACGTTTAAGCGAAAAAGATCAAAGTGCACAAGACAACAAAAGAGAGCGAGACGACCCTAAGGTTGAAAAAGTGATTTTATTGTAAGTGAGGGTGGGTACATGTATGCTTTTTATTAATAGAGTGTACCAGACCAGAGAGAACTAAAATAGACAGAGGGAACAATTCGCTCTTAAGCGAAAGCTCCAAAAAGATTATGCGCGAGATGGGCTCGGAAACACAATGCAAAGTGAAACAAACGAAATTCGAAGTGGCTTTTGCATTTTGTTTATTTTGCTTTTGCTGTTCTTTTGTTTTCACTTTATTTACAACGCCGTAGCGTAGATCGCTTGATTTTAAATTTTTAGGCATTCATACATACTCTTTCATGGAGTCTGTGCATTTCTAAAGGGCTTAATAGGCTAAATAGACCATTTGCGTGATTTTGTCTTTATGCATAAGAGTTTATAATTGCAAGATAGTTTTGATGTTGTTGGCGTCAGTACAATATGCTGTACGGCACAACGATCCAAATCTGCATCTTCTTAAAATTTTATTTTATAAATATCATCATTCATATTTCTACAACTCATGACAAATTATTGCCACTTTACTGTTTTAAGCTACAAGGTCCATACGCACAAATATCTCCAACAAATGAGCGCCTAACATTAATATCGCTAACGTGTGCAATGTTTATTTCAATATTCGGAGTCATAATATTAGTAACATTATTATTATTTTGGTAAATAGCTACCCCACCTTTTGGAACAGTATCTCGTTTGAATTGAACAATACAATTGAAATTAGGTATTTCAATCGGATTATCACGCGTCATGCAAGTTTCGGTAAGAAGTAACACATTTGTTTGTCTCGTAATTGAATCTTGTAAATCGTATTTGTGACTATTTAGACTTTGGCAATTGAAAGTCATTATTGAAATGCCATTTCTATTACTAATGAAATCTAAGACACTTTGAGCTATCGTCTGAACACTATTTAAAGACAGTCTTTTGAATTCTTGCAACAAAGATGCAGTCGATGCAGCTTGCCTTCGATTATGATAAAACTTGAATGTAGAATTATCGTTTTTTGTCGTGATATACAATTTTTCAATATTAGTAACCCGAGAGAGCGCAACATGAACGAGTTCCTGAGAATGTGTTTCACCTTGCGACTTATGTATAGTTAGAGCAAAAGCTGAAGTTAATGGAAAATATTTGCGTTTGGTTATACATATAGACTATATCATATAGCTCCCATAGGACCAATCGGTCAAAAAAACGTTATTTGAACAAAATTCGTTTTGTTTCGTTTGTTTATAAAGATATCGTAACCAAATTTGGCATTCAGAAGTTGTTTAGAGTACCCAAGCACTGTGTCAAATTTGATCAAAATCGGTTGACTATATCATATAGCTCCAATAGGAACGTTCGGTCAAAAAAACATTTTTGTTTCAAAATTCGTCAGTTTTTGGTTGTTTATGAAGGTATCGTAACCTAATTTGCAATCAAATGTATTTTGGTGTTGTTAAGCAATATACCGGATTTTATTGCAGGCTAGTGGTACAGGGTATTTCAAAGTCGTCCGCGCCCGACTTTAACGTACGCCATCTTTTTTCTAAAACAATGTCAGCAAAATAAATGCAAGCTTTTTAGTACAGGGTTTAAAAAGTATATTTATTTTATTTCTTTGTCTTCCCTCGTCACGATAATTTGATCAAGATACTCAAGCTCAGCAAAACGATTTGAACTTTTAGATTTTCCAGGTGCTGTGTCCAACACTTGACATATTTTCGCTTGCTGTTGAGGAGCTAGAAATTTGTGGACTTTTACAGCACCAAAATATACAGGGCTGAGTTTCAACTTTCAACTAAACTTTTCGTTCTTAACAAAAAAAATGTTGTAGACCGAATGGTGCTGCCAACCTTCGAAGGCGAATCTGTTAAATGCCTATTTTAAAAAGTAAAATGGTCCCACATAAATTTAAATAGTTTTAGCGGTTTTCACCGGTTTTGTTTTTGTTTGGAAGTCATTACCTCTGCCATTCCACATCTTTAATATCAGACATTAATCCTAAAGAAGACATGCCAATATGTCCGTATCCTCTGGCGCCAAACTTCTGTGCATAACAGCCTGTAAAAAATGAATTTTTTTTTTATTTTTTTTTTGCTCTGTTTCTTAGCTTGATACAGAGTTAAGGATTAACTTATGCAACTGAATCATTTATCATTTAGTTATAAATTACATTTTAATAGTACATAACAGAAATATAGAAGTGTTAAAAAAAACAGTCAAACACCAGAGGAAGGAATGCACCCTTCAACATATATTTTGTGCAATATTAGATTTTTTAATGATAAATTTGGTTGATGCGTTAGCGATGAGCTCATCAATCTCAATCATCTTAACATTTGCTATTCTATGCAAGGATCTAGAATCTAGATTCTCGATTTATAAAAATGTGGTAGGTTGAGGATCGATTTAAGATATTATTTTGAGAAATTTGAAGTTTACTTAAATGAGATTTAGCAGAGAACTTGCGGCGATCTCAGCCTCGACAACTTAAGCTCAGCTAAGCAAAGGGCCCTAGTAATAATTTTCTATTAGATAGATATTCAGGCATGTTACCGATTTCGACTCGTTTTGAAAAGTCATAACGAGTGCATTCCACAATTGGTGTTTTATGGGTACATAACCCCAAATATCTCAAAATCCTGACGTGATGGGCCAATTCTGACCTCGGATTCGGATTCTACGCAGCAAATTACTTCGGAAATCTTAGCTTTCCAACAACTAAACCATGTTGGCCTGTGTTATTTACTCGAGCAGAACATATAAAATTCAACTTTGCTTGATATATGCGATTATGCTGAAAACGTTCTAAGTGAAGGGGGCCACTTTTTTGGTCGACCTCTTCGATATTTTTAACAAAGAGTATATGTTAAAGAGAGGCGTAAGAACGGCCATTAACATTTGCGCGCTATAACATTTTGAGCTAAAGTGCCGGAAGAGTATGGGTAGGCCTCCCATCGCTATTTAAAAAAAAAAACGGGAATTTCAAGTCACAAAAATTCAAAAGCGGGAAAAAAAAAGGGAATTTTAAAATAATAATTTTTGATAACATAAGTATGAATTTTATTTATTCAAAGTAAATAACGAACGAAATTATCACTAAATAACTATTCTTGTACCGTTTCCAAGTTGGACCACCGAGTGGGCGGAGGAACTCAACGTTAGAAAATCGTTTCGACTCCCAGATTACTGCAGTGTTTTTAAGGCTGAAGTCACGGTTTTTTGATTGCATCATAAAATTGCTTCCACATGTTCTTGATGAGTGAAAATTATCGCTCAGATGGAGTATTGGTACCTTTGACAAAATAAAGCCCAAGTCACGCAGAATCTTTTTCGAGTTTCGACCTCGGAGTGAATTTTCTACTCTGTCTAGTTTAGTTCTCTCTAACTGTGATGCTGCTCGACACTGTGACGTCAATCCTTTCTCCACACTACGATTCGTCATCATTGTTTCTTGTGTTTGTGTGCATTTTTTTTTAAATTGATTAGTTTTTTTCGAAATATGTGATGATTTCAGGATTTTTTTTAATAATTGAGACAAAAAATCATGCAATGTAAAAACGGGAATGAACACGAAAAAACGGGAGCCCGGGAATTGTCTCGAAAAAACGGGAATTTCCGTTTTCCCAAGGCTGGATGGGAGGCCTAAGTATGGGACAAGGTAGAATTATACAAGGTGAGAAAATGGAAAACGATCGTATTTGTCCTGGAGTGTTTTTATTGAAGTTCTAATGTGGGTGGATGTTTATTATAGTGCGAACTAGAGTTCAAAGTGGGAGGATGAGCAAGTGCCGTCGGCAAATGATCGTTATTGTCCTCGCGTGTTTTTCATGAAGTTCTAAAATAAATATTTATTTTTCAAAATTAAAACGCATTAAATTTCTTAATAAGCTTTTACGAATTAAAAACAATAAACAAAGATTAATCGGAAATAAAAAATATTTTAAAATTTTGTTATAGAATAATATTAATAATAATAAATAATAAAAAAAAAATTTTAAATTGAACTAACCGAGTATTTATTTATGTAAAAATAAATCCCAGCAACAAACGGTAAAAATTTCAGCAACACATACAAGCAGCAATAGCAAAACAAATATACAAAATGCACAGCAAGACAGATAAAAAAAAAAGTTTTTGCCCACCGCTCCAAAAAGATTATGCGCGAGATGGGCTCGGAAACACAATGCAAAGTGAAACAAACGAAATTCGAAGTTGCTTTTGCATTTTGTTTATTTTGCTTTTGCTGTTCTTCTGTTTTCACTTTATTTACAACGCCGTAGCGTAGATCGCTTGATTTTAAATTTTTAGGCATTCATACATACTCTTTCATGGAGTCTGTGCATTTCTAAAGGGCTGAATAGGCTAAATAGATTGCGTGATTTTGTCTTTATGCATAAGAGTTTATAATTGCAAGACAGTTTTGATGTTGTTGGCGTCAGTACAATATGCTGTACGGCACAACGAGCCAAATCTGCATCTTCTTAAAATTGTATTTTATAAATATCATCATTCATATTTCTACAACTCATGACAAATTATTGCCAGATTACTGTTTTAAGGTCCATACGCAGTATGCAAAATTTACGAATGTAATGAAAAACTTGATATAAAAAAAATAGTCATACTATTTTTGCATGCTGCGTATTAAAAAATATTTAGTAAAAAAAAGCTATTGCATATGCAATTAAAATATATATATAAAATGTGTGTTTTTCTTTGATATTAATTCAAGTTACACTTTTTGAGCGTGGTGACCGATAAGAAAACAAATTTTTTTCTTTTATTGAATAAATGAGAAGTTAATATTGTTTAAAATATTTTTATTATCTTACAATACATGTAGGTTATTCAGGAATTTTTATGGTTTATGGTAACTGAAATAAGAAACATAAGTTTGAGACTTGATATCCTCTAAATATCTGGAAAATACCGCGTCAATGGTGGTCCCATATTTTGTTGTGGATTCTAGTGGATCATTATTCATTTTCAAATTCAATTTTTCCGGAAGAAAAGTTGTCAACCGCTCTGATTTTTTATCAGCGAGGTTGATGTTGAAATCGCCAGCCAAGATAAGTGGAAATTTATTACCATTTGTAGTGGTACTCCAGTAAAGTGCGATGAATAAAATTTTGGATTCGGAGAAATGTAAATTGCTACCATGACTATGTGTAGGCCATTTCTAAGTTTGCATAAGCACGCACAAATATCTCCAACAAATGAGCGCCTAACATTAATATCGCTAACGTGTGCAATGTTTATTTCAATATTCGGAGTCATAATATTAGTAACATTATTATTATTTTGGTAAATAGCTACCCCACCTTTTGAAACAGTATCTCGTTTGAATTAAACAATACAATTGGAATTAGGTAAGTTTCGGTAAGAAGTAACATCAACGAGTTGGTAACATATTTGTTTGTCTCGTAACTGAATCTTGTAAATCGTATTTGTGACTATTTAGACTTTGGCAATTGAAAATCATGTCCTCCCGCAACCCCCTAGTAATAAACAAAAACTAAGTATTTCTGCAATGAATTTGTTTTAGCAGACGAACCTTTAATAAAATTAATTTCAGCCAAAGCCACTTTAGCAACAGTTTCAATCAAAGTAGACTTTACGCTCAGTCTTGGCATTTTTATTTTAATGATTATTTGCAGGAATTTATAAAAGTAAACAAACAACGGGAAGAAGCAGCACAAACTCAAATACGGTTTTTCTAAAATTGTTTCGTTTTTGCAGCAATAAAATAATAAAAATCTGTGCAATCCATTGCTACTTTAGCTACAGGTTCTATTAAAGTAGATTTTATGTTCTTACTCTGCATTTTTAATTCAAGTTTTTTAATTTTAATGCAATTTGTACCAATTTACAAATGTAAACAAACACATGGAAGAACAAGCACAAACTCAACTACGGTTTTTCTGCAATTATTTCATTTTCGCTGCAGAAAAATAATAAAAATCCATGTAATACATAACTACTTTAGCTGCAGTTTTCATTGAAATAGATTTTATGCTTTAACTCGGCATTTTTAATTCAAGTTTTTTAATTTTAATGTCAATTGTACCAATTTACAAATGTAGACAAACGCTGGAAAGAAGAAGAAAACTCAACAACTCATCTCGTGAAACTCAACAGGGCTGTTCACGCTTTGGCCTGCGGACTTTTTCCTCAACTTTTCAACTCCTCAACTCAACACAAAGCGTGAATACCCTAACTATTTCGTCAAAAGTTCCACCTTGCGACTTATGTATAGTTAGAGCAAGAGCTGAAGTTAATGGAAAATGTTTGCGTTTGGCTATACATTTTCTATCCGATGTTAATGAAATATTTGCTGTTCGTAATTCAATGGGAACAGCGAGATTGCCGACTCTATTTTGCACTGCTAGAGTGGCTGCTTTTTGCCTTTTTTTTCTACCCACTTTATCTGAAAATTCTAGATGTACCAATTTCCCAACAGCACCATTGCATAAACCATCAGTAACGTCGATGTTGGTTGTAATACCATAATGCTTTCCAACAACATAAGTAATGTGATAATCCAGTGTCAATAACAGATTTTTTATCATTTTCATTTTAATATCAACAAAAATTTAGGTTATTTTTATAGCAGTAATAACAAAATGTATGTATATAGAGTACTCTCATTTTCTTTCACTATTTTTTCATCACTTTCTTCATTAATAAATGCACTTTGTTTATTCACATTTAAAACACTTTATATACAAATTTTACGCATACAGCTATTGACTGTTGTACATAGATGATAGATACCTATACACCTATGTATATACTTTCTCACAAACAGCTGCTTACGTAATTATTTTTAACATATTTTCTAAACCAATTGAGATATTTTAATGAATTAGATTGTATTTGAAAGAAAAACGTTCAGGCTTGAAAATAAGTGCTCATGTATGGTGATACGATATCTGAGAGCTGCGCAATATGTTGTGGAAGTTGGATTTTGTTCTCTATTTTGTTCTAATCTAATTCATTAAAATATCTCAATTGGTTTAGAAAATATGTTAAAAATAATTACGTATTTTTCAATGGGAAATGTTGCACAGGCAACAAAATCCAACTTCCACAACATATTGCGCAGCTCTCAGATGTCGTATCACAATGTATGGGTACTTATTTTAAAGCTTAAAGATTTTTCTTTCAACTACAATTTAATTCATAAAAATATCTCAATTGGTTTAGAAAATATGATTTTTGCAACGTTTTTTTGGCTTCCGTGCCACTGTGCACAGTGCAAAAGCGTTGCAAAAATCGATTTTGCGATGTAACCATTTTCTAAATGTAATACATGCATCTGATTTAGAATTTCCCAGGGATCAAGAAAATAAAAATTTTATTCAATTCGGATGAATAGTTTAGTTGCTACAGCCGCTCAAAGTGGAGTATATTTTCAACTTTGAAAAAAATCGCAATTTTTGGAATAAAAATTCGTGTTTAAGATTGTTTTGTGGTAAAACTACGCAACCAATCCCTATTTTCTTAGTTTCTATAAAAAGGTACATGAAATTTAAACATATAAGAAAAAAAAAATGACTTCATTTCTTTTCTGGGTTTTTCAATACTTCCGTTTAACTGAACCACTATATTTGGACCACTTTTTCAACTTTGGAAGAAAATATTTTAAATTACATATTTTTACATTTTTTCAATTTAACATAAATGGTTTTGTTATCAATTTATTTACCTACTCTATAAAGTTTTCGTCTACCTTTTTCCACCTTTGGCTGTAAAGCCACTAGAAGTGCAGAAACCCAACTGCAAAAAATGCTACCGCAGGTAGAAGAAGAAGAACACGCAGTAGATGTATCCACTAAATTAAGAGATGTTTGCTTATATTTGTATTTGACAATGAAAAAGCACCTACCTGTGACATTTCAAAAAAGGTAGATTAATTATTATTAAGACAAATTAAAATTTTTTGCATGTTTAGGTAGTTGAACTGAAATCATACGGATAGGGATGTAACCTTTCCCTTCATAATGTTAGGTATCAACTAAAAACATTTAATGCAACTACTTTTTTACCTGTTAGGCTTGTGGATATAGGGTTAAACTCTGTATATATTTGCCTGAATATTTCTGAAATATCATAGTCTGGTTTTGACTTTACAAGATCACGTATTGCAGTGAAAGTATTTTTAAATATAATTCGTAAGCATTGAGTTTATAAGTGTAACGATGTCTTTGGAAAACTAAAATTATTTGAGTTGTTCAGAAGCTCCAAAAGCGCGAATGAACTCGTTTCGGCCATCAGAAAAGAACTAAATGTTGAGGAAACAAATATGGAGAAGTTTGATACCTTAAAAGGCAAACTTAATTTACTAAGAAACACGAAAACTGGCTAAAAGGACTGACTCTTATTGAAAATTTCTCGGAAGAACCCCAGACGTCTTCGCACCGAAACAAAGGAAGACCTACAAAATGTTTGGACGAGTGTTCAAACTTTACTCGAAAGAGAAAACTTGCCGATGCCACAGTCGATATAGCCACGGATCATCTATCGGAGGCTCTATCAATAATGTACAGGAAGGACGATGAAAAAATAAGAAAATAACTGGAGTGGATGATGAAATTATCAAAAGATTGGGTGTTATTTTGAATATTTTGAGCTGCAAGGAAAAAATTAACGGCAGCAAATTTGGTGAATATGCCACTAAGACTGCAGAGCTGTTAACGGAAAAATATCCAGGAAAAAAATTGACTCCCACGCTTCACAAAATTTTGGCACATGGCCAAGCTATAATTGAATATCATTGCCTACCCATTGGGGAGATGTCAGAAGAAGCCCAGGAATCGAGAAACAAGGATTATAAAAAATTCAGAGCTATGAATACATGTAAAATATCACGATCAAGTGAAAACGAGGATCTTTTTAATATGTTGGCAGCCTCTTCAGATCCACTAGTTGCATCCCTTACACATGTGAAATCCAATACAGAATTAAAAAGTACTAGTTATTCAAATGAAATGTTAAGTCTTTAAGATATTCCTTAAAATGTAAATGTGGATATTATTTTACAAAAAACTACTGATGAGACAAATTATATAATATATTATAATAAAAAAGCATTGTTACATTAAATTTGTTGACTGAAATATAAAATTATGAACAAAAATATATCATCAAAATTTCTTTATAAATGAAAAAAATATGTACATATTTTACAAATACCTATATACAAATATTGCACAGGCAACAAAATCCAACTTCCACAACATATTGCGCAGCTCTCAGATATCGTATCACCATACACGAGCACTTATTTTCAAGCCTAAACGTTTTTCTTTCAAATACAATCTAATTCATTAAAATATCTCAATTGGTTTAGAAAATAAGGAAAAAATAATTACGTATTTTTCAATGGGAAATGTTGCACAGGCAACAAAATCCAACTTCCACAACATATTGCGCAGCTCTCAGATGTCGTATCACAATGTATGGGTACTTATTTTAAAGCTTAAAGATTTTTCTTTCAACTACAATTTAATTCATAAAAATATCTCAATTGGTTTAGAAAATATGATTTTTGCAACGTTTTTTTGGCTTCCGTGCCACTGTGCACAGTGCAAAAGCGTTGCAAAAATCGATTTTGCGATGTAACCATTTTCTAAATGTAATACATGCATCTGATTTAGAATTTCCCAGGGATCAAGAAAATAAAAATTTTATTCAATTCGGATGAATAGTTTAGTTGCTACAGCCGCTCAAAGTGGAGTATATTTTCAACTTTGAAAAAAATCGCAATTTTTGGAATAAAAATTCGTGTTTAAGATTGTTTTGTGGTAAAACTACGCAACCAATCCCTATTTTCTTAGTTTCTATAAAAAGGTACATGAAATTTAAACATATAAGAAAAAAAAAATGACTTCATTTCTTTTCTGGGTTTTTCAATACATCCGTTTAACTGAACCACTATATTTGGACCACTTTTTCAACTTTGGAAGAAAATATTTTAAATTACATATTTTTACATTTTTTCAATTTAACATAAATGGTTTTGTTATCAATTTATTTACCTACTCTATAAAGTTTTCGTCTACCTTTTTCCACCTTTGGCTGTAAAGCCACTAGAAGTGCAGAAACCCAACTGCAAAAAATGCTACCGCAGGTAGAAGAAGAAGAACACGCAGTAGATGTATCCACTAAATTAAGAGATGTTTGCTTATATTTGTATTTGACAATGAAAAAGCACCTACCTGTGACATTTCAAAAAAGGTAGATTAATTATTATTAAGACAAATTAAAATTTTTTGCATGTTTAGGTAGTTGAACTGAAATCATACGGATAGGGATGTAACCTTTCCCTTCATAATGTTAGGTATCAACTAAAAACATTTAATGCAACTACTTTTTTACCTGTTAGGCTTGTGGATATAGGGTTAAACTCTGTATATATTTGCCTGAATATTTCTGAAATATCATAGTCTGGTTTTGACTTTACAAGATCACGTATTGCAGTGAAAGTATTTTTAAATATAATTCGTAAGCATTGAGTTTATAAGTGTAACGATGTCTTTGGAAAACTTAAAATTATTTGAGTTGTTCAGAAGCTCCAAAAGCGCGAATGAACTCGTTTCGGCCATCAGAAAAGAACTAAATGTTGAGGAAACAAATATGGAGAAGTTTGATACCTTAAAAGGCAAACTTAATTTACTAAGAAACACGAAAACTGGCTAAAAGGACTGACTCTTATTGAAAATTTCTCGGAAGAACCCCAGACGTCTTCGCACCGAAACAAAGGAAGACCTACAAAATGTTTGGACGAGTGTTCAAACTTTACTCGAAAGAGAAAACTTGCCGATGCCACAGTCGATATAGCCACGGATCATCTATCGGAGGCTCTATCAATAATGTACAGGAAGGACGATGAAAAAATAAGAAAATAACTGGAGTGGATGATGAAATTATCAAAAGATTGGGTGTTATTTTGAATATTTTGAGCTGCAAGGAAAAAATTAACGGCAGCAAATTTGGTGAATATGCCACTAAGACTGCAGAGCTGTTAACGGAAAAATATCCAGGAAAAAAATTGACTCCCACGCTTCACAAAATTTTGGCACATGGCCAAGCTATAATTGAATATCATTGCCTACCCATTGGGGAGATGTCAGAAGAAGCCCAGGAATCGAGAAACAAGGATTATAAAAAATTCAGAGCTATGAATACATGTAAAATATCACGATCAAGTGAAAACGAGGATCTTTTTAATATGTTGGCAGCCTCTTCAGATCCACTAGTTGCATCCCTTACACATGTGAAATCCAATACAGAATTAACAAGTACTAGTTATTCAAATGAAATGTTAAGTCTTTAAGATATTCCTTAAAATGTAAATGTGGATATTATTTTACAAAAAACTACTGATAAGACAAATTATATAATATATTATAATAAAAAAGCATTGTTACATTAAATTTGTTGACTGAAATATAAAATTATGAACAAAAATATATCATCAAAATTTCTTTATAAATGAAAAAAATATGTACATATTTTACAAATACCTATATACAAATATTGCACAGGCAACAAAATCCAACTTCCACAACATATTGCGCAGCTCTCAGATATCGTATCACCATACACGAGCACTTATTTTCAAGCCTAAACGTTTTTCTTTCAAATACAATCTAATTCATTGAAATATCTCAATTGGTTTAGAAAATAAGGAAAAAATAATTACGTATTTTTCAATGGGAAATGTTGCACAGGCAACAAAATCCAACTTCCACAACATATTGCGCAGCTCTCAGATGTCGTATCACAATGTATGGGTACTTATTTTAAAGCTTAAAGATTTTTCTTTCAACTACAATTTAATTCATAAAAATATCTCCATTGGTTTAGAAAATATGATTTTTGCAACGTTTTTTTGGCTTCCGTGCCACTGTGCGGCGGTGCCAAGGTATATGAATTCCTTGACAACTTCAAAAGTATATTGGTCCGCTATAACGTGGGATCCTAGGCGCAGCGTTTCCTTGTGCGTAACCAGCATATACTTTGTCTTGCCCTCATTCACCGCCAAACCCACTTTTGCTGATTCCTTTTCGATTGCTGAAAATGCAGCAGTGACATCTCGCTTGCAACGTCCCAGAATATCAATATCATCAGCGTATGCAAGGAGCTGGACACTTTTGTAGAAAATAGTGCCATTACGATTGTTTGGAGCAGGGCACTGAGCCCACAAATGATCCCCATAACTCCGACCATGTGCAAGCTTTGCAAGTTTAGATAAATAAAAACTGTTCTATTGAACATAAAAGGTGCACTCAATAAGCTTTCGCTAATAGCTTCATGGGTTGCACTTGATACTCAAAAAATATGACAGAGCACTTCAGCTCCGGTCAGCGACAAATAAAGTTGATTTAAATATTACGCGCAACTTCTTTTTATTATTCGACCCAGGGGGTGCAAAATAGTATCTCCTCGAAATATTGGTGACCCCGACGTGATCGGAGTTGTATGTCAATTTGATATATTATAAATCGCTATACGCGCAAATCGTTGCTAAATTCAATAACTTTATAAAAACAATTTACAAAACGCGCGGTTCAAGATCTACCTAAAAAACATACATACATATGTATATACTTATACGCAAGTGTAAATACATAAGTGAAGTACATAGTTGACTTTTATTCGACTTTCGGTTAAATCGTGTCAATTACATAAACAACAAACAACGGTTCTGTTGTACATAAGCATAAACAAAGAGATCGGTGCGCATGCGCATAGTTGTTGTAAAGCTCGCTATCTTCCACTCTTTGCGCTTGCACATATCAATGCACAGTGAACACATTTCATGATGACCGACGAATCGCAATATACCCTATCGTTGGACCCTAGCGACATCGAATTTTTAAAAGCCAAGGGTAAATCTATTATTCGGCAGCTAAGATCCACAAATGAGTATCTTACGCAAAATGAGCTATCTAATTTTGATGAATCCGAACTTCAGGTGCGCATAGATGTACTTGAACTCATGAGTTCAGAGTTCTATATCGCACAGTCAAACCTCGAAAAACTCGACCTTAGTGAGATGTCTAGTGAAACGCGACAAATGTTTACAAGGGTGTACATCGAAATGAAGACGAAATTAAGCCGAGCGCTTAACATTCATTTAAAGGCGGCAAACCAGGCAAATTCTACGTCTCGTAATTTTGGTGCTGATGATTTTACAACAATGTTTTCTACAATGCGTAAGTCGCGGCTTCCTGTTCTACAACTACCTCGTTTTAGTGGACTGGCCTGACTTCTGCGCAATGTTCACCACCGTCGTCGACAAAGACATGGAGCTGAGTAAGATTGAAAAATTTCAGCATCTTCGTGACTCTTTGGATGGTGCTGCGCTGGACACCGTGCGCTCACTTGAGCCTTCAAACGAAAATTACGATAAGGCCCTACAATTATTAGTTAATCGTTTTGACAACAAATTGCTACATTTTCAGGCTCATATTAAAGCTATTTTCGGGCTACAAGGTGTTGAGAAGGGATCTGCATGCAGTCTGCGCGAATTAAGTGACAAGATCAACTCGCATCTACGAGCTTTACAAACATTGGCTACATCAGAGCAAATACTTGACGGCATGCTGATTTACCTTGTTGCGCACCAGCTTGATTCCCGGACCCAGGAGAAATGGGAAGAAGATTTGCCTACATCAAAGTTGCCTGCTTGGTCATCGATGTCATAATTTTTGGAAAAAAGGTGCCGCATGCTGGAGAACCTGGAAAGTGCTATGGTAACGCAAACACCTAGCAATCAGGTGGGAAAAAACCTAAATAAAACTAACCGAAACTCACTCATTGCATCAACGAATAACACTTCTCATTCTTCATGTAACTTTTGTGATGCGAAAGATCACTACATATTCAAATGTTCTCGTTTTTATACCCTGTACCGTATGGTACAAAGGGTATATTAAGTTTGTGCAAGCCGAAAATGTATGTAACATACAGAAGGAGACCCCCCAAAGTTACCTAAAGTATGATCGGGGTGACTAGAGAAGTCGATATACCCATGTCCGTCTGCCCGTCTGACCGTCTGTCTGTATGAACGCCTAGATCTCAGAGATGGTAAGACCTAGAGCAACCAAATTTTCAGATTAGATGCGCTATTATGTCAGGGGAGACAAGTTTATTTTATTTTTTTGATATCGGGGCTATATTATATAGCTACCATAGGGGTGTTTCAGAGGACCTCGAAAAAAACCAAAAGTTTTAGATGGATAATTCGTTTGTTTATGAAGATATCGTAACCGAATTTGGCACTCCATCGTTTAGAGTTCCCAAGCACTGCACCAAATTTTATTAAAATCGGTTGACTATATCATATAGCTCCCATAGGACCAATCGGTCAAAAAAACCTTTTTTCTACAAAATTCGTTGTGTTTCGTTTGTTTGTGAAGATATTGTAACCAAATTTGGCATACGGAAGTTTTTTAGGGATTTTCAACACTGTACCAAATTTTATCAAAATCGATTGACTATATCATATAGCTCCCATAGGACCAATCGGTCAAAAAAACGTTTTTTCTACAAAATTCGTTTTTTTTCGTTTGTTTGTGAAGATATTGTAACCAAATTTGGCAATCAGAAGTTTTTTAGAGTACCCAAGCACTGCAGCAAATTTGATCAAAATCGGTTGACTATACCATATACCTCCCATAGGAACGATCGGTCAAAAAAACATTTTTGGTTAAAAATTCGTCTGTTTTTGGTTGTTTATGAAGGTATCGTAATCTAATTTGGCAATCGAATGTCTTTTGGTGTTCTTAAGCAATTTACTGGATTTTATTGCAAGCAGTGGTACAGGGTATCCCAAAGTCGTCCGCGCCCGACTTTAACGTACGCCATCTTTTAAATCTGGTGCCCAGCTTGCGGCTAAACGAAGCCAAAAGGATGCACTCTTGTCTAAATTGCCTTCGAAAAGGTCACAGTTTGCAGCAGTGCAGGTCAGGCCACTGCAAGCATTGTTCAGCTAAACATCATTCGCTACTTCATTTTACTTCAACTTCTTCAACACTTTGCCAACAATCAACAGCTGATGCATACCCACATCAGACTAGCTCTTCAACTTTGGTTTCAAGCTTATTGTCTCAACTCACGCCTAAAGCCTCGAAATGTATGCAAAACGATTACGTCGTACTCGCAACGGCCATCGTTTTCATTAAATCCCGGTCTGATGCGCTTATTCCATGCCGCGCCATTCTAGACTCTGCGTCACAAATTAATTTCATTACAACACGACTTCTTAAATCAGCTACAACTTAAACCTCATCGCTCACACATCCCAATATCAGGTATTGGAGAATCGTCTTTGATATCTAAGGGATCTGTTGACATTTCTGCTGAATCTCAAGACGCAAGCTATCGAGCTTCATTTAATGCTGTTGTAACTGAAACAATAACCGACTATCAACCACATTTTGACTTAAGCGCTGCAAGTTGGAACATTCCAAAAAATCTCGTTCTCGCTGATCTACTATTTTATAAATCACAATGAGTAGACCTGTTAATTGGTGCTTCACTGTTTTTTGATTTGCTTTGCGTTGGTCAATTTAACATCGCTAACAACCTTCCAACTTTTCAAAAAACCAAACTTGGTTGGATAGTTTCCGGAGGCCTTTCAAATGTACCAAAGAACAACTCAGTTTTGGTAGCATTGGTCAAAGAGCCCACTCCCTGGACAATTTAATAAAACGTTTTTGGGAAATTGAAAATTATCCTGATACACCTAACAACAACACAGATGAAGATACACTTTGTGAAATGCTTTTCACACAAAACTTCACACGTCTTAAGTCTGGTCAATATTCAGTTCGTCTGCCAGCAAAAGCCTCATTTAACTCACTTGTCGGCTCAGATAATCGTGATCGATTCAAGAATTTAGAGCGAAAACTACAAAACAACTTGCCTCTTAAGACACAGTACACCGCATTCCTTCAAGAATATGTTGATTTAGGGCATATGTCACTTGCAACAATTTCAGAGGATATACCCAAATATTATCTTCCTCATCATTGCGTACACAAGCTTGACAGCACCAGTACGAAACTGCGTGTCGTTTTCGATGGATCTGCAAAAACCACATCTGGTCTTTCTTTAAATGATATTCTACTAGCAGGGCCAACCATACAGCCAAAACTGTTCAACACTTTGCTGCGTTTTAGATTTTTCAAAGTAGCTCTCTGTGGCGATATCTGCAAAATGTATCGCTGTGTACGCGTATCGCATCCAGATGAATATTTGCAGTGTATTCTGTGGCGAGATAACCCAGAAGATGATATCCGAGTCTATAAACTTGACACCGTAACTTATGGAACCAAGCCAGCTGCATTTCTGGCAATTCGAGAAATGCAGCAACTTTCATGTGATGAAGAAGCCTCATATCCAATTGGAGCAAAAATCGTTCGTAAGGATTTTTACGTTGACGACCTTATTTCTGGAGGCGAAAGCGTCGACGAGGTTAAAGAGATTTTACGTCAATTGAAAGGATTACTTCTTAGAGGCCACATTCCAATCCGAATGAGCCAGCAGCTATAGAGGATGAGCCATTATGTGATCGAGAGACACTTCTACGCTTTCATGATGGTACTGACGTAGCAAAGGCACTTGGACTAGTCTGGAATCCAGATACTGATGACTTTCTCTTCAACTTCTCCAAAATCATACCTGAGGGATCTGTCACTAAGCGTTCAATTCTCTCAACTATAGCTAGATTCTATGATCCTCTCGGCTTAATATCGCCTATCATAACTAAGTCGAAGATATTTATGCAAATATTATGGAAAGAAAAAATCAATTGGGATGAAAGCTTGCCACAATCTTTGCATGCAACATGGTGTGAGCTTATATCACAACTTTCGTTAGTCAGCAACTTCAAATTTCCTCGTTTCGTACTACAAAGCCCAGGAACTTGGCAAATACATGCGTTCTGCGATGCAAGTATATCAGCATTTGGAGCTTGCGTGTATGTACGATCAGAGTCGAATGGAATCATCTCGTCGCATCTTCTGTGCTCAAAATCTAGGGTAGCGCCTCTAAAAACGTGGTGGTCCATTTAATTAAAGTGACAAACTCAAAATAACTGCAACAGTGTTAATTTAATTGCTAAAACATTTTGCTTAAATTCTAAACAGTGCAATTTGTTGTTGCTGCTCAATTTTTGTTTGCATTTTAAGCTCAGCCTAGCCGCTCAGCTTAGTTTTTGTTGTTGTTGCTTGTTCCTCAGTGCGAGCTTTTATTTCGTGCGGCGCTTTGCGTATTCTTCTTTGTGCTGCGCTCACCAACGCTTTCTTGTTGTTGCGTGCATCTCTTCTTTGCTTTGAGCATACGTATTTGTTGTTGCTGAATAACTGCTGTGTTTATAAGCTTTGGGTCGTTGCATCTTTTGTAAATAATCATCGCCATGAGTGACCTAAAGATTTGTTGTTATCCATCTTGTCAATGGAGCGGTATACAAACCGAAGCCTGTGTTGCATGCTGGATGTGCGACAATATGGCTCATTTAAAATGTGCCGGTCTGACCGACCGTGTCTTTGACTTTATACGTGAGGGCAAGGGCCTAAACGGGACCTGCCCAACTTGTCGTTCCGCTGAAGTTGAGATGAAAGCCTTTATGCGCCAGACAAAACTGGGATTTGATGACCTTTATAAGGATTTTCGTTCTCTACAAGATAAGTTTTCTTCAATTTCAAGTATGTTTGGCAATTTGCAGCTTATGAGAGTTTCACCTAAGCGCAAAAAGGCAAACCTACCAGCCATTGAACCAACTTTAATAAATTCCAACCCTACAGGGCTGGACTCGCCTATAACTCCCCGTCCGTCGCAGCTTATTTCGTTTGCTACACCTATACCAGTTCCTTCAGCCGCTGCTAGTGACACGGCTAGTGCTGTTGCTGTTGACACTGGCGCTAGTTTGACTGTAGCTTCTACAGCTCCTACCGTTTCTGTCGAGTCTGCCACTACGGACTGCGCCACTAACAGCGTGACTGTTGCGCCGTCCTCTGTCATCATTTTGAGTGGAGTCCCTATACCTGCCGCCCCGCCAACTGCTGACCCCTCGGACTCATTGGTAGGAGTGGCTCCTAAAAAGACAATCTTCGTCTCCAGGCTAATGCCATCGGCAACTGAAAATTGCATTAATCAATTCGTTTGCGAGAAGCTTAATATTTCTCCAAATGAAATTGAAGTATTTAAGTTCAATTTTAAGTATAAGCGCGATATCTCTTCGTTTAAGATTAGTGTCCCTGATTCTCTCTTTTCTGCTATACTTAATCCTTCATTCTGGCCTACTCATACTTTAGTGCACGAGTTTATTAGAAAACCTAAAAAGACTTTAGCATCTAATATAGCTTCCTCTATAAGTGTAGTTAACACAGCTCAAAAAACTAAATTCTGTTCTTACCATTCAATATCAGAATGTTCGTGGTCTCCTCTCTAAACTTAGTAGAAACCTGGCTTAATGCGTCTGTCTATGATTTTGAGATTTTTGTTAGCTCCTATGTAACCTACAGGCTTGACCGGTCTCCCGGTCGTGGTGGTGGTGTACTCATTGCTGTAAATGTAGCCTTAGAATCTCATTTACTATCTCTAAATTTTCCAATAGGCATTGAGTTCATTGCGGTAAAAGTGTTTTTTAGTAATTCCTATATCTATTTTACTTGTTCCTATATACCTCCTTGCTCCGACTTGAGTGTATATCAGAATCATCTCACTGCCATTCGTATGGTGGCTGATTCTGTTGGTACTCGGGATCAAATTGTTGTCTTAGGCGACTTTAATCTGCCTACATTATCTTGGCTTAGTTCAGTCAATTCAAGTTTTCTTTTTCCATCTGGTAATCATGAGTTTGTTACAGCGAAATAAATTTTATACATAATTGCTCAAATAGAATGCTTGACCTCGTTTTTGTCAATGATAATTCTGATTTTGAAATTTCTAGGGTCTGTCCGCTCTCCGTACCCGAGGATCCGTACCATCCGACATTACAAATCTCTTTGAAATTTAATGGTCTCTACCGAAATCAGCCACATGCTCACGCTCCTCGGTATCGCTGCTTTCGCAAGTCTAATTTTGTCGGTCTTAATAAATTTTTGTCCGAAGTTAACTGGTTGCCTTTGTTGACTACTAATGACCTTGACTTATCCATTTCCAATTTCTATCCGGTTTTATACGCTGCTTTTGATCTCTTTGTCCCTTATTCTGTCCCGGCTCCTTCTTTAAAGCCGCCTTGGTTTACTACTAGTCTGTCCTCTTTAAAAAATCGCATGTCTTCTCCTTACAAAAAATTTAAGAAATCTGGATCTCCTGTCGACTTTTATAAGTTTTCTATTTTACGCAGCAAGTTCGTCCTTCTTAACAGAATTTGCTACAATAATTATCTTTCCCGCTGTCGGCTTAACTTCTGTAGTGATCCTAAAAAATTTTTTTCTTTTGTTAATTCTAAACGTAAATCTTCCTTATTTCCTTCATCGCTATATTTAAAAAATGAAAGCTCTACTAACAATTCTGAAATCGCCGACCTGTTTGCGACATTTTTTCAAACTACCTATTCTGTCAACCCTAATTGCATTGACCTTAACTATCCCTATAACCTACCACATTCAAATCTTATTGCTTATCCAGAAATCTTTGAAACCGACGTTTTACAATCCCTACTGTCCATTAAATCATCCTTCTCCCCTGGCCCCGATGCCATTCCTAGTTGCGTCTTAAAGCATTGTGCTCACTCTCTTTCTACACCATTATATGTTCTTTTCCGCACTTCATTAAAATATTCTTATCTTCCGGCCATCTGGAATGAATCCTTCATTATCCCTATTCACAAAAAAAGGTTCCAAGTCCAACATTGAGAACTACCGCGGTATTGCCAAGCTTTCATCAATTCCAAAAGTTTTTGAAAGGATTGTAACTTCACAATTGCAACACTACTGTCGTTCTTTAATGTCGGATTCCCAACATGGGTTTGTGAAACGTCGGTCCACTTCTACTAACCTTTTAGAACTTTCGTCTCTTATTAATCTTGGTTTTATGGAAAAAAAACAAACTGATGTCATTTATACTGACTTTAGTAAAGCATTTGACTCGGTAAACCATAGTCTTCTACTTGTTAAACTGTCTCGTCTGGGGTTTCCGTCTTGTCTTTTAAATTGGATATCGTCCTATTTATCCAACCGAGTCCAGAAGGTAGTTTTTAAAGGCTGCGAATCTACAGAAATTATGGTCACGTCAGGGGTACCTCAAGGTAGCCATCTAGGCCCTCTTCTTTTTTTTAACTTATTTTTAAATGATCTCCCTCAGGTAATCTCATCTTCTCACATTCTTATGTATGCGGATGATGTTAAACTCTGTATGTCCTACTCCAATAATAATAAGTACTTACTTCTTCAGCATGATTTTGATAACATGCAATCTTGGTGCAATATCAACCAACTCTTTCTCAACAAGACAAAATGTAACGTTGTGTCATTTTATCGTTCTGCTCCTTATTTGGCTACTTACTCTTTAGAATCTTCTACCTTAGAACGCATCAAGAGTGTGTCTGACCTTGGTGTTTTGTTTGATCATAACCTTAAATTTAATAACCATATTTGCAACATCGTGAATAAGGCTAGAGGTGTTCTTGCTTTTATTAAGCGTTGGTCTAAAGAGTTTAACGACCCTTACACAACAAAACTTCTTTATATTTCACTCGTCCGTCCAATTTTGGAATATTGTTCCTGCGTTTGGAGCCCTCAATACCACCTTTATCAGGACATGATTGAGTCCGTACAAAAGCAATTTCTCCTTTTTGCACTTCGTGGCTTAAACTGGGACCCAAATATCCGACTGCCGCTATATTCTGATAGACTTCGCCTTATAAAATTGCCTTCCTTAAATCATCGCAGAACATGCCACGGCGTGTTATTCTTGCATAAACTGTTACTCGGTCTTATCGATTCCAATGTACTCCTTAGCAAAGTTACTTTGGTCATACCATCCAGAGTAACTCGTAATTTTCGACCCTTAGCCTTACAATTTTGTAGATCTAATTATGCTTTGCACGACCCTTTCCGTGTCTTATGCTCTAACTATAATAGCTTTAACAATTTCCTCTCTTTCGAACGGTCTATTCAATCTATCACTTCTTCTATCTTAAGTCACCTTGACTTGGCACTTCGAGCATCCTTGACCAATCCTATATTATGAGTCACCCACTTGGTCAACGGTGATCCATTGGCTCTTTTTGCGATATAATGTTTAATTTTTATCTTGCTTCCTTTTTTCAACTTTAATATTGTAAATCCAAGTTTCTGGCCAGTTCTTGATGTGAGTTGGTGCATATCATTAAAAAGTTCACCCATCGGGCTAGAGACGCGGATTAGTTCATATCAATTCCCTCGCTCTATTTTCTTTTCTAAATAAATTATATGTACTTTTTTATAATATAATGTCAACTGTACGTAGTTGTACCCCTCAAATAAATAAATAAATTCCCAAACTTGAACTCTCTGCAGCGCTGTTGTTGACTGAACTAGTATCAACCATTTCAAAAGGCATACAATTGCCATTCGAATTCCATTGTTGGTCTGATTCAACAATTGCACTATCATGAATGAATACATGAAGCGCCTTCGAATTTCAAAATTTTCGTATCAAACAGAGTTTCGCAAATCCAGCAACTAACTAAAGAAATGACTTGGCATCACATACCAACACACTTGAACCCAGCAGACATTCTGTACGCCAATGGAGCTACTAATTTTAGACTTGTGGTGCACAGGACCACCGTTTCTTCGAGCAAGCACCAACGAATGGCCAACGCTTGTAGAATTTACTACTCAGCTTCCAGAACGTCGCCGAGAAGTTTTAGTCGTTTCATCACAACAAGATATATCATTTGATTGTAAATATCAAAATTCATTTGCTTTACTACAACGAGTCTTTGCCTACATTTACAGATTCTCATGTCTAAAATACCAACCACCTCAGCGTCCAAGTGGAGTTCTTACCACAAATGATATGAAAATGGGCACGAACATGCTTTTAAAGAGTATACAGAACGTCTGCTTTGCAGCTGAGCTCAAAACGCTTCAATCCAAAGGGCAGTTATCATCAAAAAGCAAACTCTCCTCACTGAACCTTATTCTAGACGACAATGGGTTAATCCGTGTTGGAGGAAGGCTTCAAAACTCAAATTTAAGCTACGATTTTACTGCCAAAACAACACCCTGTCACCAGTGCAATCATAATGCATTATCACAACCAGTATTTGCACGCAGGAACACAAAGCCTACTAGCATCTCTTCGACAAAATTATTGGCCAATTGGAGGACGCAAAACAGTTGGATCCGTTATAAACAAATGCGTCAGATGCAGACTGAGACCGAAAATCTATGAGCATTTAATGGGACAATTGCCTACTGATCGCGTTCAGCCAAATCCAGCCTTTGAAACAACTGGCATTGATTACTGTGGACCTTTTTATCACAAGTTTGAAACTAGAAACCGACCACCTGTCAAATGCTACATTGCAATCTTCATCTGTTTTTCTACAAAGGCTTCTCATATGGAATTAGTCAAGGATCTATCAACGCAATCATTTATCGCAGCGCTAAAACGATTCATCAGTATAAGGGGCTAGCCACATTCCATTTGGACTGATAATGCCACAAACTTTGTTGGTGCAAAGAATGAATTGGCTGAATTGAAGCAATTATTCCTCAGCGACCCACACAACGCCGCAGTCAGCAAAGAATGCCTAAAAAATGGAATAAATTGGAAGTTTATTCCTCCACGCTCACCACACTTTGGCGGCTTGTGGGAGGCCGCTGTCAAGGCCGCAAAATACCACTTCTTTCGTGTCGTCGGGTCATACATATTCACATTTGAGGAGCTTCGCACTCTTATTTGCGAAATTACGGCAATTTTAAATTCACGTCCACTTTGTCCAATTTCAGAAAGCCCAGACTATCTTGATGTGCTTACACCGGCACAATTACTCATAGGCAAAACATTTACCGCCATCGAAGAGCCTGGCATAACGCACTTCAATGTCGGTCGTCAAAACCGCTGGCAGCGTCTATGCCACATGCAGCAATCCTGATCCCAAGAACTCCGACCATGTGCAAGCTTTGCAAGTTTAGATAAATAAAAACTGTTCTATTGAAAAGGTGCACTCAATAAGCTTTCGCTAATAGCTTCATGGGCTTGATACTCAAAAAATATGACAGAGCACTTCAGCTCCGGTCAGCGACAAATAAAGTTGATTGTAATATTACGCGCAACTTCTTTTTATTATTCGACCCAGGGGGTAAAAAATAGTATCTCCTCGAAATAACGATGAACACCGGCCTTTCGCAGCACCCCTTCAATCACAAGATTGAAGAGGTCGCACGATAGAGGGTCGCCTTGTCTGAAACCTCGCACGGTATTAAAAAGTTCGGAGAGGTTCGTTCCTACCTTGACGGAGCTGATGGTGCTGCTCAACGTCATCCTACACAGGCGAATCAGCTTCGCCCGAATACCGAACTCAGACATGATGGTGTAAAGGCAATCCCTTATCGGGCTATCGAAAGCAGCTTTATAGTCGACAAACAGATGATGGGTGTCAGTCTGACTTTCGCGAGTTTTTTCCAGGATCTGGCGTAATGTGAAGATTTGGTCTTAGGTGGATCTACCAGGTCTGAAGCCGCACTGATAAGGTCCAATCAGTGTGTTGGTAAACGGCTTTAATCTTTCACATAGTACGCTTGATAGGACCTTATAAGCGATGGCAATAAGACTGATTCCCCGGTAGTTGGCGCATATCGTCGGGTCACCCTTCTTAAGAACAGGACAAAGGACACTGAGATACCAATCGTCGGGCATGTTTTCTGCTAGCCATATTCTGCAGAGGAGCTGATACATGCACCCTATCAGCTCTTCGCCGCCAGCCTCAAACAACTCCGCAGGCAAGCCATCAGCACCAGCTGCTTTGTTGTAAGGTTTCATCATAATCCACTAAATATTCTTGAGTAAAACCACGTGCAACTAGTCTAGCTTTGTATCTTACTGGTTTACCAAACTCATTATGTTTTATTGTAAATACCCATCTGCAATCAATTATATTTTTTAGGTTTCATCATAATCCACTAAATATTCTTGAGTAAAACCACGTGCAACTAGTCTAGCTTTGTATCTTACTGGTTTACCAAACTCATTATGTTTTATTGTAAATACCCATCTGCAATCAATTATATTTTTATTAATAGGCTTTTGTATAAGGGACCAAGTTTTATTTATATTATGCGAATTTAACTCATCATTAATTGCTTCTTCCCACTGTGCTCTATCCATTCTTGTTTTGATTTCATCAAACGATCTTGGGATACAATTATCTAAAGTGCATGCATTCATGACACAATTGCTTATTAAGTCTTTATACGATATCTGTGGCCTTTGCTTAATTTTTTCACTTTTTCTAATTTCACAATGTTCATTTTCTAAAACATTATTTAGGACTGGATTAAATTCATTTATTTGAGACAAAACATCATTTAATTACTCATCTGAATTTATTTCTTTCAATCCATCTTTCTTACTCTCATTCAGAAGATTGGATTAACTACACTCCATACTTTCATTTTGGAGACATACCATACTATCATTCAGGAAAGATTTTATATTTTCAGACTGAGCACAATCCTTACTATCATTCAGGATAGCTTTTGTATTTTTAGTCTGAGCATAATCCTTACTATCATTCAGGATACATTCCGTACTATCATTCGGGAACTCAATTCCAGTCCTAGAATTTGCCATATTAGTCTCATCAACAATAACATCTCGTGCTATTGTAAGTTTCTGGGATTGCGTGTCCCATATTTTATAACCATTTGGCTCGTAGCCAACCAGAATTCCTTTCCAAGACTTATCATCAAATTTCCTCTTTCTAGTCTTATCGTGTACATATACAGTTCACCCGAAAACCTTGAGATACCTAAGGTTCGGCTTTTTGTTATGCCACATTTCGTATGATGTTTTCATATTTTCATTCAATGCAACACAGGGACTTCTATTAATTAGGAAGGTAGCGGTTAAGACAGCTTCACCCCAAAAATATTTTTGTAATTTTTCTCCACTCACCATGATAGGAGCTTTTTCCGTAATTATCATTCTTTCTGCAACTCCATTTAATTGTGGAGTATATGGAACAGTTAGATGATAACTTATTCCTTTATGAACACAATATTCCCGCATTTCATTTGAAAGATATTCCCTTTCATTATCAATATATAAGTGAACTAATTTCAAATTAAAATGGGCTCCACTTTTTGCTACAAAATCTTTAAATACTGCAAAAACATCAGACTTATGTGTAATCAAATATGTTACACAGTAATGAGTATATTGGTCAACAAATATCACATAATAATTTTTACCATCTGAAGTAGCTGGTTTAATTGGACCGCACACATCAGAGTGTACAACAAATAAAGGTCTCTTTATATAATCCTTGTTATTAAATTTATTTAATTTAAGTCTTGCCTGTCTTCCATTAATACAAGCCTCGCATAGTTCATTACTAGGCTCAACGTTGCTAATTAGATTAATATCATCAAACATATTTTTTACTTTTATTTCTAAAAATTTCCCATTACTTAAATGTCCTAATCTCTCATGCCACAATTGATACTTAACAGATTTGTTTGTATTTAGCATATATGCTAGTTTAAATACCATAAAATCAACAATTGGAACATTGTTTAAGTATTTACCATACATGATTACTTGGCCATCTTTGTGAATCTTTACACCCTGGATGAAATTCAATTGACATCCCCGCATCATGCATCTTCTTAACAGAAAGCAAGTTTTCTGGAACATCTGGACAAAAAAAGCACATCCTCCAGAGTAATCTGATGCATAAATTCATTGCGAAGTTTCACTATACCCATCTTCTTGGCGACAACGAACTCGCCTTGTTTGGCCACTGCTATTTTAACAGGTGATTCCAAATTTATTGAATCCACAAACAAATTTTCGTCATTAATGATGTGATCAGAAGCACCAGAGTCTATGAGAAATGAAACTTTTCCTTGTTTTTTGGAGTTTATTTCACGCTTCAACATAAAAGCAATTCTTTGTTCTGACTGAGCATTTGCCATTTGTGCCTGCTTATCATTTTCTTTGTTAGTTAGTGACTTTTTAAATCCATAGCAGTCCTTTTTCATGTTTCCTAGTTTGCCACAGTAATGACATTTAATGTTAACATATGGCTTTTGCTGAGGATTTTTATTTTTATAACTTTTATTATAATTTATTTTACTTTTATATTTGTTATTTGTCATAATTTGTTTTTTATAATTCACAGCGTGCAATATTTTTGCACTAGTGTCTTTGCTCATATTATTTAGTTTAATTTCGTGATCAAGAAGTCGATTCTTAACAAAAGCAAGTGTTGAGTTGTCCTCAGACAGTGTTTCAATAGCTGTAATTACACCATCATAGCTATTTGGTATAGATAATAACAAATGCGACACTTTATCCATTTCATACAACAGGCACCTAGTAGCTAATCTAGCTGTCTATTCTACTGGCACTCAGTATATGCAAGTACCAAGGCAACAAAACCTAAGATCGAGCACTTTTAATTTGGAAGCGGAGGCGCTTCGTCCACCAACCACCACGAAAAAAAAATTATATATAACCGAAGCCTTTTCCTTCGATCTGCAGAAGCGGCTGCAAACTTATATTTTATAACTGCTGCGGGCGGGAGGAGCTTCCGACTGGTGGTCCCCCCCCCAAACCAGGCATTGAGCCTTTAATCTAAAAGCGAAAAAAAAAAAAACAAAGAAAAAAAAAAAACAAATACCAACACATATCTTTAGCCATAAGTTTGGTTTTTGTTTCAAGTTATAAGTTCTGTAGCCCTCTCCCAGTTACCATCATAAATTCATTATCAGTCTAAAAACAAATAAATAAGATTACATTTTAAATTTCATAATGTGCTAAAAATCAGTTAAAACTAATTTTGCTACGCAACTATAACTCGGCAACCCTGTAGAGCAGCGGTGGGCACTCAGACGGCACGCGTGCCAAAGAGCTTTCACACGTACGAGAAAAGAGCTTTTTACCGTAAAAGCTCGTCTCGTACGTGTGAGCTAGTTTTACAATGGAACGCAAAGCAGAGCCACATGGCAAGACACGAAAGAATAAAACTCGATGATATTGTCGAATTTAATGACAACTATGACAAAAAAAAAAATTATTCGTCCATTTTACCTCGGTTTTTGCGAAAGCTCTTTTTTGTTTACGCACACAGGCACAAAAATTGCATTAGTAGTTTTGCCCACCGCTGCTGTAGAGTGCAGCTACGAGCTTTTATTATTGTCAAAGCTCCTGGTTGCAATTTACCGTTCTTGCTTTTGATGTCGCATCTAATACTGCTTTAGTTACAGCCACCACCATACCGCCTGCCCCGCTGAAAGCGCTTTCGTCGTTGGACACAGCCGATTGTGAGTGAGAAAATGTACTGAGTGAGTTTAAGATCATTGTGTTAAACGAACTTCAGCTGATTTGCGAAAGCTTGAGTATTGTTATTGTTTGTATTTGATGCGATACATAAAAGATATGCTGCGTTTGCATTGACAACTGATTTTTAATGTAAATCTCCATTTTATTTCCAAAATATCGACATTTTTCTTTGAATTAACTAGAAATAAATTTATATAAGTATACCTCCTATGTCTTTAATGTTAAGTTGGTATTTCCAATAGTTAAAGCCCAAGACCTACACTATGAAATTTGTATAGACATTAGTTTATATTTTGATAGCGACACTCGAGTTGGCAGCACTGACACAAACGGTCGTTCAATTTTTGCTGCGCTTATAAAAAAAAAAAGTTAAAGCATAATATATAAAACAAAGAGTATATACTCTTTGATATAAAATCTATGGACAAGTCCACCTTTGTGGCAATATCGTATTGAACAGTGAATACAAGTGATTATGTATTTATATATTATTTAAACAAAACAAATATCAAAAACACAAAACATCAATATAAAAAAGTGCAGTGACAGTGCAAAATTTTTGAGACTTCGCTGACAAAATATAACAGCCCTGTCTTCGAAAGAACCTTCTAGCAAAGTATAGCAACCCAGACATTGATAGCAAAAACGCGTGTTAAATAAAATTGTGTCTTGCGTGAATAAAAATAAACATAAAAAGTGTTTAAAACAACAAACTGTTAAAATGGGTGACCCACCCCGACAAAAACAGACATTTTAGTGACCCGAAATTTCTAATTATTTCTCGTGACGACAACGGCTCCCTATTCTATATGTCACCTTTTTTAATTCAAAAGACAATTGACGGATCATGCAATGGTCCCATTGAATTTGCCAAAAAAATAAGAGATGGAAAACTCCTAGTAAAAACCAAAAACTCTCTACAAGCAAGCAAAATCCTGAAACTGAAGCAGATTGGTGCATTCAGCGTGAGTGTAACCGAACATAATACACTGAACTCATCAAAGGGAGTAATTTACTGCAATGACCTCCGCATGCTCAGTGAGGAAACAATTGCAAGCGAATTGTCAGACCAAAACGTTAAAGGAGTAAAAAAAATTATGAAAAAAATCGAAGGTGAACTTAAAGAAACTGGACTGATTGTACTTACCTTCAACACTCACATTACACCAGATTACATAATGATCGGTTACGAAAAAGTCAACGTCAGACCCTACATCCCATCACCTCTGCGATGCAATAATTGCTTTCGTTTTGGTCACATAGCCAAGTTATGTAAAAACAAAAAAACCTGCTACAATTGCGCTCAAGAATATCACCTTGAAGAAAATAAAAACCAAACATGTGTTGAAGATAAAATTTGTATTAATTGCCGAGACAAAAATCTATCAGCATGCGACCACTCCTCTCTCGACCGTAAATGCCCGATCTTTATTAAGCAACAAGAAATCCAAGCCATTAAAACACTCCAGAAGGTAGATGCCAAAACAGCAATCACCATTTACAATGAAAGACACCACATCACTGGACCCCTCTATTCTACTATCACCAAGCTAAACATACAATCAACAACCCACCCGGCCACAAGCAACCAACAAAATAACAATTCTCGTAACCTAGTTGATTATTCTGATATAAGCACCCTTCATAATAATAGTACATCTACTAATACACAAACTAATCCCCCTCTCCAACACAATCCCCTCTCAAATACAAACACTAAAATTTATCCAAGAAGCATTTCAAAAAGATGGCGTACGTTAAAGTCGGGCGCGGACGACTTTGGGATACCCTGTACCACCAAATTGCAATCAAGTCCGATATATTGCTTACAAACTCCAAAAGATATTTCTTTGCCAAATAAACGAAACACAACGAATTTTGTTCAAAATACGTTTTTTTGACCGATTGTGTCCTATGGGAGCTATATGATATAGTCAACCAATTTTGATCAAATTTGGTACAGTGCTTAAGAACTCTAAAAAACTTCTTAATGCCAATTTTGGTTACAATATCTTTACAAACAAACGATTCACAACGAATTTTGTACAAAAAACAAATTTTCGACCGATCGATCCTATGGGAGCTATATGATATAGTCAACCGATTTTGATCAAATTTGGTATAATGCTTGGGAACTCTAAAAAACTTCTTAATGCCAAATGTGGTTACGGTATGTTCACAAATAAACGAAACACAACGAATTTTGTACAAAACACGATTTTTTGACCGATTGGTCCTATGGGAGCTATATGATATAGTCAACCAATTTTGATCAAATATGGTACAGTGCTTAAGAACTCTAAAAAACTTCTTAATGCCAAATTTGGTTACAATATCTTCACAAACAAACGAAACACAACGAATTTTGTACAAAAAACAAATTTTCGACCGATCGATCCTATGGGACCTATATGATATAGTCAACCGATTTTGATAAAATTTGGTACAGTGCTGGGGGTTTCTAAAAAACTTCCGATTGCCAAATTTGGTTATGATATCTTCATAAGCAAACGAATTATCCATCTAAAACTTTTGTTTTTTTTCGAGGTCCTCTGAAACACCCCTATGGGAGCTATATAATGTAGTCCCGATATCAAAAAAATAAAATAAACTTGTCTCCTATGGATTAATAAGGGATCTTATCTGAAAGTTTGGTTGCTCTAGCTCTTACCATCTCTGAGATCTAGGCGTTCATACGGACAGACGGACAGACGGTCAGACGGACAGACGGACATGGTATATCGACTTCTCTAGTCACTCTGATCATACTTTAGGTAACTTTGGGGGGTCTCCGACTTCTCCTTCTGTACGTTACATACATTTTCGGCTTGCACAAACACAATATATCCTTTGTACCATACGGTACAAGGTATAAAGACTCCAATATCATCTTAAATCTAAAATTAAAAAACAAAAAATTGACTCGAAACCAACAAATTCAAATAGAACTAAAAAACAATCGAGTGAGATAGAAACTGAATCAATGAGCGATGATTAAATAAAATTAACAATAACAAAACTGTAGCCTCTCCGTTGCTGGCTAATCAGTCATATCATTCGATCAGCCAGCAACGAAGAGATTACATCATACATTACTATAGTTGGTGTCAACTTTTAGTACGCACCTATCCAAATACTTTGTTCTTCTTACCACTATTTAACTCTCTAATTACTCAATTTTAATGTCTTTAAAAATTATACAATGGAATATAAAAGGTTACAATAACAACTACAGTGAACTGCAATGCCTAATTAAAGAACAAATTCCACATGTAATCGCTCTTCAAGAAATGCATATTTCCCCTACTTCAATTTTGCCAATTCCTATTAATTTTACATTATATTTCACGACATCGGCATCACCATACGGTGGTACTGGTATTCTTGTTCATAATTCCATCCAGCACAGAGAAGTCATTCTGAACAATGACTTCGAAGCTGTTTGCATTGAATTACAGTCTAAACGAAAAATAAATATAATTTCAGCCTATATTGAACCCAACAAACAATTTATAGCCACAAACCTGGAATCCGTATTATTTAGTCAAAATACTTCTACAATATTTACTGGCGATTTTAATAGCTGGCACAATAATTGGGGTTCTCCCAAAAACAACAAACGCGGCAACATCCTTAACAAATTCATCCTCCAATCCCAATACATCCTTCTTAACGACGGTAGCCCAACCCACTTCAGCACTCATAATACCTTTACACATATCGATCTAACTTTCTGCACACCAGAACTTGCCATTGAAGCAACATGGACCACCGATAATGATATGCATGGTAGTGACCACCTACCAATTATTACCACCCTTTTCAATAGTAATGAGCCTCTTAATAGAAATAAACGGCCCCACTTCAGATGCAAAGCAGCCAATTGGAATTTATTTTCTCAATTGACTTGCCTTTATAGTTCCCAAATTCCAATTAGTTCAAACATTAATAAAGAAGCTGCAAACATTACCAAAATAGTCTTAAATAGTGCCAATCAATCTATTCCTCATTCTGTTTCAAGCAAATCTGCTAGTGTTCCATGGTGGAATAGCGAGTTAAATAGGCTTAAAATTGAAAAAAATAAAGCCTGGAATAAACTTAAAAGACATATCAGCATAGAAAATATAATAAATTTTAAAAAGCAAAATGCTCTTTTCCGTAGATCCTTAAAAATATCTAAAAAACGGTCAATTGAGAAATTTACAAGTGAAATTAGCCCTAGAACACCAACGGATAAAGTATGGAATAATATAAGAACATTTTTTGGACTCCACAACAATAAAAAATTCCATAGTATTCATAATCCTGTTACTGACCAATTTATTACAGACAAGACAGAAATAGCCCAGATATTATGCAACAATTGGTCTTCTAAAGCAAAAGACAGTAAATTCCACACAACCTTTATTAATAACAAACACAGATCCCTCGCCCAAGCCATAGCATACATTCCAAGTAAAAAAGCCCAATCCATCGAAGCAAACATTAAACTCCTAGAATTCTCATCAGCCCTTGCATCACTTAAAGGCCATACTCCAGGACTTGTTCGCGTTTCGTATCCCATGATACAAAACCTTAACATAAAAGCTAAACATAGACTATTATAATTTTATAATAGTATCCTCAATAATTTTGTTCCACAAACATACAAATTGAGTGTAATAACCCCGATTTACAAGGCCAATTCAGAAAGAACACAAATAGACTCTTACAGACCCATATCACTTAACTCATGTTTTGCTAAACTTTTGGACAAAATAATTGCTAAACGCCTCTGGTGGTTTACCACCTCAAGTAATCTCTTAAACACCCATCAAACTGGCTTCAGAAAAGGAAAATCTATTATGGACAACCTTCTTTTTGTAGATCATCTAATAACCAGAACCTTATCTCGAAAAAGCCATACATCCATTGTCTCCCTTGACTTTGCCAAGGCTTTTGACGCACCTTAAAAATATATTATATGAATCCAATATTTGTAATATTTAAAACTCTAAGGACTTTCAAACGGCTAAACTCGGTAAAACCCTTTCAAATTCAAGGGATTCTCCAATTCATACAATTTTAAAATCACATAAACTAAATAGTAAACAATATCTACTCACATCCACAATAGATCGTATTATAAGTCTTAACCAAAGTTTTGACACATATATTACGCCGCACAAAAAAACACTGATAGATGACTTCCCCCCATGGGAATTCGATAAGTGCTTAATTATTACCACACTAAGTATTTATGATAAGTCAGAAACTCCTTCCCTAGTTTTTAAAAAGGAATTTCTTAAAATTAAATCTAAATACAATACCTTTAAATGCATTTATACTGACGGTTCCCAAAACAAACACATAACTTCCTACGCTGTTACTTCAGAAAACCAGATACTTAAACTGGGTCTCCTCCCAGAATTCTCTACAGTGTACTCATCAGAAATCATTGCAATATTTGAAGCTATACAACTACTTAAAACCCAACCTGGAAAATTTTTGATCTGCTCAGATTCACTTTCATCCTTACATTCAATCAAAAATATCGACAACACATCCTATTACCCCTCCATAATTAGAAACCTTCTCAAGAAATATCAACAAAAATTCAAACTAGTATGGATTCCAGGACATATAGGCATAATGGGCAACGAGTTTGCTGATAAGGCAGCAAAAATGGCTTGTAAGTTCCCTCTCATTGTTTCAACCAATCTAAACCTATCAGACACCCAAAAGTATATTAAACAACTTTTTATTTCCATAGAATATCAAAACTTTTTAGAAACATCAAACTGGTATCAAACCAATAACGCATCAAAATCAAATATCACGCAAATTTTATCTCAACTCCCAAAAACGTCCTCACTAACCAGGCTAGACGAAATTAAATTAATACGTCTTCGACTAGGCCACACCAATTTCACTCACTCCCACTACATGAAACCCAACACACCCCCTCCAACATGTCCTTTCTGTAACACTCATCCACTAAATCTAAACCATATTTTAAAAGACTGCACTACTCACTTATTTATTTATTTATTTATTTATTTATTTATTTATTTGAGGGGTACAACTACGTACAGTTGACATTATATTATAAAAAAGTACATATAAATTATTTAGAAAAGAAAATAGAGCGAGGGAATTGATATGAACTAATCCGCGTCTCTAGCCCGATGGGTGAACTTTTTAATGATATGCACCAACTCACATCAAGAACTGGCCAGAAACTTGGATTTACAATATTAAAGTTGAAAAGAGGAAGCAAGATAAAAATTAAACATTATATCGCAAAAAAGCCAATGGATCACCATTGACCAAGTGGGTGACTCATAATATAGGATTGGTCAAGGATGCTCGAAGTGGCAAGTCAAGGTGACTTAAGATAGAAGAAGTGATAGATTGAATAGACCGTTCGAAAGAGAGGAAATTGTAAAAGTTATTATAGTTAGAGCATAAGACACGGAAAGGGTCGTGCAAAGCATAATTAGATCTACAAAATTGTAAGGCTAAGGGTCGAAAATTACGAGTTACTCTGGATGGTATGACCAAAGTAACTTTGCTAAGGAGTACATTGGAATCGATAAGACCGAGTAACAGTTTATGCAAGAATAACACGCCGTGGCATGTTCTGCGATGATTTAAGGAAGGCAATTTTATAAGGCGAAGTCTATCAGAATATGGCGGCAGTCGGATATTTGGGTCCCAGTTTAAGCCACGAAGTGCAAAAAGGAGAAATTGCTTTTGTACGGACTCAATCATGTCCTGATAAAGGTGGTATTGAGGGCTCCAAACGCAGGAACAATATTCCAAAATTGGACGGACGAGAGAAATATAAAGAAGTTTGGTTGTGTAAGGGTCGTTAAACTCTTTGGACCAACGCTTAATAAAAGCAAGAACACCTCTAGCCTTATTCACGATGTTGCAAATATGGTTATTAAATTTAAGGTTATGATCAAACAAAACACCAAGGTCAGACACACTCTTGATGCGTTCTAAGGTAGAAGATTCTAAAGAGTAAGTAGCCAAATAAGGAGCAGAACGATAAAATGTCATAACGTTACATTTTGTCTTGTTGAGAAAGAGTTGGTTGATATTGCACCAAGATTGCATGTTATCAAAATCATGCTGAAGAAGTAAGTACTTATTATTATCGGAGTAGGACATACAGAGTTTAACATCATCCGCATACATAAGAATGTGAGAAGATGAGATTACCTGAGGGAGATCATTTAAAAATAAGTTAAAAAGAAGAGGGCCTAGATGGCTACCTTGAGGTACCCCTGACGTGACCATAATTTCTGTAGATTCGCAGCCTTTAAAAACTACCTTCTGGACTCGGTTGGATAAATAGGACGATATCCAATTTAAAAGACAAGACGGAAACCCCAGACGAGACAGTTTAACAAGTAGAAGACTATGATTTACCGAATCAAATGCTTTACTAAAGTCAGTATAAATGACATCAGTTTGTTTTTTTTCCGTAAAACCAAGATTAATAAGAGACGAAAGTTCTAAAAGGTTAGTAGAAGTGGACCGACGTTTTACAAACCCATGTTGGGAATCCGACATTAAAGAACGACAGTAGTGTTGCAATTGTGAAGTTACAATCCTTTCAAAAACTTTTGGAATTGATGAAAGCTTGGCAATACCGCGGTAGTTCTCAATGTTGGACTTGGAACCTTTTTTGTGAATAGGGATAATAAAGGATTCATTCCAGATGGCCGGAAGATAAGAATATTTTAATGAAGTGCGGAAAAGAACAGATAATGGTGTAGAAAGAGAGTGAGCACAATGCTTTAAGACGCAACTAGGAATGGCATCTGGGCCAGGGGAGAAGGATGATTTAATGGACAGTAGGGATTGTAAAACGTCGGTTTCAAAGATTTCAGGATAAGCAATAAGATTTGAATGTGGTAGGTTATAGGGATAGTTAAGGTCAATGCAATTAGGGTTGACAGAATAGGTAGTTTGAAAAAATTTCGCAAACAGGTCGGCGATTTCAGAATAGTTAGTAGAGCTTTCATTTTTGAAATATAGCGATGAAGGAAATAAGGAAGATTTACGTTTAGAATTAACAAAAGAAAAAAATTTTTTAGGATCACTACAGAAGTTAAGCCGACAGCGGGAAAGATAATTATTGTAGCAAATTCTGTTAAGAAGGACGAACTTGCTGCGTAAAATAGAAAACTTATAAAAGTCGACAGGAGATCCAGATTTCTTAAATTTTTTGTAAGAAGAAGACTTGCGATTTTTTAAAGAGGACAGACTAGTAGTAAACCAAGGCGGCTTTAAAGAAGGAGCCGGGACAGAATAAGGGACAAAGAGATCAAAAGCAGCGTATAAAACCCGATAGAAATTGGAAATGGATAAGTCAAGGTCATTAGTAGTCAACAAAGGCAACCAGTTAACTTCGGACAAAAATTTATTAAGACCGACAAAATTAGACTTGCGAAAGCAGCGATACCGAAGAGCGTGAGCATGTGGCTGATTTCGGTAGAGACCATTAAATTTTAAAGAGATTTGTAATGTCGGATGGTACGGATCCTCGGGTACGGAGAGCGGACAGACCCTAGAAATTTCAAAATCAGAATTATCATTGACAAAAACGAGGTCAAGCATTCTATTTGAGCAATTATGTATAAAATTTATTTGGCTGAGAGAGATATCAATCAGTCCTGTAACAAACTCATGATTACCAGATGGAAAAAGAAAACTAGAATTGACTGAACTAAGCCAATATAATGTAGGCAGATTAAAGTCGCCTAAGACAACAATTTGATCCCGAGTACCAACAGAATCAGCCACCATACGAATGGCAGTGAGATGATTCTGATATACACTCAAGTCGGAGCAAGGAGGTATATAGGAACAAGTAAAATAGATATAGGAATTATTAAAAAACACTTTTACCGCAATGAACTCAATGCCTATTGGAAAATTTAGAGATAGTAAATGAGATTCTAAGGCTACATTTACAGCAATGAGTACACCACCACCACGACCGGGAGACCGGTCAAGCCTGTAGGTTACATAGGAGCTAACAAAAATCTCAAAATCATAGACAGACGCATTAAGCCAGGTTTCAGAGAAAGCAATAATATCAGAATCGAAATTTACGCTATTGGTGAAAAGTCTACTAAGTTTAGAGAGGAGACCACGAACATTCTGATATTGAATGGTAAGAACAGAATTTAGTTTTTTGAAGCTGTGTTAACTACACTTGTAGAGGAAGCTACATTAGATGCTAAAGTCTTTTTAGGTTTTCTAATAAACTCATGCACTAAAGTATGAGTAGGCCAGAATGAAGGATTAAGTATAGCAGAAAAGAGAGAATCAGGGACACTAATCTTAAACGAAGAGATATCGCGCTTATACTTAAAATTGAACTTAAATACTTCAATTTCATTTGGAGAAATATTAAGCTTCTCGCAAACGAATTGATTAATGCAATTTTCAGTAGCCGATGGCATTAGCCTGGAGACGAAGATTGTCTTTTTAGGAGCCACTCCTACCAATGAGTCCGAGGGGTCAGCAGTTGGCGGGGCGGCAGGTATAGGGACTCCACTCAAAATGATGACAGAGGACGGCGCATCAGTCACGCTGTTAGTGGCGCAGTCCGTAGTGGCAGACTCGACAGAAACGGTAGGAGCTGTAGAAGCTACAGTCAAACTAGCGCCAGTGTCAACAGCAACAGCACTAGCCGTGTCACTAGCAGCGGCTGAAGGAACTAGTATAGGTGTAGCAAACGAAATAAGCTGCGACGGACGGGGAGTTATAGGCGAGTCCAGCCCTGTAGGGTTAGAATTTATTAAAGTTGGTTCAATGGCTGGTAGGTTTGCCTTTTTGCGCTTAGGTGAAACTCTCATAAGCTGCAAATTGCCAAACATACTTGAAATTGAAGAAAACTTATCTTGAAGAGAACGAAAATCCTTATAAAGGTCATCAAATCCCAGTTTCGTCTGGCGCATAAAGGCTTTCATCTCAACTTCAGCGGAACGACAAGTTGGGCAGGTCCAGTTTAGGCCTTTGCCCTCACGTATAAAGTCAAAGACACGGCCGGTCAGACCGGCACATTTTAAATGAGCCATATTGTCGCACATCCAGCATGCAACACAGGCTTCGGTTTGTATACCGCTCCATTGACAAGATGGATAACAACAAATCTTTAGGTCACTCATGGCGATGATTATTTACAAAAGATGCAGCAGACAGACAGTGTATATGAGTCTGACGGTGTATAAGCGACCCAAAGCTTATAAACACAGCAGTTATTCAGCAACAACAAATACGTATGCTCAAAGCAAAGAAGAGATGCACGCAACAACAAGAAAGCGTTGGTGAGCGCAGCACAAAGAAGAATACGCAAAGCGCCGCACGAAATAAAAGCTCGCACTGAGGAACAAGCAACAACAACAAAAACTAAGCTGAGCGGCTAGGCTGAGCTTAAAATGCAAACAAAAATTGAGCAGCAACAACAAATTGCACTGTTTAGAATTTAAGCAAAATGTTTTAGCAATTAAATTAACACTGTTGCAGTTATTTTGAGTTTGTCACTTTAATTAAATGAACCACCACTAAGTTATTAGTTATTGCGAACAAAGATTGGTTAAAATTCGTAGGGTTTTTTTATAAAAAATAAAAAGTAACCGGAGCGCGGTAGAAACACGACCAACCGAACAAAAGAGCAAAAAGCTTATAATAATATAATAATAGAACTTTGATATTTAAAAATGTACAACCAAAAGATCTTTTAAACAATCTAACTTTAACTAATATTAACAAAATCATTGACTTCTTAAAACGTAGCAATTTGTACCACCTAATCTAATTTAATCACTTAATATATAACTGTAAATTTCTTAGCCGAAGGCCTAAGATGCCAGGGCTTGAACAAAGTTACCTTTAGCTTTTAAGCTAATTTGTAACTATTAAAAATAAAAATAAATAAATAAATTTTGATAGCGAATTAAGGATGAAGCCATTTATAATTACAACTTATTATTCACTCATTATGTGCTAAGCTGCCCTTTTTGTTTGGGGAACCATGTGCCGCTGTAGGGATGTAGGCTAGTCTCAGACTAGTGGTAGGGATCCAACATCATCTATATTTTTTTGGCCCGTTGGATCATGGTAGGGTGGGCAGTTGCGGGTTCTCCCCCGCATAGTAACCCACTAGCTGCATGTTAGGTTTCCTATATTTTCTGTCCCCACTCTCTAAGTTATTCTGTACCTCTCTTTTTCTTTCCCTAGACCCCCAAAACAACGCGAATTTTTTTTAATATTTTTACTGTTCCACGAGCAAACGGACGCGACGATACACAAACCAAGACACCCACACCAGCCGATCAGGATCAGCCGGATGCAAGCGCGTACTCCGTCCTTGTCGTCCTCTAGCACCAGCTCTAGCTCTATATGTAACATGTTACATCGGTTACTAAGTCGTCGAACATGTTGAAAAAATTCAAGAGTGTACAGTCTCCTTTCAATTCAAGGTCAATAACTGCTTGCGCACAGACAACTGCGACGCTAGACTTTTTCGCTCATAAATGGCGTCTAAATTTCCAAGAATTTGTTTGGCAGTGCTCTCACAATTTGCAAAATTCAGAAACGAATCACTTAAATATTCAATTATTATACTTTTAGCGTATTTATCCTTATTTAACCATTCGTTTGTAAATTCATTTGGTTTGTCGGCATCAATTACTTTTAACCAATCCATTTCATTTAGTAAGGCTCTGATTCGAAACTTCCAGATTGAATATTTTTCGCCATCGAATGGCTTAATGTTGCGTTTTCCTTTTCCCATTATAATTTAATGTATTTTTATTTTTTTTATAGCAATAAAGCGTAAACCGGGCACATAACCTGTTAGATGTTATAGCCGATAAGAAAAACAAATATTTTATTGTTTTAAATATTCTTTAATTTATTTTAATTGATGCACGACTTGTCATACGGTGTGTAAGAAAAAGATAAAGCAAAAAGGAAAACGGAAACGTAGTACATACACCACGCGTCCATTCACCATACGACACTCACCATACTTAGTGAATATCTATGTGGCTTTTTGCAACACTGTAATGAATACATATATTCAATAAAGTGAAATTAAATTTCTTAAAGCAAAAACTAGCTCGATATCAAGGCAGTTAGTGGCATTGAGCGAAAATTTGTCTGCACAGGATTTGAGCCACTTCAATGAGGCTGACTTACAGGTTCGCTTGGAGGGCGTCGAACGTATGAATACTGATTTTGACGTCACACAGTCTAATCTTGAGAAGCTAAATTTACTGGAGCTCAATAGCGACGCACGCGTAGACTTTACCCAGATGTACTGGAAGGTCAAATCCATCCTCGTCCATGAGCTTGAAAGCCAACGCAGGGCTACAGTGTCACACTCTACTGCATGCAGTCCAGCACTGATGACCACAACATTACATTTAGACTTCCAGCACGGAAGTCTCGCTTGCCCGAGTTGCAATTACCACGGTTTCCTGGCGCTTACATAGATTGGCCTGATTTTTATGCTATGTACAACACAGTCATTGGCAATGACGAGGATTTCAGAAAGGTGGAAAAGTTCCAGCATTTACGCGCTTCTTTGGATGGCACCGCGTTGGATACAATACGTGCGCTAGAGCCAACTGAAGCGAATTACGATAAGGCGTTGATATTAATAACTAGCCGATTTTATAATAAACTTCTTCATTTCCAGGCACACGTACGGTCTATATTTCGCAGGTGTTGAGAAAGGATCTGCTAGTAGCTTACGGGCGTTGAGCGACAACATAAATTCTTATTTACGTGCACTGAGCACAATGGCAACAACGCAGGAGCTTGCAGATGGACTGCTCATCCACCTCATCGCATCCAAGCTAGATCGAACCACATTCGAGAGATAGGAAGAAGCCTTGCCAACGAATAAGTTGCCTAGATGGGACGACATGTCATCATTCTTATAGAAGACATGCCGCACTATGGAAAATTTGGAATGCGCTACGGTAAAACATACACCTAGCCAACAGGTGGGCAAATCCTCGAATAAATCTCAGCGTAACTCTTTTATTGTAACAAATAATAGCTCATCAGCATGCACATTTTGTGATGCAAAAGAGCTTGAGCTTGAGCTTGTCTCCCAATCTACGATATAAAGACATAAAAAGATTGCATCTATGCCTAAACTGCCTGTGCAAAGGCCACAGCTTGCAGCATTGCAAATCAGGGCACTGCAAGCACTGCTCGGCAAAGCATCATTCGTTGCTACATATGGAGGCAAATGCCACACCGCTCGTTTCTCAGCCTACGTCTATTATTGCCACTCAAACTCAATCTTCTTCTCCTGAAACCAATAAAACCAATCAGTCCGACTACGTGTTGCTTACTACTGCTATTGTATATATTCAAAATCGATTGGGAGTCTGGGCACCATGCCGCGCATTACTCGACTCCGCATCACAGGTAAATTTCATCACATCTCGTTTTGCCAATCAGCTTCAGCTTAAACCTTATCGCACAAACATCGCTATATCAGGCATTGGGGAATCATCTCTTTCTTCAGATAAATCGGTTGATATTTCTGCTCAGTCTTACAATGCAAGCTATCGTGCTTCCTTTGCTGCGGTCATAACGCACACTATAACTGATTATCAACCGCACTTTGATATAAGCACAACTGATTGGAAAATACCAAACAACATTTCTCTCGCTGATCCACTTTTCTACAAGCGACAGCGAATTTATTTTAGGCGCAAGTCTATTTTTTCATATTATTTGTATTGGGCAAATTCGCGTAGCAAACTAACTACCATTGCTCCAAAAAACCAGGCTCGGTTGGATTGTGTCTGGTAGCCTGTCAGGCACAAAGGACAAACATTTAGCATTGGCCACACTAGCCAAGGAGCTGAGCCCGCAACCAGATATGGATAACATCAAAAATCGTCAAATAATTTTGGGAAATCAATAGTTGCTTCGTAATGGAGTTGTTGCAAAGAGGCCACTTCCCAATTCGCAAATGGTGCTCCAATGAACCAGCTGCTCTCGAAGGCGTCCCAGAATCAGATCGTGAGCAATTACTTAAATTGAATGACGGTAGTGACATAGCTAAAGCACTCGGGTTGGCCTGGAATCCAAGCACCGACAATCTTCTATTCAACTTTACACATATCTTGTCAAATGGGCCAACCACTAAGCGCACCATTTTATCAATCATCGTTAGATTCTACGATCCGCTCGGACTTATAGCGCCAATCATCATTAAGCCCAAGATATTTCTTCTAGCCTTGTGGAAAGAGAAGCCGAGTTGGGATGAATCCTTGCCTCAAAGCATGCAATCAACGGGGACCGATCTTATATCTCAGATCTCGACAATTCGCTCACTTCAATTTCCTCGCTTCGTCATGCTGCCTCACGCAACATGGGAAATCCATGCGTTTTGTGATGCGAGCATATCTGCTTATGGTGCATGCGTTTACGGTCTGAACTAGCTGGAACCTTTACGTCACATTTACTCTGTTCAAAATCAAGAGTGTCTCCTTTAAAAACACTCACGATTCCCAAATTGGAATTAGCAGCAGCACACTTACTTGCTGAACTCATTGCCAACATTGCTCAAAGCGTCAACGCGTTTTCATTGTTGGTCAGACTCAACCATAGTCCTCTCTTGGATACGTGAATCGCCATCAAATTTTAATGTTTTTGTATCCAACAGGGTTGCAGGAGCTCACCAACGGGATGACTTGGCACCATGTGCCTTCCCAGATGAATCCTGCGGATATCCTGTCACGTGGATGTACTCCTCTAGAGCTGTTGCAATCAAGCCTCTGGCGCCAGGGGCCCTATTTCTTGTGCTCAAGCAGCAACAATTGGCCTGCAAGCTTGGAGCCTATCTTGGATCTACCTGAAAGACGCCGCCAAGTCTTCGTTTTATTCAATAAACTTTACATCTCATTCGACTGCACGTTCCAAAACTCGTTTGGAAAACAGCAACGCGTCTTCGCATATATTTATCGATTTTTACTGCTTAAACACAAGGACCATCCTCCCCGAACAGGACCCCTTACAGTAGAAGACATCAAACGCGGCACACTTTTACTCATCAGAGCCATTCAGCAGGTGCATTTCACTGATGAGTACAAAGCATTACTCAATAAAAGGCAACTCTCACTTAAAAGCAAGCTGTCATCACTCAATCCTATTATGAACTCGGAAGCAGTAATTCGAGTAGGCGGACGGCTTCAAAATTCATTCTTGGACTACGATGCTAGGCATCCCATGCTGTTGCCAAAACATCATCCAGTCACCCGTGCAATCCTTACGTTTTTTCACCACAAATTTCTACACGCTGGACCGCAGAGTTTGCTTGCTGCTTTAATTCAGAGATTTTGGCCCATTGGAGGGCACAAAGCCGTTGCTGCCATCATCAGCAAGTGTATACGTTGCTTTCGTATGAAGCGTAAAGTATACGAACACATCATGGCCCCATTACCAGAGCATCGTGTACAACCAAGTCGACCATTTCACACTACCAGAGTAGACTTCTGTGCGCCATTCTACTGTAAGGCTGAAACCAGAAACAGAGCGCCCATAAAATGCTACATTTCGATATTCGTCTGTTTCGCAACAAAGGCATCGCACTTAGAAGTAGTAGAAGATCAACGACGTCGTTTATCGCCGCTCTGAAACGCTTTATCAGCATCAGAGGCAAACCCAACGCCATTTGGTCGGATAAAGCGACAAATTTCATTGGAGCGAAAAAACAGATCTTAACAACGCATGCCAATCTACTGGATTGACTTGGCACTTTATCCCACCGCTATCGCCACATTTTGGTGGTTTATGGGAGGCCGCCGTCAAAGCAGCCAAATATCACTTCTACCGCGTCATTGGAACTACTGTGCTAACATTCGATGAACTGCGAACTCTTGTATGCGAGATATCTGCTATGTTGAACTCACGACCTCTTTGTCCCATTACATAGAATCCTGACTTCCTCATTGGTTCAGCGTTACGCATTTCAACACCGATCGTCTAAGTCGCTGGCAACGCGTGTGCCAAATGCAGCAAACGGAAAATGGCGCTCTTCAGTTCCAAACCTGGAACCGGGTGTCATTGTTCTACTAATGGAAGACAACCCTCCTCCACTCAAATGGTATCTAGGCAAAATCGACAGCGTCATCCCTGGCAAAGACGGCGTTGTGCGAGTCGCAATTATCAAGACTGCAACCGGCTTAATACAGATAGTTGTCAACAAAATCGCTTTTCTGCCCTTGGAAACCACATCGGTTAAAAGCGTGACCCTTCCAACGGGGGTGCATGTCGGGAGCAGAACATAACAAACACATAACATTCCAATAACTAAACCATAATATAACAATAGCAAACACAGCGTAAAAATAACTAATACACTCTGTACATATGTAAATGCACTTGTTGCATATTCGTTTTAATCACGCTCTTCGCTTTGAGCTCACTCAAGCGGGAGCTTTTCTTTCTCACACTCTTTCTCTTTTGCTCAAGTTGAGCTTTTGCTTGCAGCTGCGGCTGCTTGCGCTAGCTCCAATTACTCCAAACAGATCACGCAATAAATACGCACGTTTATATTAATTAGATGTATGGTAAAAAGGGTATATTAAGTTTGTGCAAGCCGAAAATGTATGTAACATACAGAAGGAAACGTCGGAGACCCCCCAAAGTTACCTAAAGTATGATCAGAATGACTAGAGAAGTCGATATACCCATGTCCGTCTGCTGTCTGCCTGTCCGTCCGTATGAACGCCTAGATCTCAGAGATGGTAAGATCTAGAGCAACCAAACTTTCAGATTAGATCCCTTATTATTCTATAGGAGACAAGTTTATTTTATTTTTTTGATATCGGGGTTACATTATATAGCCCCCATAGGGGTGTTTCAAGAGGACCTCGAAAAAAACCAAAAGTTTTAGATGGATAATTCGATTGTTTATAAAGATATCGTAACCAAATTTAGCATTCGCGAGTTTTTTATAGTTCCCAAGCACTGTACCAAATTTGATCAAAATCGGTTGACTATATCATATAGCCCCAATAGGGCCAATCGGTCAAACAAACGTTTTTTGTACAAAATTCGTTGTGTTTCGTTTGTTTATGAAGATATCATAACCAAATTTGGTAATCGGAAGTTTTTTAGAAACCCCCAGCACTGTACCAAATTTTATCAAAATCGGTTGACTATATCATATAGGTCCCATAGGATCGATCGGTCGAAAATTTGTTTTTTGTACAAAATTCGTTGTGTTTCGTTTGTTTGTGAAGATATTGTAACCAAATTTGACATTAAGAAGTTTTTTAGAGTTTCCAAGCACTGTACCAAATTTGATCAAAATCGGTTGACTATATCATATAGCTCCCATAGGACCAATCGGTCAAAAAATCGTGTTTTGTACAAAATTATCCATCTAAAACTTTTGCTTTTTTTCGAGGTTTTCTAAAATACCCCTATGGGAGCTATATAATGTAGTCCCGATATCAAAAAAATAAAATAAACTTGTCTCCTATGGATTAATAAGGGATCTTATCTGAAAGTTTGGTTGCTCTAGCTCTTACCATCTCTGAGATCTAGGCGTTCATACGGACAGACGGACAGGCGGTCAGACGGACAGACGGACATGGGTATATCGACTTCTCTAGTCACTCTGATCATTCTTCAGGTAACTTTGGGGGGTCTCCGACTTCTCCTTCTGTACGTTACATACATTTTCGGCTTGCACAAACACAATATACGCTTTGTACCATACGGTATGTTTGTTTTGGTATTGCTTGTATGTGTCCCTGAAATTGTGATCGTTTGTTGTTGTACATTAGAGGTCTGAATGGCTACATTCACTTCTTCTCACATAGTACTATATAGTACTATGTGGTACTCACAAATACCGTACTCAAAAAATTTATAGTACCCCATTTTTACAGTACCCACAGAAAAAATGTATACTACTAGTATACATGCCAACAGTGAATATTAATGTATGGCAGGGGTGTCTAGGCCAGAGCTGGGCAAATGGAGACCGGTCTGCCGTACAAAAACCAAAATGCACGAAGAAAAAGTGCCCGTTTGGGCTATGGGCTGCCCAGCTCTGGTCTAGGCTCATTGCTCATCTGGCTCTTTTTGTTTTTGTAATGGCTCTTAGGCATAGGCAGCAATGCGCGTGTACATGCACGGCCCTAACTGTATATCACCCAGTGCCAATGCAAATTACAAAAACAATTTCGAGCGTTCTCTCACTTACTCTCTGTTACTCTCTTTGCTCTCTAATCTCGTGTGCACAAAAACAACCCTTGTGTCTATTTGTTGTTGGCCCACTGACTGGCCCCTGGCTTAGACAGTTAAATTGACATTAAATTGATCTGTTTTAGAGCTAAAAAAAATAAAAGTATATAAACGCAAACAAATAAACCAACACCTTGCATGCGGCACTCATGTTATGCTAGGCCCATTGTGGAATAATATAAGGTGGTACAGAGAGTACCAAATAGACAGAGGCGAAAATTCTCTCCGAGTTCGAAACTCGAAAAAGATTCTGCGTGACTTAGGCTCGGAAACATAATGCAAAGCAAAACAAACGAAATTCGAAATTGCTTCACATTGCTTTGCTTTGCGCGAACCTCAAACACAACACAACACAGACCGAGGCAATGGTTGTCTTTGCTTTTGGTTTGGTCGAACCGAACCTGGTTGTCTTTGCTTTTGGTTTGGTCGAACCGAACCTAAGTGAACGCAAAAACGTCACAACACAGCTCGATCGAACGCTTGCTTTTGCTTAGTATATGTACTTTAATAACGTTTATACCAATATACAAATACTGTATGAAAATGGAATTAAAATTTTATTTTATATAAATAAAAAGGAGCATGCACATTTTAACTTTTCATTACAAATTTTTTTTTTTTTTTATTTAATTATAAAGTAGAAGTTAATTCTAAGTTATAAAAGGTTTGTAACTAGAGCAACGTAGGGCTTCAGGCTCTCATTACAAATTAATGTCACTTTATTGTTTGACTTACTTACTTATTGACTTACCGGCATCTTCGTATCCCGCCTAATTTCTTTTTTACACATGTCGCCAGTAATTTGCCATAGACAAGTCCTGAGTAGTTTACCACAGACATGTATACAGTAATTTACCACAGACAAGTCTTAAGTAATTTACCACAGACATGTCTGAAATAATTTACCACAGACAATTCGGAAGGTATTACAGATTATTATTACTAAATACAAAAAATCTAATTAATATTTGTATGGGTACAATATTTCACTAAACGTAATTTACATTTCAGTAATAATAATATTAATACAATTGTGCATATTTAAAAAATATTTAAATAACAAATATGTCCCTTTTAAGTATTTTTAAAAAATAAAAACAATTAAATTATAGCAAATAAATTAATTTTATACTTTTTCATTTGCATCTATTCTTCTCCTAAACCCTTGTTTACCTCTTTTCGGACTCGCTTATGCTCCTCCTGAGGTGTGGGTATGCGATCTCAGCATTCGTCTGCAGGCATTCCGATCCTGCCCTACGGCCGTTAACTGGAACTACGGTTGGTATTGCCTTCTTAGCGGGGTTCTCCGGCGGTCGCCTTTGAACATGGCAATACCAACGCATCTGACCTACTTTGAGCGTCTCAGTGATAGGCTTTTTAACAAACAGGCTGCCTCGGATGTGTTTGCTCTTAATGTGATCAAGCTTGGTCACACCCGCCTTCATCCTTAGCATTTTCATCTCAGTCGCAGATAATTTACTCTCGTACGTTTTGTACATCGTCCAACATTCGGACGCATACAAGAGTGCGGATCTAACGGCTGTCGCGTACAGCTTGCCTTTCAATTTCCGTGGCATTTTCTTGTAGCAGAAAACGCTAGAGTTTTCTCGCCACTTTATCCACCCAACACTGGTGCGATGTTTGATGTCATCATCGCATGTAGCTTCGCTATTTACAACTGAGTACTTAAATTTGCTGCCTATAATCAATTTTTCCCCGCCTATATAGATATCCAGATTTGGTCTTTCTGGATCTGAAAATTGACAGGGGAGCAATTCTGTCTTTTTTACGCTTATTTTCAGTCCATGATCCGTCAATGTCTTATCCCAAATTGATACAGCATTTTGCAGGGCTACGATATTGGTGCTACCCAGAATTACGTCCTCTGCGAAAAGGAGGGATATTTCAGTTTCGTCGCCGATTTGTTTTAACAAGTAGGACATGATAATATTAAACAGCATAGGACTCAACACACTGCCTTGGTGGACTCCCACCTTAACACTGAATTCGTCCGACTCACCAGCTGTACATCTGAATTTAGTCCAGGCGTCATCATACATGTCCATAATCATGCGGACGTAACCCTCTGGTACATCATGTGCTTTCAAGGCCAACCAAATCAATTCACGAGGGACTCTGTCGAAGGCTTTCTCCAAGTCGATGAACACAAGGAACAGGTCTTTTCGGGCGTCCCGGTGTTTTTCCATCAGTATCCGAAGACACTGAATAGCATCAATTGTTGACTTACCTTCCACAAAGCCACATTGATTGTCTTGCAACCTTATAATGTTTTTTAGTCGGTTGTTTACCATTCGCTCGTAAATTTTTAAGGTGTGTTAGTTTTATTGCACGGTAGTTGGTCAGCTTATGGGAATTCTCTTTATTTTTGTAGAACGGGAGTAGATAGCTTTTCCTAAACGCATCTGGCATTGGGCTCCCACTTTTTATTTTGTTGAAAAGAGCGGTGAGCCATTTCAGCCCACAAACGCTCGTTTCCAGCCAAAACTCCAAGGGTATTTTGTCTGGTCGCACAGCCTTACCGCGTTTCATCTCCATCACCGCCTGCTTTACCTCCTCCAAATTAAAGTCAGAGACATCGGAAAGGTTTAGCTCTACATTTGAAAAAGCTTCCCTAGGAAACTCTTCGCTAAGCAGCTCACGAAAGTACTCGAAGTGTCTGGCACATATCTCTTTGTCGTCGATTAGAAGGGTGCCTTGCGAATCCTCGATATATTTCGGAGCTTCTATTTCCCGTGCATTTCTTTTCCGTTGCGCCGCAATTTTGTAAATTCTGGCATTGTCCCTTGGTGTTTCTCTCGCATGCGAATTTTCGTTTACAGCTTGGCTTTCTAGTTCTTGATAGAACTGCTCAGCTGATTTCGCTCTTGCTTGAGCCACCATTCGTTTCACATTTTTGCGGCATTCGTCATATGCAGCACGAAGCTGAGCCTTTTCGTCTTCTGTTTGACTCGCATTTTGTCCATTTCTTAAACGCTTTTGACTTTGCCTCGACTGCTTTCGCTATTTCGTCGTTCCACCACCAAGATTCTTTCCCATTGCCGAGGCGTCCCTTCGAAACTCCCAAAGTCTTTTCAGCTTTACCAAAAAGCGTTTCACTCAATTTATTCCACATTTGGTTTGGACTCAGCTCGTCGCACGTGGTGTTATTCGTGAGCCATCCATACCTATCGTCTCATGAAAATTAAGCACAAATGGAAATCAATCTGTGTTGCATGAGCTCCACTGCAATACGTAATCAGGTGCCTCTCCTGCTTAACGAACCATGTAATTAGGATTACCAAGCCATAAGCTTTACTCATAGCGAGAATAGCTTCGCCCTCATCATCTCTGGCTTTAGATCGGCTGCCCTTCCCACCATGGACGTCTTCGTAGTCATGGCCTAGCTCTCCCACATGGCCATTAAGATCTCCCCCAATAAAAATCAGTTCAGTATCCGGTATTCTGCCGAGAAGCGCGTCCATATCGTTCCAAAATGCCTCTTTTTCGCTCTGCTCTAGCCCGGATTGGGGGGCATACGCACTTATAACATTCCACACCTCTACACAAATCACCAGTTTGATACTGATCAAGCGGTCACTCTCCTTCGATACGCTGATAACGTTGCCAAGCAAGGATTTTGCCAAAATAATACCGACCCCATTTCGGTCGTTCCTGACACCATAGTTATACAATTTGTACTTCTTGGACGCCGTCAGGAAACGAGCCCGGTCCGGCAGATCGTTACGCCACTTAGTCTCCTGAACGCACATAATGCTTATTAGGATGATGCATTCTAAATCCGCGCTCTTTTCGGTCATTGATCCTACGTTCCAGCTTCCGGCCCTCAATTTTTCCCAAATTAGTTTCTTTGGACTGTCCAACTTTGCTCGCCCCCGGAAATCCCGAGCTCTGACACGAGCGACTGCGTTCCCGTCAGGACCAACGCCGCTCGCTCTGGAATCACAAGCCTGCATAGCAGGGGTGCCCAGCGGGGTAGTGCTATTATATGCATTGACTTCCATTAGACTGTTTTTTCCATTCGTTTACACCTATCTGGAAAAAAGGTGAGGTTTTTGGCACTTGAGTATGGATATTCGTTAGTTATGGACTTTCCTTTTACACCGGCGGTTGTCTCCAGAACCTGTAACCAATCGCATACACTGATATTTGGAAGATCTTTAAGATGTTAAAAATGTGCCTCAGGCTCAATGTGATGGTAAGTATGCCTGCATCTGACTAGTTCTCTTTTAGAGGCCTCTTACGCCAGGCAGAGAATACCGTGGTGCTAAATTCTATACCCGGACACCACACATTTGCATCTATTATTATGCGTAATTACATTGCCGCTTAAACAACAGTTTAATTTTATTAAAATGGGTATATATGGATTATTTAGACATGCATACCTCGTAAATCATAAATTTGTAAACACTTTGTTTTAAAATAAAAAAAAACGGGTCTTACTGACACTTCATTTCTTTTTTAAAAATATGTTTTTTTTGGTTAAAAACAATTAGCTGCTAATAAAAATAAAATTTGACACGAATAATAAATTATTAAAAATCGCAAAACACGTATGCTCTTGTTTAACGTACGCTCTCTCTGTGCATAACACTTAGCTTCTCTTTTTCGGTTTTCAGTTAAGTGTTTTCAGTTGAGCTATTCTTGTTACGGTCTTTCAATAACAGAGCTGGGCAGCCCATAGCCCGTTTTGTTCGTGCATTTCGGTTTTTGTATGGCAGACCGCTCTCCATTTGCCCAGCTCTGTTCAATAACCACTTATTGAGAGCGAACCGATTGAACGCTCGCACATTAAGCATCAGCAGATGACCGAAAAAATGAAGTGGTCAGCGCAAACGGTCTTTTACGTTTTAATTTGCTTTGTTGAGAATGCTGCACTGTGGTGTTACTAACAAGACGCCTCACTCACATACACTCATACAAACGTGTTTTTATTTTTTTATTTATTTTTTCGCTTGCGACAAAACGGTCGACGAATAACCAGAGCAAAAATAAAACAACAAAATTTGTTATTCGTTGATCGCAGACCGATTCATTAAAAGAGCAATGTGAACGGTTGATCTCTGACACGTTGCTCAAATAGTCAGTAAAGAAGAGTTATTTTTGGACAACGAAAAACGGTCAACTGTTATTTGCGAGGCGACATGTCGCCAATTGCCGGCGGCCGAACTGCAGGGTACTTTTGCATGAATACAAAATACACAAACTTTATTTATTATTATGATAATTGACTAAATTGAATACTAAATCACAAAAATGTTCAAGCGTTTAAGAATTTTTGCGGTTTTTAAAAAATTCTTCAAGAATTTCGTTTTTGGTCAGTTCAATGCAATGCATTGTATGAACGTTTAAAGAAGCAAGGCCATTCAGACGCTCCTGTCCCATTGTATTTCTAATGAAGCTTTTGATTCTTCTCAACGTCGAAAATGGTCGTTCTGGAGTGTGCTTACAGGTAACACTACTAACACTTGCAAAATCCTTTTGATATTTTTGAATGACTTGCTGTTCATCACCAGAAAAATACTGTAAGCTTAAGTTTTGCATATCACTTTTTTCTGCCCTTAAAAATTCTAATCGAGATATACTGACCAACAAAGCATCAAGTGCATTTTGGATATTCAGATCCTTAATACGTTGACTACACATTCTGACTTCAGAGATGGAAATCCCTTCTGAACAATCCAATATTTCTTCATAAAATTTTTAAAGGTCTGCGTATTTTTTTTGATCAAAATCTTGTTTGAGGAACAATTGTCCGAAACTTTGAAAGATAAATTTGTGTTCTTGAAACCGACTTTTACGCTGAGTAATGAATGTGTAGAGGAATGGAATGTAGAATACAATTCTATAATAATCTTCTAAATTTTTTGCCTCAACTTTGCAACGACAAGGATATTTCATTGTGATCTCGTATATGGAACAAATAATATAAATAATAATAACGCCTCAATAACAGCTGGCTGCAATTCGATTCAGTTTGTCTTTCTTTTCTTTTGCTCACTTTTTTTATTTTGAAAATTTCTTTCTTCAGTATGTCCTGTCTTTTACGCCACACTATGGGCCCAGATTCTCATATTTTGGCCAAAACCCTGGCATTTTTATAATAATTTTTTTAGAGTGATGAAATTTTACACACGTGTTCGTAAAGGATTGAGCTATTTTTTATTATTTAAGTTTGAGCCTCCTCAGATTTTTTTAAGATACAGATAATCTAAACCAAAATTGGAAAAAATTTAAAAAAAAATGTTTAACTTAATTAAAAAAAAAGATGGCGTACGTTAAAGTCGGGCGCGGACGACTTTGGGATACCCTGTACCACTGCTTGCAATAAAATCCAGTAAATTGCTTACGAACACCAAAAGACATTTGATTGCCAAATTAGATTATGATACCTTCATAAACAACCAAAAACAGACGAATTTTGTGCAAAAAACGTTTTTTTGACCGATTGGCCCTATGGAAGCTATATGATATAGTCAACCGATTTTCATAAAATTTGGTACAGTGTTGAAAATCTCTAAAAAACTTCTGAATGCCAAATTTGGTTACAATATCTTCACAAACAAACGAATTCACAACGAATTTTGTACAAAAAACAAATTTTCGACCGATCGATCCTATGGGACCTATATGATATAGTCAACCGATTTTGATAAAATTTGGTACAGTGCTGGGGGTTTCTAAAAAACTACCGATTGCCAAATTTGGTTATGATATCTTCATAAGTTAACGAATTATCCATCTAAAACTTTTGCTTTTTTTCGAGGTCCTCTGAAACACCCCTATGGGAGCTATATAATGTAGTCCCGATATCAAAAAAATAAAATAAACTTGTCTCCTATGGATTAATAAGGGATCTTATCTGAAAGTTTGCTTGCTCTAGCTCTTACCATTTCTGAGATCTAGGCGTTCATACGGACAGACGGACATGGGTATATCGACTTCTCTAGTCACTCTGATCATACTTTAGGTAACTTTGGGGGGTCTCCGACTTCTCCTTCTGTACGTTACATACATTTTCGGCTTGCACAAACACAATATACCCTTTGTACCATACGGTACAGGGTATAAAAAGCGGTTTATTGGAATTTGACCATATTTCACACAGAGTTAGATATGAGCTCCTTATACATTGAAAAAATAGCCTATACCCAAAATATTTAATGGTTTTGAAGTTATAGCCCCAAATAGTTTCAGCTTTCCAAACAAATTACTAAAAGACGACATCACTAATCCATATTTTTTTAACTGTTATAATTTTTTTTTAATTTTAATTTCCGAAAAAAAAATTCTAAAATCGATATTTACATTTGTAAGTTTTTTCTTCAAAATTGATCAATTTTACAATTTTTGATTTGCGCTTTTGTAAGTATGCTATACAATTTTCAAATTGTAAACTTTTCTTACATTTAAGTACAACTTTTGAAATGAAAAAAATTAAAGCATACTTTTAGGCAGCTAAGAAAATCAAAAAATAGTACAACTTCCTGGAGGTCAATTTTTAATATTCAACTTTTAGATACAAAAATCAATTTCCGAAAATCGGGAGGAATTACATTTTGTTGTAAAACATGTGAAGAAATTTATAAACAATTTTTCGATCAAATATCGAGTGGTAGTCAGAGGTACCCTTAAAGCAAAGTAGCCAAATGATGAAAAACCTACAAAATCTTTATAACTACTCGAATATATTTAAAACCATAAAGTTTTTAAGCTCAATTATATTTTTTCTCTGAAGTAACATTTATGAATATCAAAGTGAATGAAGTTTTCGTAGCTGCATGTAAATGAAAGTTTTTTTTTCTGTAAATTATCGCGAAAGTTAAACAAATACAAAATGCCAACTTTGATTAGTTAAGAACCAGTAATTAAAATTTAATATTTCTTTTTTGCACAGGATGCATTAATATGTGTAAAATCATATTAAATTGTCATTGTGTCCAAATTTTGAATTTCGTCTGAAGGGCTTTTGGCCAAAATCTGGCCACGCCATTGTGCGCCAGTGGAAAAATGTTTTAATTGATCCGATTGTACGCAATGCGTTTTTTATTCCAGATACTTCGCAAGCTGAATTAAGAACCGAATTGAAGCTATATGCAGCGCAATGTACATCAATTGCCAGGGGGAAGAGCAATCTCAGATGAGCCTGTGCACCACTAAATTTGCAACTCATTGCTGGAGCTCCGTCGAATCCTTGACTATACATGAATGAGCAGTCGACGCCGACATCGCGTAAATAGTTTCTGATTTAATCCGCCAAACCTTCTCCAGAAACGTTGGCAACTGGCGCAAATCTGAGGAAATCTTCACAAATGTTCATTTTTGAGTCTGCTAAAACTGAGAATCCTTCGGCTTTATTGACTGTGTTAACTATTTTTTTCATTATCAATTCGTGACATATATGAATAAATTCGTTTCAAATTGTTTTGCTCAAATAAGACGCATTTTTTGGCAACGACATAATATTTTTTTTTAACGAAATTTCATCACCGGCTCGATAATGTAGAACAACACGAAAATTCCCTTCGTTTGACTTTCCTCTCCCATCAACTTCCTTGTCTTCCACACAAAGAAATAGCGCTTACAATAGGAATCCGTCTTTCATAATTTTCTCTTTTGACGTTTTCTTTTTGCTGGTCAAGTGCAGATCATTTGGTTTGCATTTTGCAAGCTCAATATCCCGTAGGTATTCGACACCCAAAATGGATTTTTTATGGCAATCATTGTTTTCTTGGTTTTCGAAGGTTTTTTTTTTGAGTGCTTCCAAGTTTTGAAAGGTTTTTTAACGAGCTTAAACAAAACTTCATATAAAAAACCCTAAAAATTTTTACCTCATTTTTTTATATGAAGTTTTTGTTTTCTTTCACTCGGTTTTACACTGCTGCGTATTAGCCTTTAACAACGACGCATTTTATTCCTGCATATTCCTTTTATGAACTTTCCAATTGGAATTTATTTTTTTTGGTAAAATTCGATATTTATACCAATAAATTCCCTAAATTTTTACCGATTGTGATGAAAATCGAAAGTTACGTCAAAAAAATTATTTAAAGCAGCGGTGGGCGCTTAGAAGGCACGCGTGCCAAAGAGCTTTAACACGTACGAGAAAAGATGTTTTTACCTTAAAAGCTCGTCCCGCGGCACTTGCATATAGTAATGATGTAAGTAAGTGATATTTTTTGTAGGTAAGCCCCGGATCGACACGAACCTATTCGAATTTTTAGGCGAAATTGATCTGCTCAACGTAAAGAGTAAAAATAAAAGTTGATGATATTGTCGAATTTAATCACAACTATGCCAAATAAAACTGATTTGTCCCATTGTACGTCGGTTTTTGCGAAAGCTCTTTTTTGTTTACGCTCACAGGCACAGAAAAATTGCATCAGTAGTTTTGCCCACCGCTGATTTAAAGTATATGGGGTAAGTTTCAAGTTGATATGTTGAGGGGTGTGGGAGAAAACACGTTAAATCGATTGCTTGGGGTGGAGGGGCCGCATCAATAAAATTTTTTGCGTTTGTTTATTAGAGCCACATGAATAATCTTACCAAAATTGGTCATTTTTTACCATAATTATGTAAAGTCAAATATTGACTTAGTTTATTGGCAAGGGGGGGCTGAAATTAGTACATTTTTGACTATAACTTCTGTTTTATTTGTCCGATTTTGCTCATTTTTGACACACAGATGCATATAATCACGACGCATCGCTATGTTAAGTTTGAGAATATTAAACGGTGTGTCTAAAAACCGCGAAAATATACTGCGGGGAAACGGGGGAAGATATTGACATGATGCAACAAACTTCATCTTCTGAGGAAACATGCGCATAAGGTGGCAAAGTTTGGTCTCTAGCTCTTATAGTCTCCGGACGGACGGACATGGGTTAATCGCAATGTCATGAATGTCCCGCTTGTGGACGACCCTTTACAGCTCTTATGCTGACCCAAATGTCATTCCGGGTTGATGTTATATCTCTCTGACGAAGCATGCAACAGTGTTACTGTCAATATTCCCAACCTCTGTTGACTTCCCTTTGACGTATGCAAACTGCATCGAGTGCAATAGGATTGTATGTATTGATATGTAGGTCGAGAAGTCTCTCTACACACATTTCAGAGAGACTTCTGACGAATCAGTGGATGTAAGATGGTTTCCTGCATTTCTGAAGAAGTGCTGGAAAGATCCCACCTCCTGTCGCTTTAAAATGATCGAATGAGTTAATCGCAAACCAGATTCCGCCACGTTTGCCTTTTAGAATTCCTTATGTCCTTATTGTAGTCAGTGAGAGCAGTCGTGTGCTCCTCCCACTCTTTTGTTTTCCTGGCTTTGTAGAAGAGTCTCCTTACTGTGTTCCTTTTAGCAGTTAGGTTGGCGTTCCACCACGGAACCACGCGTTTCGCTCGGTATGAACGCTCAACCGTGCTCTCATGGAAGGAGGAGACTAGCACATCTTCAAGCTTATATATATATATTTTGGAAATCAAGGGGAGTGTTTCAAGTGTAATGTCAACCATCGATTTGACTTTTTCAAGGCACATTACACTTGAATCACTCCCCTTGATTTCCAAAAAAAATATATATAAATATCACACATGTAAATAAATTGTTAATAATTCAATTCTTAAAAGCAGTGATGGGCAGTCTCTCATTTTACATAACTCGCGAGGCTATTGCACCAAAATCTGCCGCAGCGCAGTCGGCTCATGTACAAGGTCCAAGTGAGTGAAATCTCTCGCTCGTTTTTGCTTAATTGCGGTTCTTGCTCTCTCGTGCGCTTTTGCTTACTGCGCTGTTTACTCACACAAAGAAATGTTTGTTGGTATGAGTTTTGCCCATCACTGCTTAAAAGTATGCAATTTTTCATCAATGTTTTCTTATGACGTAATCACGTAAAATTATCGTCCGTAATCCGACTTTACAGACAAGGACTTTTTTATCTGAATTTTTACAGAGTGTTGCGTCATGGTTACATGGTTACATCTGTGTGTGAAAAATTAACAAAATCGGACAAATACAACAGTAGCTATAGTCAAAAATGTACAAATTTCACATCCTCTTGTCATTAAACGGCGTTAAAATTTGACTCTACGTAATTATGGTAACAAGTGACCTAGAATCACCAATTTTGGAAAGTTGATTCATGCTGCTCTAATGAAGAAATCCACATCTAAATATTATCGATGCGCAAGAATATACTTTTTTTTGAGAAATAAGGTACATGGTATCACACTGTCGGGCACCGCCTCGACTGTATTACATTTTTTTTGAGTGTTGTTACCTCTACAATATATATCCTTGTCTGGGCCATCGCAATGAAGTGTCGAATCAAGTGTTTTGTTGCACTGAATACATTTAAAGCATCTCCGGTGATATCCCTTCAAATAAAAACAAACAAAATGCATTGTAAAATAATGTTTTTTCATTGATGTATTATTATTTATTATTTATTTATTTATTCTCTAAAGTTAAAAATATACATTGTGAGATCTAATATAAATAAAATGAAGAGATTAGGCTTCTAGCCTTTCCTACTTAGATAGTAATAACATTTTTAACAAATTATAGAATAAAATACTAGATATAATATTTTAGAGGGCAAAAAATTTTAAAAAAAAAAACCCATGAAAAAATAACTAAACTAAAACCTAACTAACTAACTAACTAACTTAAGAAATAACTTAACTCTAAGGGATTTGTGCCAAACTATTTAAATGCGAATATGAGGATTCAATACATCGGTTTGTAAAGCTATTAAATAAGCGAACTAATCTTTCTGTTATTAGTTCAGTGCTACATCTTTGGTGTAGGTCAGATGTGGAATGATGCCACGGAAGATTTAAAATCATTTTAAGTAGTCGGTTTTGTATGACTTGCATTTTATGTACATGACATTTTGCGACGTCAGCCCATACAGGAGCCCCATAAAAAATAACCGCTAGAAAAATCGATCTAAATAGGTACATTTTGTTTTCTAAACTAAGTCTTGAGTTCCTGTTTATGAAGGGGTAAAGCGTTCGGATCAACATATTAACTTTTTTTATAGTATAGTTGATATGATCACTGAAAGTTAATTTCCTATCAAGAACAACTCCTAGGTATTTGACGCTAGTTTCCCATTTAACATCTATAGAATTTAACCGTATGTGACTGCTTGGAAGGAATATGTCTTTGCGTTTTCTTGAGAAAAATATTGCTTGGGTTTTCTCGGGGTTAACAAGGATTTTCCATTTAGCGAAATAGGACACAATGGAATTAAAAGCTTCCTGAAGTTTGTTAGTTATATCAGCTGATAGAGTGCCAGAACAGAATATAGCAGTGTCATCAGCAAAAATTGACGTGGTGCAGCCTCGAAATGTTGGGAGATCTGAGGTGTATATATTATACAGAAGAGGGGACAGACAAGAGCCTTGAGGACAACCTGCTTCGATGTTAATCTTTTGCGAGCGAATGTTACCGATGTATACAGAAAATTTACGATTTGCCAAGAAACTTTGAATGATTTTTATAAGTTCTGGGGGAAAGTTCATTTTTGAACACTAGACCATTGTGCCAAAAGCTGCTTTAATATCTAAGAGAACCATTCCTGAAGACTTAGAACTTGAAAAATTTGCCTTAACTAAGTTTTTTATTCTAGTCAAAGCATGAAGAGTACAATGCTCACGGCGAAAACCGAATTGCTGCGGGGGAAGTATATTGTTGTCTTCAACAAACTGAGAAAGCTTGATTTTAATAACTTTTTCCAATACTTTACTGACTGAAGAGAGCAAGCTGATAGGACGATAAAAAGACGGCAGTTCGGCAGGTTTGTTAGCTTTCCTTATAGGTATGACCTTGGTAGATTTCCAAAGCTGCGGAAAATAGCTAAGGCGAAGGCACTTATTTATTATTTTAGTTAGAAAAAGAATTCCTCTTCGAGGAAGTGCCTTAAGGCAAAAGTTTTCAATGTTGTCCAGGCCTGGAGATTTCTTTGACTTTAGATTTTTAAGGATTGAGGCTACTTCAACGCTGTTAATATAGTAGTTATCTGCTGGGATGGGCAATATTTGATCAAGCAACGAAACGTAATTATTAACTTCGTTAATAGTAATAGGGTCACTGAGGTGATTTGAAAAAGAGTGATTTAGACTGAAAGTTTTCGCCAAAGCTTCAGCTTTTGCTTCGGGTGTAAAAATGTGAGTTGAATTGTCTAAAAGTGTAGGTATGTCTGATCTTTTCTTTTTTATGATTTTCGTTAATTTCCAAAAGGGAGACGATCCTTTATCAAACGAAGCTAATAGATTATTCCAAGATTGATAACGCAGGTTGAGAATCATTTTGGAAATAACGAGCCCAAGCCACTTAAAGAGGACGTGGTCAGAAGGATTTCGGTATCTCAACCAGCTTCGACGAATAATATTTCTGTGTTTAATTAGATTTAAAATGCAAGGAGGAAGGCGTTTTGAGTGGTTTGTGATTCTTAACCGCGGAATGCTGTGATGCTTGGCAATTTGAATCGCATTAGCAAGACTTGATACCATGCAGTCAATACTATTAGAGCTTTCTACAATAGTAGGGGGAATTTGGGAGAGCGAAAGATTGACTTGTCTAGCAAATTCAAACCAGTTTGCGTTCTTAATGTCGTAACGATAGCGATCAATGAGAGCAAGGCTAGCTTGTAGAAATGTCACTACAGGTAGGTGATCTGAACTTAAATCGTTTATGGCAACAGTGTTAGACAAAAGATGCAAATTATTACATAGGAAAAGATGGCGTACGTTAAAGTCGGGCGCGGACGACTTTGGGCTACCCTGTACCACCACATTGCAATCAAGTCCGATATATTACTTACGAACACCAAAAACAATTTCTTTGCCAAATTCAGTTACAATATTTTTATAAACAAACGAAACACAACGAATTTTCTTCAAAAAACTTGTTTTTGACCGATCGGTCCTATGGGAGCTATATTATATAGTCAACCGATTTTGATCAAATTTGGTACTGTGCTTAGGCACTCTAAAAAACTTCCAATTGCCGAATTTGGTTACGATATCTTCATAAACAAACTAAACAAAAAGAATTTTGTTCAAAATACGTTTTTTCGACCGATCTGTCCTATGGGAGCTATATAATATAGTCAATCGATTTGGATCAAATTTGGTACAGTGCTGAGTATCCCTAAAAAACTGACAAACACCAAATTTGGTTACAATATCATCACAAACAAACGAAACACAACGAATTTTGTACAAAAAACGTTTTTTTTGACCGATTGGTCCTATGGGAGCTATATGATATAGTCAACCGATTTTGATAAAATTTGGTACAGTGTTTAAGAACTCTAAAAAACTTCGGAATGTCACATTTGGTTACAATATCTTAACAAATAAACGAAACACAACGAATTTTGTAAAAAAAACGTTTTTTTGACCGATTGGTCCTATGGGAGCTATATGATATAGTCAACCGATTTGGTAAAAATTTGCTACAGTGTTGAAGATCCATAAAAAACTCCCGAATGCCAAATTTGGTTACAATATCTTCACAAACAAACGAAACACAACGAATTTTGTAGAAAAAACGTTTTTTTGACCGATTGGTCCTATGGGAGCTATATGATATAGTCAACCGATTTTGATAAAATTTGGTACAGTGTTGAAGATCCATAAAAAACTCCCGAATGCCAAATTTGGTTACGATATCTTCACAAACAAACGAAACACAATGAATTTTGTAGAAAAAACGTTTTTTTGACCGATTGGTCATATGGGAGCTATATGATATAGTCAACCGATTTTGATAAAATTTGGTACAGTGCTTAGGAACTCTAAAAAACTATTGTGTGCCAAATTTGGTTACGATATCTTCATAAACAAACGAATTATCCATCTAAAACTTTTGGTTTTTTTCGAGGTCCTCTGAAACACCCCTATGGGAGCTATATAATGTAGTCCCGATATCAAAAAAATAAAATAAACTTGTCTCCTATGGATTAATAAGGGATCTTATCTGAAAGTTTGGTTGCTCTAGATCTTACCATCTCTGAGATCTAGGCGTTCATACGGACAGACGGACATGGGTATATCGACTTCTCTAGTCACTCTGATCATACTTTAGGTAACTTTGGGGGGTCTCCGACTTCTCCTTCTGTACGTTACATACATTTTCGGCTCGCACAAACACAATATACCCTTTGTACCATACGGTACAGGGTATAAAAATCAAGAACAGAGCCTTGCCTTCTGCTTCTAGCAGGGATATGCGTAAGCCCTAGTGGATAAGAAATATCAACGTTATTTGATGCTAAAAACTCGTGCAATATGTTTCCCCAGGAATTTGCTCTACAACAGCCCCAGTTTCTATGACGACAGTTAAAGTCGCCTCCTAGTATTAGGTTCCCTGTAACTCTAGTAAGTAGTCTGAGGTCGCCTTTAAATTTTTGCTTATTATTTGAAATGGCGCGACCACCCGGAAAATAGCAGCAGTACAATGATGTCTGAATTCCAATTGGATTAATCAAGAAAATGCCAATGGCTTCGACAATTAATGTATTTGGCAGAGGTAAAATCTTATGGCGTATACAAATCTTAGAATCCGACGTTTTACAATCTCTTATGTCCATAAAATTATCCTTTTCTCCTGGCCCTGATGCTATTCCTAGTTGTGTTCTAAAGCATTGTGCCGGCTCCCTTTCCACGCCGTTATCCGTTCTTTTCCGCACATCCTTAAAATTGTCATATCTTCCAGCCATCTGGAATGAATCGTTCATTATCCCTTTTCATAAAAAAGGTTCCAAGTCAAATATTGAGAACTACCGTGGTATTGCCAAGCTTTCATCAATTCCAAAAGTTTTTGAAAGGATTGTCACTGCACAATTGCAACACCACTGTCGTTCTTTAATATCTGACTCCCAACACGGGTTTGTAAAACGTCGGTCCACCACTACAAACCTTTTAGAACTTTCTTCTCTTATTAACAATGGTTTTATTAGCAAAATGCAAACTGATGTCATTTATACTGACTTCAGTAAGGCATTTGACTCAGTAAACCATAGCCTTCTTCTAGTTAAACTGTCTCGCTTAGGATTTCCGCCTTGTCTTTTAAAGTGGATCTCATCCTATTTAACTAATCGTGTGCAGAAGGTAGTTTTTAAAGGCTGCGAATCTAAAGTAATTAATGTCACGTCAGGGGTACCCCAAGGCAGTCATCTAGGTCCCCTACTTTTTATCTTATTCATTAATGATCTTCCACAAGTTATCCGGTCTTCTCGCATTCTTATGTATGCGGATGATGTAAAACTTTGTTTGTCCTACTCCCACAATGATAATAATATGTATTCACTTCTTCAGCACGATTTCGATACCATGCAATATTGGTGTTATGTCAACCAACTTTTTCTAAACAAGACGAAATGTAAAATTATGACATTTTACCGTTCTGTTCCTCATTTGGCTGCTTACTCTATTGACTCCTCTACCTTGGATCGTATCCGGAGTGTTTTAGACCTTGGCATACTGTTTGACCATAAACTCAAATTTAACGATCATATTTGCAATATTGTAAATAAAGCTAGAGGTGTTCTTGCTTTTATTAAGCGTTGGTCTAAAGAGTTTAACGATCCTTACACAACCAAACTTCTTTACATTTCTCTCGTCCGTCCAATTTTGGAATATTGTTCCTGCATTTGGAGCCCTCAATACCACCTTTATCAGGACAGGATTGAGTCTGTTCAAAAGCAATTCCTCCTTTTCGCACTTCGCGGCTTAAATTGGGATCCACTTATCCGGCTGCCTCCATATTCCGACAGACTTCGCCTTATAAAGCTGCCCTCCTTAAAAAACCGTAGAACATGCCACGGTGTACTCTTCTTGCATAAGTTATTACTCGGCCTTATTGACTCTACTGAACTTCTTAATAAAGTTAATTTTGTTGTACCTGCTAGAGTAACTCGTAATTTTCGTCCCTTAGCCTTGCAACTTTGTAGATCAAATTTTGCTCTGCATGATCCTTTCCGAGTTCTATGCTCTAATTACAATAGCCTTTTTAATTTCCTCTCTTTTGAACGGTCTATTCCTTCTATCACGTGTTCTATCCTAAGTCATCTTGACTTGCCTCTTCGAGCATCCATGACCAATCCTGTATTATGAGGCACTTGTTTCGTCATTGATGCTCTTTTGGCTTTTTTTTATATATTTAATGTTTAAATTTTATTTGAACTTCCTTTTTCCACTTGGTTATTGTAAATCCAAGTCTCTGGCCAGTTTCTGATGTGAGTCGGTGCATATCGCTAAAAAGTTCACCCACCGGGCTGGCGACGCGGATTAGTTTATATCTATCCATTTTCCTCGTTTAATTTTAAATATTTCTTTTAAACTTTTCTTATAATTTAAGGCCAACTGCACTTTGTTGTACCCCATTTAAATCAATAAATAAATCAATTATAAATAAATCAATTATACACTTTTTTATATTGATTGCTACACCACCTCCTCTATTGTTTATTCTATCGTTTCTATAACAATGAAAATCTTGATGTTTGATTGAAATTTCGCTATTTAGCCAAGTTTCAGTAAGGAGGCAAATGTCTACTTTCTTTCTAATAAGAAAGCTAAAAAACTCATCTTTTTTGTTACGAATGCCTCTAGCATTCCAAGTGACTATTTTAAGTTGGTCTAACATTATTATATAAATTTGCAAGCTAAAGAGGTAATAACCTCGAGTTGGTCTGCTTTGGACTTACAGTTTCTTAAATTTTTAATAAGATCAAATGTAATGTTTTTTATTTCCTCAATAGTGAAGAGATCAGGATTTCCTTTTAGTAGGTTTGCTTGATTTCCCCAGCAGTAGCCTGGTTGATGGCTGCGTGAAGTTGGCGTACTTGCAAACTTGGGAAGAGCTGGAAAAGCGTCAGTATTATTAAGTTGCGGAGGTTTCGAAGGCTTCCAGACTTGTGAATTGACCCGATTTGACTTGAACTGCGACTTCAAGTTATGGTAATTCAACCTACTAGGGCATTCTGAAAAATTTGATTTATGCGGGCCATTACAGTTCGCACATTTGAAACTCCTTTTTTCCTGGCAGTCAGTGGTCTTGTGGTTACCGGCACAAACTGAACAGTAAGTTTTAACCGCACAACGGCTGGAGCCATGCCCAAACATTTGGCAATTATAACATTGAGTTATTTTGTTATTATTGCGTTTTTGGTACTCCCATTTTACTTTAACATAGTTGAAAACCGAATGGTTTTTCCGTAGCTCGCTGAGAGTAATCGACTTTTTGTTGAAGTAGACAACGTAGATGACAACAACACTGTTGTTAGGTCTCTTCCTTTGAACAAGTTTAACATCAATGCATTCAAGGCCCATTTCGATGAGTTTAGATTTGACTGCGCCGGTATCCAATACGTCAAGCCCTAGGAGAAGAGCTTTATACGGTTTTTCACTTTTGTTGGCGTAAGAAAAGTATTCAAAATTTCCGTTTAGTTGTTTGCAGGCAGCTTCATAATCCTTAGCTTCCTCACAGTACAGTTTTATACCAATCGAAATCTTCCTGATTGAAAACTTAGTGCAGTTTATTTTGTTGCAAATGTTGTGAACTTGCTCCACTGAACTTTTGAGTATAGTTATAGGTGGTACGTACACTTTGTTTTTAACGACAAGCTCAATACTTTCGTCATTATTTTCCTCAGCATCCAAGTCGTCAACAGTTTGAAGCGGGGAAAAGTAATTTGTATCAGCGACAGGTTTCTGCCCAGAGTCTGATTTTAACAACTTTTTCTACGCGCGGGGCGACATTGCAATGTCGCCCTTAAAGATTGTCTTTGTTCGCTTAATCTTTAATTTTTTATTTTTGTTTAATACCAAAAGACAATTTTATTTGGTAAAGCCCGAGTTAGTCTGGGTTGTTCTGCTTTACTAGAAAGGTCTGCAGTTATAAGAACAGGGCTGTTATGCTGGTATTATTTGCACTGTCACTGCAATGTTTTAGTTGCGTCTTTTGCTTTTTTTTTTGTTCAAGATAAATTAATTTAATTACATAGGCACTTATTTTCATTGATCAATACGCTATTACCACGAATGTGGACTTGTTCATAGATTTGATTAATTTTATTAAATAAATTATGTTTTTCATTAACACACGGCAAAATTTGTGACCGTATGTATCGGCGCTGCCAACTCGATTGATTGATGTATTATACATTTTCTTTTCTTTGCTATAATCAAAGAATATAGAACTACATAGAATGCGCATCTCATACAAAAAAATTTTACCATGTGGGGTACAGATGCTAATACCCTACATAAACTATTGTTTGCATGTGTACATTTGCTTGTATTTGCAACTTTGCAAGTGCAATGGCCTAGTGGAGTGCATGTTGGGGTCCCAGTCTAGTTCGAGTCCTATGCTGGATCTTAAATTAATTTGTTTTTTTTTATAGTATTAATTTTTCATCATTTCTGATTTTTTATTATTGTTGTCATAAGAAAAAAAATGTTTATTTTTCGTACTTTTCGTACTAACAGCCGTCCTCAAGGAACGGCAGGATTTGTCGACGTGAGCCACGGAAAACACCTTGTACTGTTGTTTTAAATAGTCCCCAGATTAAAAATTATCAAACCTCTAAATCATACCTGCTTCGCTTCTCTAGAAATAGATATATGTATACATATGTATCTGCAAAAATGACCATAACACTTTTCTATTTTTACTTTTATTCGAGTTATACTTTGATTCAGAACACATATATATATAATACTATAATAGAATAATATATAATAGAAAGGCTTGTCAGTTGACACACCTTAGATTTTTTGTCTATAAGGCTAGATGCAGACACGAAAAATAAAAAAAAACTTCATTTAAAAAAAAAAACGCTGCCAAACATTTGGTGTGTGTGGCAACGTACGACGTGTTTGTGACAAATGTGAATGTTAATAATTAATTCTACAGTTCATAATCAAAAATAATAACAAACGAGTAATAAAATTAACGTAAGTAAAAATTAATTTTAAGCCATCAACGGCTAATGATCCCGCAATAGGCATTTTGAAAATAATTTTCTTATTCCGTGTAAATTTTCAAAAGTAATCAAACGCATTTTGCCATTCACAACGCAGATTACAGCAGGGTTGTCATACAAAGGTTGTCATACATTATTCAAATTTCATTCATATGGGACACGGCGAGCGTCTCTAGTGCTACAGCGCTCCCAATCAAAAACTTTGAGAAACATTGTTAACGCTCTCAAATGCCGAAATTCACAAGGATCTAAACATTTGCTATGTTAAAGAAGAACTCAGCAAATTAAGCAATAGATACATGGAAAGATTATTGGAACATAGCAATAATCTAGCCCTTAATTTAGCAGATAACAGTCAAACCTATAGAAGACTTAAAAGATTTAATGTCCTTGATCTCTCAAGTAGATTTTAATTCAGAATTTTCTTTTTTTTGTTATTTATACTTATAATAACCAGTAGTTCGCATATAGCACCTAGTCTCAATGGAGACTAGCTGCTCCTGTCACTGTTTAAATAATTACATATGTATATAAAATTTACAGTATTTTTGAACAGATTGTAAATAAAATGGGAGAAAAAAAAAAATGTCATTCATATTTATTTTGTATTTTGTTATCGCATAATGTAATAAATAATTAACGTTTTTGGATCACAGTTAAAAAACATTTATTTGAATAAGTGTCTAAATGTACTAAAATAATATTTGAATAGTTGCAACTCTTTTCTGCCAATCTAGCAAAAGCGTAAACATTCGGAATTAATTTTAAGAAAAATAATAAATAAATAAGTATATGATAAAAATTCAAAAGAATGTGTTTTATTATTTTTTCAGCAAGAACAAATTTTTTCAGCATCAACAAAATTGAATTTAAAAAAATGTGGTACAGTCGAGGCGGTACCCGACAGTGGAATACCCTGTACCTTTTGTCTCTAACAAATTTTTCCTGCAATTCCTTCTAAGAACTTTCCAAATGGAATTTATTTTTTTTGCGGGAGTACCCAAGCACTGCAGCAAATTTGATCAAAATCGGTTGACTATACCATGTACCTCCCATAGGAACGTTCGGTCAAAAAAACATTTTTGGTTAAAAATTCGTCTGTTTTTGGTTGTTTATGAGGGTATCGTAATCTAATTTGGCAATCGAATGTCTTTTGGTGTTCTTAAGCAATTTACTGGATTTTATTGCAAGCAGTGGTACAGGGTATCCCAAAGTCGTCCGCGCCCGACTTTAACGTACGCCATCTTTAATATACCCTTTCTACTATACGGTACAGGGTATAAAAAAGTTATATTAAACCAAAGAATATAGAACTACATAGAATGCGCATCTCATACAAAAAAATTTTACTATGTGGGGTACTGATATTAGTACCCCACAGAATAGTTTCTGCTTGCATTTGTACATTTGCTTGTACATATAACTTTGCAAATATAACGCGAGAAGTGGCAATGGCCTAGTAGAATGCGTGTTCGACTCATAGTCTAATGTGTCGAGGTTCGATTCTCAAGCTGGATGTTAGAGTTTGTTAAATTTTTTTTTTTATAATTTTTCATAATTTCAGTTCTTTTTCTTTTAAATTTTTTTTAATTTTTTATTGTCATAAGAAAATTATTGTTTCATTTTCGTGTTTTGGGATTTTGCTATGCTCGCAGGTACAGTACGCGTTCTATGCATTTAATTGCACAGCAAAATACGCACTTTTGTAAGGTATAATTAGGAGGTAGCGACAAAACAATATTGTCTGTATTTCTTGCCGACAACTGTTTTCCCAATGACAATATACATACTAAGATGTGTATGTAAAATTTTTAGAGCTCTACGGTGCGGGCGGGCAGAGAACAAACGTCTGTCGGCAATATCCATATTTTCAGCCTCAGCCAATTTTGTAAATTCATAACCACGTTTGCCTTCACACTAACAAATTCATATAAAAAAGGAGAAAAATGCGAAAAAGGGTATTTGACTACGCTTCTCATACTGTTGAACGGTATGGCAGAGCAAACGCGAAAATCTAAAAATAGCGCAGGCATTTCACGAGCGCTTGCAATTGATCTCGGCTCTGAACTTCGTGTTTGGCTGTCGGCAATGTTCATATTTTCAGCCTCAGCCAAAATTGTACATTTTTAGTTTCTGAGCATCCATGCCCTTTCGGATGTGCCTGCTATTTTAACCACGTTTGCCGTCACACTAACAAATGCATGTAAAAAATGAGAAAATTGCGAAAAAGGGTATTTTGCGATCGACTCCCTGTTGAAGGATTTTACCGCATGCATACACAAACACTAATACTTGAATTTATATGTATGCTCGTATGAGCTCATCTGATGCAGTTAATGATAGAGAGAGTAAGCATAGGTCCTTTTATTTCCCACAGAAGGGAAAATTATTATTAATAATTCATTAATTATTTTTTATAAAAATGATTGCTCTAAATCTGATTTCGGTAAGCTCTTTCCACCTTCCGATTCTTTCGAAAGACATATTATTATTTTTCACAATTGCTTTAAGAAATAACCAGAGAAATTACACTACGACTCCCGAATTGCTCTTTAGTGATTGAAGAGACCACAAAATAAATTAAAATTTTTAATTAATAAGCACTGTAAATGGACGGTACTTAAAAAACAATAAAGCCTATAAAATCAAAAATTAAAAATGTAAAACCGATCAAAAAATGTTAAAAACAAAAGAAAAAATTTGATAATAATTCCGAACTCTGGAGTTGAACTCAAAATAATTTCATGCCATTCAGGCATTTTTACTCTTTGTGATTCGTGGTGAACGGACGTGCTTCGCGCGCGCTCCGTAAACCTCTGAAAAGTGGACGAATCTGATAGTAAAAAAACTTCAAAGTGCATTGGAGTGATCCAATATTAGCGAAAGGACGCTGTAGTCATATAAATATCTACTAAATGTAAAAAACAAGTGCATAATTAGTAAAAATATTTTAAGTGCTACTAACAAATCGCGGAAAATGAGCAACGCTCAACCGAATGACCGTAGAAATTCAGTAGAGCACAAAAATAATCTACTCATATTTTTCTGCGCGTGACACCGAGGCAGCAAAACAGTGCAACTCAGCTCTCTTGTCCATCGATAGTCAGAGAGCACGTTCTTGCTCTCCCGCTCTACCAACTGTAGCTCCAACGGCACCCAAGCACAAAATGTAATCAAAACAAAAAATGCAAGCGTTTTATAGCCTATTCACACTGGGGCACATTTAACATCCGAGTGGATCAGCGAGCGGAGATAAAACTACTAAGTGCACAAAACGTCAGTAAACTTAATCAAAAACAAAAGCAATGCGGATCTCAAGCGTGTAAAACAAACGCATTGGCAAGCGTTTCGTACCACTTCAGCAAAACGTCCGTTTGCGCGATAGCAGGTGCGTGCGTGAACAACAAAACGAAATGGAATGGAGTTGTTCGTGTGCTATTTGGTGAAAAAACTAACTAAAAGTGTTTAAAAAAGTGTTTAATAAAATATAAAATAAATAAAAATCGTAAGTACAACAAGAATATTAAAAACTAAAACATTACATTGAGTTGTAATTGTTTCGGCTAACCGCAGATAATTTTTTTTGCAACTACAAAAAATGCGCTGCACAACAACAACAAAGTAGTTTGCTGAATTTTTTCTTTGTTACTAATGAAACTGTTTTTTTTTCGTTAAAGCGATGAACATATGCACGACTAACCAAAGGTGAGTAGAAGATGCTCAAAGGCGCTAGAAGTTTGCTGCCATAAACTAGCTATCCACTAGTAGTAGTAGTAGCTCTTTATTGTTTTAAATTCTGTATAATGGTATGTACAATGTAATAAATTACAACAATGTTATATATAGAGCTTACGGCTATGGCTATATGCCGTCAGCCGGCTATTTCTGTACAATTTTCTTTTTTTTATACCCTGTACCTATAGGTACAAAGGGTATACTAGGTTTGTGCAATGTATGTAACGGACAGAAGGAGGCGTGGCAGACCCCAAGTCCTTTATACCAAAATGCTTATCATAACCTCGGGTAGCGATTGAGCCATGTCCGTCCGTCCCGTCCGTCCGTCCGTCCGTCTGTCCGTCCGTCCGTCCGTCCGTATGAACGCCTAGATCTCGGAGACTATAAGAGCTAGAGACACGAAACTTTACCAACTGGTGCGCATATTTCCTAAGCAGATGAAGTTTGTACTGTACCACATTTTTTCAAATTCAATATGAGCAGAAACTTCAATTTAACATTTCAAAATAATCTCCAAAAACTTTCATTCACAATTTTACTCCTATAATCTAAAGCTGCATTAATGTAAGCGATTAACACAATCCAATTACTACAGTTTAATATATCTAGTACTTCATTGAGGTTCAGCGAGGGTTTATTAAAATAGAGCATTCGGAGTTCTTTAAAAATTGGACATTCTCCCATAAAATGAATAACGTCCCCTTTTACTCTCAGGCTGCATATAGTGCATAGTGTTGTCTGCTGACTTTCATAGGGCACATAACATAGGCGTATTAGTTCTCCGCGAGTTTTGAAGATTGTGCGTATGCACTCAGTTAAAATAATTTTTGGCACCAAGGTCATAATTTAATTTGCTGTAAGCATCTCTTGTGACACTATTTCTTGCTTTTTCAATAAATCCTCCGCGCTCTTGAATATATAACTTTTCAATTATATTTTTCTGCCATGTTCTCCAGCTTTCTGCGTCGTTGAAATCTATGGGCTCGTTTAATTCAACCGCGAGCTCAGACCATTTTTCGAAATACAATATCCTCTCAGTAGATATGTACTGCATTAATACTTTTTGAATCCTACCGCCTCTCATACTCATTACTCGATTAACGTAGTCAAAATGCAGTTTTAGCGTTTGTATATAAAGTGTCGGCAATCCAGTTTCGATATGTATCATATAATTCGGCGTATTCACTGGAACTCGAAAGAGACGTTTTATAAAATATCTTTGTAGTTTCTCTACTTCTTCATATCTATCAGCTCCCCACACTTGTGCTGCATAGCTTAAAACAGATTTGACTGCTGCTTCAAAAACTTTATGTTTCACCGATAGAGATACTTTTTGGTTTCCCATAACTTTTTTCCATGTACAATTTAAAGCCAATTTGGCCTCCTTAAGTTTTTCCCTTAAGTGGTCATCAAAACTCGTATTGTATTTCATATGTACTCCTAGATATTTGTATGTCTTAACAACTTCCAGTTGTTCTCCATTTAAAAACCATTTTTCTTCGTTCTTTAACCTTCTTGCATGTTTTTTAAAAATCATGACTTTAGATTTGTTTATGTTTACGGTGAGGCCCCACTTTTCGCAATATTCTGTTAATTTGTTTATCATTTCTTGCAGTGTTTTCGGAGAGTCTGCTAACAAGACAATATCATCTGCATATAACAGTACTTTAATACTCACGCCAGCGATATTTATTCCACCAGAAAGAGCTTCATTTATATCATCCATAAACAACGCAAAGAGCATAGGGCTTAATATACAGCCTTGCTTTACACCTGTACATGTTGGGAACCATCTCGATATACACTTCCCATCCCATACTGTTGTCTCGTTTTCAGCATACAGACTTTGGAGGATTTTTATAATTTTTGTCGAAAGACCGAGGTTGCCAAGTTTGTAAAATAAAGCATTTCTTTGAATTGTATCAAACGCTGCTTTAAAATCAACATAAAATACATACAATTTAAGACCCATTGCAATTCGTTGTTTAGCAATACTTAAAAGCACAAAAATATTATCAACCGTTGAATATCCCTTCCGAAAACCTGCTTGAAATTCACTCAATACTTTGTTATTCTCCATCCAGTTGTTAATTCGGTTGTACAGGATGCTTGTGAACACCTTTACTGATGCATTCAGAAATGATATTCCCCTGTAATTTTCAGCATTATTTGGATCTCCTTTTTTGAATAGGGGGAATGTTACAGATCTTTTAAAGCTATGTGGCGGCGCTGCATTTTCAAATATATAGTTATATGTTTCAGTTATCCGTTGTATGAATTCCGGGGTGGCATTTTTTATGAATTCAACAGGGATTCGATTTTCACCTGGGGCTTCATTATTTTTTAGATTTTTGAGGACTGCATAAATTTCTGATATTCTTATTGGTGCATCTAACTCTTCGTTGACAATATAAGGCAGTGCATAGCTGAAAGAATGTCTTTCTGAATTTGCATTTAGCTGGACTTCAAAATGTATTGCTAAAGTTTCCGCGTCTACTTTCAAACCTTTTACATGGTCCGCTCCGTTTATTTTCCTCACTCCGCTCCAGAAAGATTTACTGTCGGTGGCATGCGTTACTGTCATTGCCATTTTATTATCATATGCTTTTTTCTTTGCTTCACATAATGTTTTGTAATCTTTTAGTACCTCTTTGTATTTTTCTAAATCTGAGAAGCCTCCAGTCTTTTTCGCTTTTCGAAGACATTTGAACGTTTTTATCCTCACGACTTTGCATTCAATATCAAACCATTCTTGTATACTTTTCTTTCTAGTTGTTGATCTTGTTTGAAATGGTTCTGCTGCTAGTTTTACACAGTTTTGCAATATATCATCACCTTCATTTGATGTGAACATATCCGTGTTATAAGGTCTTAGTGCTGCATTTAAATTGTTTTTATATAAATTGGCATATTGATCTTTCCAAACGAGTTTAGGTAGCAGTTGCATTGTTGTCTCATTTATTCTACGCTTGTCCAGACTTAATGTCACCTCTATAGGTTGGTGGTCAGAGTATATCATGTCCTTTACCTGAAAATTTTCCATCATATCTAGCCAGGCGCCTTTAACAAAACAGTAGTCTATTGTTGATTTTGCCAAACCTCTGATAAATGTTAGTGTACCCTCCTTGTCACCAGCCATTCTGCCATTTAGAACTGTAACACCCATCGTATTACATATGTTCAATAATTGGTTTCCATTTCTATCTCTAACCGTATCCATTGCTTTTCTCTGGTTATATATATTATATCTGTGTATACTGGGATTAAATTCCAAGCATTGCTCGCCACCTATTCTCGCATTAAAATCTCCTGCCATCATCACATTTTCATTTTCAGTTTCCATTAAAATATCACATAATGTTTCATAATCATTTTGCCAATTGTTACAATTTAAGTAAACCGGAATAAGGAACAACTTCTTACTTGACAGGTTCATTTCGACTACAGTTGAACTTATTATTCTCGTATAAGCTACCTTTCCATGTATTTGAAGTTCCTTCCGAATACCATATAGTCGCCCTCCACTCGCTAGACCTCTATTTGCTACTCTTATTGCATATTCCCAATGTAATATATATTCATTAAACGTGTTTTCAAAATATTCAGACTTATTATTATTATAAATTAATAACGCGAAATTACAAATTGCACTTTACTTAAAAGTAAGCTATAGCTACTTTGGCCTTAAGCTTAGTGAGTTTGTTTATTAGGTAGGTAGGAGGTACGGTTTTGTTCTTAGTGAGATAATAGTGATTTGAGAATTTTTTTTTTTTTACAGTATATGGGTTATTTGGAGTGGTAAATTTGTGCCGCTTTGAGAAATAGGATGGTATTTCCCATATTATTAAAGGATGTTATTTCTTTGATTGTAGGCTTAAGGAATTTAGTTCTTTCACGCTGAAGATAGGAGCAGTTTAGGAGTATATGGTTAAGTGAGAGTGGGGTGTTGCAATGGGTGCATGCTGGAGGAGATATTTTATTTAGGATGTTGCTGTGGGTCAGTTTAGTATGTCCTAGTCTCAGTCTTGTAAATTTGGTTAAGTCGGTTCGTGTCGAGTTGATAGGAGCTGATGTATTGTGGCAGATGGCTTTGTAATAGTAAGAGGTTTTGTCGAATATTGTTTCTTTGAAGGTTTCAGTGTTATCCTTAATGTGGTTTGCAATATCGGAGGCATTATGGTTGATTTGATATATAAGTGGAAAATTATTTGCATTTTTTGCAGGTTTGTCTGCTATCTCGTTGCCTGTTATACCACAGTGTCCGGGGACCCATAGCAAGAATATTTTGTTTTTGTTTTTGTGGATGACATTCCTAATTGAAGTAGTGTAGTAGTTTTTGTTATCTAGGTTCTTAATAGCCTGTAGGGATGATAAGGAGTCTGAGCATATTGTAAATTTGCCTCTGTTCTTGCTGGCGTAGTTTCAGGCTAAAAGTATAGCTGATATTTCTGCTGTGAAGATGGAGGTGTAAGTAGGTAGAATTTGGCAAGTAATTATGTCGTTTTCTGTGGTTACGCTGTATGAAACGCCATCTCTTGATTTAGAGCCATCGGTGTACAGAAATTTGCTTTTTTGCGAGTTTTTGATATTAAGAAAAATTTGGCTGTATTTTAATGGCGGGGTGTCTGCTTTGATGGAGGTATGAAGGGTAGTGTTAATGTTATCGATTTGAGAGAGTGAGGGTGGGATGTTTTCGGTTTTGGAGTTAGAGTATAATTGTATATTTAACCTTTTGCACTGCTCTATTGTCTCTTGCAGAGAGGACATGAGTTTTGGTTTTCTTTTGGATTTTGTTATTTTATTGTAAATTTTTTTTATTGGGGAGTCGTTGCAGTCTACTATGAGTTTAAAGTTACGTTGGATGGAAAATGCGGTTCTATATTCTATGGGTAGAATATTTGCTTCGTAAAGTAGGTTGTATATTGGAGTTGTGGGAAAGGCGTTAAAGGCGAATCTTATTGCTGAGTGATAAATTGATTTTATTTTGTTTAGAGTGGATTTCGGTGCTTTGCCATAGAGGTAGATGCCGTAGTCGATCTTTGACATTATAATCGATTTAATCACATATAAGATAGTGTTGGTATTGGTGTTTAATTTGTAGTAAGATAGACATTTGATTATGGCGAGTCTTTTGGAAAGTTGGACAGCAAGGTTTTCAATATGATGATTCCATTTGTAGTTTTTGGAGAAGGTGATGCCTAGAATTTTGAGTGTTTCAACGTTTTGAAGGTTGAGGATGTTAGATTGTAGGGTTAGGTGACAGTTCCTTTTTCGGCAGACATGAAGGTGTTTGCACTTGCTAATTGAGAGTGATGCACCGGAATAGTTGCACCATTGGTTAATATCGTAGAAAAGGGGGTCTAAGTTAAGAGAGGTTTGTGTTTTGCTGGGATGGTGTACTATATTGTAGTCGTCGACGTAGGCAGTAAATTTGAAGTTTATGTGTTTGGCTATTGTTTTGTTCAATTTATTGAAGGCTATTGTGAATAGTATAACAGATAGACGAGATCCTTGTGGTATTCCGTTGTTAATAGGATAAGTGTTTGAGTAGGTATTGTTCGCTAGCACGGTGATTTTTCTATTATTGAAAAAGTTGTGTAAATTTTAAGTCCTATTTTCCAGTGTATCAGCTAGTCTGTGATTGTGTGTATGCCTATTCTGTCGAAAGCTTTTTCAAAATCTAGAGATATTAAAGAGCAGTGACTCTTTTTTGAGAGGGATGATGTGATCTGATAATCAAACATGGTTAGAGAATCAGACACCGATTTCCCTTTTCTGAATCCCATTTGACGACTGTCAAGCAGCTTGCTGTTAGTAGCGAGCCACCATAGCCGTTTCGCTATTATTTTATCAAGCAATTTGGATAGGCAAGGGTTAAGGGATATGGGTCGATAAGAGCTGGGCGAGGTTTTGTCCATATTGGGCTTATGGATAGGTATGATAGTGCTAACTTTGAATTTTTGCGGGATATGTGAGTTCAAAATATTGTTAAATAGGCTAAGTATTCTTTGTAGTAGTATTGGGGTCAGGTTTTTAAGCATTGGGTAGGATATCCGGTCTCGCCCTGGGGTCTTTCCTTTTAGCTTGTTTAGAGAGGATAGGAGCTCTACCATTGTAATGTTTGTGTCAATGCTCATCGATGAAGGTGATGGAGTGTGGGAAATGGTATGTTGTGCGTTTAATTTGTGTTGTCTGAAGGTGAGATGGAATTTTTCGTCGAGTGCTGAATTTGACCAAAAGGAGCTAAATGTGTTTGCTATTTTGTTTTTATCTAGAATGTTCTGAGAGTGATTGTTGGTGAGGCAGTGAATGCTGTGACGTGATTTCTGGCCACAGAAACGGTTTATATTGTACCATACTTTGGAAAGGGGCGTATTGGGGTTTATTTCAGAGGTGAATTTATAGATGGATAGTTTTTTTATGTGTCTTTATTTCTCGTTTAAGCAAGGCATTCGCTTTTTTATAGTTAAGGATGTTACAGTTGTTGATGTTCTTTTTTAGGTTGCGCCAGGCAGCTTGTTTTTGGTTCTTGAGTTGCATTGAGGTTTGTTCTTTGGTGTTGTAGGGAGTTGTGGATTAGGAGCGCCACGCCTCCGTATCCGTTTGTGGATGTGTTTTCGTTGTATAGGGAGTAGTTTGTTGGTATGGGTATGTTATGTGTGGATTGTAGGTGGGACTCTTGCATGGATATTATCTGTGGACTGTGATTTTTTATTAGGATTTGCAAATTGTTGTAACTGTTGATGTATCCATTTAAGTTCCATTGGAGGACATTTAACATATTACGAACTTAAGTTTTTTTTTTTTGTATGGGTGGGGTAACTTAATAGATGTAGATGTTGGACTTAGTCTTTTAGATGCTATCACTATCGCTTTGTGCTTGCGAGGTTTTGATTTTTGAGTTTTTTTTAGTGTTATTTTCATTTTTTTCTTTTGATTTTAAGGGCTTGGTTAGGGAGTTTGGCTTATTTGCAAAGAGTCTTATTTTAAGGTCGTCTTTAAGATGGGCGTTATACACTGGTGTTGCTGCTGATGCTGCTGTTGCTGCTGAGGCTGATGTTGATGCTAATGCTGCTGCTGATGTCGATGCTGTAGTGTCCATTGGTGTTTCGATGTCATCGTAGGTTTTAAGGTTTCTTCTAGGGATTTTTAAGGCACTGATAGGGTAGTTTTGGTTTGTATTTTGGTGGTAGTTAGTTGTTTGTTGTGCGGGTGCTGTTTGGTTGGATGGGGTCTGTTGTGCTGCGATAGCGGAGTATGATGTTGATGGATGGGCGTGTCGTTGCTGGTAAATAATAGTTGCTGTCTTGTGGTCCACTTTTTCCAGAGTTTTGATAGCTGTTAGCTCTTTTTGTTTTATAAACTCTGGGCAAGATTTGTCCATTGGGCTGTGATTGTTGGTTGTGTTTGTGTGGTATTTGCAGTTTATACAGAATTTTGATTTGTTGCAAGTTTCGTTTTCTGTAGTGTGTTGCTGGTCAGAGCAGTTAATACATGTTTTAGGTGATTTGCAGGTTAATGTAGGGTGTCCAAATCTGAGGCAATTATGGCACCTGAGAGGGAGTGGCACGTATGGACGTACATTGACTTTTTCATACCCAATGGAAATAGTTTCGGGAATAGTGAGTGAGGCGAAAGTTAAAATGATGAGGCCAGTTTCTTTGTGTGTATTTTGATTTCTTTTTAATATTTTTCGTATTTCTGTTATTTTTTGTGGTTTAAGTTCATTAAGTATGGTTTCTTCATCGATATTTCGGAGGTCATTGCTGTAGATGACGCCCTTGGAGTAATTGAGGGTCTTGTGTTCTGTTACGGTTATGGGGAAGTCACTGAAAGTAATTAGTTTCAAGAGCTTATCTACTTGAATTGAATTTTTTGTTTTAATAAGAAGGGCTCCAGCTCTAGTTTTTTTGCATGATTCCACTTCTCCGTTGCATGTGTAGTCTATTACTTTTTTTATGAGAAATACCGATACATTTTCAAAAGTTTTATTGTCAGTTCTGTTAATGTTAATGAACTTTGAATCAGTGTTGAATTTTTTGTTGTAAGCAGAGAGTCTAGGTATGTCTGGTGGTGGCATTGTTGTTGCTACTGGGCCGTGGCCCCAACTGTAATAATGTTGTAACTGTTCTGAATGTGTGATTGTTTTTGTTTTTCCGGAAGTTTGCTTTGTGCACTTGTTTAAAGTATATATATTTGTTAAGTTGCTTTTTTGACTTGTAGTTTAAGCACCGGTTTTTTTTTCGCACGTCTTTACTCTTTGAGTCTTAGTGTGAAACTGGCAGAAACATCAACAGCCAATATTTGACGTTTGATATGCATAAGCACTTGTTTATCTGCCTGCTGTTCTGCACTCAAATCTCTTCCGACAATTATCGAGGAGCCCTTTAAGTTCCGTGTATTTTTTAGTATATTGATTGTTGCATCGAAGGATTCAAAATCGGCTACCACAGTCATTTTTCCATCACGTTCAAAAATAGTTTTTGCCTCTCTGATCTCAGTGTTGTTCACACGTAGCGAGTTAATGCAAACCTTTTTAACCGCTTCTAGTGCAGATGGCTCTTTGGTTAAACCTCTAAACACCAACTTATTTCTTTTTTCTTTCATCATTAAATATTTTAAGTCTGCACGATACTGTTCTCTTTCTGATTTTAGCATTTCCATTTCTGTTTTCATCATTGCATTCTCCACGGTTAGTACGGTAACTTGCTCCGACAATTTCTCAATTTTTGAGGTAATGATTTCCAAGTCTTCTCTGGTGGGAATATTTTTCAGCTTTTCATCCAACAGATTAGACAACGCATAGATGCTCATGCCTCCCACTATGTCTTCATTCGGCGAGATTTCCAATGCCTTTCTTTTTTCCGTTCCCGATTCAGCTATTGTTGTTCCTTTTGGGGTTTGCTGACTCATCGGTGATCTCCACATGATGTATACACAGATATGACTTTAAATGTTAATTTATGTATTTATATTTTACAGACACACTCAAAACTTCTACAGGCTTAGGAGAGTCCCTCGCGGGCCAGAGATTTCCCTCGGGCTTTTTATCGATGGAGGTTTAAGGTGAGTATAATTTATTATTATTTTATATAATTACAGATAAAGTGGCCAAAAATTTTTCATTGCGTGGAACTGACAGAAAAAAATGAGTTTGAGGGATGCGCATAACATTAGCGATTCGATGTAAGTATATTAAAACTTGAATCCATTTTTATATACTTTTCTAATAATATAAATACTCATTTGCAGCTGCGTTTAAACAAAAATTTGCACTTGAAGATGCGGACTTCGACAGGGTCAGCCAAAAATTTTATATACAGCCGTGCTCCGGTAACCGAATCCACATGTTTTATTCGGATTCGTTTTGAAACCGAATGTTTGGTGCTCCCGTTTCCACCAAACCGAACGTTTCATGTGCTTTGAAACCGAATGGTATGTTGCATGTGGAATTAAACCGAATCGCCAAAATAGGATTAAAAAAGCACGTATTTTATATTAAAATAATTTTTTAAATATTCTTTGATATTCTTAGATTCTATTTATGCTAACTTTAAGTTGAATATTTATTGACATTTACTTTTAATTATTTTTTTTCTGACTCAACCCAAAAATGGACAGCCAAACCGAATTTTTATTTTGTTTGTGTATGTGTGCATATCGCATGGCCGAAAATTTCCCATAGCTAAGTCTTGTTTAATTTCAATAAATATTGTTGATAAAGTAATACTATTATTGTGTAATTTTATTTAATATTCAAAATAAGAAAAAACTAGCAATATTTTAATGAAAATTAAATGTAAACAACATGTATGTACTTATAAAAAGATGCAAGACTGCGGCAGCCATGTCAGCTGTTTTGTATCAAACAAAAATTTCGCGCCAACAAACAGAATTTAAGTACATATTTAATCAAAAGAATTTAATGCTTAAAAATACATATATTTATTGCAGGGGAAATCACAAAAGCAGCGAGTAGGATATGATTCTCCATAATCTTATTCCTTCTCTTAGCTTCAAAACTAGCAATTGAGTAAATAAATGACATTTTTGCAATATTTGCAAATTTTAAACAAAAGGCAGTCAGCTGGTTATACCAAAACATATGTGAATTTATCGATAAAAACGAGGGAAATATACAAATGTATCAAAAATAAAAAAGGAAATTATCGACAAAAAATTCGGATACCGGAGCACGCAAAACCGAATCCGAACAAAATTGTTCGGTTTGGATTTCTCGGTTACCGGAGCAGTAACCAACTCGAGAGTAACCAACTATAAACGAGTAATAGCCTATTCACACTGGGGCACATTTAACATCTAACATCTTATGTTGAAGATGCTACGTATGCATTACCCGTTCCGTAAATTTCAACATCATTCCAACATCTAGTGGAAATGTTCCTATCTTATTGCGTCCCGATGAGAAATTACTCGATTATTTTTCTGTGCACCTCTAAATTTTGTCATTCGCTGCGAAAATGTAAACAATTTCATTGAAAAAGACTGGCAACTTTGAATTCAAAACAAGGCGCCAAAGCCTCATATGTTTACGGAACTGGCACGCAATTTAAAATGTGCGGCAATATATAGATAACAAAAACGTACAACGCAATCCAGCAAGCGTTCCAGTCGGAGCTTCTAGTTGGATGAGGGAAAAAAGTAAAAGCCAATTTTATTGATTTATATTTTGTATCGCTTATTTATTACATTTTTATAAACAAAGGCAAATTGTGGCTCATTAAAAAATCAGCATATTGTTTTTGACATCTACTATAGCACCGGCGATGATTCGACGGTGATTGACATATGAAAATGTGTAGCTCAAGGTTTAATTTTGCTAAAAAACTAACTTAGTAATTATGGTGGTCAATAACTTCTACTGCTGTTGACTTTATGTTTATGTAGTAGCACCCATCCAATTGAACAAATAGCTAATATGCATACTTTTTTTATAATATATTATGAATTTACTAATATTTTTCGAAACCAGTGGCTTTCAGGCATTGGTGAGGTCCAATGGACTCGATGCACTTTAGCACAACACCAACAAACATCCAAACAGCTCATGGCGCTTGCATATATGTATATGTACTATATATATGTATGTGTGGATGTCCGAGTTAGCATCAGCTCGTCGTCCTCATTAATACTTCCAATTAATTAATGTTTTCAACATAAATTCATAAAACCCTTCCTTAATAATATTTGATATTGCAAATTAACGCATAAAAAGATAGATATTTCCATTTTAAATAACATTTTTAATATATTTTCATAAATTGCTGATTTTTCATGTCAGCCTGTCAATATGACAGCAAGATGTTAGATGCTAGATGCTAGATGTTGTCAGTGTGAACACCAATTTCACATCTTCGAAAAATCCCATGCGTTCCGCTTAAATGTGCTCAGTGTGAAAAGCCTATAAGCAAGTAAATGTCGCGTACACACAAAGACAGTCGTTGCCGGTATCTCCTTCTAGTCACACGCACACGTAAGATCGTCAAGTACAAGTTTAAGCATCATTTATATCATTAATATCATTAATATTTAAGTAATCAATTCAATCCAAATAAACAACATATTAAACGTCGTCCCTGTTTGATTTATTTCACAACGGATTAACGGGGGCCACAATTTTGGGGGCTCGTCCCGGATAAAAAATTGATTACAAATTGCTAAACTGTGTATTAATTAACTGAACATTGAGTTACGTGTGTTGTGCTGGAGTGGAGTGAATTGTTGCAGAAATCGCAAAGTTGCAGAAGTAAAATTATTAACTATTATTGCAACAATAAAAGTTATAAGGCGAAAGCAGCTTGAAAAACAGCGTTGGCTGCTTGAGTGCGAAAGAGAAGGCAACAGAGCGTCACATTGAATTTGCTAGAATTGTGAAATTCAATTTGTTGGTGGGCAGCGACGGGCGGAGAGGACGCAACGAAAAACGGCGTTTGCAGTTGAGCGCGACAGAGAGAGCTTCAGAGCGTCTAGGATTGTGAAATTCGTTGGTGTTTGCTGCAAGGTCAGTTACATTACGGAGTGCGATCGCAGGTGTCCGGCGGCATAAAGACAGAGACAACAGAAGCAGAGAGCAACGGAGTGTGGTGGCAACTGAATTCGAAAGAGAGAGAGTTCGAATCAAGGCTAGCAGCTGTGGTGTGTTTCTGGTGGGTCAAGTTTTGGTGCTAAGACAGACAAGAGTGACGAGAGAAGCTGACTGAGGTTGTATTGATATCCATGTGTTGGTGAGTGGCGGAAAAATTGCAGAACAAGCTGTTAGAATTTGAATTTTGTTATTGATTAACATAGTGTTAAGTTTAACATTGATATTCGGTTTAATAAGCTGTTATGTAACAGTTTGTTGGTAAAGTTTGAGAAGCATTGACATTGAACGATTTGTAATTTGCTGTGTTAGCAAAGTTTTAGAGTTCTTGAATTTTATTTTATATACTTTTGATAAATACCATTAAGTTATTATACAAGGTTGTAGAATGAATAGAGAGGAGATTTTGGCACTGTTTGTGGCAGGTTTGCGCGAAAAGTTAAGTGAGCTATAATTAAGTACAAGTGGAAGAAAATTGGAACTTCAAAATAGGTTGCTCGCTCATTATGGTTTGTCGGCGGTTACAGGCAGTATTGAGGAGACGGATAACGAGGAAGTGTCCTTCACTACGGTTAACGAAAGTCCATCGCGTTTGGGTGGTGATGCATGTTTAAGTAAGGTATGCCAGACTCGTTCAACAGAAACTCATGGTGTGAATAGGTCTTGGTTTACATTGAAAGATGTGGAAGGGAGTGTTTCGCAATTCTCAGGTTCAGATTCCCCAGACATTAATCAGTGGATAGAGGAACTTGAAGAATGTGCAGTGACTGTAGAATGGAGTCAGTTACAAGTTTTTATTTACGCAAAACAGTTACTCTGTGGGGCAGAAAAGTTGTTTGTACGCAGCCAGCGTGATATTCGTAATTGGGATGCATTAAAGGCTGTATTGATCGATGAATTTGGTGTAAGAGTGTCTTCGGCTGAGATACATCGTAAACTTGGTAAGCGCCAGCAGAAAAATAATGAAACTTTGCATGAGTATTTGTATTCCCTAATGGAGATAGCTAAGCCGATTGATTTAGACGAAGAAAGTTTGATAGAATATTTTGTGAACGGAATTCCGGACAGCAGGACAAACAAAGCAATGCTCTATCAGGCTAGAAACATACGACAATTAAAGATGCAGATTGAGGCATATCAGAAGATGCGCGGCTCGTTTAAGCTTTTAAGCAAATATGACACGCAGTTGGGTAGGTTTGATAATGATACTGAAAAAGGATTGGAAAGGGTAAAAAAATGTTTCAAGTGTGGGAACGAATCACATTTGCGTAAAGATTGTCCTAAAAATGATTTTAAGTGTTTCCGATGCAATCAGACAGGGCATAAGGCGACCCAGTGTAAAGTTGCAGTGCAGGTAAAGGCAGAAAAGGTAACGAATTTGGTAAGGGTGGACACAAAAGCAGATGCAACAGGCATGTTTATTGGTTCCGGGTTAGAAATGAAGCGCGTAGTGCACTCGAAAGGAAGTTTCCAAGGGCTTTTAGATTCTGGAGCGGAAGTATGTGTGATGCGTAAAAGCACTGTTATGAAGTTGGGTCTTGCTGATTTGATTGGACCGGAGAGAAGTTTAAAGGGTTTTGGCGGTATTCGGGTATTAGCGTTTGGAAGTGTAACGATTCCTGTAAACATTGAGAATATTGATATGGATCTCGAATTTTTCGTCATAGCTGATGAGGATATGGAATTTGAAGCGATTTTAGGGAAAACTATTTCGAAAGCTGTTGATATTATGGTGACAACATGGAACGACGTTTATGCGCAAAAAGGACACGAATAATGAAAACAAAGGTCAGAATAACAGTGGACCTTGTTCTGAGCTGTTAAATGAAATTAAATCCATTTGTACGTTGAGTTTGGAGAAGAATGAAATTGAAATAGCATTGTCAGATCTGTCTCAGAAGCAGGCTACCGAAGTTAAGTGTATGATAAATGAGTATAAACCAAAGAGAAACATAGATAGCCCTGTGAAGATGAAGATCGTGTTGACAGATGAGTTGCCGGTTTACCAGCATCCAAGGCGTCTAGCGGAGAGTGAACAAAAAATAGTAGATGAACAAGCTGAGGAAGTCGTAGGTTGTTTGGAGAGACAGGCCATTAATTTTGGTAACCCGTACAGGATTGTGTCAGACAGGGGTGCGGCGTTTACGTCAAACTTGTTTAAAGAATATTGCGACAGGCATGGCATTTCTTAATCACTACAGGTGTTCCGCGAGGCAACGGGCAAGTAGAGCGGATGCATAAGATCGTTGTGCCTATGTTGTCAAAATTGAGTTTGGAAAGTCCAGGTTTATGGTACAGGCATATACGTAGAGTACAGCAAATAATAAATAATACTGAGCCGAGAAGTACTAGAAAAACACCGTTCAAAATCTTGACAGGCGTTGAAATGCGTTGCTCAGATGTGTTAGATGTAAGGGATCTAGTGCATCAGTCTCTCATGGACGAATTAGACGAAGAACGAGATAAAGTGCGTAGGGAAGCAAGGGATAACATCGAGAAGATACAACAGGAAAACAAACGGGTGTGTGACTTGAGGAGAAAAGTGGACAAACAGTATAACATCAATGATTTGGTTGCGATTAAACGCACTCAGTATGGAACAGGGCTGAAGTTAAAAGGTAAATATCTTGGTCCGTATAAGGTTGTGAAGATTCGAAAACACGAACGGGATGACGTAGCGAAAGTTGGGGATGGAGAAGGGCCTTACAAAACATCTACTGTTGCTGAATTTATGAAGGAATTCGGGACGAATCCCGTGTCAGGAGGGCCGAATGTGGGAACCGATAATGAGCATCGATAATGAGCGAGTAGTCTATCGAGAGTAACCAACTATAAACGAGTAAGCAAGTAAATGTCGCGTACACACAAAGACAGTCGTTGCCGGTATCTCCTTCTAGTCACACGCACACGTAAGATCGTCAAGTTTAAGCATCATTTATATCATTAATATTTAAGTAATCAATTCAATCCAAATAAACAACATATTAAACGTCGTCCCTGTTTGATTTATTTCACAACGGATTAACGGGGGCCACATGCATACTTTTTTTATAATATATGTATTATGAATTCACTAATATTTTTCGAAACCAGTGGCTTTCAGGCATTGGTGAGGTCCAATGGACTCGATGCACTTTAGCACAACACCAACAAACATCCAAACAGCTCGTGGCGCTTGCACATATGTATATGTACTATATATATGTATGTGTGCATGTGCGAGTTAGCACCAGCTAGTCGTCCTCATTAATACTTCCAATTAGTTCATGTTTTCAACATAAATTCATAAAACCCTTCCTTAATAATATTTGATCTTGCAAATTAACGCATAAAAAGATAGATATTTTAATTTTAAATAACATTTTTAATATATTTTCATAAATTGCTGATTTTACGTGTCAGCCTGTCAATATGACAGCAAAATGTGTGATGTTAGATGTTGTCAGTATGAATCGCTATTTCACATCTTCAAAAAATCCCATGCGTTCCGCATAAATGTGCTCAGTGTGAAAAGCCTATTGATGTGTGCAATAACAACAACAATAACAATAATAACATGCAAAATCAAGAAGCAAAACAGATTAAAAAAGCGGGTTCGGCTGTGCAGACTGGTATGGATCGCTACATCCAAATCAAGCGTAAACTCAGCCCACAAAATTTAAAGGCTGGTAATAAATCAAAAATTAGCCGTGGTAATGATGGTAGGCAAACATCCAAGGCAGCCTACTGTAACAAATATGCCCTTTTGGCAGACTCTGAAACTGATCAACAAACTGAGCAAACGGAAAGGGCACCCAAAAAAGTATAGTACCAATATATGTACATCCGCGAGCAAAACTCAAATGAATTAGACAACAAACTAGTTGCACTAATTGGAGATACATCATTTCATATAAGGAAATATACATGAAACAAAAGTGCAGATGAAAACAGAGGCGGACCATCGTAGAAGAAGGTAAAAACTATTACACTCATCAGCTTAAAAGTTGCAAGGCTCTACAAGTAGTCCTAAAAGGAATTGAGTCAACAGTGACACCTGAGCGAATCATAACGGCCCTAAAAGATAATAACTTCAATGCAAAAACGGTTATAAATGTCATAAACAAAAATAAAGAACCGCAACCACTCTTCAAAGTTAAACTCGAACAAGAGAGCAAAACTTTAAAGAGAAATGGAGTACACCCCATCTACAAGCTGCAGTTCCTGTTGCACTCCTGTGCAGGAGGATTACTGTTGAAGAGACGCACAAGCGTAAAAATCCAGTGCAGTGCACTGGCCACACTGTGTGCTAGAGTGGAGTGAAAATTTTTTTTTCATATTCGTATCGGAATACCTGTAAAAAGTTGCTGTTATTGTTCACAAATATACATATGTACATACAAAATTTTATTTGGCACATGATAAATTGATGATAAAATATCAGCACTGGCATTTTTTCTCCCAATCTAGCTAATATTACACCTGGACCACTTAACCATTCTAGATGGCTTGCTACAGCGAATAGAATCTTAAGATTATATGCTACTAAAACAGATCCAGAAGAAAATTTAGTGATATTAGCCACTGTCGTAATGAGAGTTTATGGTTCAATGTGGTTCACAATAAATTGTTATCCTTCATGTACAAACGGAGCTAAGCACCTGTGGCAAACAATTGCCCTAACTCGATATTTGAATGCGCCTTTGAAGAAAATCCTTGATAAGGTAATCCAACGAAATTGATATTTTGGTCACCCAGAAAATATTCTTATTGCTATGCTTGGAGACGATAGAGAAATCATACGTAAAGTAGCATATCAGCGAATTTTAAAAGCAAGAGTAGAGGGCTTCGAACATTTAAAGTGCCTGCTCTAAATTTCGATGCCAAAGATTATACCGACCCAATTACGTGGAAAGACTGTAAGATAACTGAGCCACCTCTGACTTCCAATTTATCTGATGAAGCCTTGAAAGAGATTGTCAAAAGAGGTTTGACTACCTGTCAGAATATTAAAGATTTTCCGTGCCATACCCAAGCCGTAGAGCGCTGTATCAAATTGGTGACCGAAGCTTCAAGTGCAGTTTGTGGAGAAAAAAAACGAGACGGTTTCATAAGGGCAAGACTATTATCACGGCAGCAAATGCCTAATTTTGAAACAAAAAAACAATTTAATACCAAATAATCTACTTATTTCTGATTTGTTCATTCCTTGATAATATATATTTTTTTAATTTTTCTTGATTAAAAACATTAATAGGTACTATGTACTAACCAGGCTTTTATTTAACGTATCACAATGTAGTTTGTTTTATAAGGGACAGGAAATCTAGAAAAATACTATCATTCAAAATTAGATCAATGTTTTTAAAAATTTAGTATTTTTCTAATTTTCAATTGGGTTGGGGCACCTCATAACATCAAGACAAGTAAACAATCTTTTGTATACTGAATTAACGCATTAAAAGGCAACTTTGTATCGCTATTCCATTAAAGAAAATTAAAAAAAAAAATTTTTTATACACTATCACTCCACCCTACTGTCTGCGTCGTTTGTAGCGAATCTTACGATTCCGTGAAATGCCCGAAAAGCAAGGAAGACAGGTCAGTGAAAAAGTGCAGCAACTGTGGAGGTACACACACTGTGAACTGGAGAGGCTGCGTAGTTTACAAGGAGCTGAAAAGCCGCCTAAACAAACGAATTGGCTCAGTGCAATCCCATACCAATACGAAATTCTACCCACCCGCGCAACTGAGGCCTCCTATGCCTTCATCTTCAGTTACTGTTAGTAATACTCCTGGCATTTCCTTTGCAAACGCTTTAAGAATGGGAAATAATACGCCCGCTCCAATGGAAAAACTTTTACATCCCGCACAGACAGAGCAAACACTGCCAAATTTATGCCACAATGATCAGAAACAACCAAAACGGCATTGAAGCAGCGATGCTTTCGCTGCAAAAAAGTATTACTGACTTTATGACGTTTATGCAAACCACTATGCAAGAACTCATGCGAAACCAAAGTATGCTGATACAACTACTTGTATCATCAAAATCAACTTAATGAATTCGCTGCGGATATCTAGAACAAACTAGAACTTACACAATTCTTAAATAACAAAAAAATATCGATGTAATGCTAATTGCGGAGACGCACCTGACAAACAAATACAACTCCAAATACCATGGTATCTCTTTTACGCAACGAACCACCCAGACGGCAAAGCTCATGGTGGCACTGGTATATTCATTCGAAATCGCATCAAACAACACTTTTTGCACAGGTTTGAAACGAACTACTTACAATCTACTTGTCTAAATTTACAAACCAATGGCGGTCCAGTGACTACTGCCCACCCCGCTTGTCGATCTCTGAGGATCAACTCACGGGGTTCCTTAACACGCTAGAGGAGCGATTTATTGCAGCTGGTGAATATAATGCCAAGCATACGCATTGGGGATCTCGTCTTGTAAGCCCAAATGGAAAGCAGCTTTACAACAAAAGTGTAGATGAAAACAGAGGCGGACCATCGTAGAAGAAGGTAAAAACTATTACACTCATCAGCTTAAAAGTTGCAAGGCTCTACAAGTAGTCCTAAAAGGAATTGAGTCAACAGTGACACCTGAGCGAATCATAACGGCCCTAAAAGATAATAACTTCAATGCAAAAACGGTTATAAATGTCATAAACAAAAATAAAGAACCGCAACCACTCTTCAAAGTTAAACTCGAACAAGAGAGCAAAACTTTAAAGAGAAATGGAGTACACCCCATCTACAAGCTGCAGTTCCTGTTGCACTCCTGTGCAGGAGGATTACTGTTGAAGAGACGCACAAGCGTAAAAATCCAGTGCAGTGCACTGGCCACACTGTGTGCTAGAGTGGAGTGAAAATTTTTTTTTCATATTCGTATCGGAATACCTGTAAAAAGTTGCTGTTATTGTTCACAAATATACATATGTACATACAAAATTTTATTTGGCACATGATAAATTGATGATAAAATATCAGCACTGGCATTTTTTCTCCCAATCTAGCTAATATTACACCTGGACCACTTAACCATTCTAGATGGCTTGCTACAGCGAATAGAATCTTAAGATTATATGCTACTAAAACAGATCCAGAAGAAAATTTAGTGATGTTAGCCACTGTCGTAATGAGAGTTTATGGTTCAATGTGGTTCACAATAAATTGTTATCCTTCATGTACAAACGGAGCTAAGCACCTGTGGCAAACAATTGCCCTAACTCGATATTTGAATGCGCCTTTGAAGAAAATCCTTGATAAGGTAATCCAACGAAATTGATATTTTGGTCACCCAGAAAATATTCTTATTGCTATGCTTGGAGACGATAGAGAAATCATACGTAAAGTAGCATATCAGCGAATTTTAAAAGCATGAGTAGAGGGCTTCGAACATTTAAAGTGCCTGCTCTAAATTTCGATGCCAAAGATTATACCGACCCAATTACGTGGAAAGACTGTAAGATAACTGAGCCACCTCTGACTTCCAATTTATCTGATGAAGCCTTGAAAGAGATTGTCAAAAGAGGTTTGACTACCTGTCAGAATATTAAAGATTTTCCGTGCCATACCCAAGCCGTAGAGCGCTGTATCAAATTGGTGACCGAAGCTTCAAGTGCAGTTTGTGGAGAAAAAAAACGAGACGGTTTCATAAGGGCAAGACTATTATCACGGCAGCAAATGCCTAATTTTGAAACAAAAAAACAATTTAATACCAAATAATCTACTTATTTCTGATTTGTTCATTCCTTGATAATATATATTTTTTTAATTTTTCTTGATTAAAAACATTAATAGGTACTATGTACTAACCAGGCTTTTATTTAACGTATCACAATGTAGTTTGTTTTATAAGGGACAGGAAATCTAGAAAAATACTATCATTCAAAATTAGATCAATGTTTTTAAAAATTTAGTATTTTTCTAATTTTCAATTGGGTTGGGGCACCTCATAACATCAAGACAAGTAAACAATCTTTTGTATACTGAATTAACGCATTAAAAGGCAACTTTGTATCGCTATTCCATTAAAGAAAATTAAAAAAAAAAATTTTTTATACACTATCACTCCACCCTACTGTCTGCGTCGTTTGTAGCGAATCTTACGATTCCGTGAAATGCCCGAAAAGCAAGGAAGACAGGTCAGTGAAAAAGTGCAGCAACTGTGGAGGTACACACACTGTGAACTGGAGAGGCTGCGTAGTTTACAAGGAGCTGAAAAGCCGCCTAAACAAACGAATTGGCTCAGTGCAATCCCATACCAATACGAAATTCTACCCACCCGCGCAACTGAGGCCTCCTATGCCTTCATCTTCAGTTACTGTTAGTAATACTCCTGGCATTTCCTTTGCAAACGCTTTAAGAATGGGAAATAATACGCCCGCTCCAATGGAAAAACTTTTACATCCCGCACAGACAGAGCAAACACTGCCAAATTTATGCCACAATGATCAGAAACAACCAAAACGGCATTGAAGCAGCGATGCTTTCGCTGCAAAAAAGTATTACTGACTTTATGACGTTTATGCAAACCACTATGCAAGAACTCATGCGAAACCAAAGTATGCTGATACAACTACTTGTGTCATCAAAATCAACTTAATGAATTCGCTGCGGATATCTAGAACAAACTAGAACTTACACAATTCTTAAATAACAAAAAAATATCGATGTAATGCTAATTGCGGAGACGCACCTGACAAACAAATACAACTCCAAATACCATGGTATCTCTTTTACGCAACGAACCACCCAGACGGCAAAGCTCATGGTGGCACTGGTATATTCATTCGAAATCGCATCAAACAACACTTTTTGCACAGGTTTGAAACGAACTACTTACAATCTACTTGCCTAAATTTACAAACCAATGGCGGTCCAGTGACTACTGCCCACCCCGCTTGTCGATCTCTGAGGATCAACTCACGGGGTTCCTTAACACGCTAGAGGAGCGATTTATTGCAGCTGGTGAATATAATGCCAAGCATACGCATTGGGGATCTCGTCTTGTAAGCCCAAATGGAAAGCAGCTTTACAACGCGATCATCAAGTTCCTCAACAAGTTCGACTATGTGTCTCCGGGTAATACTACTTACTGGCCAGCAGATCCTAGAAAACTCCAGGATCTTATTGATTTCGCAATCACTAGAAAGATTCCACGAAGCATGGTAACAGCTGAGGCACTAACAGACTTATCGTCTGACCACTCCCCGATCCTTCTTAATCTCCTGCACCACCCAGAGATTGTCGAACGGCCATATAGGATTAAAACAACAGAATAAGCTGGCTGAAGTATAAAAAATATATTTGTTCACACATCGAACCAACTCCTGCTCTGACTACTAAGGACGACATCGATCGTTCATCAGACACACTTACGTCTGTATTAGTATCAGCAGCTAAGGTCTCAACACCGCAAGACAAATATGTTGGTGCTGGAAAAGCGACGACTGCGACGGGAGTGGCAGTCAAATAGATCACCGACTGCAAAGCACAGACTGAAAGTAGCTACACGCATTCTCACCAAGGTATTGAAGCTGGAGGAAGCAAAGGCTCAACGTCAGTACATGGAGCAACTCTCTCCATCCAGCGCAAAATATCCACTGTGGAGAGCCCATCGAAATCTTTCTACTCCAATCGAAACAACCATGCCTCTAAGGCACCTGGCTCCGCAGCGATGAAGAAAGAGCGAGTGCATTTGCTGTACACCTAAAAAAAGGCCCTGTCACTAATTCTTTTGTGCTCCCATCACTGTCACGTTGCAATCCAGTAGAGCCATTAAAACCAATCGAATTCAGGCCGAGCGAAATTGAAAAAGTCATCAAAGAGCAACAAAAGCCCGGAAAATCTCCTGGGTTTGATTTCATAACTCCGAAAATGCTCATCGAGCTCCCTAGGTGTGCGGTTTTACACATATATCGTCTTTTCAATGCAATAACAAGTATTTCCCGGATAAATGGAAAAGGTCGATCATAATAATGGGAATAAGCCGGGAAAGATAAAACGCAGCCTTCATTATATAGACCAATTAGCCTCCTAACCTGTCTGTCCAAACTGTATGAAAAAGTCCTCCTGTTGCGCATTTGCCCACATATCAAAGTGCGCACCATAATACCATCGCACCAATTTGGTTTTAGAGAAAAACATGGAACGATCGAACAGGTCAATCAGATCACATCAAAAATATGCACAGCATTCGAGCAACGGGAATATTGCACGGCAATATTTCTTGACGTCGCACAAACATTTGACCGAGTCTGGCTAGACGGTCTATGTACAAAATAACAAATCTGCTACCACAAAATACGCACAAACTGCTCGAGTCGTATCTATACAAAAGAGTCTTCGCAGTAAGATGTAACGCAAGTACCTCCCAGGATTACGTGATCGAAGCTAGAGTGCCCCAAGGCAGTGTTCTCGGACCGGTTCTCTACATCCTGTACACGGCGGACATCCCCACAGACTACCAGCTTACAACTTCTACTTTTGCTGATGATACGGCGATTCTTAGTCGCTCCAGATGCCCAGCAAAGGCAACTGCTGAACTGTAGAGATGGCTTGCAGACTGGCGCATACAAGTAAACGAGTATAAATGCAAGCAAGTTACGTTTACGCTCAACAAAAAAATGTGCCCTCCCTTGCATTCCACAAGCTGACGAAGTAACGTACCTGGGCATTCACCTAAACAGGCGACTTACTTGGCGAAATCACAGAGAAACCAAAAAGACGCATCTGACACTCAGAGCTTGGACAATAAAATCCTTCTATATAACTCCGTGCTAAAACAAATCTGGATTTATGGTTCCGAGATATGGGGCAACTCTGCTGGATCCAATATTGACCTTATACAGCGGGCACAGTCTTAAATCTTGAGAACAATCACGGGGGCACCGTGGTATCTCCGGAACGAGGATATTCACAGAGACCTGCATATCAATCTAGTAAAAAAAGAAATTTCCGAAAAAAAAGCAAAAACATAAACTCAAGCTCTCCTCTCATCATCTCTAACCCGAATTTGCAGCCACAGCCGACTGCAGCGCAACGACCTTCCAGCCCAGCGACATATTTCTTAGGGCTTTTGAACATCAACACAATTCAATTTTCAATTGTAAAGTAAATTAGAATAAGATTTGATTAATTATTGTTAGTCCCTTATGGAAAAAGTGGAGATTCAATAAATAAATATCTCCCCAAAAAAAAAAAACAATTTAAACAAACACCGGAAAGAAGAAGAAAAAGTCAACAAGTCAACTCAACAGAACGGATTCACGCTTTGGCGTTCGCCCTTTGTGTGTAGGTCTCATGTAGGCTAAAATAACAAGTCCACACAGATCGATTTAGCAAAATCTGTAACGCACTTATCAACAAATATTGTGGGAGTTTGTCTAGGGTGACCAGATGCCCGAGACGCTAAGCCGGGACACTTCTTTATTGTGGGCTGGAATTGAATAAAAAAACACAATCGTCGCAAACTCAATCTTTTCCGTCATCACGAAGCTTTTTCAAAATGCTCCTGACGCTATGAGGAACAACTTGCGAGATCGTAAAATCTCATACATTTCTGCTAAGCTGATGTCTTTTTTTTTCTAGCTGCAGCATGCGTTCACGATATAGACATGAATGAGTGAATAAACCAGAAAAAATATTCTCCAATCTCATTTTGAAAGAAATCCAAAATCATTTTTGGTGGTTTTTCTACTGACAAAAAATACGATTTCAAACTTCGAAAATTTTCAAATTTCGTTCTACAGCGGGAATCAAACTCAGTCATCTTGTTTTTGAATGATTGAGAAGCTCTTGATAAACAATCTCGACAAAATCACAAAATTCTTTCAGTGTTTCAGTCCACACTGTGTAAATCGAAAAATCGCCGCGGCTTAGATCTCCAAAATTTGTATTTGTATTATCAGCAACAAAGACGAAATTTTTTCTGATAGTCCGTGATTTTCCAATGTTTCCACAATGCGAGTTGATATGATCGCCACCAAATTATGAAAATCCACTAAGCGAACTTGAATACCCTTTGCCTTGTCGAAATACTGAAGAACAATTGGAAATAGTTCAAATCTTTGTGGTTACTTCCGTCAGTTCCCAATCCCACGAATAGCGTGTTCTGAATGTCTTGCATCATCATGTCAATGGAATGTGGACACACCCACTCTGACGCCGACAAGAGCACTACATAGGTTGCAAAAAATAAAAACATTCGTATGAATCAAGTTTTTATCACACATAGACAAGCCATCCAGGCTTAACAAAAGGCGCAAAATTCTTTTGGAATCATATGCAACTTATTTCATTTAGTGAATTTTTCCTAATTTTCGCCTATCAGCAGGGATTATTGTACCAGGGAGGCCGTGCTTCGTCCATCTAAGCTACTCATAACGCCGCCCATTTTTGAATAAAAAAAAGTAGCAGCTGGGACTGGTGAAAGACACGTAGTGCGTTAGTGCCACGCGCCTTAAGGCAGCGTTGGTCACTATGCTGCACTAAGCCGAGTTTGGCGAGGGAGAAAAACTACAGCACATTTGCGCTTGACCGCCCTATGTTCTGAATAAGAGCGACAACGCCGTTTTTCATCGAATCGTATTAATGATAAGTAACACAAACTTGTTAAAGTTGTAAAATCTTAAGTTTAAGTAGGTAAAGCCTATGGTATGTATATACACGGGTCCAATCAGCATTTTGTATATTTCTAATAACATCTGAAAACCCTAAAACAGGATATCAGTCTCCAGGCCTGCTGACATCGATGGACCATTTTGTACACTAGTCATTACGGCACAGCCGCAACGTTCCGAAAAAGAGTGTGTCTTTATAAAGTGTTGATAAGTTTTTGCACATAGTAGTTGGCCATTGCCTGTTTATACTTTAACACCAAGTTATTATGAACTAATTGCCGCGCTTTGAAGTTATATAGTATTGTAATGTTCTAATGAAGAACCGAACATAAGTCTTGATGACATGATGATACCTGCGCTCATATGCAATTATTCTTCAGTTATTTTACCTCTAATAGAGTTATTGCGTGGTGGAATGACCTTGTTCAGCTTCATTTTTAATACAGCTTTGCGTAAGAGCGTCATTAGAGCTAGGTAATTATCGACTGACTCCTTGATCTTTTCTACATGCATATGTCTGAGAGAGTGCTTGCTCTCACTGTGAAATCTCACTGTAGAAGCTTTGTGTTAGTTCTTATAAACTATGCGTTGATGTTTAAGTTTGATAGAAAAATAGATATCATGCAAAAACAATAGCAACATATATTGTCAGGGGGCCGTGCCACGCTTCATACCCACAAATACCAAAACTCGGTCTTATACTTAGAACAAGGTCCTTAACGATCCCTGAAAGTTTCATCCATTAAGTATTGTTTTCCAGATGAAACTAGATTTACTGTACTACTATGACAAAGGATAATTGTCGTTTTGTGTTAATTTGGTTAACTTCCTTAAATCTATACACATTAGGGTGGCCATTTTTGCAACATCTCACGATTTTAATAACTCCTCCCCCTAAAAAGATTCCTTTTTACCTGCATATAGCGCCTGTAAAAATTTAAAAATTTGTTTGTTTGGAAATAAGTTTTTAAAGTTCATGTAGAACAATACAGTCAAAAACGGAAAAAGTGAAAATTATGACCTTTGACCTATTTTAGGGACCATCAAATACATTCGGATCGCCTTTAAATTTTATTGGCGCTATATGCAGGTAAAAAGGAAACTTTCTAAGGGATGGTGTTATTGATATCGACGGTTTAAAAATCCTCCATACCAGCGGCGGCCATCCTTATACACATGCGTAACTCACCTGTTTTCTTTTTGACTAAAACAATGGGGGAATATTCAGAATCACTCGGTCTAATAAATCCTTTTTCTAAATATTCAACCAGCTACTGCTGTAGTTTTTCTTTTTCTGTGTTCGAAAGTCTCCTAGGGCTGCAACTAAATGGATTTAAACTTATCAGATTTATCTTGAACGCGCACATTACTAACGCTGTGGACGGTCCTTTTGCATGAAGATATAAACTTTCAAACATTTTAACAAATTTATTTTCAAACACTTAAACTGTAGCTTATGTTTTCACCTATGTTGTACTGTAACTCTCCGTTGTCTACGAGGTTGATTTCAAACATTTTGCTATCGAAATTGCCCAACAATTGTTTTTCAGTTTCGTAGTTCGCTAAAATTATTTTGTTTTTTGAAGGTAGTTGTCGGGAGCAGAACATAACAAACACATAACATTCCAATAACTAATACATAAGACAACAATAACTAAGCACATTCATCACATATGTAAATGCACTTGTTGCATTATTCTCTTTAATCGTGCTCTTTTGTTTATTACTCTCTTTCTCTTTCGCTCAAGTCGAGCTTTCGCATGCAGCTGCTGCTGCTTGCGCTAGCTCGATCTATTCCAAACAGATCACTCAATAAACACGCACGTGCATATTAATTAGACCGGCTTATTATTTTAAATCAAATATTTTTTATAATTTGGCCAAAGGTGGCACAAAATAGTGTCACCTCAAAACATTTGGTGACCGCGACGTGATCTGTTTGGTTTCGGTTCGCAATATTGTTACAATTCGGTACACAATAATTACATATTCGCGTTAGTGGTGCAATTCGGTATCATTAAACATTAACACAAACATATTCGCAGCGTCTTTTGGCATAATTCGGTGTCAAAGTCCATATTTAAATTGTTTGTGCAAAACTAGTGCAAATTACACACATATTTGTAGGCATACGCACATATTTGTAGGCATACGCATGTGCTTACAGGGGGACGGGGGTGTAGTTACAAGGCAACGTGTCTGATTGCCTTTAACCTGGCAAAGGCCAGCACTATCCTTGTAAGTGCACTTCAAGCCACTCACAGCCTCCACGAGGCGTCTTCCGGGCAATGGTGTTTGGCATCCGTCAAAGACTAGCTAATGTGGGGCAGGCGACTGCGCATAGGGCAACATGGACACGACGATCCTTAATAAGACTTCCAACAAAAGGGAGCATAAGGTAAAACACGACCATTATCCCTAGTCAGACGCATTCCCAGGAGGGAATCTACGGCATCGGTGGTGAAACCACATTAAGATCGAGACCAGAAAGATCTTAATTACGGCATACTGGAAATCGGAAATGACATACGTATGATGTGGGCTGGTTATTGCGGTATTCTAGGACGTTAGTAGGCAAGGGTGACACCTCACTGAAATGGCTCCTAGGCTAATGCTGCAATGGCCCCCGTCCCGTTAAAACCCTGGCAGGCCTCAAGTAACGCTCTCTAGTTGTCACCATTAAGTTCGGTTTTGTAGGTTCAGTTGAGTTTCTCCTGATTAGCGCTGACCCGGCTCTGAACACATGCACTCATAAGGTCATGTGTCAACCCTTGCATGGCCTCCCTGCGTAGCATAGATAACCATGGGGTCTTGAGGTGACTACAATATTACAACTAGAGATAACGGTCTTGAGTGGGGACCATGATAGCATGGAAAATAATAAACAATTAACAAACAATAAAAGTGACATGGATAGAAGCAGTAACAGGTGTGGTGATACTGACGAAGATGGAGCAAGAGCGGCTGAGGTTAATCCGTTCATAAAGACGTCCAAGCTCCTGAGATCTCCAGTTCTGAGGGTAGCACAAGTCTCAGAAGCAACCTCGCAAAGCCGCGAAGGAAAGCCGGAGGAAATACAGTTGGCAGACAGTGTTAAGACTGCAAGTAGAGACCCAACACCCAACGGAGTGGCTCGAGACATGAAGCCCGATCAAACCCGCCTCGGAGCAAGGGAACCCCATCGACCCCAGCAAAGAGAATGGAGAAAACGGATGTAGATCAGTGGCAAACGGTGGTCAAAAAATCCAGAGCTAGACCAGCAAGGAAAGCAAGATCTGACGCGATAGTTATCGAGGCGAGGGGCGAAAAATCATATGCGGATATTCTCCGATCGGTTAAATCTGACCCCAAACTTGGAGAACTAGGCAAAGCAGTATCCAAAATCAGACGTACGCAAAAGGGAGAGATACTGATTCAATTAAATGATACAGGAGAGAAGACCAGGGAGTTTACCACAATAATAAGCGATACGCTAGGAGAAAGCGTATCGGTACGTAGCCTGATGCAGAAGAAAGTCCTCGAGTGCAAGGACCTTGACGAGGTTACGACCAAAGATGATGTTGTGGATGCAATTTGCGCTCAGTTCGACATTAATGCAGCGATATTGGACGTGATAAGCATAAGGAAGGCATTCGGAGGCATGCAAATAGCCGTTTTAAGTCTACCGGAATCTGAGGCCAATAAGCTCCTTGCAGCCGGTCGAGTTAAGGTAGGCTGGGTAAACTGTCGGATCCGTGAAAGATTAAAATTGACAAGATGCTTTAAATGCTTGGATTTTGGTCATATACGAAGAGACTGCAAAAGTGAGGTAGACCGCTCGCAGCTATGCAGGAGGTGTGGCGTTGAAGGCCATATTGCCAAGGACTGTAACAAGACCCAGAATGCATGTTCTGCAAGGCACAAACTGGAGTTAACTCACAGCATGCAGCGGGAAGTGGGAAATGCCCGGTCTTTAGAAGAGCGATAATTGCCAGACGAAAATGAGAATCATGCAAATAAATCTTAATCATTGCGAAGCTGCGCAAGAGCTGCATCATCAGACAACAATTGAACAAAAAAGTGAGGTAGTTCTGATATGCGAGCCGTACAAGGTGAAGAAGGATGCTAGATGGTGTTGTAGCAAGGACATGAAAGCTGCTATTTGGACAAGAAAGCATTCCATACAGGAGATTACTGACCGAATGGAGGGCTTCGTTCGAACTAAGGTTAACAATGTTTACCTCTATAGCTGTTATGCTCCACCAAGTTGGACACAGGAACGGTATGAGACGATGCTGGATGAGTTAATCCTGGACGTCGGTGATAAATCGCCAGTAGTAATCGGCGGAGATTTCAATGCATGGGCGATCGAGTGGGGTAGCAGACTTAAAAACTCTAGAGGACGATGCTTATTAGAGGCCATAGCCAGAGTGGATATCAGCATCGCAAATATTGGTGGCGCGCTTACTTACCGTAAAGCTGGTACGGGATCAATTATCGACCTGACATTTGTGAGCAACTCACTGGCGAATAAAACCAAGTGGAGAGTTAGCGAGGAATATACCCACAGTGACCACCAAGCAATCCTAATAGAATTGACAGGCAACACATAGAGATGCCCAACTAAACCAGCAGGGCTAAAGTGGGATGTTAAAAAGATGGATATGGAAGCCTTCGAGTATATACTACATGAACAAGACTTAGGCAGTGGACCCGCAAGTGAGCTCGCACGGCAACTAAATGGGATTGTGACCAAGGCATGCGATGCGGCTATGCCAAGACGAAGACCGCAACGACAAGGAGCACCATGCTACTGGTGGAGTGAAGAGATTTCGCAACTGAGGAAAATTTGCTTGCAAGCACGGCGTACAATGCAAAGGTCCAGGGGCAGAGCATGCTACGGAATGGTGCTCTTGAACTTTCGGGAGGCGAGGAAAGACCTTCAAAACGCGATTAAGAAGAGCAAAATTGATAGCTTCAAGCAGCTGTGTGACGATGCGGATGTCAATCCATGGGGCATCGCGTACAAAATGGTCCTAAAGAAGCTTCCGGGACAGCAAGCGCCTGCAATTGACTGTCCGAACGTGCTGCACCGAATAGTTACAACAGTATTTCCACAAAGAATAGCGGTCGAAAGAGAGGATGTTGGTTGGGTGATCAACACTCAGGAAATCCCACCAGTATCTTCACTAGAAATCATGGAAATCGGTGACCGTAAAGCTCCAGGCCCCGACGGCATCCCAAACCTAGCCCTAAAGACGGCTATCCGTTTAAAATCCGACATGTTTACTACAGTAATGCAAAAATGCCTAGAGGAAGGTGTTTTTCCGAAGCCGTGGAAGCTACAAAGACTAGTTCTGCTACTAAAAGGGAAAGGAGCAGCGGACGAGCCGTCATCATACCGGCCGATCTGTCTACTCGACACGGTGGGAAAGATACTCGAGCGAATTGTATACAATAGACTACTGCCTGTACTAGAAGAAAAGAAGCGTTGTCTAATATGCAATTTGACTTCCGAAAATCCAGGTCAACGATTGACGCGATCAAATCAGTTGTCAACAAAGCAACGGATAGAATAGATGTAGAAAGATGGCGCTGGGGCACAAAGGAATACTGCGCCGTAACTACATTGGATGTTAACTCAGCCAGTTGGCCGCGCATCTTGGATAGCCTTTATGAAGTGGGCATTCCCCTATATCTTTTCAAGATATTGAAGAGCTATCTATCAAATAGAGACTTGTTATACGATAGCAGAGATGGAAATAAAACGTATAAAGTTACGGCCGGCGTACCACAGGGTTCTCGGACCTGTGTTGTGGAACATCATGTACGACAAGGTGCTTAGACTACCAGTACCTAGAGAGGCAACAATAATTGGCTTTGCTGATGATATTGCGATTGTGACAGTGTCCAAGCACATACAGGAGATCGAAGGCATAACAGATGAGGCAATTTCACAGGTCAAAAGATGGCTGGAATTAGCAGATCTGAAACTAGCAGAGCACAAAACGGAATCAGTTTTGATCACCAGTAGGAAAAAAGTGGAATACATGCACATAAGTGTAGGAGAGCATGTCATCAAATCCCAAGCAGCGATAAAATACCTAGGCGTGATGATCGACAACAGGCTAAATTTTAAAGCGATATTGACTACGCTGTAAGGAAGACAGCGAATATGCAAGCGGCGCTATCACGGATCCTGCCGAACATTGGGGGCCCCAAGTCGACCAGGCGAACGTTACTGGCGAATGTGGCAACCTCAGTACCTCGGATGCAGCAAAGGCGAAGGAGAACAGACGGAAACTACTCTCCGTGTACAGACTCTGTGCTCTCAGAGCCTGTTGCGGGTTTAGAACGTTATCTGACGAGGCAGCGTTTGTAATAGCTGGCATGATTACAGCGGACATTCTTGCAGACGAGATGAAAAGGGTATATGACAGGCGTGCGAATGCGGCGGACAAAAGAAAGATTAAAGAGGAGGAGAGACTGGTGTCACTTAGATGTTGGCAAACACGATGGGAAGCATCCACTAAAGGAAGGTGGACCTTTAAATTGATACCGAATATTAAAGTATGGTTGAAACGAGGTTTTGGTGACGCAACCTACTACATGACGCAATTCCTTTCTGGACACGGTGGCTTTAGAAAGTACCTCCATAGATTCGGTCATGACGATAGCCCCTTTTGTCCGATGTGCGTCGCCATAGAGGAAGACGCTGAGCACGTCCATTTCTTCTGTCCCCGATTTTCGTCGGAAAACAGTCTACCGGACGCAAATCGCATTGTGGCGTACATGATTGAGTCAGTGGACAAATGGCGAATGTGGCTGCATACACTACGAGAGTGCAAAAGTAACTGAGATGCATTGAGCGATCAAGAAGAGATGCGATAAGCGAGAGTACGAATTGATGATGCTGTAAAGCTAACCAGCCCTGCGAAGTAATACGTTGAAGCAGTGCCGCAGGGAGAGTGGTTGAGGTGGCGGAGTTAGGGTTTAGTACGTAGGTCTACTGTTACGCAAGTCCAGACCAGTAACCCTGTCTGCGCGTGGTCCCGAAAGAGGTGTACCATTAGCGGGCAGTAGGAATCGTGCATGCTGTCTACAGTCTACTGTGACAGTATCTTTGGAAGATTCCCCCTCCGAATAAAAAAAAAAAACGCATGTGCTTACACAAAACGGTTTCGCTTATTACATAAACATATAAAACTGTATCGCGTGTTAGATACATCATCATATATACATCATCTAATACAGTGTCGCATGTGTTATGTACATCATCATACATACATCGTAAAAAGTACAGCTTCGCATTTCTTATATACAACCATACATAAATCGTATCAAATACAGTTTTGCATGTTATGTACATTACCATACATACATGCAAGCATAAAATAAACGCGCCAAATCTAACGGACTTCGAGTTCTTTGACCTGTTACACAACTGTGCAAATATTTCGTCAGTGCCTAAAAAATATAATACTCTGAGCATAACCTCAGTTTTATAACTTACATCAACTTTATTGGCTTTGCTACTACAATTATTTTGTGCAGTGAGCAGTGAATTAAACAACATTCAATAATGGCTGAAAATACATCGGACTCAATCAGCGCTGAAACATCAGCAGTTAAAAATGTGCTACCCTCAAGAGAAATTGACTTTCTTAAAGCAAAAACTAGCTCTATATCAAGGCAGTTAGTGGCAATGAACGAAAAATTGTCCACACAGGATTTGAGCCACTTCGACGAAGCTGACTTCCAGGTTCGCTTAGAGTGCGCTGAGCGCATGAACGGTGATTTTGACGGCGCTCAATCTAATCTTGAGAAGCTAGATTTTTTAGAACTCAATAGCGATGCACGAGTAGATTTTGCCCAGATGTACTGGAAGGTTAAATCTATCCTCGTCCGTGAGCTTGAAAGCCAACGCAGAGCTACAGTGTCACACTCTACTGCCATGCATTCCAACACTGATGACAACAACATTACATTTAGGCTTCCAGCGCGGAAGTCTCGCTTGCCCGAGTTACAGCTACCACGGTTTTCTGGCGCTTACATAGATTGGCCTGATTTTTATGCTATGTACAACACAGTCATTGGCAATGACGAGGATCTCAGCAAGGTGGAAAAGTTCCAGCATTTACGCGCTTGTTTGGATGGCGCCGCGTTGGACACAATACGTTCGCTAGAGCCAACTGAAGCGATCTACGATAAGGCGTTGATATTATTAATTAGTCGATTTGATAATAATCATTCTTAGAGAAGAGATGCCGCACTATGGAAAACTTGGAATGCGCTACGGTAAACCATACACCTAGCCATCAGGTGGGCAAAACCTCGAATAAATCTCACGGTAACACTTTTATTGTAACAAATAATAGCTCAGCAGCATGCACATTTTGTGATGCCAAAGACCATTATATATCAGGGTGCCCACGATTCTTAAGCTTGTCTCCTAATCTACGATATAAAGATATAAAAAGATTGCATCTTTGCCTAAACTGCCTGCGCAAAGGCCACAGCTTGCAGCATTGCAAATCAGGGCACTGCAAGCACTGTTCGGCAAAGCATCATTCGTTGCTACATATGGAGGCAAATGCCACACCGCTCGTTTCTCAGCCAACATCTATTATCGCCACTCAAGCTCAATCTTCGGCTGCGCTTATCTTAACAACCTCGTCTCCACCTGAAACCATTAAAACCAATCAGACCGACTACGTGTTGCTTGCTACTCCCATTGTATATATTCAAAATCGATCGGGCGTCTGGGTACCATGCCGCGGATTACTCGACTCCGCATCACAGATAAATTTCATCACATCTCGTTTTGCCAATCAGCTTCAGCTTAAACCTTATCGCACAAACATCGCTATATCAGGAATAGGGGAATCATCTCTTTCTTCTGATAAATCGGTTGATATTTCTGCTCAGTCCTACAATGCAAGCTATCGTGCTTCTTTTGCTGCGGTCATAACGCACACTATAACTGACTATCAACCGCACTTTGATATAAATACAACTGATTGGAAAATACCAAACAACATTTCTCTCGCTGATCCACTTTTCTACGAGCGACAGCGAATAGATTTACTTTTAGGCGCAAGCTTTTTTTTTGATATTCTTTGTATTAGGCAAATTCGCGTAACAAACCAACTACCATTGCTCCAAAAAACCAGGCTCGGTTGGATTGTGTCTGGTAGCCTGTCAGGCACAAAGGACAAACATTTAGCATTGGTCACACTAGCCAAGGAGCCGAGCCCGCAACCAGATATGGATAACTTGTCCAAAATCGTCAAAAAATTTTGGGAAATCGACAGTTGCTTCGGTGCCTCGCCATCCATTTCAGATGAGGATGCACAATGCGAACAGTTATTCCTAAAGGGGTACTCGCGCCTCGAATCGGGGCAATATTCTGTACGTCTTCCCGCAAAAATCAACTTTGATGCCCTCGGAGACTCATACGATCGTGCTTTACGCCGACTTAAATCTTTTGATGGCAAACTCGCTAAAAATCCCTCGCTGAAGCAGCAATATTCAGCATTTCTTCAAGAATATGTAGACTTTGGTCATATGTCGCTATCATCTAAGCAATCAAACTTTCCTCAATACTTCTTGCCACATCATTGCGTCCACAAACTGGATAGCACTACAATAAAATTACGCGTTGTCTTTGATGGCTCAGCAAAATCCAAATCAGGTTCATCATTAAACGATTTATTGCTGGCAGGCCCATCCATACAACCAAAAATATTAATCACGCTACTTCGCTTTCGTTTTTTCAAAGTTGCATTATGTGGAGACATATGCAAAATGTACCGCTCCATCCGTATGACTCATTCTGATGAGCTTCTTCAATGTATCCTCTGGCGAGACAATCCTGAGGATGATGTCAAAGTGTATACCTTGAACACAGTGACATACGGCACAAAGCCTGCTGCCTTTTTAGCTATCCGCGCCATGCATCAGCTGGACTATGGGCCAAGCACGCACCGTTTTATCAATCTTCGCTAGATTCTACGATCCACTCGGACTTTTAGCGCCGATCATTACTAAGCTCAAGATATTTCTTCAAGCTTTGTGGAAAGAGAAGCTGAGTTGGGATGAATCTTTACCTCAAGCCATGCAATCAACGTGGACTGATCTTATATCTCAGATCTCATCAGTTCGCTCACTTCAATTTCCTCGTTATGTCATGCTGCCTCACGCGACATGGGAAGTTCATGCGTTTTGTAATGCGAGCATATCTGCGTTTACGTCCGGTCTGAACTAGCTGGAACCTTTACGTCACATTTACTTTGTTCAAAGTCAAGAGTGTCTCCTTTAAAAACACTCACGATTCCCAAATTGGAATTAGCAGCGGCACACTTACTTGCTGAACTCATTGCCAACATTGCTCAAAGCGTACCGTTCAGTTGCGCTTTTCATTGTTGGTCAGACTCAACCATAGTCCTCTCTTGGATACGTGAATCGCCATCAAATTTTAATGTTTTTGTATCCAACAGGGTTGCACAGATCCAGGAGCTAACCAAAGGGATGATTTGGCACCATGTGCCTTCCCAGTTGAATCCTGCAGATATCTTATCGCGTGGTTGTACTCCAATAGAGCTGCTGGAATCAAGTCTCTGGCGTCAGGGTCCCTCGTTTCTGTGCTCAAGCAGCAACAATTGGCCTGCAAGCTTGGAGCCTATCTTGGATCTACCTGAAAGACGCCGTCAAGTCTTCGTGTTATCTAAGAAACAGGATATCTCATTCGACTGCAAGTTCCAAAATTCATTTGGAAAACTCCAACGTGTCTTCGCATACATTTATCGTTTTCTGCTGCTAAAACATAAGGATCAGCCCCGCCGAACAGGAACCCTTACAGTAGAAGACATCAAACGAAGCACACTTTTACTCATCAGAGCCATTCAGAAGGTGCATTTCACTGATGAGTACAAAGCATTACTCAACAACAAGCAAATCTCACCTAAAAGCAAGCTGTCATCACTCAATCCTATTATGGACTCGGAAGGAGTAATTCGAGTAGGCGGACGGCTTCAAAACTCATTCTTGGACTACGATGCTAGGCATCCCATGCTATTGCCAAAACATCATCCAGTCACCCGTGCAATCATTACGTTTTTTCACCACAAATTTCTACACGCTGGACCACAGAGTTTGCTTGCTGCCTTAAGGCAGAGATTTTGGCCGATTGGAGGGCGCAAAGCCGTTGCTTCCATCATCAACAAATGTATACGCTGCTTTCGCATGAAGCCTAAAGTATACGAACACATAACCAAGTCGACCATTTCACACTACCGGAGTAGACTTTTGTGGGCCATTCTACTGTAAGGCTGAAACCAGAAACAAAGCGCCCATAAAATGCTACATATCTATATTCGTCTGCTTCGCAACAAAGGCTTCGCACTTGGAAGTAGGAGAAGACCTATCCACGCCGTCGTTTATCGCCGCTCTGAAACGCTAAATATCGAAATATCTGCCATGTTGAACTCACGACCTCTTTGTTCCATTACAGAAAATCCTGACGACCTAGAGGTACTAACGCCTGGGCACTTCCTCATTGGTTCCGCGTTCACCACAATCGAGGAGCCAGACGTTACGCATTTGAACACCGATCGCGTAAGTCGTTGGCAACGTGTGTGCCAAATGCAGCAAATGTTTTGGCGCAAATGGAGTACGACCTACTTATCGCTTCTTCAGGAGCGCGGAAAATGGCGCTCTTCAGTCCTAAACCTGGAACCGGGCGTCATTGTTCTACTAAAAGAAGACAACCTTCCTCCACTCAAATGGCACCTAGGCAAAATCGACAGCGTCATCCCTGGCAAAGACGGCGTTGTGCGAGTCGCAATCATCAGGACTGCAACCGGCTTGATAAAGAGAGCTGTCAACAAAATCGCTGTTCTGCCCTTGGAAACCACATCGGTTGAAAGCGTGACCCTTCCAACGGGGGGTGCATGTCGGGAGCAGAACATAACAAACACATAACATTCCAATAACTAATACATAACATAACAATAACTAAGCACATTCATCACATATGTAAATGCACTTGTTGCATTATTCTCTTTAATCGCGCTCTACGCTTTGTTCTACTGCGTTAGAACTCAGTCAAGCTTTTGTTTCTGCTGCTGCTTGCGCTAGCTCGATCTATTCCAAACAGATCACTCAATAAACACGCACGTGCATATTAATTAGACCAGCTTATTATTTTAATTCAAATATTTTTTATAATTTGGCCAAAGGTGGCACAAAATAGTGTCTCCTCAAAACAGTAGTTTATTAACAATTTCTGTGATCGATCTGTTGTGTAACGATTTTTATACCCTGTACCTACAAAGGGTATATTAAGTTTGTGCAAGCCGAAAATGTATGTAACATACAGCAGGAAACGTTGGACACCCCTCAAAGTTACCCAAAGTATGATCAAGGTGACTAGAAAAGTGGATATACCAATCTCCGTCTGTCCGTCTGTCGACCTGTATGAACGCCTAGATCCCAGAGATGGTAAGAGCTAGAGCAACCAAACTTTCAGATTAGATCCCTCAATATTCCAGAGGAGACAAGTTTTTTTTTATTTTTTTGATATCGGGGTTACATTATATAGCTCCCATATGGGTGTTTCAGACGACCTCGAAAAAAACCAAAAGTTTTAGATAAATAATTCGTTTATTTATGAAGATATCGTAAATTTGGCATTCGGAAGTTTTTAAGAGATCCCCAGCACTGTATAAAATTTTATCAAAATCGGTTAACTATATAACTCAACTAGGACCGATCGGTCAAAAAACCTTGTTTGGTGCAAACTTCGTTCTGTTTCGATTGTTTACGAAGATTTCGTAACCAAATTTGGTACTTGCAAGTTTTTTAGAGTTCCCCAGCACTGTACCAAATTTCATCATAATCGGTAGACTATATAATATTGCTCCCGTAGGACCGATCGATCAAAAAAGTTTTTAGGGCATAACACGGTATGATATCGAAACTAAATTTGACATTCGGAAGTCTTTTAGAGTAGGACTAGTCGGTCAAAAAACGTTTTTGGTGCAAAATTCGAATTTTTGTGTTTGTGTATAAAATTATCTTAACAAAATTTGGTAAAGAAATAGGTGTGAAATAGGTGAAAGTTCGTAAGCAATATGTCGGATTTGACTGCAATTGTGGTTGTGGGTATCCCATAGTCTTCCGCGCCCGACTTTAACGTACGCCATCTTTTAATATGTAAAATGTTGCTTTCGCATATGTTTCAAAGAGTCTTTTATTCATTCCATAATACAGTTCATTAACTGGATCTAAGATAATTTATTAATAAACAAAAAAACAAAAAGTGAATTTTTCATGAAAGAAATAGGGCTTCTTGAGTCTAGCAGGCATTCTGAAATCAATGGCATATAAACACTATTGCTATTTTCTAAAAAAAATTTAAAATATCCTACATAGTCGTCTTTAACGTTGCTCTTCCTGTCGGCACATTGTGCAACCAAGCTACCAAACTTTCCACAGGCGTAGCATGATCCACGTTCGCTGCTGGGTTATCTGCATACGTGACCTCTGGAGTTGCAATTGTCACAAGGGATGTCATCTTTCTTTGTGTTGTCTGGTCCGGCACCTGCTTTGGTAAACGGACGTTGGAAAATGGCCTTCGCATCTGCATAGGGCTGGAAAAGCATTGAATACGTAAGTTTTCCAGAGGTTTTCCTTCGACAATTTGGTCATTTTGTCATCAAAATAAGTGCAGAAGTTATCGTGTATTTTCCACTAGCGAGCCTCGAATTTTCGTCTGATATCAGCCTTTGAAACTTTTTCACCGAATGCCAATGTTAATTGATCGAACAAATTGTCAACGGGTTCGAGCATTCGCGCTGGATTTGCGTGCAGCCAAATTTGTGCAGCACCCTTTAACTTGGTGATGAGCAGCATACAAGCAGTCGATAGTAATTTTATATGCGTGCGCAAAATTTTTTACTTGCTCGATCCAGGCACTTGAACACGGTTTGCCATCGTAATAGACCACTACGTCTTTGGCTAATGCAAAATTACTTGCCAATGTTTTTTGACTCTCTTCTCGCTCTATATGAAACTTTAATGCGGCACACTTTAAAGTTTTCTCGCGCTATGCAGACTCAAGCTGACGAAATTTCGTTTTTGATTCTTCCAACTCAGTCCGCAGTTGCGACAATTCTTTGCTTCCATCGCCTTTATCATGTCAGCGTTGGCGCCATCGGTGCGACGCGTCGTGTATTTGCTGTAATACGGCGGCGTTGGGAAATTCATATTGCTGTAGTGCTGCGGCGTCGTTTGCAGACTTTTGTTATTGTTGCTGTGAAACTGCGTCGTTGCCAACTTCATGGTGCTGCTCTGGTATTCTCTGTTGCACAGACATAAAGGGTGATTTTTTTGCTATTTGGGTTTTCAACCTGATTATTCTGAAAGCTCACGCGTGATTCATGACATATGTCAAAGCCCAAAAAAGTCAGTTAGCATTGCCATTTCATCATAGAAAGACTTACGCCCGAACAAAGTTTACAAATAATTGAATTTCATTACCAAAAATCGTGCTCAGTAAAAAATGAGTTTAGAGCACTGCGTCCATTTTACGGACCTTCAACCACCAAAACGTCTACGTAGAGTGCGTACTGAAGAGAAAATTGCTGCTGTAGCAGCCAGTGTTAATGAAGACCGTGAAATGTCTATTCGGCATCGTTCGCAGCAGTTGGGTATGTGTTAATCGACCACATGGAACATTTAACGCAAGGATCTTGGTTTAAAAGCATATAAAATACAGCTGGTGCAAGAATCACCTTAACAATTGCCTTTTTCCACTCTAGCCCCAGTAGAGTTCAATAACCCCCGTAGAACCACCTGGAAAGCATTCAATATTAAATTGGCTAAGAGCCCTCTGAGATAGCTCCTCCTTCAAAGGAGAAACTTGAGTATCTCATAAAGACTTTCACCGAAGGGTGTAAAAACTCTTACTCTCTTGTCCATAAAGCGAGTTAGAGACCTGAGATAGATACGCTGGGGGCAAGCTGTCGCACACTTTTCAACAATGCAAAAAGACTAAACTGCGAGCAATACTGGTTAGAATATAAACAAAGTTTAGTTCAATATTTATAAAAAAGTAATCAGGCAAGCAAAGCGAGATGAGTAGAGAAGACTCTGCTCGGATATCGAATCCTCATCGGAAGCTGCAAGGCTCCGTAAATTACTTTCAAAATCGCCCATAAATTTAGGGTTTCTCCCAAAATCGGATGACAAATTCCAGCATACACACCTGGATACAAACTTCCCGGGTAGTACAACAGATACACCAACGTGTAACCCTTCCTACCTTCCGGTAAACGTATTGGACGATATTATAACAGACTCCAACATCAAATGGGCAATAAATAGCTTCGACCCCTACAAATCTCCAGGTCCCGACGGGCTAATACGAGCCTAGTTGCAGCACGTCTACCTTGTACTTTCGTGGTTAAAAGCCATTTTTACATTAAAACATTACAGCGTTAGGCCAAATCTCATCTTCTTGGCTAACGTCTAAAGTGGTCTTTATACCCAAACCGCACTTCACTTTGTCATATCTAATATAGAAAAATCTTTGTACAACAAGGAATATACTATCGCTGCCTTCTTGGATATAGAAGGTGCTTTCAACAACATCGATCCTAAGCGAATAACTAAAATGCACGTCGGTACCTAGAGGTAGATGACCGTCTAGTGAAACTAATCAGCCAGCTGCTACTGAGCAGAACGGTGACATCTTTACTTGGTACATCATCTATCTGTAGGTACGTAAGCAGGGGCTCTCAACAGGAGGGTGTTATCGCCTCTTCTGTGGAACGTAGCTGTCTATACGATGCTACGTCGCATAGAAGGGGGACGTTGCAAAGTTGTGGCCTATGCGGACGATGTGGTTATAATGCTGAATGGACAATTCCCACAAACCCTTTGTAACCACATGACAAACCACCAAGTCTAAGCTCAAGGCACTAAATCGGGTGCAGATAATGGCACAATTATGCATCACAGGTGCCCTGAGAACAACTTCGAGTTAAACGCTTAATGCCATCACTAACATTCCCCCCACTCTTTTAATTGCAAAAGAAACTGCCTCCCTCGAGACGCCTGAAAGACGTAAAGTGCTGGGCAGTCTTGGGATATGGAAACTCGTCCATTCTTAATGAAGATACAAATGCGTCAATTACAGATTATTGTACACCCTAAGAACATTCATCAACGTTATTCACCACCATCATCCCTTCTAGGGAATTGTGGATGGAAAGGCAACCAGGTCAAAGCGACTGTATTAATTTGTTCATGGGCGGCTCCAAGCTCGACAACCACGGCCTGGAAACCGGTGCGATAAATAAATGCTAGCCAGGCAGCCATAACGTCACTTCGAGCACTATCCTCCAACTCGATGACAGTTAACAACTGCCGCAAATGTATTCAAGGGATCGCACAGCTGTTTGTTATAAGCCTCATTTGAGTGCCAGGGCACAAAAATATAACTGGCAACGAAATAGCAGACGAATTGGCCAGACATAGCACGACCATTACCCTCCTCCCGGATAAGGAGGATATTCGTTTATCCTCCACTTTCAAGCTATATTTTGTTTCTTCTTAGTACTCCTCCAACGGACTCTGTTTGGCGCAGTTTGCTTTGCTGTGTCCCAGCTGATGTTGTGTAGGGACAATGCGTTTAGTATTGTACGTCGCCAGGTTGCCTTTGGTCTTCCCACTCGTCTGCTTCCTTGAGGGTTCCATTCCAGAGAGATCCTGACAATGCTGCTTCGAAGTTTCCTGAGAGCATGGCCGATTCAACGCCACTTGCGTGTTCTTATCTCAGTGCAGATAGGAACTTCACTTGTACAGTGCCATAGTTCCGCGTTTATCCAGTTGGGCCAGAATATATATATGCGGGACATATAATCCTTAGGCACTTGTTGACGAATGACTGCAGTTTCGACATCATTCTCTGCGGGGTCAGCCACGTCTTGCTGCCGTACAACAGGATGGATTTGACGCACGCATTGAAGATTCGCAGCTTTGTTCTTCTGCTTATTTCCTGACGATTCTCTATATCCTCATCCACCCCACCACTGGTGGATATTGTGGTACCAAGGTATGAGAAGCTATCGACAAAGTCGATAGTGTTCCCGCAGATGGTTATGCTACCTTGGCTGGTGTGGTTGAGGCGCATCGCTTTGGTTTTGGATGCGTTTATTGAGAGTCAAACTTTGGTCGGTCGCGGATCAAAAGCGTTTTTTTGACCGAGACAAATAACTCGGATGGGCCGTGCAAAAACTTAGAACGTTTAAGCGAAAAAGATCAAAGCGCACAAGACAACAAAAGAGAGCGACACGACCGTAAGGTTGAAATGACACTTGGCAAGTGATTTTATTGTAAGTGAGGGTGGGTACATGTATGCTTATTATTAGTATTGAGCGTGAGCAAATTCCAGAAGATGTGCGAATGTTTGCAACACGGACGTTGCGAACTTGGTGGTGGCATTTCCAGTACATTTGATTACAATGTACTCGGTTGCGATGACTGATCGAAATGTAGTAGTGTATGATGAGGTTGCTTGCAGCTGCGACAACGATATTTCGATGGGCATTGTGCCACACAATGACCCGAATGCAGACAATTAATTCAAATGCTGGACTTCTTGGCGACTTCAAGGCTTTGTGTAGCATTCATGTCCATGAATCGAGAGCATTCAACAAGCTTGTGGGCAAAACTAGAACAGAGAGCACATGATGAGTTAGTTATTGCAAATCTATGAATTTGACCAGGCTTGCCACTACACCTCTGCTTCTAATGATTCTGTGATGGGATGCCGCTGAATTCCAGAAATTGACAATGACGCTCCAGTACTAGGGTGCATTGTTCCCATTTGAGCATCGAAAGTAAATCCATGGCTTCGTTCCATTTGTTTTTAGTTTGTTGATCGCACTTTCCCATAACGATGTAGATTAACATAGCCTGTGATATATCTGAGCCTTTGCCCATAGACGAGAGTGATCCAAATATTGATGTGGGCTTGTCCATTAAACTTCGCAACTGATGACCATCAGGTTTATTGACAGGCGGAAGATTAAAAATAGCTTCGATTTGATCTAGAAAAGTAAGTGTGGGATTATCATATCGTTTATTTAGATGAGCTATAGCTTTAGGGTAATTTTATTTTGTTATTTGGAATGATCTCACCGCTTCTAAGACAGGGCCCTTTAGACAATTTAACAAATGGTTGAACTTTTCTATGTTGCATAGCGAGGTCTCACGAGCAATGATTTGGCTGAACGACGTTATAAAATTTTTGTAATCTGCGCGGTTTCCATTTAAACATGGCAACGATAGTCTAGGCAGGATTGGTGACGACGCAACACGAACAGGCAATGATGATTCGATTGACGTACTATGCATTTCCTCAGACAGCTGTTCCTTGATGCACACTTTAGCACTTATGTAACTATCTTCAAATTCAGCACGACCGTCATCGTCTGGATCAATATTTTCTATCGTGGATTGGGCTGTTAATGCTTGTTTAAAATATTCTTCCAAAATGGCCAAACGGCAGTTTAGTTCTGCACTGGACAATCTTGATATAGTTGAGGTATCATGTATATAATTTGAAACAATTGTTTTAATGCGTGTGAATATTTGTACGATTGAGTTTATTATTTTCAAGATGCGACATAATTGTTATTTTTGAAACGATATTAAACGAAATAAGTTTATATTATTGCGTTTTGTTTGTTGGAACATTAACCGAAATAATTTTATATTTGATCTTTGCGCTTGCAAAATGTAAGCAAACGTCAAGTGATGCAAAATATGTATTTGTGTATGTTTGTTGTAGAGCAGGGCATCGATTCGATTTGAAATCGATTTAATCGATTCTTTGTTCTGACAATGAAATCGATTTTTATTTTTGAGAATCGATCTTTTTGAGTCCCAAAATTTGATAAAAATCGGTTGACTATATTATATAGCTCCCATAGGACCAATCGGCCAAAAAAATTTTTTTTTAACAAAATTCCTTGTATTTCGTTTGTTTATGAAGATATCGTAATCAAACCTCACATTCAATAGTTTTTTATAGTTCCCAAGCACTGTACCAAATTTGATCGAAATCGGTTGACTGTATCATATAGCCCCCAAAGGACGGATCGGTCAAAAAAACGTTTTTGGTGCAAAATTCGTCTGTTTTTCGCTTGTTTATGAAAATAAATATCTTTTTGCAATGTGGTTGTATAGGGTATCGCAAAGTCATCTGCGCCCGACTTTAACGTACGCCATCTTTTATGTTTTCTTTTAAGTTTTAAATATTGAACCAAACGAATTATGAATTTTTTGTTTTATTAAGTTTTGATTTTTTATTTCATTATTGTGAATTATGGAAATAAATTTAAGTGAATTTTAAGTATGGTTTTTTGTACATACATTTCCATTTATGTGATTATCTGCGGTTTTAACTTGCTAGCGCCTACCGTTTTATTGCGATTAGTCGATTAAATCGATTTTTTTTTGAGAATCGGCCGAACAGATCGATTCTCGAAAATTGAAGATCGAGCCCAGCTCCAGTTTGTTGCTCAAATACGAAATAGAACTGCCAATTTTCCGATAATGTACAACAAATCCAACAGCCAAACTGCCGAAACGAAAAGCGAAAATAAATAAAAGAGATGAAGCAGTTACGCTGGGCAGCAGCGACGCGACGACGCAGCAGCGATGAGATCAGTTATAAGAGCAGCAACAAACGATAGCAACGAGAACTGCTGTGATGCGAGCAGTAAGAAGAGCAGCAACAAACGATAGCGAAGATAACTGCTGTGATGCGAGCAGTACGAAGAGCAGCAACAAACGATAGCGAAGATAACTGCTGTGATGCGAGCAGTACGAAGAGCAGCAACAAACGATAGCGAAGATAACTGCTATGATGCGAGCAGTACGAAGAGCAGCAACAAACGATAGCGAAGATAACTGCTGTGATGCGAGCAGTACGAAGAACAGCAACAAAGCAGCAGTGATAAAGCAAATCTGTTGTACGAATTGACGAATCCAACACTGCAATAGGTATATGCAATATATAAATGTATGTGTGTATTGTTGGCGCCAATTATAACAGATATTCCAACAGTTTTGCCGCCTTCCAGATATTATAGTTGCACGAGAAAGATGTCGAACTGCCAATGTCTATATGCAAGAAATGCAGTAAACTCAATGGGTTGTAATTAGCCCTTGTAAATTTATGCGACGAAAAAACGATGTGTCAGCTCTAATTGCGCGACACAGTGGTACCAATGTTCACGTTCTCGCGATTTCGACAAAGTTGTCTTGTACCACTTTTTTCTTTTTAGTATTTAAATCTTTTAAATGTCAATTAACACTCCGAAATGAATGCACCTGCCCCACGTTGGGCGCCAAAATGTAGGATCAAAAGCGTTTTTTTTAACCGAGACAAATATGTAACTCGGATGGGCCGTGCAAAAACTTAGAACGTTTAAGCGAAAAAGATCAAAGTGCACAAGACAACAAAAGAGAGCGATACGACCGTAAGGTTGAAATGATAATTGGCAACTGATTTTATTGTGAGGGTGGGTACATGTATGCTTTTTATTAAGAGAGTGTAACCAGAGAGTACTAAAATAGACAGAGGGAACAATTCGCTCTGAAGCGAAAGCTCCAAAAAGATTATGCGCGAGATGGGCTCGGAAACACAATGCAAAGCAAATCAAACGAAATTCGAAGTGGCTTTTGCATTTTGTTTATTTTGCTTTTGCTGTTCTTCTGTTTTCACTTTATTTACGACGCCGTAGAGTAAATCGCTTGATTTTAAATTTTTAGGCATTCATACATACTCTTTCATGGAGTCTGTGCATTTCTAAAGGGCTGAATAGGCTAAATAGACCGTTTGCGTGATTTTATCTTTATGCATAAGAGTTTATAATTGCAAGACAGTTTTGATGTTGTTGGCGTCAGTACAATATGCTGTACGGCACAACGAGCCAAATCTGCATCTTCTTAAAATTGTATTTTATAAATATCATCATTCATATTTCTACAACTCATGACAAATTATTGCCACATTACTGTTTTAAGGTCCATACGCAGTATGCAAAATTTACGAATGTAATGAAAAACTTGATATATAAAAAATAGTCATACTATTTTTGCATGCTGCGTATTAAAAAATATTTAGTAAAAAAAAGCTATTGCATATGCAATTAAAATATATATATATAAAATGTGTGTTTTTCTTTGATATTAATTCAAGTTACACTTTTTGAGCGTGGTGACCGACAAGAAAACAAATTTTTTTCTTTTATTGAATAAATGAGAAGTTAATATTGTTTAAAATATTTTTATTATCTTACAATACATGTAGTTTATTCAGGAATTTTTATGGTTTATGGTAACTGAAATAAGAAACATAAGTTTGAGACTTGATATCCTCTAAATATCTGGAAAATACCGCGTCAATGGTGGTCCCATATTTTGTTGTGGATTCTTGTGGATCATTATTCATTTTCAAATTCAATTTTTGCGAAAGAAAAGTTGTCAACCGCTCTGATTTTTTATCAGCGAAGTTGATGTTGAAATCGCCAGCCAAGATAAGTGGAAATTTATTACCATTTGTACTGGTACTCCAGTAAAGTGCGATGAATAAAATTTTGGATTCGGAGAAATGTAAATTGCTACCATGACTATGTGTAGGCCATTTCTAAGTTTGCATAAGCACGCACAAATATCTCCAACAAATGAGCGCCTAACATTAATATCGCTAACGTGTGCAATGTTTATTTAAATATTCGGAGTCATAATATTAGTAACATTATTATTATTTTGGTAAATAGCTACCCCACCTTTTGAAACAGTATCTCGTTTGAATTAAACAATACAATTGGAATTAGGTATTTCAATCGGATTATCACGCGTCATGCAAGTTTCGGTAAGAAGTAACACATTTGTTTGTCTCGTAACTGAATCTTGTAAATCGTATTTGTGACTATTTAGACTTTGGCAATTGAAAGTCATTATTGAAATGCCATTTCTATTACTAATGAAATCTAAGACACTTTGAGCTATCGTCTGAACACTATTTAAAGACAGTCTTTTGAATTCTTGCAACAAAGATGCAGTCGATGCAGCTTGCCTTCGATTATGATAAAACTTGAATGGAGAATTATCGTTTTTTGTCGTGATATACAATTCTTCAATATTAGTAACCCGAGAGAGCGCAACATAAACGAGTTCCTGAGAATTCGCTGCCTTTTCAGCACTAATGCATTTGCCATTTTTTAGCCATTTCGTGGTATGAAAAGCAACGAGTTACCGTATACTCGTTGGAAAAAAGTAAGCGCCAAATTTAAAATAATCAAATTGCATTAACGCAAGTAACAAACGGTTGCGCCTTTTTTGTTGCGAAATTAATTGAATTAGACATGATTACTTGTTGTTGGAGTTTACGCAAATAAAAGAGTAAAAATAGATGTAATAGGCTTAATATATGATGGAACTGTTGGGGAGTTACCCTCAGCATTTGAACAACACGCTTGTCGCCGAAGGAACTGCAACCCCCTAGTAATAAACAAAAACTAAGTATTTCTGCAATGAATTTGTTTTAGCAGACGAACCTTTAATAAAATTAATTTCAGCCAAAGCCACTTTAGCAACAGTTTCAATCAAAGTAGACTTACGCCCAGTCTTGGCATTTTTATTTTAATGATTATTTGCAGCAATTTATAAAAGTAAACAAACAACGGGAAGAAGCAGCACAAACTCAAATACGGTTTTTCTAAAATTGTTTCGTTTTTGCAGCAATAAAATAATAAAAATCTGTGCAATCCATAGCTACTTTAGCTACAGGTTCTATTAAAGTAGATTTTATGTTCTTACTCTGCATTTTTAATTCAAGTTTTTTAATTTTAATGCAATTTGTACCAATTTACAAATGTAAACAAACACATGGAAGAACAAGCACAAACTCAACTACGGTTTTTCTGCAATTATTTCATTTTCGCTGCAGAAAAATAATAAAAATCCATGTAATACATAACTACTTTAGCTGCAGTTTTCATTGAAATAGATTTTATGCTTTAACTCGGCATTTTTAATTCAAGTTTTTTAATTTTAATGTCAATTGTACCAATTTACAAATGTAAACAAACTCTGGAAAGAAGAAGAAAACTCAACAACTCATCTCGTGAAACTCAACAGGGCTGTTCACGCTTTGGCCTGAGGACTTTTTCCTCAACTTTTCAACTCCTCAACTCAACACAAAGCGTGAATACCCAACTATTTCGTCAAAAGTTCCACCTTGCGACTTATGTATAGTTAGAGCAAGAGCTGAAGTTAATGGAAAATGTTTGCGTTTGGCTATACATTTTCTATCCGATGTTAATGAAATATTTGCTGTTCGTAATTCAATGGGAACAGCGAGATTGCCGACTCTATTTTGCACTGCTAGAGTGGCTGCTTTTTGCCTTTTTTTTCTACCCACTTTATCTGAAAATTCTAGATGTACCAATTTTCCAACAGCACCATTGCATAAACCATCAGTAACGTCGATGTTGGTTGTAATACCATAATGCTTTCCAACAACAAAAGTAATGTGATAATCCAGTGTCAATAACAGATTTTTTATCATTTTCATTTTAATATCAACAAAAATTTAGGTTATTTTTATAGCAGTAATAACAAAATGTATGTATATAGAGTACTCTCATTTTCTTTCACTATTTTTTCATCACTTTCTTCATTAATAAATGCACTTTGTTTATTCACATTTAAAACACTTTATATACAAATTTTACGCATACAGCTATTGACTGTTGTACATAGATGATAGATACCTATACACCTATGTATATACTTTCTCACAAACAGCTGCTTACGTATTCGTCCGATTTCGGAGCAGCTCGTCTCGATCCGTGATCCGTGCGTGCTTCGTACAGTCAATGCAGAGAGTACTAAATAGACAGAGGGAACAATTCGCTCCGAGCTTTATTTACTGTTGAAAGTTTATGCATCGAGATGGGCTCGGTTGGGGTAAAAGCAAAATCAAACACAAAATAAACACCACGCAACAACAATAGGCAACAGCAAAGGCAGTCGTTCTGTGTTTTGTGTTGATCTTTATGCATTGACTGAAGAAAGGCAAAGGCAAAAGCAAGCAATGGCTCGGTCTGTGTTGTGTCGTGACGTTTTTGCGTTGACTTGGGCTCGGTCAATGCGTTGGCTCTGGCTGCGTTTGTTTTGATGTTTATGCACTGACCTATAATTTTAGTTCAATCGCTGCCCTAAGTTATGATAAGAATTTTATATAAGCCTTAAATTATTTACTTTATAATTTTTAATTAAATCAGCATATTTTGAATTAATTATTTTATCGTAATAACTACCCAAGACATATAATTATACATATGTATGTGCATTGCTGCAAATCAATTTTTTCCTTAATGCCAAGTTATTTATAACATTAGTTTATGTTTAGTCGGTGTTAAAAGTATTAAAAAAATACAAATTAAATTTTTTATTTGTATTCTTTATAGAAAATAGTTTCTAGTAGTGTCTAAACTGTAACTTGTTTCCATAACTAAAAGTGTTGTGACTTCATATACTTGTTTTAGTTTAGAATTTTGGGACGGCAAATTCAATTTTGACAAAGCAAAGGAAAGGATATTTTGCCGGCGGCTATTTGCTTTGCCACGCAAGTAGGCGGCGTAGAACAAAAGTGGCGTTTGCAAGTGGCCTTTTTGTTCAATTGCTGGAAAACTGTTAATGCTAGGAGAGTAATAGAGGACTCATTTTGTAGACAATTTCACATACTTCAACAGAGTTCTGGGATATTTTTGCGAAAGTCCCACCGATTTTTCGGTAGTAGCAGATTTTGTAAAAAACACCAAAAACGATTTCCACATTTTAATTTTGAATAAGACCAAAGACAATATAAACTCTAAGAAGTGTAACGCGCATATTATGGTGCGGGCGGGCAGAATTAAAAAGGAAAATCTAAAAATAGCCCATACAACTCTCGTGTCTTGCAATTGAACTCGGCTCTAAACTTCGTTGTTGGCTGTCGGCAATGTTCACAAATTCAGCCACAGCCAAATTTGTAAATTTTTAGTTTCTGAGCATTTATACCCTTTCTTACTATGTGGCTGCTATGACACTTTGCAATCGCGTTTGCTCTTACACTAACAAATACATGCATAAATACGAAAAATACGAAGAAGAGTATTTAGCTATCGCCTCCCATGCTGCTGTACTGTTTTGCATTGTTCGTTGTGCGTGCAAAATTACAAGTCATTTAGCCGAAACAAAACGAACTGACTTTTTTTTGGTCAGTGCGTTGTTATTAATAGCTGCAAGTTATTATTTATATTAAAGTATCAATATTTGTATGAATGTTTCTTGTAAATTTAAAACTATAAGTTCTTTACTAAATTTCAAAAATGTTTTTTTTTGTAGCTTAAAACAGTAAAGTGGCAATAATTTGTCATGAGTTGTAGAAATATGAATGATGATATTTATAAAATAAAATTTTAAGAAGATGCAGATTTGGCTCGCTGTGCCGTACAGTACATTGTACTGACGCCAACAACATCAAAACTATCTTGCAATTATAAACTCTTATGCATAAAGACAAAATCACGCAAACGGTATATTTAGCCTACTCAGCCCTTTAGAAATTCACAGACTCCATGAAAGAGTATATATGAATGCCTAAAAATTGGAAATCAAGCGATCTACGCTACGGCGTTGTAAATAAAGTAAAAACAGAAGAACAGCAAAAGCAAAATAAACAAAATGCAAAAGCCACTTCGAATTTCGTTTGATTTGCTTTGCATTGTGTTTCCGAGCCCATCTCGATGCATAATCTTTTTAGAGCTTTCGCTCATGAGCGAATTGTTCCCTCTGTCTATTTTAGTACTCTCTGGTCAATGGTATAATAAGTAAGGTAGAGTAAGTTTGCCGCGTCGTTCTCTTTGCTGGGGCCATATTTTTCACTCAAGCATGCATAGATATATAAACGAGTGTCAGTGTGTATGCGTAAGCTTGTGTGTTGCTTCTCTCTCTCTCACATTTTTTTGCTCTCACAAAATTTATGGCCCCGAGTTCGGCAAACTTACTTTACCTTACCATAGCACGCACACAAACACCGTGCCGAAGTCTGCCGAACTGAAACGACGTTAGACGATTCACGGCTTTCAACCCGCACCGCTGTGGTGGGTGTTAGGTTTATTTTCGTTACGGAATTTCTTGATTCGGTCGCCGCGCTCAAAGACCAAGATAAAAGCTATGCAATAGCTTAAAAACAATTTTGAAATTTAGTAAAGAACTTATAGTTTTAAATTTACAAGGAGCATTCATATAAATATTGGCACTTTAATATAAATAAAAACTTGCAGTCATTAATAACAACGCTCTGACCAAAAGTCTGTTTGTTTTGTTTCGGCTAAATGACTTGTAATTTTGTACGCACAATGCAAAACAGTATAGCAGAATGGGAGGCGATAGCTAAATACTCTTCTTCGTATTTTTCGTATTTATGCATGCATTTGTTAGTGTAAGAGCAAACGCGATTGCAAAGTGTCATAGCAGCTAAAAATTTTCAAATTTGGCTGTGGCTGTATTTGTGAACATTGCCGACAGCCAACAACGAAGTTTAGAGCCGAGTTCAATTGCAAGAACACGAGAGTTGTATGGGCTATTTTTAGATTTTCCTTTTTAACTCTGCCCGCCCGCACCATAGTATGCGCGTTAGACTTCTTAGAATTTAGATTGTCTTTATGCTGCCCGCATTGGCTAACAAGCGCTGAACTGAACTGCATAGCCCGAAATGCAAATTAAATTTATTATTTAATTATAATTTTTGACTTCTTTCTTCTTCCCTATTTAAATATGATTGCAATTTAGTTTTTGCCATTTTAGAAAATTAACTTTTAATAATTTTATATAACAATTTTATGGAAATTAATTTTTCTAATTGCAAATTGCATTTGTTTAAAAACTGATTTGGTGCAACAATGCTAAAAAAATAAAATAATTGTTTGCTTTCATCGCTTGTTTCTCAATGAGCCCAAAAATTGTAATGAAGTTTTAAAATATTTAATTGCGTTCTGCATATTTACAAATACAAATGCATAAAAAGCAAAACATAGACCGGCTGCCATGTTTGTATTCGATTTTGTTTTTGCTTTAGCCAACGCATTAGTATGTTTAGCTAACGCTTAGCTATTGCTGATGATCAGTGATGTTGATTGTTATTTACCACAGTAAACAAAGAGTTTGAGCTGGAAAAAGATGCTTAGTAGCAACTATCATCAGATTGTTTGGGACCCTAATTAAATCTTCAACCGAGTTTTCAAGCGACAAATTGCGCTTTCCCGCCAAAAAGTGGTTGGTGTGATTTTTGCATAATTTTTTTTGCTAATAAAGTTAGATTCATGTTTTTTTAATAAAAATTATTGGCAGTAAAATCTACCATTTTTCAAATACATCTTAAATCAATGTGGTTGATTTATTGGCTCAAGCACAATGACTATTCAAAGTTAAAATGTGGAAATCGTTTTTGGTGTTTTTTACAAAATCTGCCAATACCGTAAAATCGGTGGGACTTTCGCAAGAATTTCCAAGAACTCTGTTGAAGTATGAAAATTGTCTACAAAATGAGTCCTCTACTACTTTCTTAGCATTCATAGTTTTCTAGCAATTGAACAAATAAGCCGCGTGCAAACGCCACTTTTGTTCTACGCCGCCTACTTGCGTGGCAAAGCAAAAGCCGCCGGCAAAATATTCTTTCCTTTGCTTTGTCAAAATTGAAATTGCCGTGTGGAAACAAATTACAGTTTAGACCAGTGGTCGGCACGGCCCAATCCCATGGGATTGGAGTTCACACGTACTGTGTTGTACACAAAACACATGCATGTGTGCGTGATTTTTGTACTGAACTACTCTCAGCTAATTCTCTGGCGTTGCCATGCTCTTGTTGCAAAGCAACAGACACGAAGTTGCTTGTGCATGACTTCGGCTCTTGCTTAGAGAGCGTGCTTGCTCTCTCAACGCTAAAGCGCTCTAGCATTAGTTTGCCGTCGCTTTTGTGCTGTGTGGCAAAAAACACAAAATCACTTGATGTTTAGTTGTCTGCATGAGTAGATCGCTGCGCAAACTATTGAATTTAACTAGGGAAAAATGTTCAAAGAGGAGTGGGAGAATTTTTTTTTCATTAAAAATATGGATGGCGACGCGTCAACCAAAGAGTATATACTAAAGAGAGGCGTAAGAACGGCCGTTGGCGTTTGGATCAGAGAGTACCAAATAATCTCTGGTTTGGATGCTATTAACATATTCTGGCTCAAAATGTTAGCTGGTTGGTGTTTGCATATGAGTAAAGAGGATGGAAAAAAACCGAGAGACGCTGTCGGCACTGCTCTAAGCTGTTAAGTTGTGTTGGCTACATTTGTTTTGCTGGAAACATGTGCATGTGTGTATGTGTATGGAACCGCTGCGTGTGCTTGGCATTGTGGATGTGTGCGGTGCATGGGGGGTGTTTTTCACCCACAGCATTTTGAGACGATATAAAGGGACAAATTGCGCCGACACAATCCGTTTAAACATATATGTTTGTATGTATGTACAATGTACATATGTATGTATATCTTTGATTCCAACATTGGACACACAATGTTAGTCAGTTTTAATTTTGTATAAAAGAAAAATTAAATTTAAAAAATATTTTTTTGTTGCTATTATTGCTAAAATAATTAAATTAAATAAATCAAATTTAATATTTGATTTAATATTTTATTAATAATAATATTAATATTATAATAATTATCACAACAATAGAAAATCTAATCCCTGTTTTTATAAATGCTATTTTTAACCATAGACACACAATGTTAGTCAAATCGACGAACATGATTTTTGCGTTTGTGTGAATAAATTGTTTGAAAAACGAAAAAAAACTAAAAGTATATCTTATTCCTTTTTTTCTAAAGCATGAAGTTTGATATTCAATTAGTCAAATCGACTTATGCGATATCTAATTGTTTATAACTCTAATCCCAAATCATTTAATGGAATGCAGATAATTGAATATAAAACTTAATGCTTTAAAAAAGGCCCATTTTTGCAAAATCACAAAAAATTATGTTAGTCGGACTAACATTGTGTGGCTAGGTTTAAGCAAATCTTGTTCCTTTTTTGGCAATAAAGCAAATCTTTGAAATTAAAAATCAAATTTTTATTGAATAAAACAATTTTAATTTGATTTAAGTTTACAATATTTTTTTAATAATAATAATAATACAAACAATAATTATAAAATAAAACCATATTTCAAAATGTTTTTTTTTTTCTTAAGGCTGTGGCGTTTGCTCAATAATAATATAATAATAATAATATATAGGGTATTCACGCTTTGTGTTGAGTTGAGGAGTTGAAAAGTTGAGGACTTTTACAAAAACAAATACATGATGTAAATCAACCCTGCGTTTCGATTTTCAACTCAACTTTTCCTCAACCCAGACCCTAGTCTACTTTTTCCTGTTGAGTTTTTGAGAAAGTGTTGCACAATGTGGTAATTCGCTGCCTTTTCAGCACTAATGCATTTGCCATTTTTAGCCATTTCGTGGTATGAAAAGCAACGAGTTACCGTATACTCGTTGGAAAAAAGTAAGCGCCAAATTTAAAAAAATTCACGTGCAGTACAAGCACGCGTTAGAAGTAAAACTCTACGCTGTTTTTTTTTTTTTTTCTTTAGTTTAGCCGTCTTAACATTACTTTGCAGTTCAAACAGTGTCTTAACAATCAATTATGTATTATAATAATAATGAAAGTAAAGGAATTCTCGTTCCAGAGAGATATCTGATATATGTGATGTCAATTTTTGTTAAATGTATAGCTAAAAGATAGAACACGTCAAATTATAATTTCTATGCATATCTTATTTTTTCTGATGTAGCATTTTTACAGTTGTATATTAAAGGTGTTGGATTAACTAATATTTTTTAGTTAATTGTTTTTATATAAATGAAATGAAACGAACGTATTTCTAAACGTTATAAATTTTATTGTATTGTTGTTGTCACGCAACCGTGTAAGTTAGGTTACAGTGACGGCACATAACCTCACAACCGTATGTTTAGCAAAGACTAATTTGATCTTGGAACGCTGACGGCAATCCAAGGGCCGCAGCGCTGCCAAGAATCTTACATATTATAATACATAAAAATACATAAATAAATATATATAAATAGATAACTATTATATTGCAGTAACCAAAGAGATAAACAATTACACTAGTTTACACGAAAAATGAACCTTCGTGAAAAAGTGTTTTTTAGGGTGATTTGGGGTCGAGAAACACGAAAATGGAAACCTTTTTTTTTTTCTTTTTTTTTTTTTTATTTTTTCTTAAGCACCGTTTTCGAGATGTTTTCGAAAAACATGCTTTTGGGCTCTTATTTCAGTTATTCGTCAATATCTCGTGAGCCAAATTTTGTATCGACATAATAGATAACTAGATCGAAAGGTATTGATGTGCTCTTCACAGTGATATATAATTATATATTTTTTTTTTAATATTAAAAATATAACATTTTTCTTATGAAAGAGAAGGAACGCGAGCCTGTACTGCACGTGAATTTTGTTTAACTCTGCTATTGCTTTTTGTACGATTTTTTTAGGCGCTCAGCGCAAAAAAAACGTTATGAATGTCATACTATTTGCACTGCTTAACTAACAAAACGTGACAGTGACTTCAAATTTGCAAACTTGTCAATGTAAACAATATAAATAATACATATATTTTGTATTTATATTTTATTATATTATTATATTACAACTGAAAATACAGTTAGCTCAATATGTAGCTTCAAATATCTTTTAGCATCACTTTTACTTTTTAAGTAGTGCGAATAGAACAAAATCAATGGTAATTCCTCTGCGCTGAGCGCGAAAGAAAGCAGCATAAAAAGAAATAGAGAAAGAAAAAGAATTAGACAATGTAACTGTCGTGCAATGCTGCTTGGCTTTGTTGTTCGTGCAACTCTCACCTCCCCCGCACCAACTTCAACATCGTTCTTTGCGCAGCGCGATCTTATTTTGTAGCCAACCACCAAACAACACCAAGGCCACGGCATTGCTGTGAGAGTAACAAAAAGTGAGAGAGAGAGAAGCAAGCAAAAATACAAGCTGGCACACAAGCTAATGGCTAGCACTGGCACTTGTATGTATGCATGCATGTATGTCGCTGTGTTGTATTCACGCATTGCATACAAAAACAATTCTTTCGTTTGCACACATACACATGTGCTGCGTGCTTTAGCTAACTTTACAAAATTTCAAATTTACTCCCTACGAAAAGTCACAATGCCGCCTAAAAAGTTTGCTCTCTCAACAAGAAACGAAGTCATGACTCATGACCACGTCGCAATGCGAATGAGAACATCAAAAGCAGCTAACGTTTTTTGGGTTAACAAAATTTCAAAGTTACTCCCATAGAAAAATGCCCAACAAATCCAAAAATGCATAACGCCGCCTAAAAAGTTTTACTTCAATAATCAAATTGCATTAATGCAAGTAACAAACGGTTGCGCCTTTTTTGTGCGAAATTAATTGAATTAGACATGATTACTTGTTGTTGGAGTTAACTCAAATAAAAGAGTAAAAATAGATGTAATAGGCTTAATATATGATGGAACTGTTAGGGAGTTACCCTCAGCATTTGAACAACACGCTTGTCGCCGAAGGAACTGAGCACGTTCTGGCGCCAGTCAATTGACTTATGGATGTGGAAGTGGTCGCCCTGCCGCGAGAGTATTATAGCATTCATGTCCTCCCGCAACCCCCTAGTAATAAACAAAAACTAAGTATTTCTGCAATGAATTTGTTTTAGCAGACGAACCTTTAATAAAATTAATTTCAGCCACAGCCACTTTAGCAACAGTTTCAATCAAAGTAGACTTTACGCTCAGACTTGGCATTTTTATTTTAATGATTATTTGCAGCAATTTATAAAAGTAAACAAACAACGGGAAGAAGCAGCACAAACTCAAATACGGTTTTTCTACAATTGTTTCGATTTTGCAGCAATAAAATAATAAAAATCTGTGTAATCCATAACTACTTTAGCTACAGGTTCTATTAAAGTAGATTTTATGTTCATACTCTGCATTTTTAATTCAAGTTTTTTAATTTGAATGCAATTTGTACCAATTTACAAATGTAAACAAACACATGGAAGAACAAGCACAGAGTCAAATGCGGTTTTTCTGCAATTATTTCATTTTCGCAGTAATAAATTAATAAAAATCCATGTAATACATAACTACTTTAGCTGCAGGTTTCATTGAAATAGATTTTATGCTTTGACTCGGCATTTTTAATTCAAGTTTTTTAATTTTAATGTCAATTGTACCAATTTACAAATGTAAACAAACTCTGGAAAGAAGAAGAAAACTCAACAACTCATCTCGTGAAACTCAACAGGGCTGTTCACGCTTTGGCCTGCGGACTTTTTCCTCAACTTTTCAACTCCTCAACTCAACACAAAGCGTGAATACCCTAATTGAATTTAAGAAAGAAAAATAAAAGTGGTAAAATACAATGGCAGATGAAAATTTAGATATTGCTGGTACGTCGTAGTACACGCTACCAGCAAATGAGTGTGGATGAAAGACGTGCAGTGGAGCATAGATTTGCAGACTTCATGAGTGCCGAGATGAGTGATGACGATGAAGTTGATATTGCTGCATTTGGTCTTGAAGGTGCGGATAATGACGACTTAACATATCAACCAAATTTTCATGTTGATGATTCGGATGCCGAAAGTGATCCACATATAAACATCAATGAAGATAATAGTGATGACGACGATGATGAAGAGGAAGAAACTGATGCTCCGCAAACTAGTGACAATTACTTCATTTCCAAAGATGGCACCAAATGGAGTAAAAATGCACCACCGACTTCCCGTACTCGCGCTCATAACGTGGACGACTACACAAGGAGGAAACCTGTACCAGTAGGAGCCGCATATGATCCCTTTACCATATTCCGCTCGCTCATCACCGAAGACATGGCGTACATCATAATATGCGAATCAAATCGAAAAGGCAGGGAAGTGACAGCTGCATGGAATTTGGCAAATCCAACGAAGACAAAGGAATGGAAGCCAATCACCTTGAAAGAGTTCGATGCCTTTTTGGCTATTATTTTGTATGCTGGACTTACTAAATCGAATAGTGAACCTCTTACAGATTTATGGGGAGTTATATCCAAGGATACAGAACGCAATGGAAGCATTTGATGTAAAGGTAAGAAAAAACAATTCTAATGTTCACAAGCAGAATAACAACATATTTTTGTTCTTTTTAGATATTATCAAAACCGACAGGAGGAGCTGCACCGTCGTTTGCGCCTAGAACAAATAGACCGTCATGTCGCCTATGCCGTTCTGAGTACGGACGGCAGCGGAAAACCAGGGCCAATTGCTGTTTCTGCAGCAATCCAGTTTGTGCAGAGCATTCAACATTTACGCATCGGTGCTACAACTGCACACAAAATATGTTGGACGTGGAAAAATCTACACAACAATAGTTTTTACATTTTTTTTTTATGTAAAACATATTAAAAATTAATAATATTATTAAATACAAAAAATTACTTTCTTAAATTCATTTAATATTAATAATTAGTAAATAATAATAAAACAAAACAAAAAAAGGAAAAAAAAAAATGACTTTTTCATACAAAATTCCATACAAATAGAAATAGGTCCCTGCGGACCTTGTAGCTCGTATAAGGGCAACGGACGACTCACTAATCGGAGGGTTAAGGCTCCTTTTTATTTATTTTGCAGTCAGGGTCAAGGGGATACATTCTAGATTTATATAAAATTCTTATCATAACCAAGGGTAGCGATTGAACTAAAATGTTCCTAGGTCAGTGCATAAACATCAACACAAAAGCAGCGAAAACCAATACTTCACATCGCTTTGCGTTGGCCGAGCCCAAGTCAATGAATAAACATCAAAACAAACGCAGCCTGAGTCAATGCTTTGACCGAGCCCAAGTCAACGCAATACAGACCGAGCCAATGCTTGCTTTTGCTTTTGTCTTTCTTCAGTCAATGCATAAAGATCAACACAAAACGCAGACCGAGCCCATCTCGACGCATAATCTTTGAACAGTAAATAAAGCTCGGAGCGAATTGTTCCCTCTGTCTATTTTAGTACTCTCTGGTGTAACAAACAATGAGAGAAATATTATGTTGTTTGACTATGTATTACAGTTAAGTGTTCTATGTTAACATTGGGTAAAGTTTAACTTTCGAGGGTTTATCTGAAAGTGTGTGAGTTTGACCGAACAATATGGATGCATTAAAAATTACCGCACATATTTTAAACAAAATTGGTTCAAATATATGCTACTTATAGGTATAATAAGTATTGGCCATCGGTAGCGTCGTGGTAGCGTACTCGCTTTGCAACCCGATGGTCGGTAGTTCGATTCCTCGCAGAGGCACTGGTGCATTTGCCTAGCGCTGGCATTGCTAGCAAAAAGACGCTATTTGCCCGAGAAAAACTGTGTTATTTCAAGACACCGCCGTTCGGATTCGGCTATAAACTGTGTGTCCCCGGTCTCTTCGAACAGTTATTTTGGCAATTTCTTTTTAAACAAACAACAATGAGCCGCTTTTTTTGTAATTATTTGTAATAATTAATTTTTGAAGGTGCAAAAAAGGAAACGCTAAGCGGCAGTGTATATTGCGTGAGCATTATTCCTGGTAAATTGCCAACAATAACGTTGTCAACTACAGTAACTACAGCTGTAAAAAAGAATTGTACCTGTTCAAGCGATGTCTTGGAAGTCATCTGCTTGCATCAGATTGATATAATTAGCCGCATGGCCTAAGCACTTGTGAAATGCTTACAGGGCAAAAAACATTACAGGAAAAACGATTCGAAAACGATTCGAAATTGATTCGAACTCAGTCTAAATCCGGAACACCTATTGTGCAATGCACTCGTTATGACTTTTCAAAACGAGTCGAAATCGGGAACATGCCTGAATACAATAATAAAAAAATGTGGTACAGTCGAGGCGGTGCCCGACAGTGGAATACCCTGTACCTTTTGTGTCAAAAAAATTTTTCCTGCATATTCCATCTAAGAACTTTCCAATTGGAATTTATTTTTTTTTGGAAAAAATTGATATTTATACCTATAAGTTCCCTAAATTTTTACCCATTTTGATGAAACTCGAATGTTACAACAAATAAGTTATTTAAAGTATACGGGGTAAGTTTCAAGTTGGTATGTTGAGGGGTGTGGGAGAAAACACGGTAAATGGATTGCGGGGGGTGGGGGGACCGCATCGATAAAATTTGGATGTGGATTTGTTCATTAGAGCCGCATGAATGAGCTTACCAAAAATTGGGATTCTAGGTCACTTGTAGCCATAATTGCGAAGAGTCAAATATTGACGCAGTTTCGGCAAGGGGAGGTGAAATTTGCACATTTTTGACTCTAACTTCTGTTGAATTTTTCCGATTTTGTTCATTTTTTACACATCGATGCATGTAACTACAACGCATCGCTCTGTTAAATTTCAGATGAAAATACTAAACGGTGTGGTTTTGATATAAAGGACTTGGGGTCTGCCACGCCTCCTTCTGTCCGTTACATACATTGCACAAATCTAGTATACCCTTTGTACCTATAGGTACAGGGTATAAAAACATAGCGATAGACTCAATGATGTTTTGATAATCGAGTGCAAATCAAAAATTGGCAGTTCTTCACATTTTAAAATTAATAACCAACTAAATAAATTTTCCAAGTGGAAATTGCTTTTATACTGCATTAAAGCTGTTTGGAACACATTTTATATACATATTTCCTTACCCTGCCTCTTGCTAGCATTTGTTCAGCTGCGTACACATATATACCACATCTGGGGCATCCTTGTCCGTCTGGAGCTTTTGGTGGAACTTTCGGTATCGTAAATCTGTAAATTCATTTTTTAAATTAAAAAAAAATATGCTACTCCTTCCACAAATGTTTGACGAATGACTACGTGACAACTACGAGGGGTGGGGGGGTTTGCCATATACCACGGTGGGGGGCCCAAAAATGCCAAAAATATGATCACGTAATTTGGGTATGGCCCCATAACATATAACTGCGTTTTGTTGCGGGTAAAGGCCTATACGCAGTTCAAATGGGATATCCCAAATGGTATTTTTTTTTATGTGAAGTTTTGTCATTCCGTGCGAAATATTTCGAACTGCGTATAGGCCTTAACAAAATATTTTGGAAAATAACAAATATTAATAAAACTGCCCTGACTGGCTGATTCATTCATTCATTCATTGGCGATCAACGCAAGGCTAAAGGGTAGCAACTGGGGGGCTGAATAGGTGAGCTTTGAGCTTGACTTTTGGAAAGTTACCTAAAGTATGACCAGGGTGCCTAGAGAAGTCGATATACCGATGTCCTTCAGTCTGTCTGTGAACGCCTAGGTCTCAGAGATGGTAAGATCTAGACCAACGTAACTTTCAGATTAGATTTATTTTATTTTTTTGACATCGGGGTTACATAGGAGTGTTCCGGAGGACCTCGAAAAAACAAAAGTTTTAGATGGCTAATTCGTTTGTTTATGAAGATATCGTAACCAATTTTGGTGGTTTGTAGTTTTTTAGAGTTATCCAGCAATGTACCAAATTCGATCAAAATCGTATATCATATAACCCTGATCGGTCAAAATACCGTTTTTGGTGCAAAATTCGTCTGTTCTTCGTTTGTTTATAAAAATATCGTAACCAAATTTGGCAATCAAATGTTTTTCGGAGTTCTTAAGCAGTATCCCGGATTTGATTGCAATGTGGTGGTGCAGGGTGTAATGTATTACACATTTTAAAATAAAACACGACCGGCAGCTTCAAGTGCTAAATTCTTATTGCTTCCTTTATTCATTTCATTTCGATTCTCCACTTAAACTTTCTTATTACTAATAGCCTATTCACACTGGGGCACATTTAATATCTAACATCTTATGTCGAAGATGTTGCATATGAATTAGCCGTTCCGAAAATTTCAACATCATTCCAACATCTTGAGGAAATGTTCCTATTTTATTGCGTTATTTTTCTGTGCACCTCTAAATTTTGTACCGGCCCCTCTATGCATCATGACAGCACGACAGTAATTACAACCAACAACGGCGGCAATAATGCAGCTTTGTCCTCGATTTGCTGAGACTTTTAATATTTTAAATTAATTTCTATTTGCTCTAGTTTTAAGACATGTTCTTTTTAAACCACACTTATCACGAGTCCGCACGCTAACTATTTTAAACATAAAAATAAAAAATAAAAATTATATTCACCGTCGCACCTGGTGCGCTACTAATTAATCGAATTTCTTAAATCCTTTTTCCTTCTAGGGACGATGCTTTCTCACTGTATTTCAGTTTACGCGTAACGTCGCTTAGAATTTCGGCATTAACTCACTCTCTGATTTTCTTCTCACGTGTACTAAGTGCACTGACCGCACTTTGAGTGATCCTTATCACGAAACGTGACTTAACTCACTCATGCCGTTGTGGCATGAACACCAACTGTAAACCAAGTCAAATCAGGCCGGCAGTGCCAACCACTTTGTAGGCTCTAAAAAGATTCATGAAGTAAGACAGGGATGTCCAGGCCCATTGCTCATCTGGCTCTTTTTGTTTTTGTAATGGCTCTTAGGCATAGGCAGCGATGCGCGTGTACATGCACGGCCCTAACTGTATATCACCCAGTGCCAATGCAAATTACAAAAACAATTTCGAGCGTTCTCTCACTTACTCTCTGTTAATCTCTTTGCTCTCTGATCTCGTGTGCACAAAAACAACGCTTGCGTATATTTGTTGTTGGCCCACAGATTTTCAATGTAATTTGTTGTTGCTTTTCGTTTGAGCATGCACTCACAAAAATCGGTATGAGATTCTTTCGCTATTTTTTAGGAAACTTGTTAAATGGGACTTTTAAGGCGTTGCTTGCAAACAAAAACTAGTTATGGCCCTGTACCTTTCGGTACAAAGGGTATACTAGATTTATGCAATGTATATAACAGACAGATGGTAAAAACATATGAATGGAATATATATTTTTTGGAAAATTCGGTGGTAATAAAACAAACTTGCACGTGGCCATCATAAATAGATATTTTTCGGGAAATCCCTTGGAAGAAATTCACACTTGTATACAATCTTTTTTCTAGTAGTAACAAATGTTAACAGGTACCAAAGGGTGTTTTGCATCCATTGACCAAGTTTAGGAACTTTGCAATTTTTACGCCCCTACATGCGTAGGTAAAGAGTTACATTGTAATATCTTTCAATTTTACTTTTTAAGTCATTTTTATACTGATATTTTCCTAATTTTTCAAATACTCTACAGCGAAATTATGCGAGTTTTATCTATTTTTGGAAGCACATATATTTGTGTATTTGCGTTTTCAAGCTTAAAATTAAATTGGAGGCATTATTAAAACTATCATTAACTAAAATAAATATTGATATTGACCAATTTTTAAGTTCTTTATAAGTATACATATGTACCATAACTTTTGTTTCATTATTTTTTACCACTCTTATAAGAATGCACATACAATTTCTTACAGTGCACTCAATAAACCGTAATAACTGTTTACTTTAAATGTGTTAGTGTTTTTCTTTATATGTATTGGTTTTTGCTCTTCCATAAGCAGTGTTTGGACATCCCTGAAGTAAGATATCTATTTCTAATCGACAAGTACAGTTGGGATTTTAAATGTTACTTCAATAAACCTATCGGTATGTTAAAGTCGGGCACGAACTACTTTGAGGTACCCTGCACCACCACATTGCAATCAAATCCGGGATTTTTACCAAACAGCAAATGTTCCGGAATTTTTGCCAAACTGTGAAACCTTCGAAATTTGGAAAAAATTATATTCACTTTTGTGAAATCTATTGTACCACGGATAATGTAAAAAAGGCGACTTTATTAAAGTCAATTGGTACTGCAGCGTATATCGTATTACACAGCTTATGCAGTCCAGATTCGCCGGTATCAAAAACATATAAAGATTATATAAAGATTGATGCGCTATATTAAGCCAACATTATACTCCACCAACAATTATTTTCTGTGAGCGTAAAAAATTGCATATGTCAGTTATGAGTGATAATGAGACTGTGGTTTGCTCGTGTAAAGCAGTGATTTAGAAGCGTTTTTTTTTAATAAATTCGTCATGCCTACCAACAAAATTTGAACGCATATTTGAAGAAGATGAAAAACTAAAGTTGAGTGATGCGTTAAAGGAAGCTATGATAATGGAGACGAAAATTGCAACAAAAGATACGGACAACGGAATAAGCTACATTAAAGGCAGACAGTCGAATGCAGCAATGCACGAAGCACACAATCAAAAGAGAGGGAAAAGGCTCAATTAACAGAAGCAGCGATGGCGGCAGAGAAACGAATCATTGCGGATGGCGCAACCATTGCACATTGGGCCAGAAAGCCAAATTTTTGGCATAAATTCGAAAAATAAAGTTACAGAAATGAAATTTGGTGTAGTTGATTGTAATGACATATATAAGAACTGAGATAAATTTCAGACCGATCCGACCACGCCCACTCCCACCGCCCATATTAGGTGAATTTTTGCTGGTTGCGATTTTTTTACTAATGCACTATTAATGACGCGATTTATAAATATATATTTATAATTTAGTTTTATTTATGCCAATTTATTCTTTTGTAATATTTGTTGCGTGCTTCTGACGCATTTTCTCCAAGACAACCTATTGGCAATACTGATGTTTGTATAGTTTGGTAACCGTGTATCAAAACTTTATGTGCAGTTGCCGACATCGGAAACCACGGATATATGGACATATACAATGATAAAGTTTTCTGACAATACTCTTTGAATTTATGCACATTAATTGGAAGTTGATATGAAATAGAAATTCAAATATTGTGAAAGCGTTTAAAATTTGAAAATGCTCTCCTCGCTGTATTGCCGTCGTTCGTGTTTTCACTCCCATTCTGTTTTGGCTTATCTACATGTAATCCCATATCCTATACTTTATAGGCTTGGTTGAAGATGTGGAACCTAAGCTATCGAATGAAAAAATCATTTTTGACGATAGCCACTTGGAATGTTTTTCCTTAAAAGTTTTTAAATTTCTGCCGCATTTTGGCAAGTTTCTTTGAATATGAGTAGCAAAGTATTTTATTTTTGCGTTAATTTCATATTTTTTCTCTGCGCTTAAGTTGTAGTCTTGAAGTTGATCAAATATCCAGCGCGAAACATCGGACGCCTTTCGACTATTGTCATTCCAGATATTGAGCAGCGTTGCATAGCAGAACTCAACCTTAGCAACAAAATGGCAATACCCGAAAAGCCGCAAAAAGCATAAAAAGGGTAAATTAGTATATATTTTGTACTTTAATGTTACATTAATACTTTTTTGCACAAGCTTGCAGAAATTTAGTTTTTGTTCCATAATAGACGGGCAAGTTGGTTAATTTTTCTCTAATTTGAACAACACAAAACAATACACATATATAACAGATTAGCAAATATGATGAAACACCTTTTTAACTAAACATTCTACATACCCGTACCTTTATTTTCCATTATTAATATTAACTTATTATTTAAAATTGTTAAATTTACAAGCTCGTAAAGTTGACAAAAATTTTCGAGCCGTTTTTACTGCAACGCGCAGCTGATCGAACATGTAACTTTGAAGGGCTGCCAAAACTTCAGGGTTGCAATAAAATCAATAATATTTGTGAATTTTTTATAACTAGGGTATGCACTACAAAATGGCAATGTTAAAAAACGATTTTGTTTCTATGAATTTTTCGAATTTATGCCAAAAAATCGGCTTTCTGGCCCAATGTGCAGCGGCAGAAAATGTTCAATACAAGCGCAAAAAAAAAATGCATATGTATATTTTGCCGACCACTGCTTTATGTTAATGTAGCACGCATCCAATCGAACAAATGGCTAATATGCATACTTTTTTTATAATATATGTATTATGAATTTACTAATATTTTTCGAAACCAGTGGCTTTCAGGCATTGGTGACGTCCAATGGACTCGATGCACTTTAGCACAACACCAACAAACATCCAAACAGCTCGTGGCGCTTGCACATATGTATATGTACTATATATATGTATGTGTGTATGTGCGAGTTAGAACCAGCTCGTCGTCCTCATTAATACTTCCAATTAATTAATGTTTTCAACATAAATTCATAAAATCCTTCCTTAATAATATTTGATCTTGCAAATTAACGCACAAAAAGATAGATATTTTAATTTTAAATAACATTTTTAATATATTTTCATAAATTGCTGATTTTACGTGTCAGCCTGTCAATATGACAGTCATTAAAATTCGAACATAAAACTCTAAAATAATTTGTAGTGCATCTCTTAAGAGATAAGGGTACAAAATTTCTAGAGGAGCGTCTAGGAATGTTAAACAAAAGGTGCCGAAGTAGGAAAGGGGAATCAATGGAACCAGTTATGAGTTTATGCAAAAAAATAGCATTAAGGGCAATCCTACGATTTTTCAAAGAAGGTAGATCAATTAGAAGAAGTCTACTGGCATAAGGAGGCAATCGGATATTGGGGTCCCAATTTAAGGTTCGTAGAGTAAATAGGAGAAACTGTTTCTGAACAGATTCAATTCGTGCTTGATATTTTTTGTATTGAGGGCACCAAACACAGGAACAGTACTCAAGACCTGGGCGAACAAGAGCAGAATAAAGAACCTTGGTCGTATACGGATCATTAAATTCTTTTGACCAGCGTTTAATGTACCATAAAACACACCTGGCTTTATTCAAAACTGTAGAAACATGGGTATTGAAGGTAATTTTAGGCTCAAAAGTAACACCTAAATCAGTAAGTAAAGAGATACGCACCAAAAGAGAACCATTTATGGAGTAATTAACCAAGAGCGGTTTGTGTCGATGAAATGTCATAAACATACATTTAGAAAGTTTAAGTTCAAATGGTTAACCGTACACCAGTTATAAAGAGAGTTTAAATCATCCTGAAGTAAAAGATGTGACGTGGAATCATTAAACGAGAAACAAAGTTTAACATCATCAGCGAACATAAGAACACGGGCATGATTTACCACATTTGGCAGATCATTTATAAAAAGGGTAAAAAACAGAGGACCTAGATGACTACCTTGCGGAACACCGGAATATACTTGAACGATTTTGGAAACAGTAGACCTAACTATAACTCTTTGGGTTCTATCAGCAAGGTAAGATGAAATCCAATTGAGCAAGTTGGTCGGAAATCCTAAGAGCCCAAGCTTGAAAATATGGAGCTTGTGATTAACAGAGTCAAAGGCCTTACTAAAATCAGTATAAATGACATCTGTTTGAAGTTTATTTGAAAATTCTTTAAATGCTAAGGATGTAAACTCCAGAAGGTTTGTAGAGGTAGATCGACCTATCATAAATCCATGCTGGCACGGGAAAATAAGAGACTTACAAAGATGCTGCAAATGAGCCACTAAAATTTTTTCAAACAGTTTGGGAATTGATGACAATTTGGCGATGCCACGATAATTGGAAACGTCGGATCTATTACCTTTTTTGTGAAGTGGGACAATAAAAAACGATTTCCAAATGGTAGGGAAAGAGGCCGATTCAAGTGACAAATTAAATAGTTTCAGCAAGGGTTCATGAAGCGCAAGTGCACAAGCTTTGATAACACAGGTAGGAACATTATCAGGGCCTGGCGAGTAGGACATTTTAAGTGAACAAATACCGGAATTGAGGTCATCATTGCTAATATATGGAACATATAGACCGCTACCAGACGAAATATTGAAAGGATAAGAAGTAGGAGAGTAAGACTTTGAAGAGTAAGTAGATTGAAAAAAACTAGCAAATAAGTTAGATATACCTGCGTCAGTAGAGGCTACTTCACCATTATACATGAGTGTAGAAGGAAATAGATCAGATTTACGTGTCAAACACACACACACAACCCTGTCTTTACACTGCTAACAGCCCAGTGTGTGGATTTTTAATATAGATAACAGCCCTGTGTTTGGATTTTTAATATAGATAAGCACCTAGCGAGGTGCTGCCCAATACCAGCATGATTGACGATGATGGCGGGGGAATGGAATGGCAACAATGTTATTCTAAGCCACGCATATTAAAACGAGCAAGTGATAGCTTGCCAAAAGCTGTTAGAAAGCTCCCAGCACTGGACTTCGGACCTAGCACATTAAGAAATGCATTTGCCCTACTAAGTGATACATGCGACGATAAAGATGAAGATAAGGAAACCGAATGCGAAAGTGCTCAGCCAATTGCCAACTTGGAAGCTCCGGAAATTCCTAAGCCACCACCTATATTTGTTCAAGAGGTCAGCCGTATTGAAGGTCTGATAGATTATATCAAAACAATAATTTCTACTAGAGAATTCAATTATAAGACACAATGAGACAATCAAATAAAAATTATGGTAAAGACAGTTGAAAAATACGGAGAGCTTATAAAGTGGCTGAGAATTGATAAAGTGAAATTCCACACATACCAATTAAAACAAGAGAGAGCATTTAGAGTAGTACTCAAAAATTTGCATTACTCCACTCCAATTGAGTCAATCAAATCAGCTATCGAATTAAGCGGGCATGTAGTGAGAGGAATTAACAATATTAAGAGTCGAATAGATAAGCAACCACTGAAAATATTTTTCCTAGATCTAGAGCCAGACAGCAAAAATTGTGAAATTTATAATCTAAAATACATTAATAACGCGGTAGTTACAATTGAACCCCCTAAAAAAGTAAGAGACATAGTACAATGTTATAGGTGTCAAGAATTTTGACACACCAAGACGTACTGCAACAAAGTATTTAATTGCGTGAAATGCTCATTGCACCAACCAAGTCATCTATGTCCCAAAAAAGAAAAGCAGCCAACCAAATGTGCAAATGGCTCAGAAAATCATACTGCCAGCTACAAAGGCTGCAGAATCTATCAACAACTGGTATCTGGCAGGCTGCCTTCCGCGGACAACGCACATAAGAAAAATCAATATGGAACGACTCAACAGAATACATTTATAAACACACAAATCCCACCAAACCATACAAATTGCAACAATAGCCAGCCAACATACGCACAAGCAGTAAGAGATGGAACAGACAACAGCGTTACCACGGCACTAAATAGTATACAGAAACTCAACTAAAAATCTCCTAGACATGATCCTTAAACTTGTTACTAAAATATGCAATTAGATCTACGTATAGCTATATGGAATGCCAATGGGCTTGCCAATCATTTAAATGAAATAAATCTCTTCCTAAAATCAAATTTTATTGATATAATGTTAATATCTGAGACGCACTTTAATAAAAAATCATTCTTTAAGATAAATGGTTATGAAACTATTGTAGCAAATCACCCAGCTAACACAGCTAGAGGTGGTGCCGCTATAATTATTAAAAACACACTAAAATTTACACAACTAACCAGTATTCAACAGAATACCATTCAAGCTGCCATAATACAAATTAAGTGCATGCATACTGAAATATCCATAGCCGCAATAAATGTTCCTCCTAGGTCTACTTTGAAAGAAGACGACTTTAAGCTGTTCTTTCAAAATCTCGGCAGCCACTTTTTAGCAGGCGGTGATTACAACGCTGAACATCCGTGGTGGGGATCTAGATTGGCGAATTCTAAAGGTACGGAACTTTATAAATGCATTAATGCTAAGAATTATTCAACATTGAGCACCGGAAAACCTACATATTGGCCAACAGATCCCACAAAAATTCCAGATCTATTAGACTTTGTAGTGTACAATGGAGTACCACAACACCAACTGCATATTGAAGAAAACTTTTAATTAAGCTCAGACCACTCTCCAAGTATAGTGACCTATGGTGCTACAGTGACATTGAAAAATCGGCCATACAAAATCATCACAAGACGATCCAACATCGGAGCTTTTAAAAACTGACTTGAGAACAAAATACGCCTTGACTTACCGCTTAGAACAGGAGATGAAATTGATTCTGCTATTGAAACTCTCACTAAGGCAATTCATGAGACTGCAGCTTTTTGCAGGTGAGACAATTAATTAAAAATAAAAGAAAACTCCGAAAGAAGTGGCAACTAAGCCGAAGCCCAATTGATAAACAGTTGCTGAATAAAGCTACCAAAGATCTTAAACAACAACTATGGGAACTATAAAATGATGCAACATCGGATTATCTTAAAAACCTTGACCCATTCACACTTGATGTAAGTTATAGTCTTTGGAGAGAAACCAGCTATTTAAAGCGGCCAAGCAGAAGGAAAACGGCAATAGTTGACAACAAAGGTAGACTGTGTAAAAGCGATAAGGAAATTGTGGAAGCATTTGCACAACATCTTCACTTAGTGTTCCAACCTAATTCAGAATACAACCAGGAAACTGTGACAGAGGTTAACAATTTTCTTAACTCGGCTTGCCAGCTAAGTTTGCCAATCCGGCAGACAACGGTCGCAGAAGTGCAAGCTGAAATTCGGAGTATAAATGTTAAGAAATCACCAGGATATGACAAAATTGATGGTATCACCATTAAAAACTTACCTCCAAAATGCATTAGACTTCTGTCCTACATCTATAATGCCATGCTCAGACTTGAGTACTTCCCAACCCAATGGAAATGCGCCGAAGTAATAATGCTGCCAAAACCAAACAAGCCTGAACAAAACGCGTCATCATATCGTCCCATTAGTTTGCTGGTGACATTCGCTAAGGAATTTGAAAAAATACTTTTGAGAAGAATGGCAGTGGTTTTAGAGGCCACCAACATCATACCCGAACATCAGTTTGGGTTCAGAAGAGGCCATGGTATAATTGAACAATGCCATCGTATTGTTAAAAAGATAGTGGATGCATTTGAAAAAAAACAGTACAGCGCAGCGATATTTCTGGATATTCAGCAAGCATTTGACAAAGTCTGGCATGCAGGTGTGCTTTATAAAATAAAAAAATGGCTTCCTGCACCGTTTTTCTTACTCCTCAAGTCATACCTCAACAATCGAAAATTTTATGCACAACATGCTGATGAGCACTCGAAACTGTACTCAATAAACGGAGTTCCTCAAGGTAGTGTCCTTGGACCAGTGCTCTACACAATTTTTAGTGCGGACCTTCCCATAAAAAACAATGTTGAAGTTGCAACCTATGCCGATGACACAGCAATAATTTCAAACAGCGCACTTCCGGCCATGGCGTCACAAAATTTACAAGAACCACTTGGGTTGATTGAAACATGGCTGACAAAATGGAGAATTTTAGTAAACACTCAAAAATCAGTCCAAATTACGTTTACAATGAAACGAGGAAAATGCCCTCCTGTGACTTTGAATGGCGTGTCCATACCCGATGAAGAATCAGTCAAATACCTTGGAGTGCATTTGGATCGGCGACTCACTTGGATTAAGCATATAAAATCAAAACAAATGCAGCTTAAAATTAAAACAAGAAAAATGTATTGGCTTCTAGGTCAGCGATCTCAGCTTAGTATGGATAATAAAATACGGCTTTACAAAGCAGTTCTCAAGCCGGTATGGACATATACAATGGAACTTTGGGGAACAGCAAGTACGTCCAATATCGAAATCCTCCAACGGTACCAATCGACGACTACACTTAGAAGCATAGTCAGGGCTCCCTGGTTTCTCAGTAATTATGAAATTCACAAAGACCTCAATATTCTACTAGTTAAAGAAGAAATTAAGATACGAGCTGAAAGATATATAAATAGACTTAACTACTATGAAAACACATTAGCGTTAAACCTATTAGACAATAGCAGAGATACTAGGCGTCTAAAAAGATTTCATGTACTCGATCTTCCGTATAGAGTTTAAAACAATAATGTATAAATAATGTAATGTAATATATACCATTTAGTTAATATAAATTGGTGTTACTCACTGGAGCGTAACCAATCCTGTTAAATTTATAATATCATTACCAAATTTGTTAAATGTCAGTAAAGCTGTCTATTAAAAAAGCAAATAAAAAAATATGATAAAAAAAAAATAAACATTTTTTTATAAGTTTCTTTTTGTATTATCCTTTTTTTTTTTTAATTAATCAACTGATTATATTATATGTTGATCTTAAAATAAATAAATAAATAAATGACAGGAAGATGTTAGATCAAGGAGTATCAAACTAATAGAGACGAACATTCGATACTTCTGAAAAGTACTTGCTTGCAAAAATCATGACGTTTTCAGCGTTTACATTTGAGTTGCTTTTGTGTGCGTTTGTGAAACGAATAGAATGAAAGAAAATGTAGGCGGTCAGCTGTTGGCTTGCAAAAATCATGATGTTTTCAGCTTTTGCTTTTGAGTTAAAGAGAATGAAAGAAAATGTGATAGCTGTTAGCTGCTTTTTTTGTTTTGATCTTTTCCGCTTGTTAATATTTTGTATGCTATCTAAATTCATAGACGTTGGCGGGACAATGTATATGTATCTCTATGAATATTAAAAGTTTAAATTTCAAACAATGAAATAAAAAAACTACACATTTGTGTAATTGTTTTGCTTTGTGCTTCTTGTTGTTGTTAGTGCGGCTAATGCTGCTGCAGGTGTTAGTTGTTGTTGCTGCTGTTGTTCTTGTCGTAGTTTCTCTTGTCTGCTCATTCCAACTTGCAAATGTGCTACTGTGTATATTTGTGCGTATGGAATTATGAATGTAAAGCAGTTGACGAAATGAGAGGGGTTTGGAGGAGTGTCAACGGTTATATTTGACTTTTTTGGTCTATATGATTTCTTTTATCTTTAAAGCTGTTTGGGTGCTGTTATAAACTGAAATTATTAAATGAAACACATGCATTTTTATTTTCATAAATTTATTTCAAATTTTTATAAAAATTATTTTTGTTTATTATTGACAATTTTTGTTTTTTTGCTGGAAAATAAACATTTTTGCTACAGAAATTAAAAAAAAAAAACATTCATTTAAATATTGATCACAGGCTTATTCTATTCTTGTTGCGGCTTGTTGTTGTTAGTGCTGCTATTGTTGTAGCTAGTGCAGTTTTATTGGTCGTTGTTGTTGCCTTTTCTCTTCAGTCAGCGCATTGTCATCCAAGTGCACAGTGGGGGAAATTACTAATTTAGCGGCGATTAACATCTTTTGAAAAAATCAACCAACTACCATCAAATTTAAAATATTTTTTGTTCACCAACATTTTCGACGAGTTTTGTTCAAGCAAACATCACAAGACACTATAGTAATTTTAGAGTTATCTCAGAAGTTACTTTTCCTACTAGTGTTACAAATAAAATAACATCTTCGGAAAAAACACAATTTGACTCCACAACCAATTTTAGATTTTTGCTGTTACATACCTTTAACATTAATTAAAAACAAAGTTTTACAACTGCACTAATAAGCAGGGCAAGCAAAAAGAGCAGTTGCCGTTTACCAGCCTGGTATATTATAAATCGAATTCAATAAATTTTGGGCCAATTTAGATTTTAACCCTTAACGATCGAACGATTTTTATAGCATTAAATACAAGTCCCCGTAGCGGGACTTTCGACCGTTAAGGGTTAAAATGAATCTTCAGTTGATTGGTATTCCACCCACTGTGCAGCATGGCGCTCTATTCTCGGATCGGCGGTCACGCTAATTTGATTTGCAGTTGTTTGAAAATGTGTGTCGTCAGCTATTAGCTGCTTTTTTGGTTATTATGTCTTGTCTGCTCATTTAAATACGCATACATCAGTATGTATGTATATGCGGCGGTGTGTGTTTGTCCGTATGAAATTACAAAAATTAAGTAGCATCATCGCGGGTAAAGCAGGTTGTAAGGATTGGTGATGCTGGTAATGAAAACGGAGGGGGTATTTTTCACCGTTGATCTTTGTGAGAAAGTCAAAAGCCATGCATGATTAAATAAAACTGGCAATTTTTAAATAAATTTAAGTAATGTTTAATTATTTGCTGGAAACATTATAACATTGCTAGAAAGGTGAATAAATCGGATTCAATTGAATATTTGGTATTAGGTGGCTTATTTTTTTTATTTATTTATTTTTTAACTTTAATAATACTTTGATAGCAACATTGTTGTTTTCATTGTTTGTCTGAAATACAAATTTGCTGAAATAAGAAAACCTTCCCACGGAAAATAAAGCCTGGTGAGGGAGTGGACGGCAGTCCCCACATCCCGCAAGTCGGCAGCAGTGGGTCGCGCGGCGGGATTCGCGGCGGGATTCGCGGCGGATGGCGCGGAGGCCAGCGTGGTGGGTTGCGTGGCGGGTTGCGTGGCGGATGGCGTGGCGGATGGCGTGGCGGATGGCGTGGCGAATGGCGCGGTGGGTGGCGCGGTGGGTGGCGCGGCCGTAACCAACGCAGCGGCGGTTGGCGAGGTGGCAATTTCGGCAGCAGCAGCTTTGTTTCTTTACCAGAAAATGAGGCTACTGCGGCCGAAATTGCCGCTCTGAACGTAGAGCTCGCTGCAGCCAGGCAGACTGTGGCCAACCTTGCCTCCCGTCGAGCCGCCTTAATGGGGCCCTAAAATTGCCGCGAGCGTCGCTGCGCCAGGCACCAACAACAACAACCAACACCACAGCAGCAGCAGCAACAACAACAACCAACACCACAGCAGCAGCAGCAGGAACAACAACCAACACCACAGCAGCAGCAGGAACAACAGCAGCAACCACCACCACAGCAGAAGCAGGAACAACAATAAAAAAAATTTATAAATTTTTTTAAATAAAAAACTAAAAATTAAAATTTGATTCGTATGTATATTTATTTCTTAAACAAAAAAAAATTCTTTTTTGCAGCCACAATAAATAATATACATATGTATGTACATATGTATTAATGTTGTTACATTTTTATTATTTATTTATTGCTGACCACAGGTTATTTTTTATACGTTTGTCCATATGTTAGTCGAATCGACTTATACGATTTTTAATTGTTTATAACTTTAATCCCAAATCAATTAATGCAGTTAATTGAATATCAAATTTCATGCTTTCAAAGAAAAATCATAAAGATATACATTTAGCTTTTTTCGTTTTTTAAACAATTTATTCATACAAAAGCAAAAGGCCAATTTGTGCAAAATCACAAAAAACAAAAATAATATTGTGTGTCTAGGGTTAACAACAACACACAGCAGCAAGAACAACAGCCGCAGTAAAATCCAAAATTTAGCAACAGGCTGTATATGTATGTACATAAAACATAAATAAAACATAAAAAATTATATGTTGATTCGTATACATATATAGGTATTTATTTCTTAATTTCATATTATATAATATTACATTTTTATTAATAACAACAGCATAAGCAACAACAACAAAATATACATATGTACTTATGTACATACATATATATGAAACATTAAGAATAAAATTAATAATTATAAAAGAAAATTGGTTGTTTAAATGTATATATGTATGTATGAACATATTTATTTTTCACAGAAAAAAAAAAATATTTTTTGAAGCAACAATAAAATATTACATTTTTATTATGAATAAATTTTTTAAAGTATACAAATTGTCCATTGTCTTCTTGTACACAAAGAATCAAACAACAACAAAAATTACTATCTGCTCAAAGCAATTGCCTTTTGGTCAAATACACACAAAAAACCTCACATGTCCGCTCGCCCCTTGATAACACATTCATGCATACGCACACTTTACTATTACTGCTTTGTTTTCATATTCGCGCGCGCACAACAGCACACATTTGCGAATATGAATAAGCAGACGAGATCAAAACAAAAACGGCAGCCAACAGCTGACTGCCTACATTTTCTTTCATTCTATTCGTTTCACAAACGCACACAAAAGCAACTCAAATGTAAACGCTGAAACCGTCATGATTTTCTGCGCCACCGAGTACTTTTTGTGCGAGTGTTCGTCTCTATTAGTTTGATACTCCTTGATGTTAGATGTTGTCATTGTGAATCGTTATTTCACATCTTCAAAATTCCCATGCGTTGCGCTCAGTGTGAAAAGCCTATAAGGCAAAAGGCAAACTATAAGCGAGGTGAGCAATTTGCGCAGAAATATTTTTAATTAAAATAGCTTATTAAATATATAATATTTATTATTTTTTCAGAAAGATATTGTTCTTGGCAGGCCAATGGAGAAGGCAAATGTTCTAAAAAATTCAAATGGTAAAGGTAAATATGTTATTTCAGTTAGTGTTAGGTTTCGGTTTCCAACGGCTAAATAAAACGACTTTATTTTAACTTAAAACTTATTTAATTCTGTTCATATGGCAAACTATTTTACGCGCGTTTAAATTTTGTATTTTTCATACGTCCGCTCTGTTTCACTACATTTTTCCCGCTGAGCACGATAACATCTCTATCTTAAGCCATCGATACATACTATCGATATACTATTGTTACTTGCGATTGGTACATACTCTTAATGCATACGATTATTACTATCGTTTCAAATTCGGTTACAACTTAAATTCAATTTCTATTCCTTACAGTTAGTCTTAATTTTGCAAGTTGCATGTGTGTATGTGTGAGCGTATTTCATTAGAAATTTGATTTTTATGTATACAGACGCCAAAAATGCCGACTCGGTTGACGGGGACAGTGACAATGAAAAAGAAACCCCACTTAAAAGTACAAAATATGTATGGGCAATCAATGGTTTGGAATTTTTTTAAAAAATCAGCGGATGTTACAAAACATACCAAACTTGCGGTAAAACTACAAAAATGTTAACGTATTTGTACGATAAAACGTCTATTAGGAAAAAGAGCCTTGAGAGCGCACTAACGAATTTCATTTGTTCAGACTTGCGACCATTGTCGATTGTTGAAAACAAAGGTTTTCGCCATTTTGTTAAAACATTGGATCCTCGCTATGACCTGCCGTCACGTACTACAGTAAGAGATGTGTTAATGGCAAACCTTTTTAATGATATGAAATCGAAATTAAAGACTATTCTCGAGGATGTAAGGCATTGCGCAGTGACTAATGTAGAAGTCCTAATATTAAAAGATTTCAAGAAAGTTTTGTCACTATTCGAGCATGCAACTTTGCAATCTTCGTCAAGCCGTTTAGTGACCGTGTCAATGATTTTACCTGAAGTGTGCGAACTTTACATAGCCTAGAAAATACTAAAGAAAGTCTTGAAACTGCTGAAGGGAACGAATCATGTGAGTTTTTAATAGAGGCATTAAACAACGTCTGTGCCACTACGAAAAACGGACAGTCACACATGTGTCAACATTATTGGATCCACGCTTTAAAAAAGAAGGCTTCTTGTCACATATTAATGTAACAGAAGCTGAAAAATTTCTGGAGAACGAGTTATCTTTACTCAACAGTACCTTGCCCGGATCATCTCATCCTCCTACCATTGGCCTGCCAACAGCAGCATCCACATCGCAGACACTTTTCGCTTTTTTAGAAAAAAAACAAATCTCAAAAGATCCGAAATAGTAGCGTTGACTCAATTTTGGCACTTCGACAATATCTTAGTGCCGAAAACTTAGATTCAAGCATGTGCCCGTTGAATTACTGGAAGGTTATACTTTTTAAAGTTATATGCGCTTTATTTAAAAATGAACAAACCTTTTTATTATAAATCTCAAATGATGACGCTATTAGAACATGTTCAAAAAAATACCTCTCAATCTAGTGAGCGACGAGCGGAGTTCACTTAAATCAAAAAACGTTGACATGATGTTTACATATGTTTAATAACCATAATGAATGGATCTCAAAATAGTTTACAGATTATGGGACTGCAATTCTGGCTGGAACAGAACATTTTTTTGGTTATAACTCACAGGCTCAAAAACCCCGATCCAAGGATTCTTAGATAATATCCAAATTACTTCGTTTTATGGGATTTTTCCATAAGGAGGAGTTTTTTGGACTTCGGATTCGGCTGCTCAAAATCCATAAATGATGCCTCTGTCACCTGTTAAGTTATCGCCACTTTTTTTTGTGGCCTGCATTGTCTTTTGCTTTTGTTGTATAACCTTTTGGATAGTTATTTATTATTTCTTTGCTTATTTTTCTATGAAATGTAATTAATTTTGATATGTATATTATAAAAATATAGTTATCTCTTGGTTTGTTTATATGGGGATGCAGGGACGTAAACATGAGAGGTGAGTCACTGCTAGACTTCATATTAAGGTACAATCTAAGTATTTCCAACATAGGGGAGGAACCCACCCAAAAACTCATGGAGATCCTTCTGCTCCGGCATAGAGAAGGTCACAGCAACCGCAAGACTCAGGAAACTACTATCGAGTCAACCCGCCATACAGAGCCAACTGAAAACGAACGAGGGACAGTGGACAGAAATCAGCAAGGAAGCGACTGACGCCCTGCTAGGCGAGCACTTCCCAGGATGTACAGATATCCTTACATCCGACCCAATAACAAACCGTTCCAGCCAACAGGTCATCGTACCTGGGGACGTAATCACACTACACAAGATCCAGTGGGCCATAGACTCCTTCGCGAGCTACAAATCCCCTGGCCTAGACGGTATAATTCCGGCCATGCTGCAGAAGACCAAACAAAGTCACGCCATGGCTGGACTCCATATTCAAAGCATGCTTGAGACACGGACATGTTCCTGTATCCTGGAGGACAGCACGAGTTGTGTTCCTGCCAAAAGCAGGGAAATGCAGTCACGTGCAGCCAAATGACTACAGACCAATATGTCTTACCTCATTTCTGCTCAAAACTCTCGAGAAACTCCTGGATCAATATATAAAACAAGACATGAACCAACTTGTTGAGCCCAACCAACACGCATACACTAAAGGGAAATCGGTGGAAACAGCGCTGCACTCCATAGTAGCTACCATCGAAAAAGCCCTACATCACAAGGATTTCGCCCTGGGAGCGTTTCTTGACATATCCGGTGCATTCAACAATGTATCCACTGAAGCTATAATGCGAAGCCTCAAACCAAAGGTATCTCAGGAGGCCATAAGTTCCTGGGTACAAAGCCTGTTGAGCTGCAGGAAAATAAGAGCGGAATGGGGAACCACGACCATAATAAAAGAGGCACACAGAGGCACGCCGCAAGGCGGAGTACTGTCGCCCTTACTATGGAATCTAGTGGTAAACGACATCTTACACAGTTTTAAACGGAAAGCCCCAAGGATAAGTGCCTATGCGGACGACATAGCCATAATTATCGTGGGTAAATGTCCTATGACGATCAGCTCGGTCATGGACAGTACGTTAAAGGAGATACTGAAGTGGGCCACGGAAGCCGGGCTCAGCATCAACGCGGACAAGACGGACCTAATTCTCTTCACCAAGAGATACAAGGTACCGCGATGGACTCCGCCATCAATAAACGGCACTCCGCTCAAACCCAAAAAGAGTGTGAAATACCTAGGAATAGTACTGGACAGCAAGCTGAGCTGGAAATCCAATGTTGAGGAAAGGGTGAAGAAAGCCACAAATGCACTGTATGCATCGCAGAAGATGCTAAGTAGCACGTGGGGCTTGTCACCAAGACTAATGCACTGGATCTTCATCTCAGTCGTGTGACCAGTACTACTCTACGGAGTTCTGGTATGGTGGAGAGCCACAGAGAAGTCTACATACCTACAAATAATGGAAAAGACCCAACGACGTGCACTGATGTGCATAACGGGGGCTTTGAGATCCACTCCAACCAAGGCCCTAGAAGCAATACTTGGAGTCCACCCCCTAGACATTCAGGCCAGACTACTAGCACAGAAAACAGCGCAACGGTATACTGTATAGACCCACCCACGGAGGTATCTTTCAAGCTACCGGACCACTGCAGCATCTTCCAGGCGGAGGTATTCGCCATAAAGAAGGCTGCAGAACTGGCGCTTACCCTAGAGCAGAGCCGAACAAACATATTTGTTGATAGTCAAGCGGCGATCAAATCCATGATAGCCTTCAGCATCAATTCCAAAAGTGTACTGGCAAGCAGGGACACACTAGATGAACTAAGCACCCAGAAGGAGGTGTCCATCTTTTGGGTTCCCAGCCACCAGGGCATTGAGGGAAATGAAATAGCTGATAGGCTCGCAAAGGAAGGGGCTGAATCAAGACAACCGTCACTTGAGGATCTAAAGATTCCATTAAGGACGATTAACCACCGAGCAGAAGAAGACGCGGTTGCCAGATCTGACAGAAGGTGGCACAACACAACGAACTGCAAGGTAGCTCGCACTATGTGCAAGAAAACCAACAACAAATTAGCCCAATATATTCTGGAACTCCCAAGAAGAGACTGCAGACTCATAGTGGGCATACTTACTGGTCACTGCCTGACCGCAGCTCACGCTAAGAAGCTAGGCGTTACCAACAGCGACGAATGCAGGAAGTGTAGGGTGACAGATGTCAAAGAGACTCTGGAGCACCTCATCTGCCGCTGCCCCGCCCTATGCACATCGAGACTTAAGTACCTAGGAAAACCCTGGCTTACCTCACTGGAAGAGGCTGCCGAAAGGGCACCTCAAAGGCTTCTGGCGTTCGCCAAGCACACGCGCATAATTGTCAACTAACGTAATGTACACCAGCCGCATCCTCCGGTTCCACTAAGGACTATGTAGTCTATGTGTGACTCCCCCCCAGGGGTCAACCGGTTTAACCTAACCTAACCTAACCTTGGTTTGTTTGTTAATTCCATTTTATTATTTGAAAATACTTATATAACCAAACCAAAGCCAACATCGATGTTTCTCCAGCACTAGTACAGGGTATAAACATACAAGCAAGGAGAAATCGAGACTTTTGTGGGACACAACAAAAAGGGTAGACGCTAAAAAAGGGTTCTGATTTGATGTCTGGGAATGAATGATGAATCCACATTTGCTTAGAAATTTTATGATAATAATAAAATAACGTCGGAATAGAACAGGACGCTATGTATATCCACAAAAAGTCGATAAAAAATCGAAACAAAAATATTAAATTCGAGTGCTATAACTGTGGAAAAATTAGAATGGAATGGCAAAGGAAAGTCGGTCGAATAGAAATAAAAACTAGGGGGCTCCGCTCCTACGTGCTTCGCCAGCCAACCCCCGTACGGTCTTTTATTAAAGTTAGATTATCCAGACCAGGGGTGCCCAGGCTGCTGGCGTATGCCGATGACATCGACACTATTGGCACTAACATACCTGCAGTAAGCGGAGCTTTCTCTAAAATTGAAAAAGAGTCGAAAAACATGGGTCTGGCTGTAAATCTGGACAAGACGAAATACCTGCTATCTACAAGTAAGGAAACGACACCACGGGGAATAGATAGCTACAACTTCGAAGTTGTAAAGGATTTCGTTTACTTGGGAACCAGTATAAGCGACACAAAAAATTACGTCAGCATGGAAATACGTCGACGGATTAATCTTACGAACTGGTGTACTTTGCATGAACGAATGAACCACGAGCTGTATGAGCTATACGGCGACACTGATCTGGTTCGGCGCATACAACTACAACGTCTGCGCTTGTTAGGTCATGTTGCACGAATGGATGATAATGCTCCAGCCAAAAAGGTATTCGAGCGGAAATAACTGGAAGGTCGACAACGGCAGGGTCGCCCGCCTCTGCGATGGGAAGATCAGGCAACGGATGATCTTCGTAGCCTTGGGATTGCCAATTGACGCCAGCAAGCACAGGACAGAAACCGCTGGCGTAGGATAATTTCCGCGGCCAAGACCGATAACCGGTTGTAATGGCCAAAATAGTAGTAGTAGTAGGGGTGCCCAGGCCCATTGCTCATCTGGCTCTTTTTGTTTTTGTAATGGCTCTTAGGCATAGGCAGCAATGCGCGTGTAAATGCACGGCCCTAACTGTGTATCACTCAATGCCAATGCAAATTACAAAAATAATTTCGCGCGTTCTCCCTCTTAATCTCTTTGCTCTCTAATCTCGTGCTCACAAAAACAACCCTTGCGTATATTTGTTGGCCCACTGATTTTCACTGCAATTTTGTTGTTGTTTTTCGTTTGTGCACTCTGAACTCTTGCACTTAAAAAAAGAGTACGCGGTGGATCGCGGACACAAAGTTTTTGTGCACCACGTGTTAAATGTGAGTGTTAAGGCATAGATTGCAAAGAAAAAATAGTTACAACGAAAAACAAAACATTTATATGAGTATATACTATTTTTGTCAGTGTACATAATAACATGAAAAAACGGTTTGCTTTAGATGTGTTGGTGTTTGCTGCACATTTCTTCCTTCCATAATATGTATTGCATTGCATGCATGAATGCTACAGTCGGCCCTGCCCGTCTTTAAAATACCCTGCACCGCTCCCGATTATGAAATATGTAATCGCAACTAGTCTTGGGACGTTTCGTTCTGAAAAAGACCAAATGAACGGGTCTTTGAAATGAACTAAAGCAGCGGTGGGCACTTAGACGGCACGCGTGCCAAAGAGCTTTCACACGTACGTGAAAAGAGCTTTTTATCGTAAAAGCTCGTCTCGTACGTGTGAGCTAGTTTTACAATGAAACGCAAAGCAGAGCCGCATAGCAAGACACGAAAGAATAAAACTCGATGATATTGTCGAATTTAATAACAACTTTGCCAAAAAAAAATGATTTTTCCATTTTAACTCGGTTTTTGCGAAAGCTCTTTTTTGTTAACGCACACGGGCACAAAAATTGCATTAGTAGTTTTGCCCACCGCTGAACTAAAGAACTATGTCTTTGGTTTTCGTTCTTTTAGTTCTTTTTATTCATGGTGCTCGTTCTCGTTCACAGGTCTTTTCGTTCACTATTCTCGTTCACTGGTCTTTTTGTTCATCGTTCTCGTTCACATGTCTTTTCGTTCACAGGTCTTTTCGTTCACCATTCTAGTTCACCAGTCTTTTCGTTCACCAGTCATTCCATCACAGTTTTCGTTCACCATCATTCCTCCATTAATTTAAAAAATAATATGGCAGCGTTGTAAGATAAAGTAAACATAATTTTAAAAACTGTGGTAACATTTGCAATTAAACTGAAATATATGCGGTAGCGCAATGTCGTGCAAAAGAAAGAGATCAGAACTGTGGAATCATTTTATTTCTAGCAGTGACGGGAAAACGGGAAAATGCATTTATTGCAAGGTCGCCCTCAGCATCTCGGGCGGTTCCCAAGGCAATCTGGCGCGACATTTAAAACTTAAACACCCGACTGTGAACTTGGGACGCCAAGCACCGACGCCGTTGGACGAGCACCCATCAACGTCATCTGCTGCAGCACTGGTATCAGTTGCTGGACAGCAAATAATTACTAATTTTATTCATCGCCCACCTCCAACTCGAAAAGTTGAGCAAATTGATCGCCAAGTGCTGAAAATGGTGGCCAAGGGAAACCATGCAGTTAGTATTGTGGAAGAGCCCACCATATTTACTAAAATGCTGCAGGCATTCTTGTGTGAAAAGAAAGCGACTACTGAAGACGTGGCAAAGGTTCTGGCTAGCATGCAAAGCGAGATGGTGTCACGCTTTTCTGAATTTGAGCACAATGTGTTGTATGCGGAAAGCACTATTCTCGACCCACGCTTCAAGAGTCGTGGGTTCAAAAACGACAGTCTGTTTAAAAATGCGGTTGAAAATTTAAAAAAAAACTCAGTTTTGCTCAAGCTTCAGAGGTGGAAGTCTCTAAGGATCTTGATGTCTTGGTGGCTACCAATGCTGACCTCAACAACGTGCAAGCATTTGGGATGCATACGATGCAGAGTTTCGCTGTGTAACACAACCGACGAGCAATGTTGCAGGAGCCATTCGGGAAATCGACAAGTATTTAAATGAGGGATATTTACATAGAAAAGGCGACCCGTTACAATGGTGGAAAGAGCGCAAGTTGGTATATTCAAAGTTGTATGCGTTTGCCTTAAAAAGGCAATTAGCATTCCTTAATAATAGTATGTAAGTTTTAGTTTATTAATTAACGTATTATCTTAAGATGATATCCATGAAGTTCCTTGTCATTGAATGACTAAATATATTTTAATTTAAAAAGCTCGTTTGTTTACGTTTGAACAAAAGAATGGTGAACGAAAAGACCTGTGAACGAGATTGGTGAACGAAAAGACCCAAAGAGTATATATTAAAGAGAGGCGTAAGAACGGCCGTTGGCATTTGCGCGCCCTCGAATGTTGAGCCAGAAATCCGGGATGTTAAGGTAATGTTAGCTGGCTGTTATGCAAACGCGTATGAGAATGAAAAATGAAAACAAAAAACAAAATTCTCTCGCCGTCAAGTTTCAGCAAGGGAAATTCTCTCGCCGTCAAGTTTCAGCAAAGGAAATTCTCTCGCCGTCAAGTTTCAGCAAGGGAAATTTATGAGTAAAGAGGATTTGTACAAATGTAAATCCCATTTGGAAAATTTTTTGTTATATGAAATTTTGCGATTCCGTGCGAAATATTTCGTGCTGCGTATAGGCCTTAAGAACACAAGGCTCCAATTGCTCCTGATTGATTAATCGGAGTAGGAAACATAGAATGGAGAGTGCAACCGCCTATACCAACGGCTGCTTTTCCATTTGGTTCAGTTGCCTATACTCTAGCCTACGTTTGAGATGAAGTTGCACAGTCTCTGTATCATCAAAAGCCCGTGGAAGGGAAGTTACGACATTTGCAACTGGAATATGAACGTTTACAACGGCTCCTTAGATGCTATTCTGTCTTGTATATCCTAACGACCTAATAATCCTAATAGGTAGCCGAGGTGACACTAATATTAATAGTGCTGCTAAAGCTGGGAAATCTAAGCCATTTGAAATGGAATTTTTGGGCTTGCCACCTGCTTAACTGAAGGAAACTGATCTACCAGAAGAAGGATGCCTGAGCTAAACTCATTACGACTTTCTATATAATAATAATTCCCTGACTGACAATTTTTGTCAGTCGCCCCTGGGCGGGGCATGGGATCTCTATTAATAACTGTTCAAAGAGAACAGGGAATTAATAGAGATTTTCTTGGGCAAATAGCGTCTTTGAGCTAGCGATGCCAGTGCTAGGCATATGTACCAGTGCTACTGCGGGGACTCGAACCACCGGCTTTCGGTTTGTAAAGCGAGTACGCTACCATTACGCTACCGACGCGTCGGCCACAATACTGTGGCAATACTCGCGCAATAATATTTAATAATAACACTCGCACTAAACAGACAAATCGACGGTTAACCTTTATATAATTTTTCTTAAAAAATATCACAGAAAATAAAAAGATGGCGTACGTTAAAGTCGGGCGTGGACGACTTTGGGATACCCTGTACCACCACATTGCAATCAAGTCCGATATATTGCTTACAAACTCCAAAAGATATTTCTTTGCCAAATAAACGAAACACAACGATTTTTGTTCAAAATACGTTTTTTGACCGATTGGACCTATGGGAGCTATATGATATAGTGAACCGATTTTGATAAAATTTGGTACAGTGTTGGAGATCTCTGAAAAACTTCTGAATGCCAAATTTGGTTACAAGATCTTCACAAACAAACGAAACACAACGAATTTTGTACAAAAAACGTTTTTTTGACCGATTGGTCCTATGGGAGCTATATGATATAGTCAACCGATTTTGATAAAATTTGGTACAGTGTCGAAGGTCTCTAAAAAACTTCCGAATTCCAAATTTGGTTACAATATCTTCATCAACAAACGAAACACAACAAATTTTGTACAAAAAGCGTTTTTTGGAACAAACGAAACGCAACGAATTTTGTACAAAAAACGATTTTTTGACCGATTGGTCCTATGGGAGCTATATGATATAGTCAACCGATTTTGATCAAATTTTCTACAGTGCTTGGGAACTCTAAAAAATTTCTTAATTCCAAATGTGGTTACGGTATCTTCACAAATAAACGAAACACAACGAATTTTGTACAAAACACGATTTTTTGACCGATTGGTCCTATGGGAGCTATATGATATAGTCAACCGATTTTGATCAAATTTGGTACAGTGCTTGGGAACTCTAAAAAAACTTCTTAATGCCAAATTTGGTTACAATATCTTCACAAACAAACGAAACACAACGAATTTTGTACAAAAAACTAATTTTCGACCGATCGATCCTATGGGAGCTATATGATATAGTCAACCGATTTTGATCAAATTTGCTACAGTGCTTGGGAACTCTAAAAAACTTCTTAATGCCAAATGTGGTTACGGTATCTTCACAAATAAACGAAACACAACGAATTTTGTACAAAACACGATTTTTTGACCGATTGGTCTTATAGGAGCTATATGATATAGTCAACCGATTTTGATCAAATTTGGTATAGTGCTTGGAAACTCTAAAAAACTTCTTAATGCCAAATTTGGTTACAATATCTTCACAAACAAACGAAACACAACCAATTTTGTACAAAAAGCGTTTTTTTGACCGATTGGCCCTATGGGAGCTATATAACCGATTCAACCGATTTTGATCAAATTTGGTTCAGTGTTGAACATCTCCAAAAAACTTCTGAATGCCAAATTTGGTTACAATATCTTTACAAATAAACGAAACACAACGAATTTTGTACAAAACACGATTTTTTGACCGATTGGTCCTATGGGAGCTATATGATATAGTCAACCGATTTTGATCAAATTTGGTACAGTGCTGGGGGTTTCTAAAAAACTTCCGATTGCCAAATTTGGTTATGATGTCTTCATAAGCAAACGAATTATTCATCTAAAACTTTTTGCTTTTTCGAGGTCCTCTGAAACACCCCTATGGGAGCTATATAATGTAGTCCCGATATCAAAAAAATAAAATAAACTTGTCTCCCCTGACATAATAGCGCATCTAATCTGGTTGCTAATTTGGTTGCTCTAGTTCTTACCATCTCTGAGATCTAGGCGTTCATACGTACAGACGGACAGACGGACATGGGTATATCGACTTCTCTAGTCACTCTGATCATACTTTAGGTAACTTTGGGGGGTCTCCGACTTCTCCTTCTGTACGTTACATACATTTTCGGCTTGCACAAACATATATACCCTTTGTACCATACGGTACAGGGTATAAAAAATGGCGTACGTTAAAGTCGGGCGCAGACGACTTTGGGATACCCTGTACCATCACATTGCATTAAATCCGAGGTATTGCTCTGTGATCTACGCAATATATCACGCTCCTGATCTGCGGTCGTTAACTCTAACTTTTCTCTCAGCTGTCTTCTCTGTCCTGCCTTCCAATTGTAGTGCTGAAAACTTGCTCTAGTCGCCAAATTTCTGCATCTCGTCACGAAGCAATGAATGCAATAATAATTTGCCATTACTTCAATGCGCCACAATGCCCTTGGGTCAATGCCGACGAAAGGACGCGAGGAGTAATCAAATGTGCAATCGTAAAGAAGTATTTCTTATAGCACGTCGAAATTGTTTATGGGATGCCTATCTTTGCGAAGTTGGACCATACCAACGTGGCGCTCTTCTTGTGCGATTTCTCCTTTTTCCGCCAAATACACAAACAAAACTTTGTTATACCCTGTACCAAAGGTATAATAAGTTCGTGCAAATGTATGTAACGGTCAGAAGGAGGCGTGGCAGACCCTTTAAACTATACATATTGTTGATTAGCATCAACATCCGAGTCGATATAGCTATATCTGTCTGTCCGTCTGTCTGTATGAGTAAAAGGATCTCAGAAACTATAAGTGCTAAAGAGCTGAAATTTTACCAAAAGATGCGCATAATAGTGACGGAGATGAAGATTTTCGATTTATGTCGATATCTGGCCCCCTGCCACCGTAAGAGAATTTCGCGGTTAACTTATTTTTATGTGATTTTTTCAGATGTTTTATGAGTTACTCGGTTAACCAGTGCGGAGACGAATCAAACAAACCATAGATCATCATCGGCCCAGCATTACTTGAGTGTAACTAACATAACTCTCTTTTATATGTACAAATTGCTTTAAAATGCATTAAGTCAAAATTTTCTTAGAGCTTACCAAATTTATTTATTTCGGCTCTTTATTTTTTGAATATTATATTTAGAAAGAATGGAAACTTCTTGAACCAGAAATTATTTAATAAGGAAAAAGTTTTAAAATTTATGTAACAATACAGTAAACACGGAAAAAAAGTATAAATAAAATTTAAATTCGGATCGTGTTTCAATTTTACAATTATTTATTTAATTTGAAAGACAATAGCTTCTTGATGGATTGTGATAGCAACTTGCATCTCAAATCGAACAGCACCAGTGCTTTCAACGGATACTTACGTTGTAGGTACCCAATGCAGTACTTTCAGCAATTAGCATAGTCGAGGATAAATTAATTTTTTTCTTTCCAATACTTCATTATGTCCATATTTACGTCAATTGGCTTCGGAGTGTATCCATAGATTTCATCTATTGCCTATGTTTAATGAGTCTATATACAAGTTTTAGTAACTGCGGCTTCTTCACTAGCAGTTTTACAAATAACTGGTTCAACATTCAAATTCAACTTTTTTTGTGAGATCCTTAATATTGATCCTTGAAAGTCATTTTTTATTAATGTCGATGGTTTGAGCGCGTGCACCCAAAAACATGCCAATCATGGTAATATACCCCTTTGTTCAAAAGATGTCCAAATTCAATACTTTTCCTTGTGGGATCCTTTATACTGATCCTTCAAGGACATTTTACGCATCGATGGAAATGTGTTGAAGTGTGCATAATAAAAACACGTCAATCATTGTAATACACCCCGTGGTTCAAAAGATATTCAAATTCAATTTTTATTTTCAATTTATAAAATAAAAAATGGACAATAATTTTTATTCTAAATTTTTATTATAAAAATTGAAAAATAAGAGTTATTTTGCAATTTTTAAATAAAAATGGACATTTAAATATTATTTCGTAACTTTTATTTTTTAAGTCAAAAAATAAGAATTATTATGCAATTTTTATGAAAAAAATCCAAAAATAATAATTATTTGAGGATTTTTATTTTAAAAATTATAAGAGTTACGATCCCTGTAGAGAATTCTACAGGGTACATAATAGTCTGGATGATCTGAATTGAATAAAGCAGACTTTACGGGGGTTGGCGTGGGAAGCACGCACGGGGCGGAGCCCCCTAGTTGTAAATAAAACTAGGTACTAGCTTTGCAACCCGATGGTCGGTGGTTCGATTCCCCGCAGTAGCACTGGTTTTGCCAAGCAGTGGCATCGCTAGCTCAAAGACGCTATTTGCCCAAGAATATCTCTATTAATTCAAGACACCGCCGTTCGGATTCGGCTATAAACTGTAGGTCCCTGTTCTCGTCGAACAGTTATTAATAAAGATCCCCTATGATCCGCCCAGGGGCGACTGACAAAAAAGTCAGTCAGGGAAATTATTATTTTAAATAAAGCTAGAGGGGTTCTTGCTTTTATTAAGCGTTGGTCTAAAGAGTTTAACGACTCTTACACAACCAAACTTCTTTATATTTCTCTCGACCGTCCAATTGTGGAATATTGATCCTGCTCAATAGCACCTTTATCAGGACATGATTGAGTTCGTACAAAAGCAATTTCTCCTTTTTGCACTTCGTGGCTTAAACTGGGACCAAAATATCCGACTGATAGACATCGGCTTATTAAGTTGCCTTCCTTAAATCATCGCAGAACATGCCAAGGCGTTTTATTCTTGCATGAGCTGTTGCTTGGCCTTGTTGACTCCATTGTACTCCTTAACAAAGTTACTATCGTCGCACCATCCAGATTAACTCGAAATTTTCGACCCTTAGCGCTACAATTTTGTAGATCTAATTATGCTTTGCACGATCCCTTCCGTTTCTTATACTCTGTCTATAATAACCTTTATAATTTCCTCTCTTTCGAACGGTCTATGCAATCTATCACTTTTTATTCTTCTTCGTATTCTTGACCAATCTTATATTATAAGTCACCCAATTGGTCAACGCTGCTCATTTGCCTTTTTTCTGATATAACGTTTAATTTTAATAATACCCTGTACCGTATGGTACAAAGGGTATATTGGGTTTGTGCAAGCCGAAAATGTATTTAACATAAAGAAGGAGACGTTGGAGACCCCCAAAGTTACATAAAGTATGATCAGGGTCGATATACCCATGTCCCTCTGTTTGTCCGTCTAATAAATAAATAAATAAATAATAGCAGCAACGGCATCAACATTCATACAGAGCTGATGTCCATATAAAAAACACAGCAAGCATAGCTCTCTTCTATTTGATACAGACAGCGTCAAAAATAGTTAGGTCCGAGATAAGAAACTTCTAATCGAAGTCTGTAGCATACCATAGATAAATTTTTTTTCAATTATAAGAAATTGGAATTGATCAATATAAGAGACAATACACCAATTTGCTTGCAAAAGCATAGTGCCTCTCAACACATAACAGCTAAGACAGAACTGAATGAGAGTAAAATTGGCAAATTAATTAAGAAGAATGTTATGTCTGGATGATCTAAATTGAATAAAGAAGACCGCATTAGGGGTTCAAAGGGGTAGTGAAAGCGCAAGTTATGGACGATAGTACACATAGCCACTCCTACTCAATTCCTAGTGCCACCTTCCCGTGGTGAACCCTGTTCTCCTGAGCAACTCAGCCGAAGACTGGGTACCCAATCCCAGTGGGAAACTTAGTCGGGAAAACAGACGGCACAGGGATATTGGCCCTCCAAAACGGGGGTTTGGCGTGGGGTTCACAACCCAACACTGTAAAAATGCATTTGTGACGTATTCTCTACAAAGTCCACTAGAAGGCCTCGGATAACAAACAGAGATACTGGCAACGGAACGGAACGAAAACCGACTAATAATTTAATACTCGGAACCTGGAATATTAGATCCATGCGACAGGCAGGTGTTATGCCAGAACTGGCATTACAAACGATAGAAAACAAAATAGATATCTTAGCAATCCAAGAAATTCGCTGGAAAGGCACTGGAGAGATTCAAAAACAAAACTTTCGACTCTACTATAGCTGCTCGGATGAAGGACGGGGACTGTATGGTACCGGTCTCATGATATCGAGAAAAATGTTCCCATCAGTAATAGGCGTGAAGCTTATTACTGATAGGCTATGTATTGATCGTGTACTGATATCAGCAAGAAGAAAGACCTCTATAATAGATGTTCGCACATGTAGAGGGGCAAACATTGACAGCGACGATTATTTAGTCGAAGTGATCTTCAGGCAAAGATTGTCAATGATAGAGAAGAAAAAAGGAATAAAAAGAATTAAATGGAATGTAGAGAATTTGAAAAATCCATCGGTGAAGGCAGTATACCAAGCAAACTTTAATGAGAATCTTAATACGCTACAAGACGGAGAAAATGTGGAGGACATTGATAAGCACTGGAAAATTATTGAAAAAACACTAATCCAGACAGCTAAAGAGTGTATAGGAGAAAAAAGGTTGCAGCGAAACGAAGATCGGTTTGATGATGACTGTAAACTCATGATACAAATCAAAAATAACGCCAGAGAAAAAATGATGCAGTACAATACAAAGGCAAATAGAGAAATATATAAACAAGAAAGAAAAGCTGCAACTAAGCTATGTAAAAAAAAAAAGGAAGAATCAATAAAAAGGGAAATCGAATCAATAAACACGAACTTCATTAACAATGAAAGCAAAAAATTCTACCTCGGCTTAAAGTCGCAAGTAAGGGGCTCTCAGCCTAGATGTAAAATATGCACCGCAAGTGATGATGAGGTGCTAACGGAAAAAAAAATGCAATACTTAATCGTTGGAAAGAATACTTTCAAGGTGTTTACAATGTAGAAGGACAGGAAGCTATGAATGGCTCGGAGGTAGATTTAAATGATGAGAACAACAACGACACCGCAGAGGAACTTGAACCCACCAAGCAGGAAATATCAGAATTCATCCTAAAAATGAAGAACAATAAGTCGCCTGGAGAGGATAACATAACGGCGGAACTACTGAAAAATCTGGGTGATTGTGAACTGGAGAGCATATCATCACTCACTAGGAAAGCATGGGGAGCAGAAATGCTACCGAAGGTGCGGCTTACAGGAACCATTAAACCTGTACAAAAGAAAGGAGATAAGCGGTTATGTACAAATTATAGAGGTATTACACTATTAAATGTATGCTACAAAATATTCTCAGGAATATTGGCTCATCGTCTTCGAGCAGCAGCAGAAACCATATTGGGTGTTTTCAGACCAGGCAGATCAGTAGTAGATCAAATATTCTTGCTACAGCAAAACTTAGAAAAATGTTTGAGTATGATAAGGATGTACATATGTTGTTCGTCGATTTTAAGCAAGCGTTCGATTCCATAAACCACAGAGAAATACCGAAAGCGCTCGCCCAGCTCGGGATCAACAAAAAGCTGATACGCCTAGTGATGGCTACACTCACCAACACAACGGGTAAGGTGGCAATTGCGCAAGATTGCACTGAAGTTTTCCAAATTAACAGCGGCGTAAAGCAGGGCGACAGTTTGTCGACGGTAGTGTTCAATCTGTGTCTACATTTCGCCATTAAATAATACACTACGTCAGGAAATCTCCTCGATAGGTCAGGTTTTACGATAATGTGACTTGGCCTTGATAGCCCGGAAAGCAAGATATTTAGAAGATTTGGCGACCAACGTGATTAATGCGGCTAAGAAAGTGGGTCTAACTATCAATGAAGATAAAACTAAATATATGATAATGTCCCGGAGCAGAAGCAGAAGACAGCCCAGAAATCTAAGCATAATGGATTTTTGCTTTAGGTGAGTAGAAAGCTTTATCTACCTTGGCGTCCACTTCAGTAATAACAATTGCACGCGGCAGAGCATCCAAAACCGCATTTTAGCAGCAAACAGGGCGTTCTTCGCCCACCAAAATTCTTAAGTCAAAGCTTATTACGATAAACTGCAAACGGCGAGTTTACAAAACCATTATAAGACCGATAGCAACATATGGCGCAGAAATATGGGCAATGACATCGTCAGATGAAGAGGCGCTGCGCGTATTTGAAAGGAAAATTCTGCGCAAAATCTTTGGTGCAAATTGTGATGAATATGGGAACTATACGGTCAGAAGCAATGACGAGCTATTGAGTTTAGCAAATGGAGAGGACATTGTAAAATACGCCAAGGCATAGAGACTGAGATGGATAGCTCATGTGATGTTTGCATTTCTTATGATAACTCAGTATATGACATGTTCATGCTTGAACAGTGTCAACGCTTCGTGATGGCGATCTTTTAATGATTCTTAAAAACAAACAAACAAACAAACAGCCGACAAATTTCTCAAAACCTCACTGCCGGGCATTTGCAAAATAGAGTGCAAGTTACACGATAGTCTCAATTCTGTTAAGGGAACTAAATATGCAACTTATCTAACTTAAGTCGCAAAACGTGCAATCTCTCTTTTAAATTCACCAAAGCAAAGGACGGGTGTGCAAAACCCTAAAGCGTCTTGCTGGTCGGTCACCTTTGACCTTTACAATTTACCTAGCAAACTCGACATTTGCTGGCATATTTTGAAGGTCAGAGAGTACGTCCCGAACCCGATGAGGTGCACAACATGTCAGCTCTTAGGCCACGCGGCCAAACATTGCAAAAATTCTTCCATGTGTGTTAACTGCAATCTTCAAGCCCACTCCCTAACTCCACCTAAAGTTCAAAATGTAAAAAGAATTATTAAAAATTAAAATCAAAAAAAAAAAATCCATCTAAAAGTCCAAAAAATAGCTTCGCAGCTGTTTCTGCATCTAATTTTTGACTTCCGAGCAAAATGCCGACGGACCGAATACGGAGTAACTGCTCCCAAAAACATCTACCGCAATAATAACCGAACTCACAGCTCCCAGCGAGCCATCTCACCTTACTCAACAGAGTATTACTCTTGCCAATTACAGCAGCAAGCAAAAGAAGCTATATTGTCAGCAAGACAGCTTCTCGAACAAGACTCCTAAAATCATCAAAAATAAAAACCAAAACACAAAAACAAAACATACTGCAAACCAAATCTCTAAATCATCCAATTCTGATGGATCTATGGATGAAACCTAATTAACTTTATTTTTTAATGTTTGAAGACAGAATATTACTTTCCGCCCACTAAATAATGTCCATTAAAATAATACAATGGAACATAAAGGACATATTTAATAACTTAAATGAACTCACTTTACTTATAAATAAACAGTCCCCAGATATTTTATGTCTGCAAGAGACCAACCTGCCTTACAATTTCAATTTATTTACCCCAAGAGATACAAAGATTATTTCCATAACTTACCGCGCAATACCACCTCCAAACAGCGATCACTTCCCAATTATTATAATAGCCACTCTGCAACTCAAAACTGACTCGTCATCTGCCTAAATACAAAACCTATATTGGAAACTGGCCACTGTACGCTGCAAAATGTGACACAATTGCCACCAATTGGGCTCCAGGATGTTTAAATCATCAAGGTGACCAGTTAACAAGAAAAATTAGAGCCGCTGCTAACGTTAGCATTCCTCAAACAAAATGTATTAACCATAAACGCTCAGTCCCTCTACTTAGCAACAACTACGCGCCGAAAAACAAAAACTTTGGCATTTATATAAACACAAGATGTTCCCTGGAACTCCTGGAAAAATTAAAGAAAATTATTTTAATTAAAAACATAAACATTTCCATTTACGCTCACGACGCCACATTTTACATGAAAAAACCAAACATAAGCAGAAACAAATTGTTTCCAGTGCGTCCCTGTCTTTCAATAAACGCAAAATTTTTCACAATTGTAACCCAATAGCCTTAAATCTTAACAATAATAAATTTATTTTTAAGCCGCACTGTCTAGCTCTATGAGAACAACTAGAATCTCGCCTGAACATAATTAAATTTCTTAGATGTAAGTATTCAAACATTCCCATCAGAGCACTAATTAACGCCACAAGGGCTCTAATACTCTCAAGGATTGAGTATGGCCTCCTCATTTATGGTTGGTGTGCCAAGTCACATATAAAGATCATCCAAACTGATTACCACATAGCTGTCCGCCGCCCAATAAACGCCTTCCTAACTTCACCAACGAGATGCATTATTGCGGAAGCGGGGCTGCCCACCACACCTGAAAGGATTATTGCCACAACGTTGCATCTGTTACCCAAGTTGTACTGCTCTCCCAACCGATTGCTCACCACAGATTTAATGTGCGCATACAAACAAAAACGGCACCACAAATGCATATCAACTTTAAGCCGCTGGACCCTGCCATTTATTTACCCCACCAGCGCAATGGACATAAAAAAAAACATATAAATGCAAAAATAACTGCCTGAATCATCGGTACACCTCCATCACAACAAGTCCTGCAAGAAAATACAGCTGAATTCAAACTCACGCCGGGGATATGACAGCGTATTCATAAGGCTGCATATAGGTCATGCGAAATTTACCCACCAGCACCAATAAACCAAAAAGATCCAACAGCCAGTCGGACTGGAACACCTACCAGCTGGGTTTCAGGATTTTTAAGAGCAGGTGTAAAAAAGCAAAGAGAGACTCTTGGACTAAGTTTTGTGAAGATCTGGTGAGCACCAGCGAAGTTCCCCGACTTCGCAAGGTACTGGCTAGCGATCCATCCAAACCGGAGCTACTATGAAGACCGGACGGAACGTACACGAAAAATAGTCAAGAGTCATTGGACCTACTTATGGAGACACACTTCCCGGGTTGCCTGGAGACTGGTAACGATGTTGACAGCATCAACCTTACAGCCAGCGCGGCTCCTGTGGAGCACGAAGATCTGATGGCGTTTGACGACATTATCACTGAAGAAAGATAGCCTGGGCTATCAAGTCGTTCCAACCCTACAAATCGCCAGGACCGTACGACAATCGACCTGTCATGCTGCAATCGGCGATTCCAAAGCTGATGCCATGGCTAATGAAGATTTTCAAGGGATGTCTCCTTACAGGCTACATCCCAGGGGGTTAGAGAGAGGTGATAGTGTCTTTCATTCCCAAGGCTGGGAAGATAAATCACAACTCGCCAAAAGACTATACACCCATTAGTCTATCCTCGTTTTTACTGAAAACGATGGAACAACTCTTGGATCTTCACATCACAAGTAAGCTTACTCCCCGTATGTTCAGCGGTTCACAACATGCCTATCTTAAGGGCAGGTCTGTTGACACTGCACTACATACGGTGGTAGGGAGCATCGAAAAGGCTCTGCAGCAGAAAGAGTTTGCGTTGGCGGCTTTCCTTGATATAGAGGGAGCTTTCAACAACGTCAGGACCGAATCGATAACGGCAGCACTTGCCAAAATGGGTTCACTCCCGATGGTAACCACTGGCTTGGCAGCATGCTTAGCAGCCGGGTTATCAACTCCGAACTTTGTGCAGGGGTGGTTAGAAAGAGAGTTACGAGGGGCACTCCACAAGGAGATGTCATTTCACCACTTTTGTGGAACTTGATCCTTAACGACCTTCTTCTAACTCTTGAGCAGACAGGATGCAGGATGGTTTTCATGGTAACGGGCAAATTTCTGCCTACAGTCAGTCAGCTATTGGAGTCCGCTCTTGGCGTTACCCTAAGATGGGCACAACAGAACGGTCTCGGAGTTAACCCTCAGAAGACCCAACTGGTTTTGTTCACTAGAAAATATAAGATCGATGAGTTCACGCCGCCGTCCCTCGGTGGATCACAGCTTAAACGATCTATGGAAGCCAAGTATCTGGGTGTCATTCTGGATTCCAAACTCTCTTGGAAGAGAAACTCAGAAGAAAGAATGAAAAGAGCGTTAGGTGCTTACTACACCTGCAAAAACCCGTTTGGTAGGAAATGGGGACTGCAACCGTATATCATTCATTGGCTATATACAGCAGTTGTCAGACCTATCTTAACTTATGGGGCGTTGGTTTGGTGGAAGGCGGCTAATACCAAATCTCACCTTTACAACCTTCAGAGGCTTCAAAGGGCAGCCTGCTTAGGTATCACCGGGTCCATGCGATCCACACCTCAGGCAGCCCTGGATGTTATTCTGAACCTGGATCCAGCGGGCATTTTCCTGAAGTCGGTGGCAGCGAGAAGCGCAGCGAGACTCCGGGCACTTAATCTTCTCACGTTATCAACTTTTGGTCTCAGTAGTATTCTACTTGAGTTAGGCGTACCTACTAGGGGGACCGGGGACAGTGATTGCTGCTCCACGGTTCAGAAATGGAATGACAATTTTTTCGCAGTTTTCCCGGAGAGGAAAGATTGGGAGCAAAAAACCCCCTTAAAAGGGAACGAGCTGACAATATATACTGACGGCTCGAAGATGGATGAGGGCACAGGAGCAGGCATCTTCTCTGAAAAGCTTTCGACGAAGCTCTCATTCCGTCTTGCCGACTGGTGTAGCGTTTTTCAAGCCGGAATTTATGCAATCTGGCAAGCGGCTAGACTTATTGATACCTTGGACGGAAGTCCAAGGAACGTTGTAATTCTAGTCGATAGTCAGGCTGCAATCAAGGCTCAGTCATCGCACACCATAAAGAGCAAACTGATCCGTAAGACGGCGCTTGCGCTCAACCGTATCCAAAATCACTCTATCACCCTCTGCTGGGTACCGGGACACTCAGGCGGCCCTGGCAACGAGGAGGCTGATGAGTGTGCCAGGAACGGATCAGCGCTGGCAGCTAACCTTGCGGTTACGGACATAGAAAGACCGTTACAGGACGTCGTATCGCAAATCAGGGAGACGGCCAGAGCTCTGGCGGAAAGAGAATGAGAAACGGTGTCCGGTTGTCGCATCTCCAGAGCACTCTGGCCTAGGTATAACCCAAAGCGCACATCTGAACTCCTGCGATTTCATAAAAACAGGACCAGGATGGTGGTAGGAGTTGTAACGGGGCACTGCACCATAGGCCACATGGCTGAGAGGCTGCATGTTCCCCACCACGACTTCTGCCGAAGCTGCGGAGACGAGGAGGAGACAGAAAGCATCCAACACCTGCTTTGCGACTGCCCGGCGTTTCTAAGAAGACGAACCCAGTTTCTGGGAAAACCGTTCTTTGAGGACCTGGGTAGTCTGGCTCATGTGCCTGGCTGCGTTTGTCGAATCCTCAAAATGGTTTTATAATAGGATAGTCTTAGGGGATTAGGGATGTCCTACAGTTTTGATCCTCCACCCACCCCGCCCCCTCCCCCTTCTCCAACTCCTTTCTTCCTTCACAATAATTAGGCAACACAATGGACCTCATGGTCTCTGGGTGATCTCAGTTAACTGAGCTGCCTATTTAACCTAACCTAACCTACCCACCGGCACCTACTCAATGCTTCAACACAGTCTAACTGCCCATTTTATAGGCATCTATCGACCACTTTCTTGATGCCTGCAACGGTCTGCAGAGTATCCCTTCCCTTATAATATCACCACAATGTATAGATTTTTTAAAGAAATAAAGATAGATATTTAACACTTGCAAAGTAGCTAATTATACGTATGTTCTAAATATAAGAATACTAAATATTAACAATAGATTTTTAATTACCCCATTGTAACGACCTCCGGTTTTGTCCGGAACAACGGCTGGGATAGCTCAGCTATGCCCAGGGTAAATGTCACAACGAATTTATATTCGCTGAGACTCTGTAATAAAATTGAGAACGCCAGACTTGTTTTAGTTTTGTACTTTTGTCTTTATTATCCGCCTTTTCTCGGCTTATTGCACGTATAATATTCTTGTCATATAATACTTATAGGGCCGCAGTTTCTCGCCCACTAAACAATTAGGTTTTTAATATTAGTTTGGCTGACTCACCGGTTCTCTCGTCGTTCTCACCCAAGGCCTTCACCGGCCAGACTATCGCACTGTCTGGGTATCCGCTAACATTGGGTCTACAATTGTTGGCTTCCCGCTACTGTGTCTGGGCCGACCCGAGAGCATCAATGCCAATCCCTTGGATTTGGCCATTGCCTGCCTCGACGGTACCGCTCACGAGTAGTCCGGGCGCCCCAACGTTGCCCAACGCCGCGTACCATTTGACTAGGCGTATCCTCTGCCACCTAATGAACACCTTCCGGATGTTGGACTCGTCTCCCGGATCTCGTCCCCCGCCATCGTCGTTATTGCACTATCATCATTTATCGCGGCTGTGCTCCGACTCACTACACTGAATTTCACTCAACTGAACTCACTTGACTCACTGACTTGACTGACTTGACTGATAAACTCCGAAAAAAAACTGACCCTGATTTGGCTGCTGATAGCCTTATATAGGCCTTGATCGCCGCCAAATCCATAAATTCCCGCCCAAACTTATACTAATGAAATATAAACGGCACTCTATTTATCTAGATATCTATTCTGATAGATATAAGAGAGTCCGCCGTAACCTACAATATCCCTATCACCTACTCTACACTCTTACGTATACGCCTATACAAATGCATCATTAGCGCGCCAACTCTGAGGCCGTTATACGTAAGTCGGTGTTGTTGAGAGTGAAAACCGCGCGCTTTCTTCGCTACTCTCACTCAACAACTACCCTGTAGAGATTTTAGGGAACGTGTTGTGAGGTGGCAATTCGCCTCCTCACACTCCCCCCTTTCTTCGGTAAAAATAAAAAACATAACAAACACATAAAAACTCAAACTAGTAATAATAATAAAAAAAAAATAACAAACAAATAAAACCTTAAACTAACCCAATAATAAGAAAAAATAATAACAAACAACTAAAAACCTCAAACTAGCCCAATAAAAAAAAATCTATAGTTCCTCTTGAAAGCTGTTTGACTTCGCGCTCTCAGCCAGTTATCGAGTTCTGTAGCAACGAGCTTTCTGCCCATATCGGCGTTGCCACATGTTGCTACCACTCACCCACTGTCGCTGATCGCGAGTGATTGTCAACGCTGGAAGAGGAAGCATGACGTTTGATAACGTAAACAAAGTAAATAAAGGCAACGTGTATAAAACACCGCCGCTTGTTGCTAATATGCAAAAAAAAAAGAAATATTAAAATGGACATCTGCAATTACTAGGTAAGTATGTTTGCATCTCTAATAGATGTTAATGGTTTTTTCTTCCGCCTTTTCCAGTTCTCGTTTGTGTCCGCCTAAGTCGGCGTAACACCTCCCGAGACCAAGGCTTTGTTGACGTCATTGCTACTTGTAAATTACCTCCGGCAAGTCGCCCTTAAACAAAATCTTCAAATTATATCCTTTATTTTCAGTTTTTTTTCAACCCCTATTGGTGTTTAAACACCCTGCACACACCGGCATGATTCCAGCGTATGCGGTATCGCTCCCTCCGGACTGTTACCAACATGCAGGCACGTTGGCCAACTATGTGGCTGCTCGCTATCCGCCTGCGGATAGCCGCCAGCACCGCTCCGGGCCAGTGCGCCTCCTCGACCAGCTGCCAATTCGTTTCGGTGCGGCGCGCCTGCTCCAACTGCCGCCGCACCGACTCCAGCCGTCTCTGAGCTTCCCGCTCCAGTTGCCGCAGCTGTCTCTCGCGCTCGCGACGTACGCCTGCGGCGCGTCGTGACGCTGCCGCCTCTTCTCGTCGCAACTCGGCCCTCAGTGCTCTAGGCGCGACTGAGCCGGTTGCCCACGAGAGCGGTGCTCTGGCGTTGGAGGACGCCTGTGTTGTTCCTGTTGGCGTCGTTGTTGTGGCTGTGCCTGTTGCTGCGCCTGCTGTTGCTGCTCTTGCTGCTGTTGCTGCTGGTGCAGCCACTGTGCCGTTTCCGCCGCCCTGGCCAAATCTGGCTCATGGGGCTACGCATCCCGGCGTGGTGAACCTGGCAGCTCCGTCAGCCGCACTCCGCCGCACCCCGAAGTGTTCGCTCGGACCCGCACATCGGTGGTTTCCACTTTTGTAAAAACCCACCACTTGCCGTCCAGCCGGTAGGTGGTTTTCACGTCGCGCGACACACCGTTTTCGTGCCCATCGTCGGAGCTTAAGGTTATGGCGGAATGCGCTGACGACAGCTCCATGTCCAGTACATCCTCCAAATCGGACTCCGGCCCTCCCAGTAGGGCTTCCTCCGTCATTGCTGACGGAGACGCCCTAAAATCGGATGGCCGGGTAGTCGGCATCCCGGACGCGGCTTCAGCATGCTCGGCATGCAACGCCGTGGTCCGGGTGCGCTCCTCCTCCTCCTCCACCAATTGGGCCCATGTTTTATTTTCCATTTTTTTTCTTTTCTCTTTTTTTTTTTGTAAAAAAAACAAATAAATTTATATAGATTTGTATTATTTCTTTTTTCCTAGCTTACTAAACTTATATATATATACATGCATATATGGGATTGCTACCATTTGCATGTATATATATACGTTTTCGCCGCTACTCCCTGTGACCTAACTTACCTCGCCAAAGTCTCAAATTAAATAGAACGCCATCTCCTTATCTTAGGCTTGACATCGACTTTTGGCTAGGATCCGTTATCCCGCCAAATAGTTTTCAAATTTGATAAGCATATTGCTTAAAATGGGGGTGTAAGTAGTTGCACTACTGTCCCTATTACCGTAATTGTGTGCTCTCAGCGTACACATACGCTTAACGCATTTTTTCAGCGGTGCATTTCTGCACGCTCTCATGCTCCCACGCACATTTCACACATATACATCTCGGCGTGTTTTGCTCCACACGCTCTCATGCTCGCTTACACACATACGTAATAAACTTTTCTCTCACCCGACTTAACCAATCACAGCTTACCGTCACCACTAGATCTCCGCTTACTCGCGTAAGACGTTTTAGTTTGTGACGTAAGCCGTTTTAGTTATTGGCGTAAGCTCGTTGGGGTTTTTTTTTTCAAATTATAGGGAAAAATCTTATCTAAAGGCGAATGTTATTATTAATAAATTTAAAATAATAATCATAAATAAAGGAAAAAAAATAGTTTCGTTTCTTTCTAAATTTTTTTCCATATATATACTAGTTTCTACTGTGTGTGTTTCTAAGCGTCGTAGTCCCGCCTTTCTGTCCCGGCAAGGATTTCCTATCCTCAAACTGCACTCATGCATGCGCTATTATGCCAAATAGCCAGCCGAGCATTATTGAGGAGTATTTTTTTCTGCCAACACAAAACTCAAAACTTGAAATTTACCCGTTTGCAAATTTCCCGACCGATCAAAATTATTACAGAGTCCCTGCTCGGGCGCCAGTTGTAACGACCTCCGGTTTTGTCCGGAACAACGGCTGGGATAGCTCAGCTATGCCCAGGGTAAATGTCACAACGAATTTATATTCGCTGAGACTCTGTAATAAAATTGAGAACGCCAGACTTGTTTTAGTTTTGTACTTTTGTCTTTATTATCCGCCTTTTCTCGGCTTATTGCACGTATAATATTCTTGTCATATAATACTTATAGGGCCGCAGTTTCTCGCCCACTAAACAATTAGGTTTTTAATATTAGTTTGGCTGACTCACCGGTTCTCTCGTCGTTCTCACCCAAGGCCTTCACCGGCCAGACTATCGCACTGTCTGGGTATCCGCTAACATTGGGTCTACAATTGTCGGCTTCCCGCTACTGTGTCTGGGCCGACCCGAGAGCATCAATGCCAATCCCTTGGATTTGGCCATTGCCTGCCTCGACGGTACCGCTCACGAGTAGTCCGGGCGCCCCAACGTTGCCCAACGCCGCGTACCATTTGACTAGGCGTATCCTCTGCCACCTAATGAACACCTTCCGGATGTTGGACTCGTCTCCCGGATCTCGTCCCCCGCCATCGTCGTTATTGCACTATCATCATTTATCGCGGCTGTGCTCCGACTCACTACACTGAATTTCACTCAACTGAACTCACTTGACTCACTGACTTGACTGACTTGACTGATAAACTCCGACAAAAACTGACCCTGATTTGGCTGCTGATCGCCTTATATAGGCCTTGATCGCCGCCAAATCCATAAATTCCCGCCCAAACTTATACTAATGAAATATAAACGGCACTCTATTTATCTAGATATCTATTCTGATAGATATAAGAGAGTCCGCCGTAACCTACAATATCCCTATCACCTACTCTACACTCTTACGTATACGCCTATACAAATGCATCATTAGCGCGCCAACTCTGAGGCCGTTATACGTAAGTCGGTGTTGTTGAGAGTGAAAACCGCGCGCTTTCTTCGCTACTCTCACTCAACAACTACCCTGTAGAGATTTTAGGGAACGTGTTGTGAGGTGGCAATTCGCCTCCTCACACCATATAAATGTTCGAGTCGATGGCCTTGTTGCTCGCACTCGTCGTGTACATATTAGATTTAGTATTACATACTATAAATTACTCGCACACTACATAAGTGTTTGACGTGTCTTTAGATTTCGTGATTTGGCTTCAGCGCCTAAATGTAGAGTTTAGAACTGCAGAGCTACATGGTGTAGATCACAGATTAGACAGGTTGCAGAACTCACGCTACAAGAGCAAGTGGTTAATACTATGCAAAGATCGCATCTCTGAGAAGATTTAGACGGCGGCGCAGCCAACACTTAGAAGTGCGGCGACAACAGCAAGTTAAGAACACAAGAACTCTAAAAAATATTTGATTGCCATAAAATCCTTCTTTTTTTTTTTAAATTTTTGATGAAATTTGGTGCAGTGCTGGGGAAGTCTAAAAAACTGGTTACGATAACGTCATACAAAAATTGAATTAACCATCTAAAACTTTTTTTTTTCGAGTTCCTCTGAAACACCCCTATGGAAGCTATATCATCAAAATAAACTTGTCTCTTATGGAATAATAAGGGATCTAATCTGAAAGGTTGGTTGCACTAGCTCTTACCATCTCTGAGATCTAGGAGTTTCTACGAACAGACAAACGGACATGGGTATATCGACTTTTCTGGTCACCCTGATCATACTTTAGGTAACTTTGGTGGGTCTCTGACGTATCACACACGCACAAACTTAATATACCTTTTGTACCATAAGGTATAGAGTATAAAAATGACCAACACGCCACCCACCCACATATACGAAAACTCGGATTTAGACTTAGAACAGGGTCTCAAACAATCCCTTAAAGTTTCATCAACTAAGTATTTTTTTTTTGCAACTGAGCCTCTACGTTTACTTACTAATAGCACTCGAATTTTATTAATAATTCTACGTAGCCTAGCGCGCATCTTTGCCTTTTCGATCCAATATTTTACTTACTTCCCTACCACCGACTAAACGTATGCCAATACCACAGCGTGCTCCGAAATAGCAACACAACACAAGCTCTTGTGTCCAGCACCGCATCTGATAAGCGAGCAGCGCAGCAGATGAAGAACTGTGCATTCGCAGCATTTTAGCAGAATTACGATCAGTTGTCGAAAACCGCATGCGCGTTGGGTTGTTACCAAATTGGAGCTGCGTCCATCAAATATTTATCTTATTACCAGAAAATGTTTTTATTGTGCCTAATTAGTACGCGGATCATGCTTGCCCATCCTATTGAAAGTGCAAAATCGTTCAATTTTTAAAAAACGTAATGGTAATTTGAATTTTTAAATAGTTTGTACTTAATTAATAATGTGTGTTATGTGAGGCCCTTTGATCCAATTTAGGACTGTAAAGAATAATGTGTGCCACCTTTATTATTATGACTAGTGTTACCAACTGGCCCGGAAAAACCGGGCCATAGCATGGTTTTGGAAGCAACGTCCCGGTGTCCCGATGACTACCTCAGGGTAGCCCGGTTTTTCATTTTAAATTCAATTAAACAAAAAATGTACGAACATGAATAACAAAACCGAAGATAACGGTCTTTTTTATTGAAATTTGGCGAACTCGCATTATATTTTATTGCAAGTCAATCTAATTGAATGATTCATTTTAAAATGAAGTGTTTATTGGCTGATTTTGTGGCAAAATTTTGTTCGTGGAACGGATATCGAGATATTTCGAAAAAAACGCTTTTCGAAATAAAAAAAAAAGTGTACTTAAAAGCAAATATCTCTGGTTGTACCAAACTGATTTTGATTATTTTTTTTTCTACCAAACTGTAGATAATTGAATTACCTATCGATTATGCCCGGAACATATTTATGTCAAATTTACGGTTTGGTCGTTATATATCCATTCATATGATATTTTTTGTAATTTTCTGCAAATTTTTGAAAAAATTCTATTTCGAACGTAAACTTAAAAATTTTAAAAAATTTATTTCATAAAGTTTTATTTATTGCTCGTAAAGTTCTATCGATTATGCAGAAATGAGTGGTTGTTTATCAAAATTGGAGAAAAATTATGGAATTAACGGAAATTTTCGTAAAAAGTACAAAAAATCAATTTTTCTCAAAACCTAAAGTTATAGATGGATAATTCGTTTGTTTATAAAGATATTTGATCAAAATCGGTTGACTATTTCATATAGCACCCATAGGACCGATCGGCCAAAATAACGTGTTTGATGCAAAATTCGTTGTGCTTCCTTTGTTTATGAAGATATTCTAACCAAATTTTGTTGTTTGGCAGTTTTTTATAGTTCCCTACAATTGAACCAAATGTGATCAAAATCGGTTGACTATATCATATAGCCCCCATAGGACAGGTAGGTCAAAAAAACGTTTTTTCAACAAAATTCGTTATGTTTCGCGTGTTTTTCAAGATATCGTGACCAAATTTGGTGTTTCGAATTTTTTATAACTCACACTGTATCAAATTCGATCAAAATCGGTTGTATATATCATATAGCGCCCATAGAGCCGATCGGTCAAAATATGTTTTTTTGTACCAAATTCGTTTTAATTCGTTTGTTTCTGAAAATATCTAACCAAATATATAGCTTTGTATCTCTAGAAGTTTTTGTGCAACCGGATTTTGCCCAAAAAACGTTTTTTTGAACGATCGATCTTATGGGTTCTATACGATATAATCGAACAATTTTGATAAAATTTGGAACAGAACTCTAAAAAAATTATGAATGCCAAATTTGGTTACGATATCTTTATAAACAAACGAATTATTAATCAAAAACTTTTGGTTTTTCAAACAAATTTACATTTTTCACTTTTTACAAAAATTCCTGTTATTTCCACATTTTTTCTCAGATTTTGATAAACAACAACTCATTTTCTTCGTAATCGATCGAACTTTACGAGCTATGAATAAAACGGTATAAACATTTTTTTTAAATTTTTAAATTTACCGTCGAAACAGAATTTTTCTCAAATATTTTCTGAAAATGACTAAAAATTTCATATGAATGGATAAATAATGACCAAACCGTAAATTTGACAAAAATAAGTTTCAAATTTAATAGATGCGTAATTCAAATTCAAAATAATCAAAATCAGTTTAGAACAACCAGATATATTTGCTTTTAAGTAGAGACACTTTTTTTTAATTTCGAAAAGTGTTTTTTTCGAAATGTCTCGCAAGATAGCCAAGGAAAAATGTTGGAGAGAAGTGTGAAAATCCTGGTGAAACGAACTGCATTTCGAATTTCCCATAGTAAGACATGGCACCCCACACCATTAGTCCACTGTCGGTCGAGTCAAACAGTGTTCTTCTTTTCTTAAATCGTGGAAGCAATAGTTAAATCCATCTGGTCCGTCCAAATTAAAACGTTTTTTGTCAGAAAAAACATTTATGTACCAGTCTCTCTTCCATGTCTGACTTTTAGAAACTCCAGCTATCTGCTTGGTTGTAAGATTGCAGTCTCGGTAAGCCAATATTTTTCCATTTTCTTGGATAGTTAGGGCAGCACCACGGCCCATTTTGTGTTCAGTTAATCAATGTACAATCCGCATCCGCATAGCGTATCGTAAATTTAAATAACAGACTCATGGCATGACCAAAACAAAAGAGAAATAGATCATAATTGGACAAATTTTGCAAATCAGAAGCGATAGCTTACTTCATAACAAAGAAAACCAAAAGGTGAAAGACAAAACTTGTTGAGTCTATTTGGTTGATCGGGAGTGTATAAACATTTATGACCAGTGACCTTTTTGTTTTGAGCCCCGAATAGCTGCAGTGGCTTAATTATGTGTGTAGATGACTTCCTCCATTTGTTCTTTTTGTTTTTTATAAATATTTACTTATTACCAGCGGTGGGCACGAAAAATAACGGAAAGAGCCCTTCCAAATCATCAAGAAAAAAAGTCCTGTTACGGTCCCACAAACAATTCTCGAGTAGGGCCATAAAACCATAAAGTCGCTGCGAGTCGAGCTATGGCCCCTATTGTGTGTAATTTGTTATTGTAAACTATTCGCGTTGCCATCGAGATGCTTGTGCATGTCCAATGAACGAAATTTTGCAACACATTCAAAGAAACAGAAAAGTCAAGTACAAAAAAAAATTACTCGGTCTTACTGTTGCCAAAGTAACTATATTTCTGTTCTCAGTGTACTTGAGCGAAATTTCAGTCAGCGAGCATTAATAAAAAGCACCGTTACGGTCGCGCAGCATCCTAGAGTAGGGCCATACAACTCGAACATTGTGTGTTTTTATACCCTGTACCGTATGGTACAAAGGGTATATTGTGTTTGTGCAAGCCGAAAATGTATGTAACGTACAGAAGGAGAAGTCGGAGACCCCCCAAAGTTACCTAAAGTATGATCAGAGTGACTAGAGAAGTCGATATACCCATGTCCGTCTGTCCGTCTGTCCGTCTGTCCGTCTGACCGTCTGTCCGTCTGTCCGTCTGTCCGTATGAACGCCTAGATCTCAGAGATGGTAAGAGCTAGAGCAACCAAACTTTCAGATAAGATCCGTTATTTATCCATAGGAGACAAGTTTATTTTATTTTTTTGATATCGGGACTACATTATATAGCTCCCATAGGGGTGTTTCAGAGGACCTCGAAAAAAAGCAAAAGTTTTAGATGGATAATTCGTTTGCTTATGAAGATATCATAACCAAATTTGGCAATCGGAAGTTTTTTAGAAACCCCCAGCAATGCACCAAATTTTATCAAAATCGGTTGACTATATCATATAGGTCCCATAGGATCGATCGGTCGAAAATTTGTTTTTTGTACAAAATTCGTTGTGTTTCGTTTGTTTCCAAAGATATTATAACCAAATTTGGCATTAAGAAGTTTTTTAAAGTTCCCAAGCACTATACCAAATTTGATCAAAATCGGTTGACTATATCATATAGCTCCCATAGGACCAATCGGTCAAATAATCGTGTTTTTACAAAATTCGTTGTGTTTCGTTTATTTGTGAACATACCGTAACCACATTTGGCATTAAGAAGTTTTTTAGAGTTCCCAAGCACTATACCAAATTTGATCAAAATCGGTTGACTATATTATATAGCTCCCATAGGGCCAATCGGTCAAAAAAACGCTTTTTGTACAAAATTTGTTGTGTTTCGTTTGTTTGTGAAGATATTGTAACCAAATTTGGCATTCAGAAGGTTTTTAGAGATCTTCAACACTGTACCAAATTTTATCAAAATCGGTTGACTATATCATATAGCTCCCATAGGGCCGATCGGTCGAAAAAAAGTTTTTGATTAAAAATTCGTCTGTTTTTGGTTGTTTATGAAGGTATCATAATCTAATTTGGCAATCAAATGTCTTTTGGTGTTCTTAAGCAATTTACCGGATTTTATTGCAAGCAGTGGTACAGGGTATCCCAAAGTCGTCCACGCCCGACTTTAACATACGCCATCTTTTTTTTAATTCTCGTGTGCGTCTGGCTGGCGCCAGTTTCAAGACATAACGGAAAGAGCACTCGGAGCAAAAAGAGCCAAGGCGTGCCCACCGCTGCTTATTACTATTTAATTATCATCTATTTCTCTCAGTCATGGCAAATTTTAATACCGTGTGTTGGTACAGAAGCCAAACCGAAAATGTATGTAACATACAGAAGGAGACGTCGGAGACCCCTGAAAGTTAGCTAATCTATGATCAGGGTGACTAGAGAAGTCGGTATACGTTTGTTTATGAAGACATCGTAACGGCGATCGGAAGTTTTGTTTTGACTGTATTATATAATCCCCATAGGACCGATAAGTCAGAAAAACATGGTGCAATCAAATCAGGTGTATTGCTTTAGAACTCAAAGATATTTATTTGCCAAATATGGTTACGATATCTTCATAAACACACGAAACAAAACGAATTTTGCACTAAACACATATTTTTGACCGATCGATCCTATTGGGTCTATATGATAAAATCCACCGATTATGATCAAATTTGGTACAGTGCTTGGGAACTATAAAAAACTTTCGAATGTGAGGTTTGACTACGATATCTTCATAAACAAACGAAATACAACGAATTGAGTAGAAAAAAATTTTTTTTGGCCGCTTTGTCCTATAGGAGCTATATGATATAGTCATCCGATTTTTATAAAATTTTTGATATAATCTACTGACTTAAATCAAATTTGGTACAGTGCCGGGGATCTCTAAAACAATTCCGAATGCCAAATTTGGTTACGATGTCTTTATAAACAAACGAATTATCCATCTAAAACTTTTGTTTTTTTTTTGAGGTCGTCTGAAACACCCCTATGGGAGCTATATTATGTAACCCCGATATCAAAAAAATAAAATAAACTTGTCTCCTATGGAATATTAAGGGATCTAATGTGAAAGTATGTTGCTCTAGCTCGTAACATTTCTGAGATCTAGGCGTTCATACGGACATCGACTTCTTTAGTCACCCTGATCATACTTTAGGTAACTTTGGGGGGTCTCCGACATTTTCGGCTAGCACAAACAAAATATACCATTTGTACCATACGGTACAGGGTATATATAAAAATTAACTGTTGCCTGCTAAGTCTTTATGTTTCCTAACTTCGGGCCAAAATTGAATCAACATTTTCCTGCTTTACCAATTCGATGGTAGTACATATATTGTGTTAACAATTAAAAAAAACTTTAAAACTTCAAAGTTATTGGGCAACCTAAAAAGATAAAGTACAAACCATTTCAGAAGTTCACGCAATACAATTTCCCATATATTTGTTTGAGCTGCTTCTTAATCTCATTATACAAGTTAACGACACACATTGTATTTCTAAATAACAAACCAACTACATCACTCACCACTCCGTAGTAATCCAACACAAGCAACTTGACTCGAGTCATAAACCGATTGATTCATGTCGAGTAAGTAAAATCAAAGCCAGCCGATTGGCCCGTATCAATCAGCCCATACTTCAATACAACACAGTGAGCCTATACTTGAATAGGACACCAGACGACCCCACTTCAATAGGACACATGTACGCCCATGCTTGAACAGGACACCGAGCGTCGCAGACGATTGATCTCGTAAAAGCAGCGTAGCCAACGGCAACATCAGACAGCGGCGTCAATACAGATCTTCTATAAATACCAATGGTAGTCGATCGAGCAAGGCAGTCTGTCCCCAGTATTTTAGTCGATTTGTACAATAGTTTTAAGTTAGAGTATTAATAAAAGTTATTTCAATAAAAAACATTAATTTCTTTAATTGGCGCCCGAGCAGGGACCGGGTAAAACTAATTTCGCGTAAACGGTGTACTCATAAAGCCAAGGTCGAAATTGGTGGAGTAATATTACCTAAAACGGCGAAGTTAAAGTTTTAAAAATCGGTCTAGAAACCCATTACCTTGTCTGTGTCCGAGACAAGAAAAAAGCCCGAAAAAAACGTGCATACCCCTATCTTCGAACAAGATAGGTGAGGAAAATTAAGCAAAAATAAAAACTAATTCGAAGCAGTTCTGCAAGCTCCGTGCCCAGACGATCCGGATTCAGAAATACTCGACGTAGGATCCCGAGTAGGCCGCACTCAGCTAAAAAGGAAGACATCCACGCAGTCACCGGAAAATGCATCGATTGATTATGTTAATGTAAGTTATAAGTTAAGATATAAGAAAAAAATAAATGAATTGAAATAAAATAAAAAGGAAGAGAAAAAATAAAAATTAAAGAGATAAAAATAATAACAATAAAGTAAGAAAAAAAAAAAAAATTTTTTTTAAACTGAAATAAAAAAAAGAAATTATGGAAAAGAATAAGGAGAAATTGCTCAAATAAAGAGAAAAGTTAAAAGAAAAGAAATACGAAATTAAAAATCATCAATAAATATTAAAAAATAAAACGAAAAACAAAATTAAAAATAAATTTTAAAAAAAAAAAAAAAGGAAAAGAAGAAAATTAGTAATTAAAAGTAAAAACGGAAGCTTAAAAAAAAAAATATATTATTGCGAAGAAAAAACTAACAAATAAGAAAAATATTGAAAATCTAAAAATTAAGTTGCAAATCAAGAGGAGATATATTTACTTGATAATAGTGCATAAGTGATTAAAATACACCTCATACAAATTATATTTTCTCAAACTGCAAATTTTATTATCTATTGAATTTTTACTGACCTATTGTCCGTCCGAATTTTTATATAAACAAAATGCAAAACGAGAATAGCATGCGACCCCTGAATTTAGGCGCGAGCACAAGTTCCGCAGCCGTTGTGCAGACAATAGATGCTCAACAGTTGGAGAGCATGGTTTGCACCGTGGTTAAGAATATGTTAAGTGCGAGAGGGGGACAAATAATAGAAGAAGTACTGAACCCAGAGACGCATTATGTTGACGAGACTATAGGTCTCGAACACGCCAAAAACGTCTCTGATCACGATTGTTGGCGCAAATCGCTTATTTATTTTAAGTAATCAGATATTGTAATTTTTTATGAAGTCTAGTGTAAGTGAGAGTAGGGCGGAGCAGGAGCCAATAAAGCTTTCGTCGCTCTTTGCAATTTCGCCCCGCTTCGCCGTGGTAGTATAAGCTAGACTTAAGAGATAAATATGAAATTAGGCTAAGTTCAGTTGTCGATCAATATTACATGCGAGCGTACATACATCTTTTCGTTGTCGTCATTGTTTTCTCGTTCTCGCAATAAATTATAATTTATATATAAACATTTAAACGCGTTCCATTTCTTTTATATTTAATTTATATACTATACAATACATACAACAAAAAAGACAAAGTGCAACAAAACTACAACTACAAAATCAAAAAACAACCACCAAATTAATAATTAACAAACACGCACAAATATTTAAAATATTTAACAAATTAAATTTTTGTGTCATTTTGGCCGTGTTCGCGAATTGCTTTAATTCAAAATAAAAAAAAATAAATTACTCGCGTCTGCCGCGCTAAAACATAAAATGGCGCCTATTTTTGCCGCCTTTCGCTGCTACTGCAATTTGGATGCCCTGCAACCTCTTGGATCGAAAAAGGAAAGTGGCAGCTGCATATCAATATCCACACCAAAAACATAAGGTACTGTGCTAAAAATTGAAAGCCCAAATTTTTATAAAATATTTGGTTTAGTTGTTGCTGTTACTTATGAGCACAACGCTTTCAATTCTTGGCACATATGTAATAGTAGAGCGTTTGAAATTATTAATTGCATGATAATATTATTTACTAACCATTTGAACCGCCTTTTTCGCAATTGAGCGATTTTTGTTAAATTAAATAAATAAATTTATATTTGCAAAATATCTGCACAATATGCTATAACATTTCATGCTGCACATATATACATATTACAGCTGCGAAGCTTAAGCGCACATACTAATCATACATACGTACATACATAAGTACATACATTCCAACAACAGCATCTGCATAAGCCTCTCTTTTCGTTGTCGCTTTACTTCTAACGGCTGCTGCAGTGTTGTTGTTGTTCGCTCTCTGGTTGTTGGCGAGCTTAAGCTCAGCTGTAGTATAAGAGATTCACTCCCCTACACCAAGTTGGTCCGGCATATTGTTTTTAACAGCCGTTTGCATAAACTGTATGTGCGCTCACATTTACTTCTCGTTTAGCATATTACAATTCAGTAATTGCTATTAACATCATTTTCGCTCCTTTCTTTTATAAACACACATTATTTTCCAATACATTATGGCTCTTGAGGAAAATAAAAGAAAGTTGAATACTTGCGTAAAGAGCATATTAAGACTCAAGACAAAACTAATAGAGAATTTAATTCCAAAAAATCTAGGGGAATTAAATTGTAGGCTAGAGCTTATAAATACACACATAGATATGGTGCTGATGACGACTACAGAGATAAACTCGAGGATCTATGTGTAGAAACCAAAGGTCAACTTGTGTCCCTAATTTCTGATTTAAAGTCAGAGGCCAAGTTAGACAGTCAGTCAGTGGCCGCAGCAGCGCCCTCACATGCTCGCCTGCCTCTGTTAGCTCTACCACAGCAGAGTGTACCAAATAGACAGAGGCGAAAATTCTCTCCGAGTTCGAAAGTGCCGTTGAAACTTTATCCAACGACTTGGGCTCGTCTGGTGTAAAAGCAAAATCAAACGCAAAATAAAGTCAGGCACCAACAACAAGCAACAGCAATGGTAGACGAATGAATGGCAAAAGCCAAAGGCAGCATTGGCTCTTGGCTCGGTTTGTGTTGTGTTGTGATGTTTGTCCGGTGACTTGGGCTCGGCCAAAGCAAAGCGATATGAAGCATTGGTTGTCGCTGCTTTTGTGTTGATGTTTGTGCACTGACGTAGGAGCATTTTAGTTTTTATAAGAATTTTATATAAAAAGGAGCCTTAAATTATTTTGTTTATAATTTTTAATTAAATCAACTAAATTTTTTCCTTAATGCTAAGTTATTTATAACATTGGTTTATGTTTAGTCGGTGTTAAAAGCATTAAAAAAATACAAATTACATTTTTTGTTTGCATTCTTCATTGAAAATAGTATGTGTCTAAACTGTAATGTGTTTCCATAACTAAAAGTATAGTATGTATGTATATACATACTTGTTTTAGTTTAGATTTTTGGGAAGGCAAATTCAATTTTGACAAAGCAAAGGAAAGGATATTTTGCCGGCGGCTATTTGCTTTGCCACGCAAATAGGCGGCGATGAACAAAAGTGGCGTTTGCAAGTGGTTTATTCGTTCGATTACTAGAAAACTATTAATCCTAGGATAGTAATAGAGAACTCATTTTGTAGATCATTTCATATACTTCAATAGAGTACTTGGATATTCTTGCGAAAGTCCCACCAATTTTACGATAGGAGCAGATGTTTTGAAAAACACCAAAAACTATTTCCACTTTTTTAACTTTGAATAGTCATTGTGCCTGAACCAATTAATCAATCACTTTGATTTGAGTTTTATTTGAAAAATTCTATATTTTACTGATAATAATTTTTATTAAAAAAACATAAATAAATCTAACTGTAATAGCAAAACAATATTATGTAATAATCACACCAACCACTTTTTGGCGGGAAAGAGCAACTGCCTTTGGAAAATTTGGTTTAGGACTTAATTGGGGTCCCAAACAATCTGATGATGTTTTCTACTCAGTATTTTTTTCAGGCTCAAACTCTTTGTTTATTGTAGTAAAGAACAATCAGCATCAGCAATAGCTAAGCATTAGCTAAACATAATGCGTTGGTTTAAACTTAAAAGCAAAAACAAAATTGAATACAAACAATGCAGCTGCGCTATGTTTTTCTTTTTATGCATTTGTAGTTGTGAATATGCATAAAGCAATTAAATATTTTAAAACTTCATTACAATTTTTGGGCTCATTGAGAAAAAAAGCAAACAATTATTTTATTTTTTTAGCATTGTTGCACCAAATCAGTTTCTAAGCAAATGCAACTTGCAATTAAAAAAATGCATTTCCCTAAAATTGCCATATAAAATGAATAAAAGTTGATTTAGTAAAATGGCAAAAAATAAATTGCAAACTAATTAAATAGCGAAGAAGAAAGAAGTCAAAAATTATGATTAGCCAAGGCCGGCAGCCCAAAGATATTATAAACTCTAGGAAGTGTGGTTGGCGGGCAGAGTTAAAAAGGAAAATCTAAAAATAGCCCATACAATTCTCGTGTTCTTGCAATTGAACTCGGCTCTAAACTTCGTTGTTGGCTGTCGACATAAATAAATTCATAAATTCATAAATTCAGCCGCAACCAAATTTGTAAATTTTTAGTTTCTGAGCATGCATACCCTTTCTCAATATGTGGCTGCTATGACACTTTGCAATCGCGTTTGCTTTACACTAACAAATGCATGCATAAATGGCGAAAAATACGAAGAAGAGTATTTTGCTATCGCCTTCCATTCTGCTGAACTGTTTTGCATTGACGCACACACAAACACAAGTAATTTTTAGCCGAAACAAAACAGACTTTTGGTCAGCGCGTTGTCATTAATAGCTGGATGTTATTAGGCCATTGTCGCTAGAACTGTTTTTTTTACCAATTATTTTTTAATAAAGTTTAAAACAGTGATGACAATAACTTGTCGTGAGTTGTAGAAATATGAATGATGATTTATATAAAAAATGATAAATGATGATGATAAAAAATTAATAAAAGAAAGAATTGATCATTGTTCCATTGGTTTAAAATATTAATATTTTAATAATAATATTATATTAATATTTTTTAAAGTAAATGCTTAAAATAAGCGATGTCTTAATACTTTGTATGCCTCACTGAAAAAAAAAAATTAATAAATGTACAAAAGAAACAATATTACAAACTTTGCACAACGAAATTTCCTTATATTAATAAAACTATTTTGAAAGAAATATAAAATCAAATAAAATGTCAAAATTAAAATTGAAAACTAAATAGTTAATATATAATAGCAAAGAATATACTACACAAAAAAGTTTACTTTGCTTGAATTTATACATTTGCTTGGACATGAAACTTTCGCGCAGTGGCAATGGCCTAGTGGAATGAGTGTTCGACTCAGACTCTAATGTGTCGAGGTTCGGTTCTTAAATGGATGTTAGATTCAATATGATTTTTTTTTTTTTAATTTTCCATAATTTCTGTTCTTTTTCTATTAGATATATATTTTTTTATTGTCATAAGAAAATTAATGTTTCATTTTCGACAAATGTTTTCCCAATGACAATATACATACTAAGATGTGTATGCAAAATTTGTTCAGCTCTATGGCGCGGGCAGTGAGAGCACAAACAGCCAAATTCTTAAATTTTTACTTTTTGAGCCTTCATACCCTTTCGAAGCCCACCCGTACCAACAAGCGCTAAAATGAATTTGTATTCTATGTAGTTCTTTCTACATTCTTTGATAATATTTAAATTATATTTATTATATTTATATTTAAATAAAAAAAAAATTGTTTCGTTGCGTTATTATTAACATATTAATGAAATAAAATTAAAATATTTTGTCAAATATCATCTATAAACCAGCATGCATACAGACAAATTTCTCATAAACTGTCTGAAATGGACATACTCCAGGAAAAAGCATGTACCAATGCTGCCTTGCAATTCAAAATGAACCGATATACGCTGCGGCGCTGCAAATAATGTAAAAGCAGAAACGAAAAATAATAGCAAAAGGGTAAATAAACAAAACGCAAATCCACTTCGAATTTGGTTTCGTTTGCTTTGCATTGTGTTTGCGAGCCCTCGTCAGTGATAAACTTTTAAAATTTTCGAACTCGGAGAGAATTTTCGCCTCTGTCTATTTGGTACTCTCTGACCACAGTTCAGCGGTAAATACTCAGAGTTCAAGAATGTTACTCGTTGATAATGATAAATCCATACCTAGCATCGAGAAGTTTAATCATTTTATTTCGTGTCTCTCCGGTGAAGCTCTAGGAACCGTAAGAGCGTTCCAAGTAACCGGAGAAAATTGTAGCAAAGCCCTTGCTGCTCAAAAAAACAGTGTATGACAATTATTGTCTCATTTTTACGGAAAATATTTCCGCTCTTTTTAGCCTGCCTAAAATTTGTCAGCCCTCAGCAGCTTCGTTGAGGTGCCTGATTGACACGACCTCTGCTATTTATGGTTCGTTACTTTCGATTGCTGACGATCGAAAAATCTCAAACGCAATTTTAATACACCTAGTCATGAGCAAAGTTGACACCATAACTAAGCAAAAATGGGAAGAACAGCTCGATTATTCCCGCATTCCACTCTGGACTGATTGCGAAACAGCGTTAGATCGCCGATACCAGCATTTATTGGCTGCTGAATCGGCAAAAGCGACAAGTGATGTCGTTAGATCTAACTCCAAAGCTGTAACCAAATATAATCGTAGCTCATTTTCGTGTTCTGCGGCTCAGCCTTATACCGACAGAAACACCCAGAGATGCCAATATTGTAATTCCGAAGAGCACATTATTAATAGATGTGATGCATTTTCTGCACTTACTGTGCAACAGCGGTTCGAGTTCGCAAAAACAGCTCCCCTGTGCATCAATTGCCTTCAGATGGGTCACACAGTTACCAAATGTCATGGTAGCCGGTGTCGTGTATGCAATCGTTCTCACCATTCATTGCTACATGTTTACTCTGTCGTAAATGGAAGTCGAGCGTTACCACCACCGATTCACTCCGCTTAGGATCAACCATCCACATCACATGTTATGCATGCGACTGCTTCGGATAAAGTGATCCTGGCAACATCCATCGTAAGTGTCAAAACAATATCTGGTGAATATGTTTTGGCTCAAGCACTTCTCGATTCCGGTTCACAAATTAACCTTGTAACGGAAGAACTTGCTCAAAAGTTGCAATTGCGTAGAGATGAAACGTCCATCAACTTACTTGGAATTGGTAATTCCAATGCCCAAGTTAAGAAAAAGATGAAAACAATGGTGAAGTCGCAAGTCAATTGCAGTGAGTTTCCTATCGATTTATGTATTATCGACTCAATTTCTGGGTGCCAGCCGAATGAACCAGTTAATGTAACTGGCTGGAACATACCCCAGAATTTGCAATTGGCTGACCCATATTTTTATAAGCCGCAGAAAATTAACATGCTCATAGGTGCCGAAACCTTTTTCGAACTCCTATCTGTTGGCCAAATTAAGCAAGGTCCCAACTGCCCAATCCTGCAAAATACCCGTCTTGGTTGGATTGTATCTGGAAGATACGATTCAAGTAGAGCTCCCAGTAAAGATATTGCTATCAATCAGAGTCGTCATAAAGAGCACTTGACCTCGATTGATAAGCCATTGCAGAAGTTTTGCTCAGTTAAAGAGTTGCCATCTCCAACTAAGGCAGCTCTAGAACAACAGAGATGTGAGAAAAATTCCTCTGAGAATATGCAAGTATTGCCGTTAGGAAGATTTCAAAGACATTTATCTGACTCTTCGAAGATTTTCAGGTTAAACACCAACACTAACGGCACTGCGCCTATTCCATTTCTCGATTCACGGTGTTTAACAAAGCTGAGTGAGATTATTAAGGCATCCCACCCAAAAGCTACTGACGTTATCCGGCATAGTTTTAACTTGGATATTACGTCGACTGGTGCTGAATGCGTCGAGAAGCTGAAGATAATTAAGTCTGAAGCGAATCAGACTTTGCTGAATGCAGAGTTCGAGTTAACAAAGTGGCACTCGAACAGTTCTGACATCTCCGCATCCAAAAACACAGTCAAGCCGATAACGATTTTAGAGTCAGATTCAGATAGCAGAAGGTTTTCGTATTTCTTTACTCATATCGAAATCAAAAGTAGCGCCCCTCAAGATGAACACCTTTCCAAGGTTTGAGAAGCGTGTCGCTCATCTTCTTGCAGACAAATCTTTCAATTTTAACTTTTATCCTACGGCATTAGAGCGCAAAAAAGCATTTGAAAGAATCTTTAGAATTTTTCAAGCTTTAAAATTTCGAGAAGAGATTGAGAGTGTTCGTAAGAGCGCCTTATTAATGGGTCTGAGTTTGCAGTCTCTCAATCTAAACTTAAATATGCAAATTGTATTTTCGTTGTTGCGAGTAAGGGGCAGACTTTTAAACGCTCCTATCACAAATGATGCAAAATTTCTTTCATCACTGACAAAATGCTCCCAATTTGTTCGAAGCTACGTCAGGTACCTTAACAAAACAAACTTTAATTCTGGCCTTAGAGCCCTCGTGAGCATTTTCGAAGAGCGTTTGTTCCTTCTCAACGCTCAGGAGGTCTGTCATCGGACAGCGCGATATTGCATCCGTTGCTATAAATGCAAACCTCGCCTGCTGACGCAAATCATGGAAAATTTGCCAGCAGATCAGCTCCGAGCGCTCCGCCCATTTTTCATCATGTGGCGTTTATGTTTGTGGCCCTATCAGTAAGGTTTTAAGAATAATTGGAAATCCTCTATACAAATCGATAGCACAAGATAAAATGTTTGCGTCCAAAGCGGTTCATTTGGAACACAATATCGATTTTACTAACATTCTTTTAATGATTTTCCAAGATTCTCGGATTGCACCTCTTGCAATTTGGACTCCGGACCAGAAGAGTCTGAATAGTTTGAGGCATTGTTGACCTACATCATCAACTTCACAATATTGTTGACGAAAATGGCCACAGAATCACGTGTAAAGGCAGCAATTCCAGGACAGTTGGCACCGGTCAGGGCATATTCAGCGTCTTCGATGACTAGCAAACGTCCATTTCGATGTCCCCATCTTTTGCGCCATTGTAATTATTTAAAGTTCTTCAGCCTTTCAACGGGGCCGGTGTTGGCGCAAATCGCTTATTTATTTTAAGTTATCAGATATTGTAATTTTTTATGAAGTCTAGTGTAAGTGAGAGTAGGGCGGAGCAGGAGCCAATAAAGCTTTCGTCGCTCTTTGCAATTTCGCCCCGCTTCGCCGTGGTAGTATAAGCTAGACTTAAGAGATAAATATGAAATTAGGCTAAGTTCAGTTGTCCATCAATATTACATGCGAGCGTACATACATCTTTTCGTTGTCGTCATTGTTTTCTCGTTCTCGCAATAAATTATAATTTATATATAAACATTTAAACGCGTTCCATTTCTTTTATATTTAATATTAATCATAAAAACTCTTATGATTTTTCAACGATAAAGTGCCCGGAATGGCGGCACAGATTAGAGATTTCTCAGGCAGTAAATCTTAATATAGCTCTTGGAAAAAAAGTGTAGATCGGGTGCTAGCAATGTACGCAGAAGGCACACCGAAATATTATTGTGCTATTGTCACAATCAGAAATAAAATAGTGGGAGAGGCAGACGCGGTTCTCGAGTCTTACAATACTCCCCTAAATTGAAAAGCAATTTCGAATTGTCTTTCATCCCATTACGCGGACAAACGCGATTTGAAAACCTTGGAGAACCAATTGTACTCTCTGTCTCATAGACAGATGATTCAAGAATTTTACCAAGCTGTGTATTATCAGCTGTCTCTGATATTAAATCAGATAAACACTAGGGTGGCCGCCGCTGGAGGATTTTTAAACCGTCGATATCAATAACGCCACCCCCTAAAAAGTTTCCTATTTACCTGCATATAGCGCCTGAAAAATGTAAAAACGATCCGAATGTATTTGATGGGTCCGGCAATAGGTCAAAGGTCATAACTTGAACTTTTCCCGTTTTGACTGTATTGTTCTACATAAACTTTAAAATCTTGTTACCAATCAGACAAATTATGGTTCAAAAGGTCTCATATCTATCAAAACATAATTTTAAAAAATATTGAGTCGGCCTAAATAAATTTGGTAAGCTCTAAAATTGATTAAATTGACTAATTACACCAGTTTACAAATAAAAAAAAATTTTCGTATCCTTAACATTTTTGAATCGTTTCTGTAGTAAAATGACATGCTAAAACCGAAAATGCAGTCAAAAAAAAAAGTGCCTTTACTTAACAGTAAGTATCTCTGGTTATACTAAACTGATTTCGATAATTTTTTTTCTCGACTGTAGATAATTGAATTACCCATTGATTATATTTGGAACATGTTTTTGTCAAACTTACGATTTGGTCGCTATTTATGCATTCATATGAAACTTTTTTATGACCTTTGACCTATTGCCGGACCCATCAAATACATTCGGATCGTTTTTAAATTTTACAGGCGCTATATGCAGGTAAAAAGGAAACTTTTTAGGGGCTGGCGTTAGTAAAATCGTGAGATGTTGCAAAAATGGCCACCCTAATAAACACCTTTGAATCTTCGGCAGAGACCATGAGTACTCTGACCGATTTGTACAGAGATAAGGCACTGGACACTTCCGTGAGAGGCCTCAATGGCGATCTCTCAAGACTTCTGGCCATTAAAGAGCCACGTGACTTAAGTCATGCTTTACATTTGTGCGAGCTGATCGAGAATCAGAATACTCGTAACGCCACAAATAGATTCTCCAAGCCACCTGTTCCTCCACGGAACACATATTTCCAAAGATATGACCAAAGTTATTCAAATAAAAATAGATTCCAAAACTTCAACCGCAGTTGTATCATCAACCGCGAAACCAACAGTCTCAGACCATAATTTACGCCACAATTAAGGCAAAACCATCAACAACAATCTGCTCCCAGAGCTACATTTAATCCATTTGCACAAAATCATTTGCCCTTACCCCCAAAGCCACCGGTACCCATGGATGTAGATACTTCCGTGCAAACGAAGCAAGTAAATTACATGAACAGACCCCAACGCAACGAATTCTCCGCAAAACGTCCCCATTCGGGTCAATTCCAACCTGCTAAATTCCAAAAGAATTTTAACATACAGCATAAAACTAAACAGAAAGAACCTGACTACTACGAGCAACTAAGTAAGAGTTGCCCAGACATTGATAAGATAACCTTGAAGGAGGCTGAACCTAGAACAGCATACTCTGACCTTCATTTTTTAGAATAGACGGTTCCTCTCTTCCTTATTTCCAGTGCAAGACGAGGAACAACAAAGTTTACAATTTTATGATTGACACTGGGTCGACTAGAAGTTATATCCAGTCGTCCCTTATAAGAAACCCAAGAATTAACGATACAGTATATACAGCAGAAACAGTAGCAGGTGATCTCGATATCACCCATCATACGTTTCTAAATTTGTTCAGTTTGCCTTTTGCACTAAAGTTTTATTTACTGAGCCCTCTTAAGACCTTTCACGGTATTGTGGGTAACGATTTACTTAAAGGATTAAGAACGAACAAAAACAGATTGACTTTGAAAAATGGCCATAGTGTGACAATCAAATATCTAAATTTACAGACAATCAATAACGTAAACTTGCGAACTAATCATATGACAGAAAAGCAACGGGACTGTATGATTAATTTGACAGAAAAACATGACACACTTTTCGCCGATCCCGATAGAAAGCTAGCCTTCATCACAAATGTCGTGGCGGAAATTCGGACAAATACCGATACACCGGTATACACTAAACATTACCCTTACCCTGCATCATTGAGAGCAGTGGTGGGAGAAAAACTAAAGGAATTGTCAGACGACGAGATCATAACAAGATCCAAGTCTGCTTACAATTCACCATTTTGGGTTGTGGAAAAAAAAACTGGTATTCCAGATAAAAAGGATCACAGACGAGTGATTGATTATCGCAAGCTTAATCTGATTACAATTTCCGATAGATATCCGATGCCAGAGATCGCAGAAATTATCGCACAATTAGGCGAAAATAAATACTTCTCAGTTTTAGATCTGAAAAGCGGATTTCATCAGATACGTTTAAAGGAATCTGATATTGAGAAAACTGCTTTTTCTGTTAATGGAACCAAATATGAACTTACTAGACTCCCATTCGGCCTAAAGAATGCGCCAGCTATTTTTCAAAGAGCTTTGGACGATATTTTGCATGAACACATCGGAAATTCATGCTACGTCTACATTGACGACATAATTGTGTTCGCCAAAAACAAAGCGGATCACATAAAAAACCTTGAAAAAATATTTGAGACCCTAGAAAAGGCTAACGTAAGATTGCAAATGAATAAATGCGATTTTTTTAAACAGGAAGTTAACTTCCTGGGATTTACTATTTCCGGCGACGGAATTAAAAGTAATGAGGATAAAATCAAAGCAGTTTCAAAGTTTCCAATTCCATCCAGTCTCAAAGAGTTGAGATCCTTTCTTGGATTGGCAGGTTATTATAGGCGATTCATTCGCGATTTCGCAAAAATCGCGAAGCCCTTAACTACTCTGTTAAGAGGAGAATATGGCAAAGTCGGAAAAAATGTTTCGAATAAATTGAAAATTAATATTAAGGACGAAGCCCTAGAGGCATTTAAAAAATTAAAAGAATCTTTGGTCTCTCAGGACGTGATCCTCAGATACCCTGATTTCAATAAGGAATTCAACCTAACTACGGATGCTTCGAAATACGCCATTGGTGCAGTTCTTGAACAAGGCGGAAAGCCAATAACGTTCATATTCAGAACATTAAATAAAACCGAAGAAAATTATGCCACGAATGAAAAGGAAATGTTGGCAATAGTTTGGGCTTTACAAAGCCTTCACCTTATACCTTATACCTTTACGGTAAAGCAAGAGTAAATATTTTCACGGATCACCAACCGTTAGCTTTTAATCTTAGTAACAAAAACCATAATGCCAAACTTAAGAGATGCAAAAGTTATATCGAAGAATATAACTATACCTTAAAATATAAACCAGACACTACAAATGTTGTAGCCGACGCGTTGTCCCGCATCACAAGCGAAAAAAAGCCTGAAGAAATAAATACGTCTACGACGCACAGTCGTTCTGACTCGTCTAGAGTAGATAGCGATACCGCTACAATGCATAGTGATGAGAGTTCATCACATGAGTTGATTCCTACTATGGAAGTGCCCATAAATGTCTTTAAGAATCAAGTATTCTTACTAGCCGGCGAAGGCGACTCAAATCATTTCGAAATACCCTTTCCTATGTATCACAGACATGTCATAACAAGACGAAATTTATTTACAACCGAAAGCGTTATGGGAAAAATACAGAATATATTCCCGGCACATTTTGCCACTTATAAAGTGAGGTATACGCAAAAAAGTGTTGAAGACGTCGACAATACCGACAGACAGGATGATATAATGATAAGAGAATACAAACGCGCGCACGGAACCATATAGAAAACAAGTTACAAATTCTGTTAAAATATTTCTTCCAATGCATAACTAAAAAGCTGAAAACTCTAGTTAAAGACTGCAGAGAATGCAAGCAGTCAAAATATGACAGGCACCCCATGAATTCCGAGATACAGCAGACTCCCATACCAACCTATCCAGGACAAATAGTCCATATAGACCTTTTCATAACACAGAACAATGTGATTCTTACAGGAATCGATAAATTTTGAAAATATGCGCAGATCAAGAAAGTAAGGTCGAAATCGGCAGCCGATCTAAAGATCCCATTAAGAGAGCTTTTAATAGCTTTCCCCCAAACTTATCATATTGAACAACGAAAGAGCTCTAGGTAGCGAGACAATTAAATTTTTGTTGAGAGATCAATTAAGAGTGGAAGTTTACACCACACCACCTTATAATTCGAAAAGCAATGGACAAATAGAGAGGTTCCATTCCACTCTAACAGAAATCATGAGATGCAATAGAGCAGAGGATCGGGAAAAAGATTTTGCTGACTTATTATATAAGGCAGTAAAGGAGTACAGCCTTTCTATACATTCGACAATCAATCAAAGACCAGCAGATGTATTTTTTGGCAAAGGAGTTAGGGAAAATCCAAAAATGTTGGAGGAAAATAGGAAAAAAATCACAAAACTATTGAAAGATAAGCAAGAAAAGGACCTAGCATACCATAAGGGGAGAAACAGGTTCCAAAAACGTACATTGTGGGAGAGCAGGTATCTGTAAGAATAAATAAAAGATTAGGAAGTAAGATTTCCCCAAAGTATAAGAAAGAGATAGTTAAAAGTAATAATAACACTATGATAACTTCAGAATCTGGGAGGGTCGTACACAAAGACAACATAAAAGCCTAAAGTGACCGATTTTTTTTTCAGACTCATTCTAACCCCTCTTTGCATGACTGAGACGACCATAATGGACTACACGAACTCTCAGGCAGTAATTCTAAATATAGGATTGGCAGCAAGAGAGGAGGGTACTTTTAAATTAATTCATATTTTTAACATAAGCCAGTTTGACTATGCATTAGAATGACTCGAATATCTTATACAAAATTTTACAACGAACCACCCCTTCTACTCAATCTTAATGTACGACATTGAACAGGTTAAATTAAATTTGCAAAAGTTAACACCAGTTAAAAGACAGAAACGAGCGTTCAACTATTTAGGAACCGCATGGAAATGGTTGGCTGGTAGTCCAGATCACCATGACCACGTCATAATAAAAGAAAAATTAAACGAGCAGTTGAGAAATAATAATAAGAAAGTAATAGGCAAATAAATGAATATATTAACGACTTAAGTAGGATTACTAAAGAAATATTAAGTTCAATTAAAAGAAATACAAGCTTATTTAACGAAGAAATTTTGATTATGAAATATAAATGGCAAATATTAAAAGATGAATTAACAAACATTGTTTATGCAGTAAATTGGGCAAAATCTAATATAGTTGATGCTATTATTTTATCGAAGAAAGAAATAAAAATTATTGAGGAATTAATTTTAAATGAAGACACGCTGTTTGCAAGCAGCGAAGAATTATTGGAATTTGCAGAAATAAAAAATGCCGCAAATGGCAAAGAAATTTTATACATTATAAGTATTCCGAGATTAGAAAAAAACATCTGTAAGGCAATGATTATAAAGCCAATTAAGAAAAACGGAGTAATAAATGATATTAAATGTACGCGATAAAAAAGAAATGCGACAGCCATAATGATAAAATTATTTGTAAGAAAGAAAATTTGTTAGATTTAAGCAACGACAACTGCATCACTCCTCTTTTGAGAGGTAAGACGCCAAGCTGTGAACTGATAAACAACCATCACATACCGAGCTACGAAGAAATAAGGCCGGGACCATACTGCTAAACGATAAAGGCGACATACTGGTTGATAATGAGACCCTAAAATTGAGCGGGACTTACGTCGTGAAGTATCACAATTCGACACTCGTCAATAATGGCCAAGTTTATAAAAGCAAAGAAGTTGAAGTGGCTGACCCAGCACCACCGTTATTACAGCTGGTGGGCGAAAAAAATATTCTTGACGAAGTACTCTCATTGCAAATGATGCGAGAGTTACATATAAATAATACAAAAAGATGGCGTACGTTAAAGTCGGGCGCGGACGACTTTGGGATACCCTGTACCACTGCTTGCAATAAAATCCGGGAAATTGCTTACGAACACCAAAAGACATTTGATTGCCAAATTAGATTATGATACCTTCATAAACAACCAAAAACAGACGAATTTTTAATCAAAAACTTTTTTTCGACCGATCGGCCCTATGGGAGCTATATGATATAGTCAACCGATTTTGATAAAATTTGGTAAAAAACTTCTGAATGCCAAATTTGGTTACAATATCTTCACAAACAAACGAAACACAACGAATTTTGTGCAAAAAACGTTTTTTTGACCGATCGGCCCTATGGGAGCTATATGATATAGTCAACCGATTTTGATAAAATTTGGTACAGTGTTGAAGATCTCTAAAAAACTTCTGAATGCCGAATTTGGTTACAATATCTTCACAAACAAACGAAACACAACAAATTTTGTACAAAAAGCGATTTTTTGACCGATTGGCCCTATGGGAGCTATATAATATAGTCAACCGATTTTGCTCAAATTTGGTACAGTGTTGAACATCTCCAAAAAACTTCTGAATGCCAAATTTGGTTACAATATCTTTATAAATAAACGAAACACAACGAATTTTGTACAAAACACGATTTTTTGACCGATTTGTCCTATGGGAGCTATATGATATAGTCAACCGATTTTGATTAAATTTGGTATAGTGCTTGGGAACTCTAAAAAACTTCTTAATGCCAAATTTGGTTACAATATCTTCACAAACAAACGAAACACGACGAATTTTGTACAAAAAACAAATTTTCGACCGATCGATCCTATGGGACCTATATGATATAGTCAACCGATTTTGATAAAATTTGGTACAGTGATGGGGGTTTCTAAAAAACTTCCGATTACCAAATTTGGTTATGATATCTTCATAAACAAACGAATTATCCATCTAAAACTTTTGCTTTTTTTCGAGGTCCTCTGAAACACCCCTATGGGAGCTATAGAATGTAGTCCCGATATCAAAAAAATAAAATAAACTTGTCCCCTATGGATAAATAACGGATCTTATCTGAAAGTTTGGTTGCTCTAGCTCTTACCATCTCTGAGATCTAGGCGTTCATACGGACAGACGGACAGACGGTCAGACGGACAGACGGACATGGGTATATCGACTTCTCTAGTCACTCTGATCATACTTTAGGTAACTTTGGGGGGTCTCCGACTTCTCCTTCTGTACGTTACATACATTTTCGGCTTGCACAAACACAATATACCCTTTGTACCATACGGTACAGGGTATAAAAAGTATTTCCCTTATAAAAGAGGAACAACAGAGAAATATGATTACGGGCCTTACGTTGCTGATTATAATGGCCACATGCGTGGTACTTTACCATTTTCGAGGAGCAATAAAAAAATTTAATATTGGGAACAGAGCCATCCCCGCACAGAGCCCAAGAGATGCCGTCGAAGCGTCGGATCCTCAAATACGCTACATTATAACGACTGAGGACGTTCGCGCTTAAGTGGGGAGGAGGTAACGACACACATTGTGTTTCTAAATACAAACCAACTACATCACTCACCACTCCGTATTAATCCAACACAAGCAACTTGACTCGAGTCATAAACCGATTGATTCATGTCGAGTAAGTAAAATCAAAGCCAGCAATAGGACACATGTACGCCCATGCTCCTGTTCAAGCAGGCCGAGCGTCGCAGACGATTGATCTCGTAAAAGCAGCGTAGCCAACGGCAACATCAGACAGCGGCGTCAATACAGATCTCCTATAAATACCAATGGTAGTCGATCGAGCAAGGCAGTCTGTCCCCAGTATTTTAGTCGATTTGTACAATAGTTTTAAGTTAGAGTATTAATAAAAGTTTTTTCAATAAAAAACATTAATTTCTTTAATTTACATATAACCAAAGAATATAGAAAATAGTTCTATAACATGCTCAAAATAGAGTCTTTGTAACATTTCTCTATCATTGCAGCAGTATTCAGCACCCAGTTCTGAAAATCTGGTTGATGTTGAGATTCTCGAAATTTTTGCTTGTACACTTCCTTTGGTATGTTGTCAGTAATGTGCGTGATATTTTTAAATGACGCAATTAGACGATAGTACCGATACATCTAATTGATAACGATAACACTATTGAATTCGGTATAACAGTATATCAAAGCTACGTCACATTGTTGCAGTTGCATTATATTTACTATATACAAATTCAATTTAGAAAAAAGGCTGAATACTGCTAACCAAAGCCAAAAAAGGTTAGATTTCCGGATAGGGACTGTTTGATATTTTTTCCGGCTGAAGCAGTTAAAAAAAGGACAAATCTATCCGGAAAAAGGCTAAATTGGCATCACTGCAAAGATGACAAGTTTTGGTTTAAAGATCCAAATGTTGAATTAAAATGTTACATTTTGTCGTTATGGGGAAAAAAATCTATTTTTAAAAATCAGCAGGCTCGAAATTCAAGATAGACCTATGGTCTCTTCGGCAAAGTTGCTTAGAATTGTCCGTAGAATACTCCTAGGGGGCGCCGCGAAGCGACTTTTTCGGCTCCATATACGAGGGGGGGACCCAAAAAAACGGGAATTTCGTCATAACTTCTTTATTTCTTAATATTTAAATACCAAATTTTGATCACCTTCAAATTATTCGCCATTGAGCACAACGCACTTCTCCAAACGATTCTTCCATTGTTCAAAACAGTTTTTAAATTCACTCATCGGGAAGGAGATAGCTGAAATTATCAAAGCGCTACCGAAAAACAAGGCCCCAGGAATAGATAAGATATGCTATACCACGCTGAAGGCTTTACCAACTTGTGCGATTCTGTACATGGCATTAATTTACAATGCTATGCTGAGGGTTCAGTTCTTCCCATCTCAGTGGAAGATGGCATTGATTCACATGATTCATAAGCCAGGTAAGCCGGATGATGACCCGGAGTCATACCGGCCAATAAGTTTACTACCAACTCTATCGAAGGTGTGGGAGCAGCTGGTTGCCGCTCGGATTTCTCGTGTTATGAATCAGTGTGGCATACTCCCAGATCACCAGTTTGGATTTCGGGCTGGTCATGGCACTGTTGAACAGGTCCATAGACATGACACGACATATCCTCCAGGCTTTTGATGACCTTGACTACTGTAATTCGGTGTTTATAGACATACAACAAGCATTCGATCGGGTCTGGCACGACGGACTCTTTTGCAAGGTAAAGAAGCTTCTTCCGCATCCTTACTTCTGTCTCCTTAGGTCCTATTTAGACCAACGTGTATTCAAGGTAAAGATACGAGACACCTTTTCCTCCCGTGGCCGAATGAAAGGTGGAGTCCCGCAGGGCAGCGTTCTTGGTCCGCTGCTCTACTCGCTTTACACTGCCGATCTACCAGTGCCTGACGAAGAACACTTGGAGACTCCCTCGAAGGCTTTAATTGCGACTTACGCTGACGATGTCGCCATTCTCTACAGCTCCAATTGCCAACTTGAGGCGGCTAATGGCCTCCAAAGGTACCTTGACACACTAGTTGACTGGTGCAGGAGATGGAATTTGATGATGATGGGAAGACGTCTAACCCATGCTTCACACTTAAAAGGACAATCCCCCCACCCATACAGTTAGAGGGTGTGATACTGGAGCAGCCTAGTCAAGTTAAATACCTTGGCATCACGCTGGATAAGCGACTTACCTTTAGGCCACACCTGAAAGCTACTCGCAAGAAGTGTGGTCAAAAGATGCAGCAACTGCGGTGGCTGCTTAACAGAAAAAGTACTTTGTCACTAAGAGCAAAAAGAGCAGTGTATGTCCAGTGTGTCGCCCCGATCTGGCTCTATGGGCTGCAGATTTGGAGTATCGCAGCAAAGACAAGCTGTCAGAGTATTCAGGTACTGCAAAACCGAATTTTAAGGCAAATAACAAATTGCCCCTGGTACGTGCGCAATTCGAAGCTGCATCGTGACCTTAATCTGCATACCATAGAAGAGCAGATAGGAAGGCACACGAGAAGATACAGTGACAGACTCAGGTGTCACAGCAGTGAACTTGCCACGAAACTACTGCCAACTAGGCCTCTTAAAAAACAAGGTTTCGCTAAAACGATTCAGTCATGATGATTCTCCACCTTATAATTAATCCTCGTGCTTAGCGCACGAACTTTGGCTATATTTTCTAATATTATTTCTGTTATTGTTATGGTACATTATGCGTACGGATTCATTACTTATTTCTTGTTCAAATAAAAAAAAAAAAAAAAATCGGATGTCCTTTGAGCCTTCCAGCGATTTTTGTTTCACCTCCACCACAGTGGTAAAACGCTTTGCTTTCATATTCTTTTTGAGTCTGGGGAACAAAAAGAAGTCACAGGGGGCTCGATCCGGTGAGTATGGGGGGTGGACAATCGGTGTCATGGCGTTTTTGGTCAAAAATTGCTTCACGGAAAGGTCAAAAATTGCTTCACGGAAAGGTCAAAAAATTCACAGCCGCACGTTGTTCTCGACAATCTGCCATTACGTTTTCGGCGAAATGTAAAAAGTTGTTTTACTAAAAAAAATCCCACAGGCGAACCGATGCACTCACAGCGACACAACTTTGCACACTGACGCAGGTGGCGTGACACTAACGGACATGTGGTCAAACAATAGGTTCCCCCACTCTCCCTCCCCACCACAGCGTAATTCCCGTTTTTTTTTGGGTCCCCCCTCGTAAATTGACCTACCCTAATAAACACAGTATCATTTGCACACACACCTCAGAAATTACTTAGTACGTTTTTGTATGTATTGTTTTTTTGCAGTCGCATTTTCATGCTGCATCATTGTAACACAAACAACCAAAAATATATGTGAATACATTTACTGTGATTTATTATTGTGCTACGCTGAACTTTTTATACCCTGTACCGTATGGTACAAAGGGTATATTGTGTTTGTGCAAGCCGAAAATGTATGTAACGTACAGAAGGAGAAGTCGGAGACCCCCAAAGTTACCTAAAGTATGATCAGAGTGACTAGAGAAGTCGATATACCCATATCCGTCTGTCCGTCTGACCGTCTGTCCGTATGAACGCCTAGATCTCAGAGATGGTAAGAGCTACAGCAACCAAACTTTCAGATAAGATCCCTTATTAATCCATAGGAGACAAGTTTATTTTATTTTTTTGATATCGGGACTACATTATATAGCTCCCATAGGGGTGTTTCAGAGGACCTCGAAAAAAAGCAAAAGTTTTCGATGGATAATTCGTTTGCTTATAAAGATATCATAACCAAATTTGGCAATCGGAAGTTTTTTAGAAACCCCCAGCACTGTACCAAATTTTATCAAAATCGGTTGACTATATAATATAGGTCCCATAGGATCGATCGGTCGAAAATTTGTTTTTTGCACAAAATTCGTTGTGTTTCGTTTGTTTGTGAAGATATTGTAACCAAATTTGACATTAAGAAGTTTTTTAGAGTTCCCAAGCACTATACCAAATTTGATCAAAATCGGTTGACTATATCATATAGCTCCCATAGGATCGATCGGTCGAAAAAAACGTTTTTTGTACAAAATTGGTTGTGTTTCGTTTATTTGTGAACATACCGTAACCACATTTGGCATTAAGAAGTTTTTAAGAGTTTCCAAGCACTGTACCAAATTTGATCAAAATCGGTTGACTATATTATATAGCTCCCATAGGATCGATCGGTCGAAAAAAAGTTTTTTGTACAAAATTGGTTGTGTTTCGTTTGTTTATGAAGATATTGTAACCAAATTTGGCATTCAGAAGTTTTTTTAGAGATCTTCAACACTGTACCAAATTTTATGAAAATCGGTTGACTATATCATATAGCTCCCGTAGGGCCGATCGGTCGAAAAAAAGTTTTTGATTAAAAATTCGTCTGTTTTTGGTTGTTTATGAAGGTATCATAATCTAATTTGGCAATCAAATGTCTTTTGATGTTCTTAAGCAATTTGATGAGCGGATTTGATTGCAAGCAGTGGTACAGGGTATCCCAAAGTCGTCCGCGCCCGACTTTAACGTACGCCATCTTTTTTTGTTGCTTTAGTTTTTTTTTACTATGCGCCTTATGTAAACACAAACAGTGCTGATGGTGTTTAGCATCAGGTAATATAAGAGACATTATTCTCTGATCCTGTTGGATTTTTGTATTAAATATGTACATATGTATATGATCTCCCTACTTTGACATGTTTTTGTTGTGCATGCCCTTTCTAAATTCAGTTATGTACGTTGCTTTGTGCAGTTAGTTAGTGAGAGCCTCTAGCCACCATACAGTACTTATGCTAGCGGTTTTAAAATTTTCTGTGCAAAAAAAAGGTACACATACATTTACTATATACATACCGCCGACCGTACTGTACTTGTGCTAGCAGTTTTCAAATATTCTGTCCAAGAAAAGGTATACAATGTATAATATACATACATATGTATACATTTACTAAATACGTACCTCCGTACAGCACTCATTATATTGGTGCCTCTAACGCATACGCAGAGCAATTATGAAAAGAAAAACTATTGGGTAAAATTACAAAAAAAGAAGAAACAGAATTTAATAACTTTCCTGAATCAAAACAAAAGCAAATAAATAAAAACCAGCAAGCCCACTTCGATCCTATCAAAATTTTACACACATAAGGCGTGCGAAATAAGGCACTTTCTTTAGGGCCTGCTAAAGCTTTTCTATACATCCTATGAGGTCCAACTTCCACTTATTTTTCAAAGTTTGCTTTAGCCTAACATTGATTAAGAACTTAAAGCTCTGTGAGCTTTTATGTCCCGTTACTTTTGTTTAAAGCTTCATCACATTGGCTTGTAGAGCGAAATAGGTAAGTGGTACACTTTTTTTTTTTTTATATTTATTTTTTTTTTGGCAATCAACCGATACAAATTAGGTTATAATCCAATATTGATGAAAAAATTATTCGCTATACAAAAAATAAAATTTAGTGTGTGATAGGTGAACAAAACTAAAAAACAAAATTGTTTTTTAAAGCGTTATATTATAGAAATGTCTCGAAATCACTTTTTTACCGATGAGGAACGGATAACAATATCCATATACATACAATGAAATGGGTATGTCCGTACGTAAAATTGCTCATTAAATACAAAGGAGCAAAACTACTATACAAAAGTTTCTAAATGATCCCGAAAATCATGGACGAAATGATCGTTCTGGTCGTCCGCCCCTAGTAGAAAATGACCACTGCTTGCAATAAAATCCGGTAAATTGCTATGCCTATGCCTATGGGAGCTATATGATATAGCCAACCGATTTTGATCAAATTTGGTACAGTGCTTGGGTACTCTAAAAAACTTCCGATTGCCGAATTTGGTTACAATATCTTCACAAAAAAACGAAACAACGAATTTTGTACAAAAAACGTTTTTATGACCGACTGGTCCTATGGGAGCTATATGATATAGTTAGCCGATTTTGATAAACTTTGGAACAGTGCTTGGGTACTCTAAAAAACTTCCGAATGCCAAATTTGGTGACAATATCTTTTTTGACCGATTGGTCCCTTGGGAGCTATATGATATAGTCAACCGATTTTGATCAAATTTGCTACAGTGCTTGGGAACTCTAAAAAACTATTGAGTGCCAAATTTGGTTACGACATCTTCATAAACAATCGAATTATCCATCTAAAACTTTTTGTTTTTTTCGAGGTCCTCTGAAACACCCCTATGGTAGCTATATAATATATAATAAAACCGATATAAAAAAAAATAAAAAGAGAAGAAAAACAAGTGAAGGTATCTCGGAATTTTCAAAAAAAGCCACTGATGGTATGGGCTGCTTTTGGCTTTACTGAAAAGAGTCCAATATGCTTTGTGACCAGTAAAATGAAGTCTACGGACTATATAAATTTACTAGATTTCTAATAGAATTTGGTGAGCAAAATTTTGGTGACTGCTGGGTTTTTCAACAGGATAACGCACCAATCCATGTTTCCCGTGGGACAAAAGAGTTTTTTAAGACTGGAAATATACGAATATTGTCGTGGCCAGCAAAAAGTCCGGATCTTTGGGGCATACTTTCCCAAGGGGTGTACGGAAATGGGAGTCAATTTAATACCCTGAAGGAATTAAAAGGCTCTATAATGGCTGAATGGGCCAAGATAGACAAATCCCTGCTCCAAAATTTAATATACTCAATGCTAAACCGGATTTTAAAAGTCCTTAATAAAAAAGGGGGCCATATTTAACAGCTTTTGCGACACAAGTTTAAATTTAAGTTAGGTTATTTTAGGTAAAAACATAAAACATTGAAGTGTACCACTTACTTATTTCGCTCTAAAGGATTTTTATTTAATTTTTATAAATTCCTATGAAAGGATTTTAAATTTTTTTATTTTTTTATATTATTTGTTTCGTTATGAAGATAATTTATTTCTTCTTTGCTAAGAAACAAAATAAGGCGTACCACTTACTTATTCGCACACCTTACTACTATAAGTATCAGCGATGTGTACTTAGTACATCATCAACAAATTGCAAAAGCACAAACTGAAAACCGCCTCAATCTCAATTTTGCGTTGAGGTGTTTTTGTGATGTATCATTTCACCACAAATTATTTTTAGTAATCTTATGCACACTACTACCCTTTTTTTATGTATCATTTCACCACAAATTATTTTTAGTAATCTTATGCACACTACTACCATTTTTTTAGTATTGCTCCAAAAACATATCCTCTTTTAAGACTAGTAACTAGTAGTGCCACTACTTGCTGTTCTCTGATACGTATGTATAGGTTATATTTTGCAAATTAATTTAATCAAAAACACCCGTGTCGGTCCGTATCTCGCTAAAATAGAAAGAAATCAAGTGACGCGAGGCACTAACAAAGAAATCAAGAGCTTTTTTGCATAAAAAGAATAAGCAACAGAAAAAAAAGGTTTAAACAAACGGTTTGATAGGAGGAATGCCGAAAAATGCTTGTTAATATGCAAACAAAATAACAAAATTTTGTGTCGCTTAAGAAGCGCAGTGCGAGTAGCCATTTGTGCATTTTTCCGCAGTTGGAATGCAGATTTACGGCAGATGCCATTCGGCACAGCTTTACTTGAGGGATGGGAGGGTAGGCAAGAAAGCGAAGGTAATGCGGGTCATCTTTTCTATTCGCCTCCGATTACAATCCCTCAAACGAAACGCAGCGCTTGCAATCAATTACTTTTTCTGCGGGGGTAATGCAGTATTTCGGCAGACCACATTCAGCTCTGCGCCGGTGGGTTGTGTCGAGGTCGCGACGCGTTTATGCTTTTTATACCCTGTACCATTTGGTACAAAGAGTATTACACCATGGGGCCAACAACAAATATACACAAGGGTTCATGGTGTAATAATACAATGTGAGGACAAAAGCGAAAAATACGGACCCATAAGAAAATGTGTGCATCTGAGCAAGAGAAAACAAACATTTTAACGCATTAAATTTCTTAATAAGCTTTTACGAATTAAAAACAATAAACAAAGATTAATCGGCAATAAAAAATATATTTTTTTAATGTCAATCAACCGATAGAAATTGGGTTATGATCCAACATTGATGAAAATTATTCGCTATACAAAAAATATAATTTAGTGTATGATAAAAAATATTTTAAAATTTTGTTTGTATATATTTATTTTTATCTGTTAAAACGAAATATTAATGCCAAGGAATAAAATGAAATTAAATTAATAATAAATAATAAAACAAAATTTTAAATTTAACTAACCGAGTATTTTATTTATTAAAGAAAACCAGTCCATGAACAAATCCCAGCAACAAACGATCAAAATTTCAGCAACACATACAAGCAGCTATAGCAAAACAAACATACAAAATGCACAGCAAGACGGATATAAAAAAAATTGTTTTTGCCCCTTTTTTTTCCATCGATTATAATTTTCATACATCACAATAACAAAGCGCAATACTGTCGTGATAGCAAGGTGGCTTTAGTAAGCCTTGGATTCCTTCCTGTCACGGACTCCTATGTTTACGTATTCAGTTTTTTATTTCGCACAATATTCTATGATTGTTGAAGTAATTTTTAAACAAGCTCATTTTCATTTTTTTCTTTGTAAACCGATATGCATACGGAAATGAGCCACACCAGCTGGGTAGTCTGTTTCTGAGCAACATTTTTTTAATTTATTTAGTTTTATTTTTAGCTTTAGAAACCGAATTTACATAAGAACAACGACTTTTTTTATGTCAAGCAGACATGGTTTTTATATGACGATGTTTTTTCAATATATGATACGGAACTACGACATTGGTTACTTTCATCGTACAAAGTGAAACGAAAATATCGGTTGCTCTATTTCTATTGTATAAATCAATTTATTAATTTACAATCCGTAATGTAAACAAATACAAAAAATATATTAATCATAAAATACATACATATTTGGACATAAATAACATATTGAACCAAATCATAACAATTATTATTATATTCGCACAATTAAATTATTTCATTTCATTTTCAGGTATCTTAGTTGCTGCAAATGTGAAAAACATGTATGTTAGAAAAAACATTTAAAAAACCTTAGTTAAAAATACACTAACATGGGGTCTTGAAAAAAAGTGATGGTTTGACCAACGTAATATCATTTATTTCATATTGGAAAGTTGCGAAAATGATTAATATTTTAAATAACAGAGTACAAAAAATTCAATCAAGGCTTGAAACTTTAAAAATTAATTAATATAAACGAAAATTGAAAACACGTATAATTATGGTATAAGGACTATTTGTAGATATCTGTGTTAAGCCAATGCTCTTTCATATGCTGCCAACATCAGCATTTTATTTTTGAATACCCGACAATACAGACAAATATAAAAAAAAAAGTTTAAAACGCTTACTCTCTGTTTAAATGAGCACCAGCGTCCATAGATAGGCACCCAGCACCACCTCCAAAGCCGTAACCCTTAGGACCATATTTACGGCCGTGGCAGTTTTTACAAAAAAGCTCCTTTTCATGTTCTGTGCAATTTGTGGAATCCAAAGCCTTGTTGCACATGCCTTTTAAAAACCAATGCGCAAACATTAAATTTGTTTATAGTATTTTAAAGTATCTAGAACTTACTGCACTTAAAGCAGGTTTTATGGAATTTGTAACCACCTGCGACGCGTTCTTCAGCAGCGTACACGGATTTTCCACACGCAGGGCATTTTGGAGTTTCTACTGGAACGAATGGCATGTTGTTACGTCTATATTTCCACACCAAATAAAAATAATAACATTAGATAAAGATTTTAAAATATAATATACACCATATTCATATTCTCTTTTTATATAGATACATATATTAAATGTTAATATGATATTAAGTCCTACATACCTTTGGAGGTACTCTTGTAAAGTAGTTCCTGCTCGTTCGAAGTGCCGCCGACTAAGCTGGAAAGATTCTCTACACAGGTAGTCTATATTTGTGAATGCACACGGCACAACTAAGAATACTCAGTTTGAGTAAAAGAGATAGAACTATAGTGAATGTGCATACATACACATATATGTATGTACATATGTATATATCACATAGAACAATAGACTCTATTGCATGTTAACGTAAAGTAACTGTAAACTCTCCTTATATTTTATTATGGGATGATGTCTTCATCTAAGTATATATTAAGTACATGATCAATACATTTATCACTTGTTGAAAGTATATAAAAGTTGAAATGTATATGTCGTACAAACCAAAAGTTCCTATGTTTTCCAAATTTTTACCATACAAAATATTTACACATACATACATATTGAATATAATAAATAAATCATTTCAAATTAAAAGTAATGTAAAATAAATTAGGTAAAACAAATAACAAAGTTTAAACAAATTAATGCAAAAAAAACAAAACAATTAATTTCAATTTATAATAATTTTTATACATATTAAATTTTTATATTTTGCATTTCAACGACTAAATAATGGTAACTCTTTTTATTCTCATCTATTCACCAATGTCCTTCTTATTCGGTCTTATTTATAAATAGCTTTTATGGATCTAATAGTGCTATCGCCTTGTAGTGTTTCTTTTAATACCCAATGTATATTTGTTAAGCTTAAAATAAATCATTGTTCTAAAAATGAACAAATGTATATATGTACATTATTATATGCACATACTATAGAATTATGCATACGCAAGATTATATACCCTTGCAGAGAGTATACAAAGTTCGATCTTCTATGTGGTAAGCATAAATGACAGAATGAGATGACCATCTGAGGTAGTTTACGCTTTTGACAGGCTGGTCGGAGTCAGTTCTTTTAGGAGTGAGTGGATATTTGTTGTTTACGATGGAGATACTACTACGTGGGTTGTCCTATATATGTCCGTCCCAATAGTGAAAAAGCAATTTTACAGTCACACAAAAAAAAAAAGACTCGGATCCAGAAGTCGGACCTTAATTTCCTTATGAATCCGAATCCAAGGTTGGATAAGCCCTAACACGTTAGCGTTCTGTCAGAACCTCTTTTTTGGCTCTCAGACTCGGATACATCCACTCGAAGATGATTGTTTACGGAATGTTTTGAGTGTATGCTATAACAGCTACATTTAAAAATTGGTTTTCCGGTTTAGAGGCCAGACCATGTCTACGTAATGTTTTTGAGGCCACTGAATCCATAACCTCAATGAACTTCATAAAATGAGTTATTTATACTTTATACTTGCAACTCGGTAAGGTACAAAGTCAGGGCTGTCAGACGGATGACCAAATAATTCAATGCAAAGGGCTATTGGTTCTATTCAGAATTAACTGTTCTACGTTGCTATAATGGAATAGTTGCAACATGACGAGGTTTCTTCCGAAGAACCAGGAGATCAATTTTTATTTTGTTCGGTTTAACTTGTTGAGGAATACCCAAATATGTAGTCGATATCTTTTATAATTCATGACTCATAACCTGTTCTGATGTCATACAATTGTTTTGTGCTACATCAACTGTATTGTCAAACATGTTATTATTATTAAAATTATCAAATCTTACTTTATTGCTTCTCAAAAGCAACAATTTTTCTGACAGAATTGGTCCTGCAGCGACTATTCGCTGGTCAATGTAGGATGATAAATGTGATCCTTTCGTGTATGGGGGCTAAATTATATTTATATTTATTCATAGTATGCCGATTTTGATAAAATTTAGTGTAATATTTTTTCTTTTTTTTTTTTGAGTAATTGGTAACTTTAAAATACTTTGGAACCATATCGTCTTGAACTGATTTGTCCATTCAGTCTAAGTTTGATAGAAAAAAAAAATATCATGCAAAAGCCGTACCAACTTATATTGCCAGGGGGGATACCAAGCTCCTCCCACAAATACGAAAACTAGTTTATAGACTTAGAACAGGGTCCCAAACAATCCCAGAAAGTTTTATCAACGAAGTATTTTTTCCAGCAGACGTCGTTTTAAGGTCTTCGTTTTCTGTACTATTTGGGATAAAATATAAAAATTCCTTTTAGTTTATGGGGATACCAGCCTCGGGTCCCCCGCAACAGTTTTTTTTTTACCAATTATGTACTTTAAATGGTAAAAAAAATGGCCGTCGGTGGCGTAGTGGTAGCGTACTCGCTTTACAAAACGAAGGTCGGTGCTCCAATGCTCCTCCCAGGGGCGACTGACCAAAATAGTGAGCCAGGGAAATTATTATTGTGTACTTTAAATCATTCTTTGTAGCAAATTAAGATACATACGTTGCTTCACTTGGAAACTCCGGGAGTTGCATCCAAAAAAATTAGCAAAATAACACGCCTTTGCATAGAAGAGCCTTGCTGCGTAAGCTGTGTTGGTCAGGGTATTTTGCAGTTGGGCAGCCCGTCTGAAGCATTCTTTAATTCATGGAAATTAAGAAAAGTGCTCGGGATGTCCTTAGTTCTCCATTTGTTTATGAAGAGATATTGTAACCACATTTGGTAATTAAAAGTTTTCCAGAGTATCTTTTTAGCTGGATTTTCTAAGCAAGGTGGTTTTGAGTTAGCTAGGCTGTGTCGGACATATCGAGGATAAATATTACTACCAATTTAATTTATAATGATTGTTTTATATCGCTAAATAGTTCACCCACCGGGCTAGTGAAATGGATTAGTTCATATCTATCTTTTTTTTTCTCGATCTATTTTTCAATATTTCATTTAATTTCTTCTTATAATGTAAGCCCAACTATACTTTGTTGTTCCACGTTAAAATAAAATAAATAAATAAATAATGTCAATGTAAAGCATTTTGAATTAATTTTATCGATCATTCAAAATCAATTTTTATACCCTGTACCGTATGGTACAAAGGGTATATTAAGTTTGTATGTAACATACAGAAGGAGACGTCGGAATCCCCCCAAAGTTACCCAAAGCATGATCGGGGTACTAGATCTCAGAGTTGGTAAGAGCTAGAGCAACCAAATTTTCAGATTAGATGCGTTATTATGTCAGGGGAGTCAAGTTAGCTAGCTATAGTGGTTTCAGAGGTCCTCGAAAAACCCAAAAAGTTTTAGATTAATAATTCGTTGGTTTATGAAGCTATCGTAACCAAATTTGGCACTCGGAAGTTTTTCAGAGTACCCAAGCATTGTACCAAATTTTATCAAAATCGGTTGAATTTATCATATAGCTCCCATAGGACCAATCGGCCAAAAAAATGTTTTTTGTATAAAATTCGTTGTACTTTGTTTGTTTATGAAGGAATCAGAACCAAAGTTGGCATTCAGCAGTTTTTTAGATTACCCGAGCACTGCACCAAATTTTATCAAAATCGGTTGAATTTATCATATAGCTCCCATAGGACCAATCGGCCAAAAAATGTTTTTTGTATAAAATTCGTTGTACTTCGTTTGTTTATGAAGGAATTAGAACCAAAGTTGGCATTCAGCAGTTTTTTAGATTACCCGAGCACTGCACCAAATTTGATTAAAATCGGATGACTATATCATATAGCTCCTATAGGACCAATCGGTCAAAAAAACGTTTTTTGGACAAAATTCATTGTGTTTCGTTTGTTTGTGAAGATATTGTAACTAAATTTGGCATTCAGAAGTTTTTTAGAGATCTCCAACACTGTACCAAATTTTATCAAAATCGGTTGACTATATCATATAGCTCCCATAGGTCCAATCGGTCAAAAAAACGTATTTTGAACAAAAATCGTTGGGTTTCGTTTATTTGGCAAAGAAATATCTTTTGGAGTTTGTAAGCAATATATCGGACTTGACTGCAATGTGCAATGTGGTGGTACAGGGTATCCCAAAGTCGGGCGTGGACGACTTTGGGATACCCTGTACCACCATATTGCAATTAAATCCGGCATATTGCTTCAGAACTCTAAAAGATACTTTTTTGCCAAATTTGGTTACAATCGGCGGTGCCACAGAAATCTTTAACGCTTTTGGCAACGGCTTGAAACCAAATCGTTAAAAGGTGCCACAGAAATCTCAAAGATTTCATTTTTCGAACAATTAATTTCGAATGCTTACGCTTTTGCAAGAATGGCAGCAAAGGGTTGCTACTTTGCAAAAATTATTTTAGTACATTTAGACACTCGTTTAAACAAATGTTTTTTAACAGTGATCCAATAAAGTTTATTCTTTATTACATTAAGCGATAATTTTCAGCATATTTTGCATCATTTTGCTTTCCATTTGTACAAAATAAATTTAAATTAAGTTTGAATATTTGTACCGCCCAATACAAGAGTTTGTATGACAACACTACGGGTCAACAGCTGTTCTCAGCGCTGTGAATGTCAAAATTCTTTTGTTTACATTTGCGCGAAAATAGAAAATAATTTTTAAAATACCAATTGCGGAATTGTTAGCCATTGATGCCTTAAAAAAACACATGTGGACGAAGAAAAGGTGGAGCGATGGTGTCGAAGAACCTCTAGATCGCTTCAAGGCTGTCATACAGTCCAGCAAAGGTTGATTATGTATGCTGTGCACTGCGCTAAACAAATAAAGTGAAATTTGAATACAAAACACACACACTGATGAAAATAGTAATGCAAATGCTAATGAACATTGTTATTCTAATTGTGCCCTTGAAGCAGATGGATTTAGTATTTTCGATGCACTCGGCAATTATTTAAAACGACGCTAGATTCAATAAATATTACTTCATTTATTAAAATCATTTAATCAATTTTTTACATTCCGTATGCTGTTGTGGCATTTTTCTCCTTAGGTTGCGCTACTGATATTTTAATTTTAAACCTAAACTGCTAAAGTATTGACAGACACAACCTTAAGAGAAAAAGGTGCACAGCACTTATTTATTTAATTATGCATTAAATTTTGCGCACTTCATAATGATAACTTAGTTAAAATAAAAAAACCTATTTTTTAACTTTCATTTAGCATCAAAAACATCTATTAATATACCAAATAATTACTCCGAATTATTATTATTTAGTACAGCAACTAGGTGGCAACTCCTTACCACGAAAAGATCTTGCACGTTGACACAGAATGGAAAATGTACCAAAGTTTTTAATAAAGATTTCGCAAAAATGAAAATCATGAATTAAAACATTAAATTTGTAAAAAACATAAAGATACAGAAAACTCAGAAATTAAATACGCTTTCCAAATAAGTAATACTTTCTTTGAATAAATTAGTTTTTATGGGTGAATTTAATGAAATCTCAAGCAATTTTCTCGAAGATTTTGAAACCGTTGCGAATCATGTCTGTGGCACCAAGAATCGGAATGGCAAATTGCAAAGAAATTGTTTTCTGTGGCACCCCAGAATATCTTCATAAACACACGAAACAAATCCCCTATTGGGGTATATGATAAAGGCAACCGATTTTGATCAAATTTGGTACAGTGCTTGGGAACTATAAAAAATTTTCGAATGTCAAATTTGGTTACGATCTCTTTATAAACAAACGAATTATACATCTAAAACTTTTTGTTTTTTTTCGAGGTCCTCTGAAACACCCCTATGGGAGCTATAAAATGTAACCCCGATATCGAAAAAATAAAATAAACTTGTGTCCTATGGAATAATAAGGGATCTAATCTGAAAGTTTGGTTGCTCTAGCTCTGACCATCTCTGAGATCTACACGTTCATACGGACAGACGGACATGGGTATATCCACTTCTCTAGTCACCCTGATCATACTTTAGGTAACTTTGGTTGTCTCCGACGTTTACTTCTGTACGTTACATACGTTTTCGGCTTGCGCAAACTTAATATACTACCCTTTGTACCGTACGGTACAGGGTATAATAAGCTGTGAGCCATTTTACACACCAAAAGTGTGTATATAGTGCATGTAAATGCGGTAGGTAAAATAAACGTGGAACCCTTAATTTGGTTCAAACAATTTTAGTGAGACAATAGCTAGGCATTGTCAGGGCCATAATACATGTACATATTAGCACCCAACTCACGTTTTGACCACATTACTGATTCACGAAAAAGAAATATGAACCCTAAATGATGATATGCAGAAGGCAATACAGCCATTATTTGAACTCAAAAAATACATCGAAATTAAACAAGTTTTTTTGCTGATAACCAATGCCAGACCGAAGAGAAAGCGTTAGAATAAAGAAGTGCGTAAGTAAGAATTACAAATTTCATGGAAGTGACGTTTCTTTACAGCATATGCGTGTGTACATATGCATACATATGTATGTATCTGTATGTATACATAGATCACTTAATGATGTTTGCTCTGTTTGTCAGGAATAGAAATTGATTTTGATTCTATGGGTCATTTCAAGCAACTTTGACCATGAAACTATAGGTCTAAAACGAATTTCGAGTCGGCCAATTTTTCAAAATATATTTTTTTCAAAATATTCAAAAATCGACTAAAATAGACATTGCATTTATAAGGCCAAAAAAGGTATATTTTCTCTAGCCAAATGGACGGAGAATATTTGGGAAATTTCAAATTTGAGATTGCTCTATGAAAAAGTTAAATATTCGTCAATTTTCGCAACATTTTCTCAATTTACAAAAAAAAAAACGGAAAAAATTATAAAAATACACAAAAGTGCCCTCTGGTGGCGCTCAAAATTAAAAATATATGTCAAAAATGGATTCTTCGACCCCAAAAACCCTCTATACACATTTGGCTAGAGAAAATATAACGTTTTTTGGCCTTATGAATGCAATGTATAAGTCGATTTTTTAATATATTGAAAAAACCTATTTTGGAAAATTGGGCGACTCGAAATTCGTTTTAGACCAGGGGTGTCCAAAGGCTGCTTATGGAAGAGCAAATACCAATACATATGAAAGAAAAATACTAACACATCTAAAGCAAACCGTTTTTTCATGTTATTATGTACACTGACAAAAATAGTATATACTCATATAAGTGTTTTGTTTTTCGTTGTAACTATTTTTCCTTTGCAAGCTATGCCTTAATACTCACATTAAACACGTGGTGCACAAAAATTTCGTGTCCGCGATCAATCCCATACCCTTTTTATACCCTGTACCGTATGGTACAAAGGGTATATTGTGTTTGTGCAAGCCGAAAATGTATGTAACGTACAGAAGGAGAAGTCGGAGACCCCCAAAGTTACCTAAAGTATGATCAGAGTGACTAGAGAAGTCGATATACCCATGTCCGTCTGTCCGTATGAACGCCTAGATCTCAGAGATGGTAAGAGCTAGAGCAACCAAACTTTCAGATAAGATCCCTTATTAATCCATAGGAGACAAGTTTATTTTATTTTTTTGATATCGGGACTACATTATATAGCTCCCATAGGGGTGTTTCAGAGGACCTCGAAAAAAAGCAAAAGTTTTAGATGGATAATTCGTCTGCTTATGAAGATATCATAACCAAATTTGGCAATCGGAAGTTTTTTGAAAACCCCCAGCACTGTACCAAATTTAATCAAAATCGGTTGACTATATCATATAGGTCCCATAGGATCGATCGGTCGAAAATTAGTTTTTTGTACAAAAATCGTTGTGTTTCGTTTGTTTGTGAAGATATTGTAACCAAATTTGGCATTAGAGTTCCCAAACACTATACCAAATTTGATCAAAATCGGTTGACTATATCATATAGCTCCCATAGGACCAATCGGTCAAAAAATCGTGTTTTGTACAAAATTCGTTGTGTTTCGTTTATTTGTGAACATACCGTAACCACATTTGGCATTAAGAAGTTTTTTAGAGTTCCCAAGCACTGTACCAAATTTGACCAAAATCGGTTGACTATATCATATAGCTCCCATAGGATCGATCGGTCGAAAATTTGTTTTTTGTACAAAATTCGTTGTGTTTCGTTTGTTTGAGAAGATATTGTAACCAAATTTGACATTAAGAAGTTTTTTAGAGTTCCCAAGCACTATACCAAATTTGATCAAAATCGGTTGACTATATCATATAGCTCCCATAGGACCAATCGGTCAAAAAATCGTGTTTTGTACAAAATTCGTTGTGTTTCGTTTATTTGTGAACATACCGTAACCACATTTGGCATTAAGAAGTTTTTTAGAGTTCCCAAGCACTATACCAAATTTGATCAAAATCGGTTGACTATATCATATAGCTCCCATAGGATCGATCGGTCGAAAATTAGTTTTTTGTACAAAATTCATTGTGTTTCGTTTGTTTGTGTAACCAAATTTGGCATTAAGAAGTTTTTTAGAGTTCCCAAGCACTATACCAAATTTGATCAAAATCGGTTGACCATATCAATTTCAAGCAATTTCTCCTTTTTGCACTTCGTGGCTTAAACTGGGACCCAAATATCCGACTGCCGCCATATTCTGATAGACTTCGCCTTATAAAATTGCCTTCCTTAAATCACCGCAGAACATGCCACGGCGTGTTATTCTTGCATAAACTGTTACTCGGTCTTATCGATTCCAATGTACTCCTTAGCAAAGTTACTTTGGTCATACCATCCAGAGTAACTCGTAATTTTCGACCCTTAGCCTTACAATTTTGTAGATCTAACTATGCTTTGCACGACCCTTTCCGTGTCTTATGCTCTAACTATAATAACTTTTACAATTTCCTCTCTTTCGAACGGTCTATTCAATCTATCACTTCTTCTATCTTAAGTCACCTTGACTTGCCACTTCGAGCATCCTTGACCAATCCTATATTATGAGTCACTTGGTCAATGGTGATCCATTGGCTTTTTTGCGATATAATGTTTAATTTTTATCTTGCTTCCTTTTTTCAACTTTAATATTGTAAATCCAAGTTTCTGGCCAGTTCTTGATGTGAGTTGGTGCATATCATTAAAAAGTTCACCCATCGGGCTAGAGACGCGGATTAGTTCATATCAATTCCCTCGCTCTATTTTCTTTTCTAAATAATTTATATGTACTTTTTTATAATATAATGTCAACTGTACGTAGTTGTACCCCTCAAATAAATAAATAAATAAATAAATAAATATCATATAGCTCCCATAGGACCAATCGGTCAAAAAATCGTGTTTTGTACAAAATTCGTTGTGTTTCGTTTATTTGTGAACATACCGTAACCACATTTGGCATTAAGAAGTTTTTTAGAGTTCCCAAGCACTCTACCAAATTTGATCAAAATCGGTTGGATCGATCGGTCGAAAATTTGTTTTTTGTACAAAATTCGTTGTGTTTCGTTTGTTTGAGAAGATATTGTAACCAAATTTGACATTAAGAAGTTTTTTAGAGTTCCCAAGCACTATACCAAATTTGATCAAAATCGGTTGACTATATCATATAGCTCCCATAGGACCAATCGGTCAAAAAATCGTGTTTTGTACAAAATTCGTTGTGTTTCGTTTATTTGTGAACATACCGTAACCACATTTGGCATTAAGAAGTTTTTTAGAGTTCCCAAGCACTGTACCAAATTTGATCAAAATCGGTTGACTATATCATATAGCTCCCATAGGATCGATCGGTCGAAAATTAGTTTTTTGTACAAAATTCATTGTGTTTCGTTTGTTTGTGTAACCAAATTTGGCATTAAGAAGTTTTTTAGAGTTCCCAAGCACTATACCAAATTTGATCAAAATCGGTTGACCATATCATATAGCTCCCATAGGACCAATCGGTCAAAAAATCGTGTTTTGTACATAATTCGTTGTGTTTCGTTTATTTGTGAACATACCGTAACCACATTTGGCATTAAGAAGTTTTTTAGAGTTCTCAAGCACTGTACCAAATTTGATCAAAATCGGTTGACTATATCATTTAGCTACCATAGGGCCGATCGGTCGAAAAAAAGTTTTTATTAAAAATTCGTCTGTTTTTGGTTGTTTATGAAGGTATCATAATCTAATTTGGCAATCAAATGTCTTTTGGTGTTCGTAAGCAATTTACCGGATTTTATTGCAAGCAGTGGTACAGGGTATCCCAAAGTCGTCCGCGCCCGACTTTAACGTACGCCATCTTTTTATTAAACTTTTATGTAGATAAGCGTTTCAACGTCTTTCCGCAGAGTTTTGAGTTGTTTTTTCTTTACACATGATCTTCTCCAGCACATGTCGTTGTACTGCCACCAAGTCCCTGAAGTTTGGCGGCAAAAAGCCACAAAATGCTGTGGTTCACGGCTTATAAATCCAGATAAAATATATTGTTTTTCTTTTAGAAAAATTTTTTTCGGAATGTCTGTTATCAATATGGTTTGCAAATTGCTTATTTCTAATACAACAGTTATGTCTACGAGAATAAATTGCTTATTCTCTTCGAATTTTGAAAAATGTAAGTTACATTTAGGGCATAAATTTTTTTCATTAAGCATCTCTGCTAAAAATGTCGACATATATTGCTTGAGTTGGGCTCCATCTTTTGAAAAAACCATCTACTTCTAGGACTGTGAAGTCAATCTGCTGGTTGGGACTGCATTCAGGGCATAAGTCCCATTGGAAAGCACTCGGGAAACTGACGAGTAGTTTCTTCAACAACGTACACGTCGATTCGAAACAGTCTATGATATTTTTACTAATTTGAAAAAATTTTAAATTTAACTCCAACAAATTTTTTCAGCAAAAAAACCATGATTTCACCTTACTGGAATAATTTCTAGAGAATCTTGGTTAGAGTTTAGGCAATTCAAAAAACTATAAATCAAGATATACAAGCGAACTCTCCTACAACGAACTCCTCTGCAATGAACTCTACTACGACATCAAATTTTTTTTGTACAAGTTTTAGTGTATTTTGATATGTAAATAGCAAATTTCTATAAAGCAAATTTTTACCTACCATTTAAATTTATAATTAAATTTAGATCATCCAGACCAGATTTCTTTCTTTCATGCATGAATGCTATAGTCGGTCCAGCCCGACTTTAAAATTTTTCTTCATCACTGCTGGCTTGGTGTCAGCTGGTTTGCTGGTGCTGGGAGACAAAAAATTCGAACATGGGCGTGCCAACTTCACGCAAATTTTTTTGATTTAGGCATAACTTTTTTTCAAAAAGTGGGGAAACGAAAAAAATTCCTGGACAAACATGGGCTAACCTTGGACAAACGAACAAGGTTTATTTCGACAACAAATTCGAACATGGGGGTGCCAACTTCACGCAGATTTTTTGATTTAGGCATAACTTTTTTTCAAAAAGTGGGCAAACGAAAAAAATTCCTGGACCAACATGGGCTAACCTTGGACAAACGAACAAGGTTTATTTCGACAAAAAATTCGAACATGGGGGCGCCAACTTCACAGAGCCCAAAATTCGTTGTGTTTCGTTTGTTTATTAAGATTTTTTTTTTTCCTCTTATTACTCCTCTAGGGAGCTTAGGGCTTCTACAAAAACTTTCCACCGGACTCTGTTAGGCGCAGTTTGCTTTGCTGTGTCCCAGCTGATGTTGTGTAGGGACAATTCGTTAAGTATTGTACGTCGCCAGGTTGCCTTCGGTCTTCCCACTCTACTACTTCCTTGAGGGTTCCATTCCAGGGACATCATGACAATGCTGCTTCGATCTTTTCTGAGCGCATGGCCGATCCAACGCCACTTGCGTGTTCTTATCTCGGTGCCGGTAGGAACTTCACTTGTACAGTGCCATAGTTCTGCGTTTGATATCCGATTGGGCCAGAAAATCCCGCATATAATCCTTAGGCACTTGTTGACAAATGACTGCAGTTTCGACATAATTCTTGGCGGGGTCAGCCACGTCTCGCTGCCGTACAACAGGATGGATTTGACGCATGCATTGAAGATTCGCAACTTCGTTCTTCTGCTTATTTGCTGGTTTCTCCATATGCGGAACAAGCGTCCAAATGCTGATCGCGCTTTGTTGAGACGATTCTCTATATCCTCATCCACCCCACCACAGGTGGATATTGTGGTACCAAAGGTATGAGAAGCTATCGACAAAGTCGATAGTGTTCCCGCAGATGGTAATGCTACCTTGGCTGGTGTGGTTGAGGCGCATCGCTTTGGTTTTGGATGCGTTTATTGAGAGTCCAACTTTGCTGGCCAGGATCTCGAGGTCATTCGCTTTGGCTTGGATATCACTAAGTTTATGAGAGATGAGGCATATGTCATCCGCGTAATCCAGGTCTTCCAAGTGACGGGTGAGACTCCACGTAATCCCACGCCTAGACCTGCATACATCTCTCATAACCTCGTCAACTACTATATTGAATAGTAGTGGTGATAGGGGGCATCCTTGCCTAAAACCAGTGTTTGTTTGGAAAGGTGCACTAATTTTCCCATTGTGTAGTACCGCCAAGTCAGCATCATCATACATCGCTTTTATTATCGATACGATGTTGACTGGCACTCCTTTCCTCGCCAATGCCCGCCATATCGCCGCGCTGTCTACTGAATCGAAGGCCTTCTTGAAGTCGATGAACAGGAGGGTACAGTGGTGAGCGCCACTCCACAGCTTGTTCGGTTATTATGCGTAGTGTGTTAGCCTGGTCTACGCAGCTCCTGTGTGGTCTGAAACCTATTGTTGGCTAAATTTTTTCTTGAAGGCGGTCATTCAGTAGGGTTGCTAGTATCTTGTAACTAGTGTTAAGCAACGTTATTCCCCGCCAGTTGTTGCAGTCGCTAAGGTCTCCTTTCTTCGGTAGCTTGACGATGATTCCACTTTTCCAAGATGAGGGCACACACTCAGTCTCCCATATACGAGTGAAATGTGGGTGCAATGTTTCGGCAACTAGCTGCGTCTCCAACTGGAGCAGTTCGGCAGGTATCCCGTCGATTCCAGCTGCTTTATTGCGTTTTAGTTTCCTAATTGCGTTACCAATTTCTCTCACTGACGGGGGTGTGGGTGGTATCCTGAGGTTGTTGGTGGGTGCGACGTCTCTGTAATCCTCATGGTTGCTGCTTCGTGGCTCATTACAGCTTATCTCCTTATTTTCGCCGGCTGCGCTTTCTGCATTCGCTGCAAGGCTATCCAGTAGAGCTCTCTTGTCGCGTCTGGCGGCCCTTTTTACCTGTCTGCAAAGAACTCGGTATTTATTGCGGACTTGAAAATCTCGATCCGCCAATTGCTTGAGGTTGTTCCTTCTGCTAATCAGGCCCCATGTCCGTTCCGAGATCCAGTTGGTGCGTCTTTGTTGGCGAGTGCCGATAATCTCCTCCGCGGTATTCCTTATTAACCTGCATGCTTGTTCCCATGAGTGTTCCTGCTGTGGTACCAGTTGAGCACGCAAATTTGTTGCCATTCTGCTAGAGACATTAGTGTCAGCGAGACGATGTAAGTTGAAGGGGGGCGGTCTGTACGTGTTTCCATTGGTAATGGGGAAGTTTCTCATCAGCTTGATTGACAGCTCTCCGTCAATGATCGCCTCCATGTCTTGCTTATGCAGATGTGATCTATTTGGTTACGTGTACGCCCATTCGGAGATGTCCATGTGTATTTGTGGACTTCCTTATGGGGAAATACAGTACCTCCGATGACCATCTGAAAGGTTTGACATAGGTCCACCAGTCTGTCTCCGTTGTTGTTGCGTGTTCCAGTACCATGATGGCCCATGACTGGTTTCAGTCCGATGTTGTTAGAGCCAACTTTCGCATTGCACGATGGAGATGTGCCTAGCACTACATCTAAATCTGGCAGTAATGATTCTATCCGATACAGGGTGCCAGGACAAGAGTGTCTGTTTATGATGATTGGACACAAGATTGCCATTTGATGTTGTTGTTGCTCCATTTCCCCTTCATCTCATCTCACTGATTCCAGCTATCGCCATCTTCATTTTGATCATCTCTCCTTCAAACTGTGCCAGTCGGGATGCTTCCATTAGAGTCCTTACGTTCCATTGTCCAATTCGTGTCCATTGTGAAATGCGAATGTTTGTCATCGGGTGGTGATCGTTGGTAATTCTTCTTGCTTGAGTTTCAGTAATCGATTGTAATTCGGTCGAACCGGTGATTGGCCGGATGCAACCTATCCCAGTGGTGGGGCTGCCACCTGTCGCCATCCAGGATTGGCGTCTCTAGCCACTTTAATTTTCCATACGATCGTTAAGTGGGAGTGCATAGTGTGCATTAGAGAAAGGGCGGACGCTTTGTACTGAGCACTGACGCTGTGAGGTGTTGTTGTTGTCCGCATTCATTCCAACGCCAGCACGATGGAATATTGATGAAACCAGATAGGTGTCTTCTTGAAGATGGTTGTGGAATCCACGAAAATTTTATCAAAATCGGTTGACTATATCATATAGCTCAAAAAAACTTTTTTTGTACACAATTCGTTGTGTTTCGTTTGTTTGTGAATTCGTCTGTTTTTGGTTGTTTATGAAGGTATCGTAATCTAATTTGGCAATCAAATGTCTTTTGGTTTTCTTAAGCAATTTACCGGATTTTCTTGAAAGCAGTGGTACAGGGTATCCCAAAGTCGTCCGCGCCCGACTTTAACGTACGCCATCTTTCAAATTGCATTCAGCTTGTTTTAGTTTAAAAGACATATTTCCTTTCATCGAAGTATTAAAGCCGCGATACTAAATGCACTTAGCAATGCAGTTATTTAAACTAAAGAGTTGCAGTCTTTTTCACTTACTCAAGGATAAGATTATACCACTGGATGTCCAAATTTATATTCTTAAAGCTGTTTGCCCCAAATATGTAGATGGTCAACCGATTTTTATCAAATTTAGTACAGTGCTTTGGAACTCTAAAAAACTATCAAACACCAAATTTGGTTACGATGTCTTTATAAACAAACGAATTATTCATCTAAAACTTTAGGTTTTGAGAAAAATTGGCATTTTTACTTTTTACAAAAATTATTTTTATTTCCACATTTTTTCTCATATTTTGATAAACAACCACACATTTTCTTCGTAATCGGTCGAACTTTACGAGCCATGAATAAAACTGAATGAAATTTTTTTTTTAATTTTTAAATTTACGTTCGAATTAGAATTTTTCTCAAAACTTTGCTAAAAATTACGAAAAAATTTTATATAAATGGATAAATAACGACCAAACCGTAAACTTAACGAAGATATGTTCCGGATATAATTGATGGGCAATTCAATTATCTACAGTTTGATAAAAAAATAATTAAAATCAGTTTAGTACAACCAGAGTAGAGACACTTTTTTTTTAATTTCGAAAAATGTTTTTTTCGAAACATCTATAATTTATAATGACTCAGCATGTTTTACTCTTTTCCGTAGTAAAATGGCACGCTAAAATCGAAAATGCAGTCCAAAAATATTTTCATGGAACGTATTTCGAGACATGACAGAACCACAAAAGTGTTACGTAACGCGCTCACGTTACGCGGTCTGCTGTGCAGTAACGCTCTCAGTCAACTTTATTTCTTTGGTCTTTGGCACGATCACCCTAAGCGTTTGGTCATGGTAGAACAACAACAAAAAGGTAGAGTAATTGAGAGCATACATTTTGTGAAAGTAAAAAAAGTGAGTGACAGAGTGAGAGAGAAGCAAGCAAAAATATTAGCTGGCACACAAGCTACCCTGCAATAAGAGTAAAGCTACATAAATTCCCACCAAGCTGAAAATCAGTAAGATTGTTTAAAATATATTTAAAAATAAAATTTGAAAGTTCCCCCTGTATGGAAAAAATTTTATCACAAAAATACCTCAGATAAAAATTGTAGATCATAAAATTATCTACAAAAAATGTATCAAACTTTTTTTCCTACGAGCCGTTGTTTTTGAGATATAACGATTCAAAAAGTTCTAAAAGTTGTAATCGTCATTGTTGCGTCGCTAAATAGCAAGCACTTTTTCCGTGAGCTACTGTTGTAAACTTGAACAACCTACATTTGCTTTCGGGAGGCTTGCTATATGTGGACCGCGTTGGCGCAGAAGCCGAGACACCAGTCAACATTCATAATATGCATGAGTACGCCATGTATATACACCTCTATTAAAGGCCTATACGCAGTACAAAATATTTCGCGCGGAATCGCAAAACTTCATATAAAAATAAAAATCCCATTTGGGATATCCCATTTGTAGTAGAGTATAACATAATGGGTATTATTCAAATCGTTACTCCAAAAAATTCTGTTTTACTAGAAGAGCCTATGCTACGAATAAAAAATTTCATGCTTACGCAAGAGCTATCCGAGCTCATACACTACTTCAGCTTACTTTAGCAATTATAATTATTAATGACATCATGGATGCAGATCTAATCATAAATATCAAAGAGTATATACTAAAGAGAGGCGTAAGAACGGCCGTTGGCGTTTGAATGCTATTAACATATTCTGAGCTAGAATAGCGGAATGTTAAAGTTGACTTTAACATTCCGGCATTCTGGTGTTAGCTGGTTGGTGTTTGCATATGAGTAAAGAGGATGGAAAAAAACCGAGAGACGCTGTCGGCACTGCTCTAAGCTGTTAAGTTGTGCTGGCTACATTTGTTTTGCTGGAAACATGTGCATGTGTGTATGTGTATGGAACCGCTGCGTGTGCTTGGCATTGTGGATGTGTGCGGTGCATGGGGGGTGTTTTTCACCCACAGCATTTTGAGACGATATAAAGGGACAAATTGCGCCGACACAATCCGTTTAAACATATATGTTTGTATGTATGTACAATGTACATATGTATGTATATCTTTGATTCCAACATTGGACACACAATGTTAGTCAGTTTTAATTTTGTATAAAAGAAAAATTAAATTTAAAAAATATTTTTTTGTTGCTGCTGTTGATGTTGCTATTATTGCTAAAATAATTAAATTAAATAAATCAAATTTAATATTTGATTTAATATTTTATTAATAATAATATTAATATTATAATAATTATCACAACAATAGAAAATCTAATCCCTGTTTTTATAAATGCTATTTTTAACCATAGACACACAATGTTAGTCAAATCGACGAACATGATTTTTGCGTTTGTGTGAATAAATTGTTTGAAAAACGAAAAAAAACTAAAAGTATATCTTATTCCTTTTTTTCTAAAGCATGAAGTTTGATATTCAATTAGTCAAATCGACTTATGCGATATCTAATCGTTTATAACTCTAATCCCAAATCATTTAATGGAATGCAGATAATTGAATATAAAACTTAATGCTTTAAAAAAGGCCCATTTTTGCAAAATCACAAAAAATTATGTTAGTCGGACTAACATTGTGTGGCTAGGTTTAAGCAAATCTTGTACCTTTTTTGGCAATAAAGCAAATCTTTGAAATTAAAAATCAAATTTTTATTGAATAAAACAATTTTAATTTGATTTAAGTTTACAATATTTTTTTAATAATAATAATAATACAAACAATAATTATAAAATAAAACCATATTTCAAAATGTATTTTTTTTTCTTAAGGCTGTGGCGTTTGCTCAATAATAATATAATAATAATAATATATAGGGTATTCACGCTTTGTGTTGAGTTGAGGAGTTGAAAAGTTGAGGACTTTTACAAAAACAAATACATGATGTAAATCAACCCTGCGTTTCGATTTTCAACTCAACTTTTCCTCAACCCAGACCCTAGTCTACTTTTTCCTGTTATGTTTTTGAGAAAGTGTTGCACAATGTGGTAATTCGCTGCCTTTTCAGCACTAATGCATTTGCCATTTTTTAGCCATTTCGTGGTATGAAAAGCAACGAGTTACCGTATACTCGTTGGAAAAAAGTAAGCGCCAAATTTAAAATAATCAAATTGCATTAACGCAAGTAACAAACGGTTGCGCCTTTTTTGTGCGAAATTAATTGAATTAGACATGATTACTTGTTGTTGGAGTTAACTCAAATAAAAGAGTAAAAATAGATGTAATAGGCTTAATATATGATGGAACTGTTAGGGAGTTACCCTCAGCATTTGAACAACACGCTTGTCGCCGAAGGAACTGAGCACGTTCTGGCGCCAGTCAATTGACTTATGGATGTGGAAGTGGTCGCCCTGCCGCGAGAGTATTATAGCATTCATGTCCTCCCGCAACCCCCTAGTAATAAACAAAAACTAAGTATTTCTGCAATGAATTTGTTTTAGCAGACGAACCTTTAATAAAATTAATTTCAGCCACAGCCACTTTAGCAACAGTTTCAATCAAAGTAGACTTTACGCTCAGTCTTGGCATTTTTATTTTAATGATTATTTGCAGCAATTTATAAAAGTAAACAAACAACGGGAAGAAGCAGCACAAACTCAAATACGGTTTTTCTACAATTGTTTCGATTTTGCAGCAATAAAATAATAAAAATCTGTGTAATCCATAACTACTTTAGCTACAGGTTCTATTAAAGTAGATTTTATGTTCATACTCTGCATTTTTAATTCAAGTTTTTTAATTTGAATGCAATTTGTACCAATTTACAAATGTAAACAAACACATGGAAGAACAAGCACAGAGTCAAATGCGGTTTTTCTGCAATTATTTCATTTTCGCAGTAATAAATTAATAAAAATCCATGAAATACATAACTACTTTAGCTGCAGGTTTCATTGAAATAGATTTTATGCTTTGACTCGGCCTTTTTAATTCAAGTTTTTTAATTTTAATGTCAATTGTACCAATTTACAAATGTAAACAAACTCTGGAAAGAAGAAGAAAACTCAACAACTCATCTCATGAAACTCAACAGGGCTGTTCACGCTTTGGCCTGCGGACTTTTTCCTCAACTTTTCAACTCCTCAACTCAACACAAAGCGTGAATACACGTCTCGCTGCCGTACAACAGGATGGATTTGACGCATGCATTGAAGATTCGCAACTTCGTTCTTCTGCTTATTTGCTGGTTTCTCCATATGCGGAACAAGCGTCCAAATGCTGATCGCGCTTTGTTGAGACGATTCTCTATATCCTCATCCACCCCACCACAGGTGGATATTGTGGTACCAAGGTATGAGAAGCTATCGACAAAGTCGATAGTGTTCCCGCAGATGGTAATGCTACCTTGGCTGGTGTGGTTGAGGCGCATCGCTTTGGTTTTGGATGCGTTTATTGAGAGTCCAACTTTGCTGGCCAGGATCTCGAGGTCATTCGCTTTGGCTTGGATATCACTAAGTTTATGAGAGATGAGGCATATGTCATCCGCGTAAGTGACGGGTGAGACTCCACGTAATCCCAAGCCTAGACCTGCATACATCTCTCATAACCTCGTCAACTACTATATTGAATAGTAGTGGTGATAGGGGGCATCCTTGCCTAACACCAGTGTTTGTTTGGAAAGGTGCACTAATTTTCCCATTGTGTAGTACCGCCAAGTCAGCATCATCATACATCGCTTTTATTATCGATACGATGTTGACTGGCACTCCTTTCCTCGCCAATGCCCGCCATATCGCCGCGCTGTCTACTGAATCGAAGGCCTTCTTGAAGTCGATGAACAGGAGGGTACAGTGGTGAGCGCCACTCCACAGCTTGGTCGGTTATTATGCGTAGTGTGTTAGCCTGGTCTACGCAGCTCCTGTGTGGTCTGAAACCTGCTTGTTCATCGCGTATTGTTGGCTAAATTTTTTCTTGAAGGCGGTCATTCAGTAGGGTTGCTAGTATCTTGTAACTAGTGTTAAGCAACGTTATTCCTCGCCATTTGTTGCAGTCGCTAAGGTCTCCTTTCTTCGGTAGCTTGACGATGATTCCACTTTTCCAAGATGAGGGCACACACTCAGTCTCCCATATACGAGTGAAATGTGGGTGCAATGTTTCGGCAACTAGCTGCGTCTCCAACTGGAGCAGTTCGGCAGGTATCCCGTCGATTCCAGCTGCTTTATTGCGTTTTAGTTTCCTAATTGCGTTACCAATTTCTCTCACTGACGGGGGTGTGGGTCCTGAGGTTGTTGGTGGGTGCGACGTCTCTGTAATCCTCATGGTTGCTGCTTCGTGGCTCATTACAGCTTATCTCCTTATTTTCGCCGGCTGCGCTTTCTGCATTCGCTGCAAGGCTATCCAGTAGAGCTCTCTTGTCGCGTCTGGCGGCCCTTTTTACCTGTCTGCAAAGAACTCGGTATTTATTGCGGACTTGAAAATCTCGATCCGCCAATTGCTTGAGGTTGTTCCTTCTGCTAATCAGGCCCCATGTCCGTTCCGAGATCCAGTTGGTGCGTCTTTGTTGGCGAGTGCCGATAATCTCCTCCGCGGTATTCCTTATTAACCTGCATGCTTGTTCCCATGAGTGTTCCTGCTGTGGTACCAGTTGAGCACGCAAATTTGTTGCCATTCTGCCAGAGACATTAGTGTCAGCGAGACGATGTAAGTTGAAGGGGGGCGGTCTGTACGTGTTTCCATTGGTAATGGGGAAGTTTCTCATCAGCTTGATTGACAGCTCTCCGTCAATGATCGCCTCCATGTCTTGCTTATGCAGATGTGATCTATTTGGTTACGTGTACGCCCATTCGGAGATGTCCATGTGTATTTGTGGACTTCCTTATGGGGAAATACAGTACCTCCGATGACCATCTGAAAGGTTTGACATAGGTCCACCAGTCTGTCTCCGTTGTTGTTGCGTGTTCCAGTACCATGATGGCCCATGACTGGTTTCAGTCCGATGTTGTTAGAGCCAACTTTCGCATTGCACGATGGAGATGTGCCTAGCACTACATCTAAATCTGGCAGTAATGATTCTATCGGATACAGGGTGCCAGGACAAGAGTGTCTGTTTATGATGATTGGACACAAGATTGCCATTTGATGTTGTTGTTGCTCCATTTCCCCTTCATCTCATCTCACTGATTCCAGCTATCGCCATCTTCATTTTGATCATCTCTCCTTCAAACTGTGCCAGTCGGGATGCTTCCATTAGAGTCCTTACGTTCCATTGTCCAATTCGTGTCCATTGTGAAATGCGAATGTTTGTCATCGGGTGGTGATCGTTGGTAATTCTTCTTGCTTGAGTTTCAGTATTCGATTGTAATTCGGTCGAACCGGTGATTGGCCGGATGCAACCTATCCCAGTGGTGGGGCTGCCACCTGTCGCCATCCAGGATTTGCGTCTCTAGCCACTTTAATTTTCCATACGATCGTTAAGTGGGAGTGCATAGTGTGCATTAGAGAAAGGGCGGACGCTTTGTACTGAGCACTGACGCTGTGAGGTGTTGTTGTTGTCCGCATTCATTCCAACGCCAGCACGATGGAATATTGATGAAACCAGATAGGTGTCTTCTTGAAGATGGTTGTGGAATCCACGAAAATTTTATCAAAATCGGTTGACTATATCATATAGCTCAAAAAAACTTTTTTTGTACACAATTCGTTGTGTTTCGTTTGTTTGTGAATTCGTCTGTTTTTGGTTGTTTATGAAGGTATCGTAATCTAATTTGGCAATCAAATGTCTTTTGGTTTTCTTAAGCAATTTACCGGATTTTCTTGAAAGCAGTGGTACAGGGTATCCCAAAGTCGTCCGCGCCCGACTTTAACGTACGCCATCTTTCAAATTGCATTCAGCTTGTTTTAGTTTAAAAGACATATTTCCTTTCATCGAAGTATTAAAGCCGCGATACTAAATGCACTTAGCAATGCAGTTATTTAATCTAAAGAGTTGCAGTCTTTTTCACTTACTCAAGGATAAGATTATACCACTGGATGTCCAAATTTATATTCTTAAAGCTGTTTGCCCCAAATATGTAGATGGTCAACCGATTTTTATCAAATTTAGTACAGTGCTTTGGAACTCTAAAAAACTATCAAACACCAAATTTGGTTACGATGTCTTTATAAACAAACGAATTATTCATCTAAAACTTTAGGTTTTGAGAAAAATTGGCATTTTTACTTTTTACAAAAATTATTTTTATTTCCACATTTTTTCTCATATTTTGATAAACAACCACACATTTTCTTCGTAATCGGTCGAACTTTACGAGCCATGAATAAAACTGAATGAAATTTTTTTTTTTAATTTTTAAATTTACGTTCGAATTAGAATTTTTCTCAAAACTTTGCTAAAAATTACGAAAAAATTTTATATAAATGGATAAATAACGACCAAACCGTAAACTTAACGAAGATATGTTCCGGATATAATTGATGGGCAATTCAATTATCTACAGTTTGATAAAAAAATAATTAAAATCAGTTTAGTACAACCAGAGTAGAGACACTTTTTTTTTAATTTCGAAAAATGTTTTTTTCGAAACATCTATAATTTATAATGACTCAGCATGTTTTACTCTTTTCCGTAGTAAAATGGCACGCTAAAATCGAAAATGCAGTCCAAAAATATTTTCATGGAACGTATTTCGAGACATGACAGAACCACAAAAGTGTTACGTAACGCGCTCACGTTACGCGGTCTGCTGTGCAGTAACGCTCTCAGTCAACTTTATTTCTTTGGTCTTTGGCACGATCACCCTAAGCGTTTGGTCATGGTAGAACAACAACAAAAAGGTAGAGTAATTGAGAGCATACATTTTGTGAAAGTAAAAAAAGTGAGTGACAGATTGAGAGAGAAGCAAGCAAAAATATTAGCTGGCACACAAGCTACCCTGCAATAAGAGTAAAGCTACATAAATTCCCACCAAGCTGAAAATCAGTAAGATTGTTTAAAATATATTTAAAAATAAAATTTGAAAGTTCCCCCTGTATGGAAAAAATTTTTTCAGCAAAACGGTAAGGTTTATCACAAAAATACCTCAGATAAAAATTGTAGATCATAAAATTATCTACAAAAAATGTATGAAACTTTTTTTCCTACGAGCCGTTGTTTTTGAGATATAACGATTCAAAAAGTTCTAAAAGTTGTAATCGTCATTGTTGCGTCGCTAAATAGCAAGCACTTTTTCCGTGAGCTACTGTTGTAAACTTGAACAACCTACATTTGCTTTCGGGAGGCTTGCTATATGTGGACCGCGTTGGCGCAGAAGCCGAGACACCAGTCAACATTCATAATATGCATGAGTACGCCATGTATATACACCTCTATTAAAGGCCTATACGCAGTACAAAATATTTCGCGCGGAATCGCAAAACTTCATATAAAAATAAAAATCCCATTTGGGATATCCCATTTGTAGTAGAGTATAACATAATGGGTATTATTCAAATCGTTACTCCAAAAAATTCTGTTTTACTAGAAGAGCCTATGCTACGAATAAAAAATTTCATGCTTACGCAAGAGCTATCCGAGCTCATACACTACTTCAGCTTACTTTAGCAATTATAATTATTAATGACATCATGGATGCAGATCTAATCATAAATATCAAAGAGTATATACTAAAGAGAGGCGTAAGAACGGCCGTTGGCGTTTGAATGCTATTAACATATTCTGAGCTAGAATAGCGGAATGTTAAAGTTGACTTTAACATTCCGGCATTCTGGTGTTAGCTGGTTGGTGTTTGCATATGAGTAAAGAGGATGGAAAAAAACCGAGAGACGCTGTCGGCACTGCTCTAAGCTGTTAAGTTGTGCTGGCTACATTTGTTTTGCTGGAAACATGTGCATGTGTGTATGTGTATGGAACCGCTGCGTGTGCTTGGCATTGTGGATGTGTGCGGTGCATGGGGGGTGTTTTTCACCCACAGCATTTTGAGACGATATAAAGGGACAAATTGCGCCGACACAATCCGTTTAAACATATATGTTTGTATGTATGTACAATGTACATATGTATGTATATCTTTGATTCCAACATTGGACACACAATGTTAGTCAGTTTTAATTTTGTATAAAAGAAAAATTAAATTTAAAAAATATTTTTTTGTTGCTGCTGTTGATGTTGCTATTATTGCTAAAATAATTAAATTAAATAAATCAAATTTAATATTTGATTTAATATTTTATTAATAATAATATTAATATTATAATAATTATCACAACAATAGAAAATCTAATCCCTGTTTTTATGAATGCTATTTTTAACCATAGACACACAATGTTAGTCAAATCGACGAACATGATTTTTGCGTTTGTGTGAATAAATTGTTTGAAAAACGAAAAAAAACTAAAAGTATATCTTATTCCTTTTTTTCTAAAGCATGAAGTTTGATATTCAATTAGTCAAATCGACTTATGCGATATCTAATCGTTTATAACTCTAATCCCAAATCATTTAATGGAATGCAGATAATTGAATATAAAACTTAATGCTTTAAAAAAGGCCCATTTTTGCAAAATCACAAAAAATTATGTTAGTCGGACTAACATTGTGTGGCTAGGTTTAAGCAAATCGTGTACCTTTTTTGGCAATAAAGCAAATCTTTGAAATTAAAAATCAAATTTTTATTGAATAAAACAATTTTAATTTGATTTAAGTTTACAATATTTTTTTAATAATAATAATAATACAAACAATAATTATAAAATAAAACCATATTTCAAAATGTTTTTTTTTTTCTTAAGGCTGTGGCGTTTGCTCAATAATAATATAATAATAATAATATATAGGGTATTCACGCTTTGTGTTGAGTTGAGGAGTTGAAAAGTTGAGGACTTTTACAAAAACAAATACATGATGTAAATCAACCCTGCGTTTCGATTTTCAACTCAACTTTCCTGAACCCAGGACCCTAGTCTACTTTTTCCTGTTGAGTTTTTGAGAAAGTGTTGCACAATGTGGTAATTCGCTGCCTTTTCAGCACTAATGCATTTGCCATTTTTTAGCCATTTCGTGGTATGAAAAGCAACGAGTTACCGTGTACTCGTTGGAAAAAAGTAAGCGCCAAATTTAAAATAATCAAATTGCATTAACGCAAGTAACAAACGGTTGCGCCTTTTTTGTGCGAAATTAATTGAATTAGACATGATTACTTGTTGTTGGAGTTAACTCAAATAAAAGAGTAAAAATAGATGTAATAGGCTTAATATATGATGGAACTGTTAGGGAGTTACCCTCAGCATTTGAACAACACGCTTGTCGCCGAAGGAACTGAGCACGTTCTGGCGCCAGTCAATTGACTTATGGATGTGGAAGTGGTCGCCCTGCCGCGAGAGTATTATAGCATTCATGTCCTCCCGCAACCCCCTAGTAATAAACAAAAACTAAGTATTTCTGCAATGAATTTGTTTTAGCAGACGAACCTTTAATAAAATTAATTTCAGCCACAGCCACTTTAGCAACAGTTTCAATCAAAGTAGACTTTACGCTCAGTCTTGGCATTTTTATTTTAATGATTATTTGTAGCAATTTATAAAAGTAAACAAACAACGGGAAGAAGCAGCACAAACTCAAATACGGTTTTTCTACAATTGTTTCGATTTTGCAGCAATAAAATAATAAAAATCTGTGTAATCCATAACTACTTTAGCTACAGGTTCTATTAAAGTAGATTTTATGTTCATACTCTGCATTTTTAATTCAAGTTTTTTAATTTGAATGCAATTTGTACCAATTTACAAATGTAAACAAACACATGAAGGAACAAGCACAGAGTCAAATGCGGTTTTTCTGCAATTATTTCATTTTCGCAGTAATAAATTAATAAAAATCCATGAAATACATAACTACTTTAGCTGCAGGTTTCATTGAAATAGATTTTATGCTTTGACTCGGCCTTTTTAATTCAAGTTTTTTAATTTTAATGTCAATTGTACCAATTTACAAATGTAAACAAACTCTGGAAAGAAGAAGAAAACTCAACAACTCATCTCATGAAACTCAACAGGGCTGTTCACGCTTTGGCCTGCGGACTTTTTCCTCAACTTTTCAACTCCTCAACTCAACACAAAGCGTGAATACACGTCTCGCTGCCGTACAACAGGATGGATTTGACGCATGCATTGAAGATTCGCAACTTCGTTCTTCTGCTTATTTGCTGGTTTCTCCATATGCGGAACAAGCGTCCAAATGCTGATCGCGCTTTGTTGAGACGATTCTCTATATCCTCATCCACCCCACCACAGGTGGATATTGTGGTACCAAAGGTATGAGAAGCTATCGACAAAGTCGATAGTGTTCCCGCAGATGGTAATGCTACCTTGGCTGGTGTGGTTGAGGCGCATCGCTTTGGTTTTGGATGCGTTTATTGAGAGTCCAACTTTGCTGGCCAGGATCTCGAGGTCATTCGCTTTGGCTTGGATATCACTAAGTTTATGAGAGATGAGGCATATGTCATCCGCGTAATCCAGGTCTTCCAAGTGACGGGTGAGACTCCACGTAATCCCACGCCTAGACCTGCATACATCTCTCATAACCTCGTCAACTACTATATTGAATAGTAGTGGTGATAGGGGGCATCCTTGCCTAACACCAGTGTTTGTTTGGAAAGGTGCACTAATTTTCCCATTGTGTAGTACCGCCAAGTCAGCATCATCATACATCGCTTTTATTATCGATACGATGTTGACTGGCACTCCTTTCCTCGCCAATGCCCGCCATATCGCCGCGCTGTCTACTGAATCGAAGGCCTTCTTGAAGTCGATGAACAGGAGGGTACAGTGGTGAGCGCCACTCCACAGCTTGGTCGGTTATTATGCGTAGTGTGTTAGCCTGGTCTACGCAGCTCCTGTGTGGTCTGAAACCTGCTTGTTCATCGCGTATTGTTGGCTAAATTTTTTCTTGAAGGCGGTCATTCAGTAGGGTTGCTAGTATCTTGTAACTAGTGTTAAGCAACGTTATTCCTCGCCAGTTGTTGCAGTCGCTAAGGTCTCCTTTCTTCGGTAGCTTGACGATGATTCCACTTTTCCAAGATGAGGGCACACACTCAGTCTCCCATATACGAGTGAAATGTGGGTGCAATGTTTCGGCAACTAGCTGCGTCTCCAACTGGAGCAGTTCGGCAGGTATCCCGTCGGTTCCAGCTGCTTTATTGCGTTTTAGTTTCCTAATTGCGTTACCAATTTCTCTCACTGACGTGGGTGTGGGTGGTATCCTGAGGTTGTTGGTGGGTGCGACGTCTCTGTAATCCTCATGGTTGCTGCTTCGTGGCTCATTACAGCTTATCTCCTTATTTTCGCCGGCTGCGCTTTCTGCATTCGCTGCAAGGCTATCCAGTAGAGCTCTCTTGTCGCGTCTGGCGGCCCTTTTTACCTGTCTGCAAAGAACTCGGTATTTATTGCGGACTTGAAAATCTCGATCCGCCAATTGCTTGAGGTTGTTCCTTCTGCTAATCAGGCCCCATGTCCGTTCCGAGATCCAGTTGGTGCGTCTTTGTTGGCGAGTGCCGATAATCTCCTCCGCGGTATTCCTTATTAACCTGCATGCTTGTTCCCATGAGTGTTCCTGCTGTGGTACCAGTTGAGCACGCAAATTTGTTGCCATTCTGCCAGAGACATTAGTGTCAGCGAGACGATGTAAGTTGAAGGGGGGCGGTCTGTACGTGTTTCCATTGGTAATGGGGAAGTTTCTCATCAGCTTGATTGACAGCTCTCCGTCAATGATCGCCTCCATGTCTTGCTTATGCAGATGTGATCTATTTGGTTACGTGTACGCCCATTCGGAGATGTCCATGTGTATTTGTGGACTTCCTTATGGGGAAATACAGTACCTCCGATGACCATCTGAAAGGTTTGACATAGGTCCACCAGTCTGTCTCCGTTGTTGTTGCGTGTTCCAGTACCATGATGGCCCATGACTGGTTTCAGTCCGATGTTGTTAGAGCCAACTTTCGCATTGCACGATGGAGATGTGCCTAGCACTACATCTAAATCTGGCAGTAATGATTCTATCGGATACAGGGTGCCAGGACAAGAGTGTCTGTTTATGATGATTGGACACAAGATTGCCATTTGATGTTGTTGTTGCTCCATTTCCCCTTCATCTCATCTCACTGATTCCAGCTATCGCCATCTTCATTTTGATCATCTCTCCTTCAAACTGTGCCAGTCGGGATGCTTCCATTAGAGTCCTTACGTTCCATTGTCCAATTCGTGTCCATTGTGAAATGCGAATGTTTGTCATCGGGTGGTGATCGTTGGTAATTCTTCTTGCTTGAGTTTCAGTAATCGATTGTAATTCGGTCGAACCGGTGATTGGCCGGATGCAACCTATCCCAGTGGTGGGGCTGCCACCTGTCGCCATCCAGGATTGGCGTCTCTAGCCACTTTAATTTTCCATACGATCGTTAAGTGGGAGTGCATAGTGTGCATTAGAGAAAGGGCGGACGCTTTGTACTGAGCACTGACGCTGTGAGGTGTTGTTGTTGTCCGCATTCATTCCAACGCCAGCACGATGGAATATTGATGAAACCAGATAGGTGTCTTCTTGAAGATGGTTGTGGAATCCACGAAAATTTTATCAAAATCGGTTGACTATATCATATAGCTCAAAAAAACTTTTTTTGTACACAATTCGTTGTGTTTCGTTTGTTTGTGAATTCGTCTGTTTTTGGTTGTTTATGAAGGTATCGTAATCTAATTTGGCAATCAAATGTCTTTTGGTTTTCTTAAGCAATTTACCGGATTTTCTTGAAAGCAGTGGTACAGGGTATCCCAAAGTCGTCCGCGCCCGACTTTAACGTACGCCATCTTTCAAATTGCATTCAGCTTGTTTTAGTTTAAAAGACATATTTCCTTTCATCGAAGTATTAAAGCCGCGATACTAAATGCACTTAGCAATGCAGTTATTTAAACTAAAGAGTTGCAGTCTTTTTCACTTACTCAAGGATAAGATTATACCACTGGATGTCCAAATTTATATTCTTAAAGCTGTTTGCCCCAAATATGTAGATGGTCAACCGATTTTTATCAAATTTAGTACAGTGCTTTGGAACTCTAAAAAACTATCAAACACCAAATTTGGTTACGATGTCTTTATAAACAAACGAATTATTCATCTAAAACTTTAGGTTTTGAGAAAAATTGGCATTTTTACTTTTTACAAAAATTATTTTTATTTCCACATTTTTTCTCATATTTTGATAAACAACCACACATTTTCTTCGTAATCGGTCGAACTTTACGAGCCATGAATAAAACTGAATGAAATTTTTTTTTTTAATTTTTAAATTTACGTTCGAATTAGAATTTTTCTCAAAACTTTGCTAAAAATTACGAAAAAATTTTATATAAATGGATAAATAACGACCAAACCGTAAACTTAACGAAGATATGTTCCGGATATAATTGATGGGCAATTCAATTATCTACAGTTTGATAAAAAAATAATTAAAATCAGTTTAGTACAACCAGAGTAGAGACACTTTTTTTTTAATTTCGAAAAATGTTTTTTTCGAAACATCTATAATTTATAATGACTCAGCATGTTTTACTCTTTTCCGTAGTAAAATGGCACGCTAAAATCGAAAATGCAGTCCAAAAATATTTTCATGGAACGTATTTCGAGACATGACAGAACCACAAAAGTGTTACGTAACGCGCTCACGTTACGCGGTCTGCTGTGCAGTAACGCTCTCAGTCAACTTTATTTCTTTGGTCTTTGGCACGATCACCCTAAGCGTTTGGTCATGGTAGAACAACAACAAAAAGGTAGAGTAATTGAGAGCATACATTTTGTGAAAGTAAAAAAAGTGAGTGACAGATTGAGAGAGAAGCAAGCAAAAATATTAGCTGGCACACAAGCTACCCTGCAATAAGAGTAAAGCTACATAAATTCCCACCAAGCTGAAAATCAGTAAGATTGTTTAAAATATATTTAAAAATAAAATTTGAAAGTTCCCCCTGTATGGAAAAAATTTTTTCAGCAAAACGGTAAGGTTTATCACAAAAATACCTCAGATAAAAATTGTAGATCATAAAATTATCTACAAAAAATGTATGAAACTTTTTTTCCTACGAGCCGTTGTTTTTGAGATATAACGATTCAAAAAGTTCTAAAAGTTGTAATCGTCATTGTTGCGTCGCTAAATAGCAAGCACTTTTTCCGTGAGCTACTGTTGTAAACTTGAACAACCTACATTTGCTTTCGGGAGGCTTGCTATATGTGGACCGCGTTGGCGCAGAAGCCGAGACACCAGTCAACATTCATAATATGCATGAGTACGCCATGTATATACACCTCTATTAAAGGCCTATACGCAGTACAAAATATTTCGCGCGGAATCGCAAAACTTCATATAAAAATAAAAATCCCATTTGGGATATCCCATTTGTAGTAGAGTATAACATAATGGGTATTATTCAAATCGTTACTCCAAAAAATTCTGTTTTACTAGAAGAGCCTATGCTACGAATAAAAAATTTCATGCTTACGCAAGAGCTATCCGAGCTCATACACTACTTCAGCTTACTTTAGCAATTATAATTATTAATGACATCATGGATGCAGATCTAATCATAAATATCAAAGAGTATATACTAAAGAGAGGCGTAAGAACGGCCGTTGGCGTTTGAATGCTATTAACATATTCTGAGCTAGAATAGCGGAATGTTAAAGTTGACTTTAACATTCCGGCATTCTGGTGTTAGCTGGTTGGTGTTTGCATATGAGTAAAGAGGATGGAAAAAAACCGAGAGACGCTGTCGGCACTGCTCTAAGCTGTTAAGTTGTGCTGGCTACATTTGTTTTGCTGGAAACATGTGCATGTGTGTATGTGTATGGAACCGCTGCGTGTGCTTGGCATTGTGGATGTGTGCGGTGCATGGGGGGTGTTTTTCACCCACAGCATTTTGAGACGATATAAAGGGACAAATTGCGCCGACACAATCCGTTTAAACATATATGTTTGTATGTATGTACAATGTACATATGTATGTATATCTTTGATTCCAACATTGGACACACAATGTTAGTCAGTTTTAATTTTGTATAAAAGAAAAATTAAATTTAAAAAATATTTTTTTGTTGCTGCTGTTGATGTTGCTATTATTGCTAAAATAATTAAATTAAATAAATCAAATTTAATATTTGATTTAATATTTTATTAATAATAATATTAATATTATAATAATTATCACAACAATAGAAAATCTAATCCCTGTTTTTATAAATGCTATTTTTAACCATAGACACACAATGTTAGTCAAATCGACGAACATGATTTTTGCGTTTGTGTGAATAAATTGTTTGAAAAACGAAAAAAAACTAAAAGTATATCTTATTCCTTTTTTTCTAAAGCATGAAGTTTGATATTCAATTAGTCAAATCGACTTATGCGATATCTAATTGTTTATAACTCTAATCCCAAATCATTTAATGGAATGCAGATAATTGAATATAAAACTTAATGCTTTAAAAAAGGCCCATTTTTGCAAAATCACAAAAAATTATGTTAGTCGGACTAACATTGTGTGGCTAGGTTTAAGCAAATCTTGTACCTTTTTTGGCAATAAAGCAAATCTTTGAAATTAAAAATCAAATTTTTATTGAATAAAACAATTTTAATTTGATTTAAGTTTACAATATTTTTTTAATAATAATAATAATACAAACAATAATTATAAAATAAAACCATATTTCAAAATGTATTTTTTTTTCTTAAGGCTGTGGCGTTTGCTCAATAATAATATAATAATAATAATATATAGGGTATTCACGCTTTGTGTTGAGTTGAGGAGTTGAAAAGTTGAGGACTTTTACAAAAACAAATACATGATGTAAATCAACCCTGCGTTTCGATTTTCAACTCAACTTTTCCTCAACCCAGACCCTAGTCTACTTTTTCCTGTTGAGTTTTTGAGAAAGTGTTGCACAATGTGGTAATTCGCTGCCTTTTCAGCACTAATGCATTTGCCATTTTTTAGCCATTTCGTGGTATGAAAAGCAACGAGTTACCGTATACTCGTTGGAAAAAAGTAAGCGCCAAATTTAAAATAATCAAATTGCATTAACGCAAGTAACAAACGGTTGCGCCTTTTTTGTGCGAAATTAATTGAATTAGACATGATTACTTGTTGTTGGAGTTAACTCAAATAAAAGAGTAAAAATAGATGTAATAGGCTTAATATATGATGGAACTGTTAGGGAGTTACCCTCAGCATTTGAACAACACGCTTGTCGCCGAAGGAACTGAGCACGTTCTGGCGCCAGTCAATTGACTTATGGATGTGGAAGTGGTCGCCCTGCCGCGAGAGTATTATAGCATTCATGTCCTCCCGCAACCCCCTAGTAATAAACAAAAACTAAGTATTTCTGCAATGAATTTGTTTTAGCAGACGAACCTTTAATAAAATTAATTTCAGCCACAGCCACTTTAGCAACAGTTTCAATCAAAGTAGACTTTACGCTCAGTCTTGGCATTTTTATTTTAATGATTATTTGCAGCAATTTATAAAAGTAAACAAACAACGGGAAGAAGCAGCACAAACTCAAATACGGTTTTTCTACAATTGTTTCGATTTTGCAGCAATAAAATAATAAAAATCTGTGTAATCCATAACTACTTTAGCTACAGGTTCTATTAAAGTAGATTTTATGTTCATACTCTGCATTTTTAATTCAAGTTTTTTAATTTGAATGCAATTTGTACCAATTTACAAATGTAAACAAACACATGGAAGAACAAGCACAGAGTCAAATGCGGTTTTTCTGCAATTATTTCATTTTCGCAGTAATAAATTAATAAAAATCCATGTAATACATAACTACTTTAGCTGCAGGTTTCATTGAAATAGATTTTATGCTTTGACTCGGCCTTTTTAATTCAAGTTTTTTAATTTTAATGTCAATTGTACCAATTTACAAATGTAAACAAACTCTGGAAAGAAGAAGAAAACTCAACAACTCATCTCATGAAACTCAACAGGGCTGTTCACGCTTTGGCCTGCGGACTTTTTCCTCAACTTTTCAACTCCTCAACTCAACACAAAGCGTGAATACACGTCTCGCTGCCGTACAACAGGATGGATTTGACTCATGCATTGAAGATTCGCAACTTCGTTCTTCTGCTTATTTGCTGGTTTCTCCATATGCGGAACAAGCGTCCAAATGCTGATCGCGCTTTGTTGAGACGATTCTCTATATCCTCATCCACCCCACCACAGGTGGATATTGTGGTACCAAGGTATGAGAAGCTATCGACAAAGTCGATAGTGTTCCCGCAGATGGTAATGCTACCTTGGCTGGTGTGGTTGAGGCGCATCGCTTTGGTTTTGGATGCGTTTATTGAGAGTCCAACTTAGCTGGCCAGGATCTCGAGGTCATTCGCTTTGGCTTGGATATCACTAAGTTTATGAGAGATGAGGCATATGTCATCCGCGTAATCCAGGTCTTCCAAGTGACGGGTGAGACTCCACGTAATCCCACGCCTAGACCTGCATACATCTCTCATAACCTCGTCAACTACTATATTGAATAGTAGTGCTGATAGGGGGCATCCTTGCCTAACACCAGTGTTTGTTTGGAAAGGTGCACTAATTTTCCCATTGTGTAGTACCGCCAAGTCAGCATCATCAAATATCGCTTTTATTATCGATACGATGTTGACTGGCACTCCTTTCCTCGCCAATGCCCGCCATATCGCCGCGCTGTCTACTGAATCGAAGGCCTTCTTGAAGTCGATGAACAGGAGGGTACAGTGGTGAGCGCCACTCCACAGCTTGGTCGGTTATTATGCGTAGTGTGTTAGCCTGGTTTACGCAGCTCCTGTGTGGTCTGAAACCTGCTTGTTCATCGCGTATTGTTGGCTAAATTTTTTCTTGAAGGCGGTCATTCAGTAGGGTTGCTAGTATCTTGTAACTAGTGTTAAGCAACGTTATTCCTCGCCAGTTGTTGCAGTCGCTAAGGTCTCCTTTCTTCGGTAGCTTGACGATGATTCCACTTTTCCAAGATGAGGGCACACACTCAGTCTCCCATATACGAGTGAAATGTGGGTGCAATGTTTCGGCAACTAGCTTCGTCTCCAACTGGAGCAGTTCGGCAGGTATCCCGTCGATTCCAGCTGCTTTATTGCGTTTTAGTTTCCTAATTGCGTTACCAATTTCTCTCACTGACGGGGGTGTGGGTCCTGAGGTTGTTGGTGGGTGCGACGTCTCTGTAATCCTCATGGTTGCTGCTTCGTGGCTCATTACAGCTTATCTCCTTATTTTCGCCGGCTGCGCTTTCTGCATTCGCTGCAAGGCTATCCAGTAGAGCTCTCTTGTCGCGTCTGGCGGCCCTTTTTACCTGTCTGCAAAGAACTCGGTATTTATTGCGGACTTGAAAATCTCGATACGCCAATTGCTTGAGGTTGTTCCTTCTGGTAATCAGGCCCCATGTCCGTTCCGAGATCCAGTTGGATAATCTCCTCCGCGGTATTCCTTATTAACCTGCATGCTTGTTCCCATGAGTGTTCCTGCTGTGGTACCAGTTGAGCACGCAAATTTGTTGCCATTCTGCCAGAGACATTAGTGTCAGCGAGACGATGTAAGTTGAAGGGGGGCGGTCTGTACGTGTTTCCATTGGTAATGGGGAAGTTTCTCATCAGCTTGATTGACAGCTCTCCGTCAATGATCGCCTCCATGTCTTGCTTATGCAGATGTGATCTATTTGGTTACGTGTACGCCCATTCGGAGATGTCCATGTGTATTTGTGGACTTCCTTATGGGGAAATACAGTACCTCCGATGACCATCTGAAAGGTTTGACATAGGTCCACCAGTCTGTCTCCGTTGTTGTTGCGTGTTCCAGTACCATGATGGCCCATGACTGGTTTCAGTCCGATTTTGTTAGAGCCAACTTTCGCATTGCACGATGGAGATGTGCCTAGCACTACATCTAAATCTGGCAGTAATGATTCTTTCGGATACAGGGTGCCAGGACAAGAGTGTCTGTTTATGATGATTGGACTCAAGATTGCCATTTGATGTTGTTGTTGCTCCATTTCCCCTTCATCTCATCTCACTGATTCCAGCTATCGCCATCTTCATTTTGATCATCTCTCCTTCAAACTGTGCCAGTCGGGATGCTTCCATTAGAGTCCTTACGTTCCATTGTCCAATTCGTGTCCATTGTGAAATGCGAATGTTTGTCATCGGGTGGTGATCGTTGGTAATTCTTCTTGCTTGAGTTTCAGTAATCGATTGTAATTCGGTCGAACCGGTGATTGGCCGGATGCAACCTATCCCAGTGGTGGGGCTGCCACCTGTCGCCATCCAGGATTGGCGTCTCTAGCCACTTTAATTTTCCATACGATCGTTAAGTGGGAGTGCATAGTGTGCATTAGAGAAAGGGCGGACGCTTTGTACTGAGCACTGACGCTGTGAGGTGTTGTTGTTGTCCGCATTCATTCCAACGCCAGCACGATGGAATATTGATGAAACCAGATAGGTGTCTTCTTAAAGATGGTTGTGGAATCCACGAAAATTTTATCAAAATCGGTTGACTATATCATATAGCTCAAAAAAACTTTTTTTGTACACAATTCGTTGTGTTTCGTTTGTTTGTGAATTCGTCTGTTTTTGGTTGTTTATGAAGGTATCGTAATCTAATTTGGCAATCAAATGTCTTTTGGTTTTCTTAAGCAATTTACCGGATTTTCTTGAAAGCAGTGGTACAGGGTATCCCAAAGTCGTCCGCGCCCGACTTTAACGTACGCCATCTTTCAAATTGCATTCAGCTTGTTTTAGTTTAAAAGACATATTTCCTTTCATCGAAGTATTAAAGCCGCGATACTAAATGCACTTAGCAATGCAGTTATTTAAACTAAAGAGTTGCAGTCTTTTTCACTTACTCAAGGATAAGATTATACCACTGGATGTCCAAATTTATATTCTTAAAGCTGTTTGCCCCAAATATGTAGATGGTCAACCGATTTTTATCAAATTTAGTACAGTGCTTTGGAACTCTAAAAAACTATCAAACACCAAATTTGGTTACGATGTCTTTATAAACAAACGAATTATTCATCTAAAACTTTAGGTTTTGAGAAAAATTGGCATTTTTACTTTTTACAAAAATTATTTTTATTTCCACATTTTTTCTCATATTTTGATAAACAACCACACATTTTCTTCGTAATCGGTCGAACTTTACGAGCCATGAATAAAACTGAATGAAATTTTTTTTTTTAATTTTTAAATTTACGTTCGAATTAGAATTTTTCTCAAAACTTTGCTAAAAATTACGAAAAAAATTTTATATAAATGGATAAATAACGACCAAACCGTAAACTTAACGAAGATATGTTCCGGATATAATTGATGGGCAATTCAATTATCTACAGTTTGATAAAAAAATAATTAAAATCAGTTTAGTACAACCAGAGTAGAGACACTTTTTTTTTAATTTCGAAAAATGTTTTTTTCGAAACATCTATAATTTATAATGACTCAGCATGTTTTACTCTTTTCCGTAGTAAAATGGCACGCTAAAATCGAAAATGCAGTCCAAAAATATTTTCATGGAACGTATTTCGAGACATGACAGAACCACAAAAGTGTTACGTAACGCGCTCACGTTACGCGGTCTGCTGTGCAGTAACGCTCTCAGTCAACTTTATTTCTTTGGTCTTTGGCACGATCACCCTAAGCGTTTGGTCATGGTAGAACAACAACAAAAAGGTAGAGTAATTGAGAGCATACATTTTGTGAAAGTAAAAAAAGTGAGTGACAGATTGAGAGAGAAGCAAGCAAAAATATTAGCTGGCACACAAGCTACCCTGCAATAAGAGTAAAGCTACATAAATTCCCACCAAGCTGAAAATCAGTAAGATTGTTTAAAATATAATTAAAAATAAAATTTGAAAGTTCCCCCTGTATGGAAAAAATTTTTTCAGCAAAACGGTAAGGTTTATCATAAAAATACCTCAGATAAAAATTGTAGATCATAAAATTATCTACAAAAAATGTATCAAACTTTTTTTCCTACGAGCCGTTGTTTTTGAGATATAACGATTCAAAAAGTTCTAAAAGTTGTAATCGTCATTGTTGCGTCGCTAAATAGCAAGCACTTTTTCCGTGAGCTACTGTTGTAAACTTGAACAACCTACATTTGCTTTCGGGAGGCTTGCTATATGTGGACCGCGTTGGCGCAGCGGCCGAGACACCAGTCAACAGTCATAATATGCATGAGTACGCCATGTATATACACCTCTATTAAAGGCCTATACGCAGTACAAAATATTTCGCGCGGAATCGCAAAACTTCATATAAAAATAAAAATCCCATTTGGGATATCCCATTTGTAGTAGAGTATAACATAATGGGTATTATTCAAATCGTTACTCCAAAAAATTCTGTTTTACTAGAAGAGCCTATGCTACGAATAAAAAATTTCATGCTTATGCAAGAGCTATCCGAGCTCATACACTACTTCAGCTTACTTTAGCAATTATAATTATTAATGACATCATGGATGCAGATCTAATCATAAATATCAAAGAGTATATACTAAAGAGAGGCGTAAGAACGGCCGTTGGCGTTTGAATGCTATTAACATATTCTGAGCTAGAATAGCGGAATGTTAAAGTTGACTTTAACATTCCGGCATTCTGGTGTTAGCTGGTTGGTGTTTGCATATGAGTAAAGAGGATGGAAAAAAACCGAGAGACGCTGTCGGCACTGCTCTAAGCTGTTAAGTTGTGCTGGCTACATTTGTTTTGCTGGAAACATGTGCATGTGTGTATGTGTATGGAACCGCTGCGTGTGCTTGGCATTGTGGATGTGTGCGGTGCATGGGGGGTGTTTTTCACCCACAGCATTTTGAGACGATATAAAGGGACAAATTGCGCCGACACAATCCGTTTAAACATATATGTTTGTATGTATGTACAATGTACATATGTATGTATATCTTTGATTCCAACATTGGACACACAATGTTAGTCAGTTTTAATTTTGTATAAAAGAAAAATTAAATTTAAAAAATATTTTTTTGTTGCTGCTGTTGATGTTGCTATTATTGCTAAAATAATTAAATTAAATAAATCAAATTTAATATTTGATTTAATATTTTATTAATAATAATATTAATATTATAATAATTATCACAACAATAGAAAATCTAATCCCTGTTTTTATGAATGCTATTTTTAACCATAGACACACAATGTTAGTCAAATCGACGAACATGATTTTTGCGTTTGTGTGAATAAATTGTTTGAAAAACGAAAAAAAAACTAAAAGTATATCTTATTCCTTTTTTTCTAAAGCATGAAGTTTGATATTCAATTAGTCAAATCGACTTATGCGATATCTAATTGTTTATAACTCTAATCCCAAATCATTTAATGGAATGCAGATAATTGAATATAAAACTTAATGCTTTAAAAAAGGCCCATTTTTGCAAAATCACAAAAAATTATGTTAGTCGGACTAACATTGTGTGGCTAGGTTTAAGCAAATCTTGTACCTTTTTTGGCAATAAAGCAAATCTTTGAAATTAAAAATCAAATTTTTATTGAATAAAACAATTTTAATTTGATTTAAGTTTACAATATTTTTTTAATAATAATAATAATACAAACAATAATTATAAAATAAAACCATATTTCAAAATGTATTTTTTTTTCTTAAGGCTGTGGCGTTTGCTCAATAATAATATAATAATAATAATATATAGGGTATTCACGCTTTGTGTTGAGTTGAGGAGTTGAAAAGTTGAGGACTTTTACAAAAACAAATACATGATGTAAATCAACCCTGCGTTTCGATTTTCAACTCAACTTTTCCTCAACCCAGACCCTAGTCTACTTTTTCCTGTTGAGTTTTTGAGAAAGTGTTGCACAATGTGGTAATTCGCTGCCTTTTCAGCACTAATGCATTTGCCATTTTTTAGCCATTTCGTGGTATGAAAAGCAACGAGTTACCGTATACTCGTTGGAAAAAAGTAAGCGCCAAATTTAAAATAATCAAATTGCATTAACGCAAGTAACAAACGGTTGCGCCTTTTTTGTGCGAAATTAATTGAATTAGACATGATTACTTGTTGTTGGAGTTAACTCAAATAAAAGAGTAAAAATAGATGTAATAGGCTTAATATATGATGGAACTGTTAGGGAGTTACCCTCAGCATTTGAACAACACGCTTGTCGCCGAAGGAACTGAGCACGTTCTGGCGCCAGTCAATTGACTTAGGGATGTGGAAGTGGTCGCCCTGCCGCGAGAGTATTATAGCATTCATGTCCTCCCGCAACCCCCTAGTAATAAACAAAAACTAAGTATTTCTGCAATGAATTTGTTTTAGCAGACGAACCTTTAATAAAATTAATTTCAGCCAAAGCCACTTTAGCAACAGTTTCAATCAAAGTAGACTTTACGCTCAGTCTTGGCATTTTTATTTTAATGATTATTTGCAGCAATTTATAAAAGTAAACAAACAACGGGAAGAAGCAGCACAAACTCAAATACGGTTTTTCTAAAATTGTTTCGTTTTTGCAGCAATAAAATAATAAAAATCTGTGCAATCCATTGCTACTTTAGCTACAGGTTCTATTAAAGTAGATTTTATGTTCTTACTCTGCATTTTTAATTCAAGTTTTTTAATTTTAATGCAATTTGTACCAATTTACAAATGTAAACAAACACATGGAAGAACAAGCACAAACTCAACTACGGTTTTTCTGCAATTATTTCATTTTCGCTGCAGAAAAATAATAAAAATCCATGTAATACATAACTACTTTAGCTGCAGTTTTCATTGAAATAGATTTTATGCTTTAACTCGGCATTTTTAATTCAAGTTTTTTAATTTTAATGTCAATTGTACCAATTTACAAATGTAGACAAACGCTGGAAAGAAGAAGAAAACTCAACAACTCATCTCGTGAAACTCAACAGGGCTGTTCACGCTTTGGCCTGCGGACTTTTTCCTCAACTTTTCAACTCCTCAACTCAACACAAAGCGTGAATACCCTAAATGTAATTAATAGAAATTAATTTAAGTTGTAACCGAATTTGAAACGATAAAAATAATCGTATGCATTGTATGTGCCAATCGTATGTTAAAAGATTATATCGATAGTTGGCATCGATGGGTGATGAAATTAAAGTTATCGTGAGCGCAAAAAGTAATGAAACAGAGCGGACGTATATAAAAATACAAAATTGAAACGCGGATAAAATAACCAAACCGAATTTGAATTAATAAGTTTTAAGTTAAAATAAAGTTTATTTTGCTGTTTCGAGCCGAAACCTAACAGTCAGCATCAGCCAAATTTGTAAATTTTTAGCTTTCGACCATAACACAACACAGGCCGAGCCAATGCTTGCTTTTACTTAGTTAATTATTATTATTATTTATTAACTTAAATATATTATACAATAATATACTTAAGAACTACAGTACTAGCAACAGTGGTCTAATAACTTGCAGTTATTAATGACAGCGCACTGACCAAAAGTCTGTTTGTTTTTATACCCTGTACCGTATGGTACAAAGGGTATATTGTGCTTGTGCAAGCCGAAAATGTATGTAACGTACAGAAGGAGAAGTCGGAGACCCCCAAAGTTACCTAAAGTATGATCAGAGTGACTAGAGAAGTCGATATACCCATGTCCGTCTGTCCGTATAAACGCCTAGATCTCAGAGATGGTAAGAGCTAGAGCAACCAAACTTTTAGATAAGATCCCTTATTAATCCATAGGAGACAAGTTTATTTTATTTTTTTGATATCGGGACTACATTATATAGCTCCCATAGGGGTGTTTCAGAGGACCTCGAAAAAAGCAAAAGTTTTAGATGGATAATTCGTTTGTTTATGAAGATATCATAACCAAATTTGGCAATCGGAAGTTTTTTAGAAACCTCCAGCACTGTACCAAATTTTATCAAAATCGGTTGACTATATCATATAGGTCCCATAGGATCGATCGGTCGAAAATTTGTTTTTTGTACAAAATTCGTTGTGTTTCGTTTGTTTGTGAAGATATTGTAACCAAATTTGGCATTAAGAAGTTTTTTAGAGTTCCCAAGCACTATACCAAATTTGATCAAAATCGGTTGACTATATCATATAGCTCCCATAGGACCAATCGGTCAAAAAAACATATTTTGAACAAAATTCGTTGTGTTTCGTTTATTTGGCAAAGAGATATCTTTTGGAGTTTGTAAGCAATATATCGGACTTGATTGCAATTTGGTGGTACAGGGTATCCCAAAGTCGTCCGCGCCCGACTTTAACGTACGCCATCTTTTTTCAGCTAAAAATGTCATGTTGTGTTCGCATAATGCGAAACAGTTCAGCATACTAATGATAGCTAAATACTCTTCTTCGTATTTTTCGCCTCTTATGCATGCATTTGTTAGTGTAAAAGCAAACGCGATTGCAAAGTGTCATAGCAGCCACATATTAAGAAAGGGTATGAATGCTCAGAAACTAAAAATTTACAAATTTGGCTGCGGCTGAATTTGTGGACATTGCCGACAGCCAACAACGAAGCTTAGAGCCGAGTTCAATTGCAGTACACGAGAATTGTGTGGGCTATTTTTAGATTTTCCTTTTTAACTCTGCCCGCCCGTACACTTCTTAGAGAGTTTATAACGTCTTTGGGCTGCCGGCCTTGGCTAATCATAATTTTTGACTTCTTTCTTTTTCGCTATTTAAATTAGATTGCAATTTATTTTTTGCCATTTTACAAAATCAACTTTTAATCATTTTATATGACAATTTTAGGGAAATTAATTTTTTAATTGCAAGTTGCATTTGTTTAAAAACTGATTTGGTGCAACAATGCTAAAAAAAAAACAAAATAATTGTTTGTTATTTTTTTCTTAAAGAACCCAAAAATTGTAATGAAGTTTTAAAATACTTGCGTGGCAAAGCAAATAGCCGCCGGCAAAATATCCTTTCCTTTGCTCTATCAAAATTGAATTTGCCGTCCCAAAAATCTTTACTAATGCAAGTATATGAAGTAACAATACTTTTAGTTATGAAAACAAATTACAGTTTAGAGTCTAAACTTTAGACACATACTCTTTTCTATTAAGAATGCAAATAAACAATTAAATTTGTATTTTTTGAATACTTTTAACACCGACTAAACAAAAAGTAATGTTATAAACAACTTAGCATTAACCCTAGACACACAATGTTAGTCTAATCGGCTAACATAATTTTTGTTGTTTTTTTTTTGTGATTTTGCAAAAATAGGCCTTTTGCTTTTGTATGATAAATTGTTTCAAAAACGAAAAAAGCTAAAATTACATATTAATCCTGAACATGAAGTTTTATATTCAATTTGCTGCATACCATTAAATGATTTGCGATTAGAGTAATAAACTTTTAAAAATCGTATAAGTCGAAAAAATTTAGTTAGTTCTCTCTGATGTAAATGCAAGTACATAGTACTATTTGTGTATGCACGCCGCAAAACCGTTCAACAGTATGCAAGTCGCTAGGAAAATACCCTTTTTGCTTTTTATGTATCCATTTGTTAGTGCGAAGGCAAACATGGTTATAAAATGTCATACAAGTCAAATGCTTCGAAAGGGTATGAAAGCTTGAAAACTGAAAATTTAGAAACTTGGCTGATGCTGAAAATACGCAAATTGTGGCAAACGTTTGTTCTGCGAGAGAAAATCAGGCGCGCAACTTAAGCAAAGCTGCAACAATAAAAGCAAGCTGTACAACAACAGCTAGACCAACAAGAACAGCAGAAGTAACAAAAAAAAGCAGTTACAAAGCAAATAAAAAATTAACAGTTTTTAATTTTATTTATTTAATTCTATCATAATAATTTGTATTATATTTATTATTATTATACAATTATTATCAGTATTACACAAAATTACAAATAAAAAAGTTAAAAAAAAAAAATAAATGAAATAAAAATAAAACAATTTTTATTTAATTAAATAGTTTTAGTAATTGCCTCACTAATATTATGTGTGTCCAATGATTGTAATCTTATGTTAAAAAGATGACGTACGTTAAAGTCGGGCGCGAACGACTTTGGGATACCCTGTACCACCACATTGCAATCAAGTCCGATATATTGCTTACAAACTCCAAAAGATATTTCTTTGCGAAATAAACGAAACTCAACGAATTTTGTACAAAAAACGTTTTTTTGGTCCTATGGGAGCTATATGATATAGTCAACCGATTTTGATCAAATTTGGTACAGTGCTTGGGAACTCTAAAAAACTTCTTAATGCCAAATTTGGTTACAATATCTTCACAAACAAACGAAACAACGAATTTTGTACAAAAAACCAATTTTCGACCGATCGATCCTATGGGAGCTATATGATATAGTCAACCGATTTTGATCAAATTTGGTACAGTGCTTGGGAACTCTAAAAAACTTCTTACTGCCAAATGTGGTTACGGTATGTTAACAAATAAACGAAACACAACGAATTTTGTACAAAACACGATTTTTTGTCCGATTGGTCCTATGGGAGCTATATGATATAGTCAACCGATTTTGATCAAATTTGGTATAGTGCTTGGGAACTCTAAAAAACTTCTTAATGCCAAATTTGGTTACAATATCTTCACAAATAAACGAAACACAACGAATTTTGTACAAAACACGATTTTTTGACCGATTGGTCCTATGGGAGCTATATGATATAGTCAACCGATTTTGATCAAATTTGGTACAGTGCTTGGGAACTCTTAAAAACTTATAAATGCCAAATTTGGTTATAATATCTTCACAAACAAACGAAACGCAACGAATTTTGTACAAAAAACGATTTTTTGACCGATTGGTCCTATAGGAGCTATATGATATAGTCAACCGATTTTGATCAAATTTGGTACAGTGCTTGGGAACTCTAAAAAACTCCTTAACGCCAAATTTGGTTACAATATCTTCACAAACAAACGAAACAACGAATTTTGTACATAAAACAAATTTTCGACCGATTGGTCCTATGGGAGCTATATGATATAGTCAACCCATTTAGATAAAATTTGGTACAGTGCTGGGGGTTCCTAAAAAATTTCCGATTGCCAAATTTGGTTATGATATCTTCATAAGCAAACGAATTATCCATCTAAAACTTTTGCTTTTTTTCGAGGTCCTCTGAAACACCCCTATGGAAGCTATATAATGTAGTCCCGATATCAAAAAAATAAAATAAACTTGTCTCCTATGGATAAATAACGGATCTTATCTGAAAGTTTGGTTGCTCTAGCTCTTACCATCCCTGAGATCTAGGCGTTCATACGGACAGACGGACAGACGGCAGACGGTCAGACGGACAGACGCACAGACGGACATGGGTATATCGACTTCTCTAGTCACTCTGATCATACTTTAGGTAACTTTGGGGGGTCTCCGACTTCTCCTTTTGTACGTTACATACATTTTCGTCTTGCACAAACACAATATACCCTTTGTACCATACGGTACAGGGTATAAATATGTATATACATACATATATTTTTTTTTTTTTTTTTATTTAAACGAAGGGGGAATCTTTCATAGATACCGTCCACCACAGACGGCATGCACGATTCATACTGCTCGCTAAAGGTACACCTCATTCGGGACCACGCACGGGCTATGATATCTCATAATGCCGGACTTGCGATACAGTACGCCTACGTACTAAACCCTTAACTCCGTCGCCTCCACCACACTCCCCGCGGAACTGCTTCAACGTACTACTTCACGGGGCTGGTTAGCTGTATAGCTTCGTCAATTTTCGGTTACGTCAGTGTCTCTTTCCTTTCTCGCTCAATTCGTCTGAGTTCTCTCTGAACCTCTGTCACGTAGGTCTCTACCTGTTTCCAGTTTTCCTTCGAATTGAGCATGTAGGAAACAATGCCTTCCGCGCCTGGAAAATTGGATCCTACCGTGAAACGGGGGCAGTAAAAATTTGCATGCTCTGCGTCCTCCTCCATATTTGTGCACACCGGGCAATAGGGGCAGACATCGTGCCCAAAGCGAAATAGGTATTTTCTAAAACCGCCATGTCCAGAGAGGAATTGAGTCATATGGTAACTCGCTTCACCAAAACTACGGTTTATCCATACCCGCACGTCGGGTATAAGCTTGAAGGTCCATCGTCCTTTTGCTGACGCGTCCCATCGGTCTTGCCACCTTGCTAAGGATATCAGCCGTTCCTCGTCTTTCACCTCCTTTTTGTTCACGCTCACCTGAGCCTTGCATCTGTCAAATACCCTTTTCATTTCGTCCGCCAGAATGTCTGCTGGTATCATGCCCGCTATTACGCCTGCCGCGTCATCGGATATGGTTCTGTAGCCACAACAAGCTCTTATGGCGCTGAGTCTGTGCACCGATAGCAATTTCCTTTTATTCATCTTTATTTTTGTTGCTTCTGACCAAATTGGTGATGCGTACATGATTACTGAGCTGGTGACATTAGCCAGTAATGCCCGCCTAGTTCCCTTGGGGCCGCCGATATTGGGCAAGATCCTTGAGAGCGCCATCTGGATGTCTGCTGCCTTCTTCGTCACGTATTCAATATGGGCATTGAAATTGAGCCTGTTGTCTACCATTAATCCTAGGTATTTGAGCATAGATTGAGACTGTATGGATTGCCCTCCTACCTTAATTGTCATATACTCTAACTTCTTGCGACTTGTAATCAGGACGGCTTCCGTTTTGTGGTCCGCAAGCTTCAGTTCAGCCATCTCCAACCAATTTTTGACCTGAGTTATTACCTCGTTTGTCACGCACTCGACCTCTTGTATATGCTTTGCGACCGTCACAATAGCGATATCGTCTGCAAATCCTACAATCCTTGCTTCTCTTGGTATAGGTAGTCGGAGCACCTTGTCGTACATAATGTTCCAGAGAACAGGGCCGAGGACAGATCCTTGTGGAACTCCGGCAGTAACTCTGTACGTCTTAGATCCCGCGTTACTGTCATATAAAAGCTCTCTTTCAGAAAAGTAGCTTCTCAATATGCTAAACAGGTAGTGCGGGATGCCAACCTCATGTAGACTGTCCAAAACGTGCTTCCAACTTGCCGAATTGAACGCATTTTTTACATCGAGCGTGGTTACGGCACAGTACTCCTTCGTACCCCAGCGCCACCTTTCTCCGTCTATTGCTTCCGAGGCAGTGTCGACGACAGTTTTAATTGCGTCGATCGTTGACCTGGCCTTACGGAATCCGAATTGCAGTTCGGATAGCGCCCCTTTTTCGTCTAGGATAGGTACTAGTCTGTTGTAAATTGTTCGCTCCAGGATCTTGCCAGCCGTGTCTAGAAGGCAGATCGGCCGATATGATGAAGGGTCGTCGGCGGCTCCTTTCCCTTTGGGTAGTAGCACCAGTCGCTGGAGCTTCCACGGCCTAGGGAACACTCCTTCCTCCAAACACTTCTGCATAACTGCGGCGAATAAATCCGGTCGTAGACGGATTGCCGCCTTAAGGGCCAAATTCGGTACACCATCCGGGCCAGGTGCTTTGCGGTCTCCTATTTTTTTGCTCACTTCAACAACCTCGAATGGCGATACTGTTGGGATGTGGCTCGTGTCTATGACTTCCGAGGTGGTCAATCTTTCGTCAAGTAGTTTTTGCGGAAATAGCGTCGTAACTATTTTATTTAACATTAATGGACACTCGACTGGCGGTGCTCGGTGCCCAGCCAACTTCTTGAGTACTACTTTGTATGCAGTACCCCACGGGTTTACGTCTGCGTCGCTGCACAGTTGTTTGAAGCTGTCCGCTTTGCTCTGCTTAATGGCTTGTTTCAACGATTTTCTAGCGGCACGGAAATTCCCAAGCACCGCTACAAAGCATGCTCTCCCCCTTGACCTCTGCATTTTACGCCGCGCTTGGAGGCAACTTCTTCTTAAGCGCGCTATGTCTTCATTCCACCAGTAGCAAGGAGCTCCCTGTCTGCTTGGCTTCCTTTTTGGCATAGCCGCGTCGCAGGCCTTGGTCACCACACCCATTAGCTGGCGTGTGAGTTCAGTGGCGGGCCCTCCGTCTAACTCCTGGTCACGTAGCATATACTCGAAAGATTCTATGTCCATCTGGCTGGCGTTCCATTTGGGCCCTGAAGGTTTCACTGGAAATCTCTTCTTTCTTTGAGCTATCTCTATGATGATCGCCTGGTGGTCGCTGTGGGTGTAATCCTCACTCACTTCCCACTTTGTCTTTCGAGCCAGCGAATCACTCACTAGTGTAATGTCGATAATCGAACCCATACCGGCTTTACGGTATGTTAACACGGTGCCTGTGTTTGCAATATATATATCTAGCCTAGCTGTGGCTTCTAATAGACTGCGTCCTCTCGTATTTGTGACTTTGCTACCCCACTCGGTAGCCCAGGCGTTGAAGTCACCACCTATTATTACCGGCGATCTACCGCCAATGTCAAGTATTAGCTCGTCGAGCATCGCTTCGTATCGCTCCTGTGTCCAACTAGGTGGGGCGTAGCAGCTATACACGTATATATTGTCCATTTTAGCCCTTACGAAGCCCTCCGTCCTATCGTTAATGTCAAGAAATGGGTACTTGCGCGTCCAAATTGCAGCTTTCTGATCCTTACTGCAGCACCAGCTTGCTTCTTTTTTCACCCTGTACGGCTCAGATATTAGAGCTACGTCTGCTCTTTGTTCAATTACGGTCTGTAAGAGTAAGTCCTGCGCTGCCTCGCAGTGGTTCAAATTGATTTGGATAATTTTCATTTTCGTCTGTTGCTTAGGGCTTTTCTAAAGAGTGGACATTTGCCACTTCCTGCAACGTGTTGTGAGTTAACACCTTCCTGATCCTTGCAAAACATGCATTCGGGGTCCTTTTGACAGTTTTTGGCAATATGCCCCTTTTCACCGCATTTCCTGCATTGCTCCGAGCGATCAATTCTGCTCTTACAGTTGTCCCGTATATGCCCAAACTCTAGGCATTTAAAGCACCTGATCAAGTTAACGCGCTCGCGGATTCGGCAGTTAACCCAGCCAATTTTGACTCGACTGGCTGCGAGCAGTTTATCCGCTTCGACTTCCGGGAGACTTAGGACTGCTGCTATACATACATATATATGTATGAATGTATGTGCACATTATATTTATATCGTCTCAAAATGCTGTGGGTGAAAAACACCCCCCATGCACCGCACACATCCACAATGCCAAGCACACGCAGCGGTTCCATACACATACACACATGCACATGTTTCTAGCAAAACAAATGTAGCCAGCACAACTTAACAGCTTAGAGCAGTGCCGACAGCGTCTCTCGGTTTTTTTACATCCTCTTTACTCATATGCAAACACCAACCAGCTAACATTTTAAGCCAGAATGCCGGAATGTTAAAGTCAACACCTAACATGAATTTAACATTCCGCTATTCTGGCTCAGAATATTATAGCGCGCAAACGTTAACGGCCGTTCTTACGTCTCTCTTTAATATATACTCTTTGCATAAATATCTAGCACATATTAGATGACACTCTTTCATACAATGAAGCTTTACTTAATAAATTGAATCAAAAATTAAAAGAATATGAGGTACGAGGACCAACTGCAAAACTTTGGATTCAGTATTTTCATATTGCTAAAGAGTTCCTAAGAGCTGAGCGTATGGGGGATTGGAAAGCTTATTTAAACTGCGTCAAAGAAATGCTTCCTTATTTTCACGCGTCTGGACATTTTCCTTATGCTAAGTAACGGACATGGTAATCGAGCAGTCTATGATGAAAGCTATGAAGACAGATGGAGGTATTGCTCGAGGCAGAAGTACAAAAGAGAGTGTCATAAGTAAATGGGTTTATAGTATGCATGCTATGAATACAGTTTGTGAAAAATTAGAAGATCTCGCTAATGCTGGGATGGGTATGACCGAGCAGCATGTTGATGCAAGTGATTCACGAATGAAAAAAGATGCTTAAGATATACGAAAACTTTTAGAGTGGTTTTCAACGCATGATCCTTTTCCAGAGGTTAGCAAAATTAGTTCAATGTGCTGTAGTTTTTAAAAATAGTAATTCAACTCGACAAGAAATTATCACTAACGGCATTCGCTTTCTTCTTTCTATGTACGGAGCTCCTAAAAAACTACCTGCTTAGATAAGTATAGATATGCATGTTTCGTTAGAAATACCAAAAGTAAAAAACAAGTACAATTAGCTTGTCTTCCTCCAACCTCAGTTGCTGCTCATCAACATCTTTTTCGGGTATATTACTAAGTTCAAGTATGGCTTGGTTATCACCTAGACCCTACAGACTGGGATTGGAAGTTGGTCAACATTTCATTAGAACCAGTTCAAACTTTATTTCCACCTGCGCCGGAAATTATGCTGAACACAATTTTTTGCAACTGCAAAAAGGGATGCATGTGGTTGCAAAAAAGTCCGACTGTTTTGTTCTTTGGCATGTACACATTGTCAAGGCCGGTCGTACTCTAATATTGAATCACCAACAGTAGAGGATCCGTTTGATTCCAACGAGGCGACATGCGATACATCGCTATTAACGCAGTTTACATGCACTCAGGATGAAGATGAAGAAGAACAAGAAGAAGAAGAACAAGACGAACAAGAACAAGAAGATCAAGAAGAAGAATTTTAAAGTTACGACTCGGACGATTAAATTTCACTACTTTTTTTTAACTTAAATCGCTTTTATCTTTTCAATTACTCCTAATATCCATTATTTTGCAATAGTTTAAAAACGTTAAAAAAAAACGCGCTAAGTATACTACCTCATAGGTAGCGTGGAAACGTGGGCATATCATGACGATTACAACTTTTAAAACTTTTTGAATCGTTTTGAGATATAAAAACGGCGGCTCGTAGGAAAAAAAGTATTGATACATTTTTTGTAGATAATTTTATGACCTAAAATTTTTATCTGAGGTATTTTTATGATAAAACTTACCGTTTTGCTGAAAATCGCGAAAAACTCATTTTTTTGACCTTTGACCTTCAATAAAATTTTTTCCATACAGGGGAAAGATGGGGAACTTTCAAATTTTATTTTTAGTTATATTTTAAACAATCTTACTGATTTTCAGCTTGGTGGGAATTTATGTAGCTTCGAATGTCTAAATTGACCGGACTATAGTTTCAAGAAGATTTTTGGTTGCAAGAGATGTAATAGTAGATGAGATTAATATTTATGATAGAGCTGAAGATTTAGTTCTTGATTCCGGTTTAAAAAATTACAATGACGGCCATGGTCAGTTTGATATCCTGAATGAGAGTAAGGATAGTGAAAATTCAGCCAATCTGAATGTAAACCAACAAGGTATCCCGAATGAGAGTAAGGATAATAAAATGTATGGTAAAAAAAGTAATGGTATGAATGAAGGAAAGGAATCTAGTGAACTAAACGAAGGCAATTTCCGGAACGAGAGTACGGAAGGAAATTCTGATACAGTTGTACCAGATGTTCAGCCTAAAGATATATCTACGTCTCTTGAAAATTCTGGAAAAATAATTAATAGTGAATTCATTGATAAGCAACATGAGATCAGAAAAAGAAACGGTTAAAAGCAAACCGTTAAAATCTTCCAGATTTTTGGATACTTGCTTAATGAATGCCCAAAATTATTCAGGTAATGTTCCCAAATCTTTTAACGAAATTTTAAATAGGAATGATAGAGCAAAATGGGAGAAAACTTTAAAAGAAGAATTGGACTCTCATTATAAAAATAAATAATAAATAAATAATTGGAATTAAAATACATAGAAAGGGAGATACATTTAATCTTAGTCAGTCAGCATATATTAATAATGTACTAGAGAGATTTAACATGCATCAATGCAAACCAGTGAGTACTCCTTCCAAAAAAACTCGATTATAAAGCTTTGAACCTAGACGAAGAATGCGACGCTCCTTGTCGAAATCTGATCGGATGCCTTATGTACATTATGTTATGTACTCGCCCTGATTTATGTACATCAGTGAGCATTTTGAGAAGATATACCAACAAGAATAACAAAGAACTATGGCAATGTCTGAAAAGAGTTTCTAGGTACCTGAAAGGTACAGTTGATTTGAAATTAAAGTATGTTAAAAGTTCAAATTGGGAAAATGTTATTGCTGGATATGCTGACTCTGATTGGGCAGGAAGTGAAAGTGATAGGAAAAGTACTACTGGATATGCATTTAAAATGTTCGAATCGAATCTCATTTGCGGAAATAGAGAAAACAAAATTCAGTAGCAGCTTCATCAACAGAAGCCGAATACATGGCTTTATTTGAAGCAGTCAGAGAAGCTTTATGGCTTAAATCATTATTGCAGGGTGTAAATTTTAAAATAAATGGTCCCACAAATTTTAGAAGATAAGCAAGGATGTACCAGTATAGCTAATAACCCAACATCCCACAAGAGATCAAAACATTTCTACATAAAATATCATTTTTCTAAAGAACAGATTGCAAATAAACTAATTTGTTTAACTATTTAAACACTACTCAATTATATTAACAAATTAAGTTTGATGTGCTTTGTTAGCACAATGCAACTTTTTACAAATTAGTGGGCCGAAACAGGCGCAGAGAAGAAAACACGTCTATTCGATTTTATGTAAATTTCAAGAGTGTCTTTATGCTGAGCGACTTATAACACTAGTTTACAGCAAAATGTATCCTCAACATGTTTTACTTGTTTCCGTTGTAAAAGGCGCGCTAGATCCAAAATTGAAGTCCGAAAATTTTTTCATGGAACGGATTTCGAGATATTTCGAAAAAAACACTTTTCGAAATTAAAAAAAAAGTGTGTCTACTTAAAAGCAAATATCTCTGGTTGTATTAAACTGATTTTGATTATTTTACCAACCTGTAGATAATTAAATTACCTATCGATTATGCTTGAAACATATTTTTTTACAAATTTATGGTTTGGTCGTTATTTATCCATTCATAAGAAATTGTTCGTAATTTATTAAGATATCGTAACGAAATTTGGCATTCGAAAGTATTTTAGAGTTCTTAAGTTCTGTACCGAATTTGATAAAAATCGGTTGACTTTTTCATATAGCACCCATAGGACCGATCGGTCAAAATAACGTGTTTGATGCAAAATTCGTTGTGTTTCCTTTGTTTATGAAGATATCGTAACCAAATTTTGTGATTGACAGTTTTTTAGAGTTTCCCACCACTAAACTAAATTTTATCAAAATCGATCCGATACTTTGGGTTAATGTGGCCACACTTACATTATAATCAGCTGCTTTATGTTTACAAAAACTAAGCGCGCAAAATAAGACAAAGAAGTAAATGAAACAAACATGGATTTGTATCAAGTATTGTTAACATTACTAAGTATAAACAATGCGTGTATGACTGCCTACCTAATTGTAAAAAGGTCGGCTGCAAAAAAAAACCATCTTTATGTAACATTTTAGCAATTTAGTAATTTCCTCCCATGCACTTTTTCCCACCAGTGCATTAAAGTGTATTTTGTGTGTTATATCCCATAACACTGGGTGAGCTTGTACTGCATTTATAAGCGCTATTTTTTGTTCTCTTGAAAATGATTCACACCGTTTTCTTCTACCTGCCATTTCGAATAAAAAAATTCTGCATATATGCATGTATATTAATTCGCGCCAACGCGCAGCAGCTGTTGTTAGTGTTACCACACCTAGTAAAGTAGTGGCGCCATTTAACGTTAGGCATTTTTAAAATTAAAATATAACACTGTTTTGTTTTGTTGTCTGCGACCCATCGTCAAACATTTTTAATCGGAATTTTTCGCCACCATTTTTTTTATATGAAGTTTTTCCTTTTTTTTGCGTGCTGCGTATAGGCCTTAAGACGAAAATTTTAACAAAATATGCGTTACTCTCTGCAATACCACTTCACTGGTTACAATCATTGGTGATATAACCACTACCGCATACCAGCCGTACTAGAGGGATATAATGAAATGATTCAACATCGTTCAAGTTTTTTTTTAAATAGTTAAGTTCTCTCACAACAGAGAGTGGGCACTGCGACCTGAAGATCTATTGTACCTTACCCATTCTTTTAGGACAAAAGACCATCTGCCTTCCTTATGAAGAGCAGTAAGTCTTTCGTTGAGATTCGGCGTAGCTGAAACGGGGTGATCCATTCAGCTTCCAAATGTGTGACTCTGTCCCACACTATTACTGGACAGTCACACAAGATGTGTTTGGTCGTCTCGTCGTCTTCAAAACAGAGCCTGCACTCTGAGGAGTCAGATAGACCCATTTATTGTAATTGATAACTTACAGTATGGTGCTCAGACAAGTAGGCTACCAGGAACCTTAGGTCCGCTCTACCAAGACCTATAGTTCGGTTTGCATCCGAGGGCACATTTGCCTGTCTTAAATTCGGTAAAGAGAACCAATATCTCCTATGTTCACTTAAGGCCCATTTGTTGACCATAGTTTTCATTGTTGACCAGCTGATGAAACAGAAGGGCGCGGGGCAAGTGGTGGGCGAAGAGGAACCCAGTCTTGCGAGCTCATCAGCTGTCGAATTACCTTCCACTCCTGAATGTCCAGGAACCCATCAGAGTGTGACTCTGTTATTGGAGGACAGGAGTTGGATTTTGTTCACGCATTCCCTAACCAGCTTGGAGGAGATTCTCCACGAAGACAATGCGCTAATAGCGGCCTGGCTATCTGTAAATATGTAAATGTTAGCACCCCTAGTACCTTTAAGGAGGATACTGTGGGCGCAGACCTCTAAGGCGTGAATCTCTGCTTGAAAGACACTGGGCCAGATACCCATTGCAATAGAGATTCTGGTGTTGGGTCCGACAACTCCAGCACCTACACCCTGTTCCGTCTTGGAACCATCCGTAAACCATTGCTGGCACCGGAGGTTACCACAGGGGTTGCCTTCAGTCCAAGTTTCGCGATTTGGAATGAGAGATCTAAATTTCCTATTATGGAGAAGTTCCGTGGTCATATAATCTGATCTTGAGCAGATTGATAGGCCAAGAAGAGAACATATAAGTGCAGCATGGCCTGTGTCACTTTCCACGTGTCCAGACGTGATCCGGATCCGCAGAAGACTTTGCATAGCTGACTTTTTGATATGTATGTGCAGTGGAGTCAGTCCGAGGACTGTCTCCATTGCAGCTGTAGGACATGTACGCATTGCTCCCGACAGAGATAGGCATATCAGTCTTTGTAGCTTTCTGCACTTTTTAATTGCACCGCTTTGCTGGACCTTGGGCCACCACACAAAGTACGTACGTGATAATAGGGCGGACCATCATACGGTACAGCCAGTCTATTATATTGGGTCTGAAACCCCAAGTGCTACCAAAGAATTTCCTGCAAGCCCATAAAGCTCGAGTGGCCTTTGAGAGCACTAACTCTAGGTGGGAGTTCCAGTTTAGCCGTTTATCCAGGACTATTCCTAGGTACTTAACCTGACTGGAGAACACCACCTCTGTTCCTTTAATGGTCAGGTTCCTAAGACTCGTGTTGTATCTCTTCGTAAAGGGAACAATCACGGCTTTTTGGGAATTGATGCTAAGTCCTTCACTTAGGCACCAGTTAAGGGTTACTTGGAGGGCTAGTTCCATCACATCTGTGATGGTGCTCTCGTATTTCCCTGTCACTATTATAGCTAGGTCGTCTGCGTAGCCGATGGCCTCATAACCAAGCCCCGACAGTTTGATTACCAGTTCATCGATTACCAGGGACCATAGCAGTGGAGATAACACACCCCCTCCACTCCAACCCTTTACAGCTCTTATGCTGACCGAAGTACCATTCAGGGTTGATGTTATATCTCTCTGACGAAGCATGGCCTCTATTCATGCAACAGTGTTACGGTCAATATCCCTACGTACCAGCGCCCTGGATATAGAACCGTAGTTGGTATTGTCGAAAGCACCCTCAACATCTAGGAATGCGCACAAAGCTATGTTCCTGGATTCAAAGGCTTTTTCAATTTTTCTAACTAAGTGGTGTAGGCAACCTCTGTTGACTTTCCTTTAACGTATGCAAACTGCGTCGAGTGCAATGGGATTGTATGGCAGTTTGTTTCTGATATGTAGGTCGAGAAGTCTCTCTACCGTCTTCAGAAGAAAAGAGGTAAGACTGATGGGTCTGTAAGATTTGGGCTTGTCAAGTGGCCTGTTTCCAGCCTTGGGGATGAAAACTACCCGCACCCTCCTCCACGGGGTATAAAGCCCCAATCGAAGCTTGCTCTATACAGACGAATCAGAGAATGTAAGATGGTTTCCAGGCAATTCTGAAGAAGTGCTGGGAAGATCCCATCTCCTCCTGGCGCTTTAAAGGGATCGAATGAGTTTATCGCCCACCGAACCTTGTCAGCATCGAATATTTTGCCAGATGTTCTGGCAGCCCGTAGTATATTAGGTTCATAATCTTCGGATCGGGCAACTCCGTCACAAATAATCGAACCTGGAAAGTGAGTTTGGAGTAAAAGCTCCAGAGTTTCCTTTCGGTCTGTAGTGAAAGAGCCATCACTCTTACATAGTAGACCAACCCCATTTGATGGTTCTTTGGCCATAACTCGCTGGAGTCTAGCCGTTTCTGTGAGGTTTTGGACATTACTACAGAAATTCCTCCAGGTATCCCTTTTAGAATTCCTTATGTCTTTATTGTAGTCAGTGTGAGCAGCCTTGTACTCTTCCCACTGTTTTGTTTTCCTGGCTTTGTTGAAGAGTCTCCTTACTGTTTTCCTTTTAGCAGTTAGGTTGGCGTTCCACCACGGAACCTCACGTTTCGATCGGGAAGAACGCTCAACCGTGCTCTCATGGAAGGAGGAGACTAGCATATCTTCAAGCTGACTTGCAGCCAAGTCAATCTCGTCAACCGAGTTGATATTTGAGACCAAAGAGTCGGCCCTATGCTCAACCAAGGTCTGAAAAAGTACCCAATTGGTTTTCTTTGGGTCAAAAACCCTCTGCTCTAACTCCGCCCGCCACGGTAGATCAAACCTAATGTGCTGATGGTCTGAGAGAGTTGCTTCATTAGTAACCCTCCAGTTACTAATGAGATGGGACAGGGAGTTGCTAGCCAGAATGAGGTCTAGAACCTCTTCTCTGATAGCGTTTATGAAGGTAGGTTTATTTCCTTTATTGATAATATCTAATTGACTACACAGTAGATACTCTAAGAGGGACTCACCTCTGATATTGACGTCGCTGCTGCCCCAGATGGTATGGTGCGCCATACCGGCGTCGCAGCCGATGACCAACTGTGTTTTTTGTTGTTTACAGTGGTCAACAAGCCGCCTGACCTCTGTCGGCGGAGCGTCTGCCGTGTCACCAGGAAAATAAGCTGCCGCCACAGCAATCTCCCTCGTGCCGTTCTCAGTAACCATTTGTAACAGCGCGGCCACTAGATCTCTGGAGATGAAATTCGTTAATGGAAGATATTTGACGCTATTGTCAATGAGCATCGCAGCGCGAGGCACATCCACTTGACGAAAATACAACAACTTACTTGTAGTGACGTTAAGTCCACGGATTTGGCCACCATTCGACCAAGGCTCCTGGATGAGAGCCAGGTCGATTTTGTTTTCGGCGAAGGTCCTGCACATGGTGGCTGACGCCCCTTTGGCGTGGTGCAGGTTCGCCTTGAGCACCTTAATGGCGCTCATTGCTCTCCCTTATGGAGCGCTGCACGAGGCTGTTGAGCTTGCCTCGACGAGACCCATTGCCTCTAGCGCCCTTCGGCAGTTTTTCCGCTTTGGACCCGATAGTCCGCGCGGTTGCAGCGCCCTTCCGTTGTCCTTGACTCGCATGCCCAGCAGCTTTGCTTGTCGAAGGACGCGGATCGTTGCCGGAGGGGGCAACAGCTACCTCCGTGAGGGTCGACGGCACAGGTGCCCTCACAGTGGCTACCACCGGCGTGGCAGTCACCTTCACAGGGGTTGTTGGGGCTGTTTTCCCAGCCTCCTGGCTTGTATCTGCTACCATCGGGGGCTCAGCAGCCTTGGGGCCAGCACCCCTGAGACTAAGCCTTACCTTCCCGAAATGGTAGTAGATAAGCCCATTCTGTTCCACCAGTTGTTGATAGGATGACCCATCAACCGCAAGGACGAGATACAGAAGATGACCTTGTATCAACCTCTGTATTACTTGCCATTGCGAGGTGCAAACAGAATTATGGGCACTAACAGCCGCCAAAACTCTCTCATTGTTCAAATCGATGCTGTTGGGGAAGTAGCCGCGAACCACATGGGAACGTGGAAACTCCTCCTCCGTCATCAACTTGATGTCAAGGGCAACTTTGCTTTTGATGTGGCAGAAGTTGCTCTTCACCCACGAGGCCGTGGAGTCGTTCGCACATATCAGCAAAACCCAGTTAGTGCGAAGGACACATCCTTCAAACTGGGGTTTCACCTCACCGACGTACTCCAGGGTGTCCTCAAGAATTGCACTTTTAATCCTTGCCATTTGCTCGGATGAAAGCGCTGCAGCATTAGAAATAAAGCCTAGCTTGACGCCTTTCACTACGCTGCTGTAGGGCATCTTGTTGGACTCCGCTTGGGTCCGCCTTTGCTTTTTTACCGCCGTGGATGGCGATTTTTCATCCGATCGGCCCCTCTTGACCTGTGTCGCGGAGGGTGCCGATGAGATGGAAGCTAGAGCTTCTGCTCTGGAGAGACCCTTGTCAAGGGCTCTCTTCAGGAGTTTTTTCTCCCGGGACGACAGCTTCACAAACGAAGGCTGTTGATCCAGATTGAGGGTCTGGAGTGCGGCTCCGATGACGGTGCCTGAAGATTTCTGCGAGCCAACACTAGCAGTTTCGTCTCCGTCAGCGACCAACGGTTCGTCCTCGGAGCTAGCGGCCATCACCTCGAGCTGCCGTTGTCTAACCATTAGTCCCCTCTGTTGACTTGGTACCGGTAGTTCCGGCAGTTCCGTGTGAACAGGTTCCGGTGATAACACCCGGTTCCCTGAAACGTGCCCATCAGCGCCGCTTAGGGGGGTTGTATTCTGCAGTACTTCAGCTGTAGCGGTACATGTAGGAGTCGCCGTGCAGGCTTCTCCCTGGGGTGATGCTTTTAGAGTGCCATCAAACTCATCAGAATTGTTTAAATTTATATCCATGCAATATGTTAGAAACACGGGTCATGGAGGTCACCCACGGGATTGCCCGAGATGCCGTGGGAAGTCAGCTATTTGAAACTGGAGGTTGACAGGTATCCAGAGTCCGCATACTAACGACCGAGTGACCCCTCGGCCATGCTAGATATCGGCGTATGATGTTCCACCTTAGATTGGGGTAATTTTTTATGAAAGAGTGTTCTTCTCTTCGCCCGACTACAATTAGTCAGCACCACATGGCAGAGACATGACCTTACCATGGGCCTGCTTCCAGCCGCCCTCACGGGGAGAGTATAGTCGCACTACCAGTAGTGTACCACAATTACGGCGCGTACCACCAGCGTGATTACACGTTATTCCCCTAGTGATACCTATTGGCTGACGGCCATCGTTCAAGTTACTATCAGACTTAATTTTTCTTATTTTCATATTCATACACAATTTTTTGAAATCTATATAGTTTTAGATACAAACTAATTCTTAGCCTTAAATAACAAGTTCTGCTTTTATGTGTATTGTTGTTTGTTACTATAGTGGAAGAGGCGGCGAAAAGTGTATAGCGCGTTTAAATAGGCCAGAGCTGGTTTTTGCTGACTTCACGGCTACCTCCCAAAGACCTCCTAATGTGGCGCTCTGGGTGGGATGAAGCTGATTCCTTTGGCTGCAGTAAACGCTGTGATGCATCCTTTTGGGTATTGAAGTGGTGCGTGAACTCCTCCAGCATTCGAGCAGCACCTACGAAATTGGTAGCGTTGTTGCAGTACGACAAGTTTGGAAGTGAGGCGACATACATTTTGACGGGAATTTTGCCTCGTATACCTAATGTTACGAGAATTGGACAACAAAACTCCACTCCGTTGATTTCAAACGGTCTGTTGACATGCAGATGATCAGCGGGTAGGTTTCCCATGATTTGTGTCGACAATATCGGTTTGTAGCGGAGGACTTTTAAGTATGACGATGTGTTTTGAGGGTTTTTGGGCCATGTGTCTTCAACTTCCTGCAAAAAATTTGGCTCCTGGAACCAAATTGAATCTTTAACATCGTCTGCAGAGTTACCTCGTGAGACAGTGTCTGCAGGATTGTCCTTAGTTGGGACATGTCGCCAAGACGCACCTGTCGTTAGCTCTTGAATGTCAGCAACACGATTGGCTACGAAAACATTCAAATTGGATGCGTGCATCTGCAGCCAATACAGTGTGACTTCTGAATCAGACCAAAAAACTACCTTGTCAATGGGTAGTTCGAGTAGTGGTCTGACACTTGACCAAAGTTTTGCCAGTAGCTGCGCTGTGCATAATTCTAAGCGTGGTATTGCTTTAGTTTTTATAGGCGCAACTTTTGCTGTCAGCAGCCTCACTAATGTGCCTTGACTGGTTTCAACGCGAAGGTACAAACAACAAACGAATGCCCTTGTTGAAAACAAACCAGAAAAACCATGGACCTGACATTTAGTGGATCTCGACACACCGATGTGCCGGGGAATGCTGATTGACTCAAGGTCAGAGAAGTAATATAGCGCAGCCTTAAGGTTTTGCTGCAGCATTTTAGCACGAGTTATTGTAGGGTTTAGTAGGCCAAGTGGGTCGTATAAGCGAGAAACAAAGGACACACTAGAACGCTTGGTAGGCGTTACGACAAGCCAAAAACTCCTAATAAAGTATTTGAAAGTAATTGTGTTTAATCGAAACACTTGTAGCGGATCTGAAGGCGATTCTCTCCAGACAATTAAGTCGAAGTTCCGCTGGCTCTCGTCAACTTCGATTTGACGGTACATTTTTGCAATATCTGCGGTTGTTGCTTAAGGATGAAGACGAAACCGTAAAAATGTAGCAAATAAATGTGGCTGTATTGTAGGACCCACCATAAGAATGTCGTTCAATGACAATTGTGAAGACGTCTTGCCAGACGCATCAAAAACAACTCGCAGCTTTGTTGAGGAGCTTTGTATGTATTCCTTCATGATGCCGATATACAAAGGGCGCATATCAGACTGCTTCGACATTCTTCGTTCTAATGCCAAGAAGCGTCTTTTGGCTGTATCAAACGACAAACCAAGACACTGTGCACTTTTTTTAATTTAAATGGAAGCGTAACACTTTGACGACCCGAGGGTAAACAAACTGTTGAGTGGTGTCTCGCCCACTGCGCCAACGCGGTCCACTTATGACAAGACCCTATTGCCGACTACCAAAGACAAACGCGATCTTTTCGGTTTTCAACATAAGTTTCAGTCTTCGGGTACAGGTAGAATTTGAAGGGACTGAAATCTTTATTTATTCGTTATTTTCTTTGACTTCATTAATTGACATTATTTGCTACTTACACTTGTGGTTTGCCTGCGCCTCAATGCGGTCTTGACTGCACTCAATCAAGTTCACTCACTAACTGAATTGAGCCGCATTTCGTGCAGGTGCGAGCGAGACAAACACACAGCGAATAAGATCCGTTACTGGAAGTGCGACTGACAAGCACCCCAGTAGGAATTATTGAAACAGTCGGCGCGTTGCGGTATATTGCTATTTTGCGACGCAACATTCCCCACCTCGTTATTCTACAGCGCGGCCGCGCTTGGTATTACCAACTTCTTGCCTCTTATCGAATGTCCAGTTTGGCGAGCTTTTGAACAGCATGCTTTTTTTGTTTGTCAGGTATTGACCAGTCTTCAAACGATCAATTTCTTCAGGAAATTCCTCCTCCTGGCAGACGCGTATAAACACGACATCCATCTCAGCATCCAGTTTTAGTTGCAGCAGACCGCTTAATAAATCGCCACACGATTTCTTGGCAATAATGCGTAGATACATCAGTACTCGTTTCTGAGCGACACGCAGGCGCTCCAGTTTACTAAATCGGTGTGGGTCGGGCATAATGCACTCTAAAGTTGATACGTGAGTCGCGTTGTACTCTGCATGGTACAACACACTTCTGCTGCTATTTATTATGGTCGCATCCATATGCGGCCACTGCGACTCATCCAGCAAAAAGAATTCGGGCCCAGTGAACCAGCGTTTTGAATCGTTGATTTCTGGCTTTCTCGTCCACTTGGTCCCTTCATCAGCAACATTTTGGGCCGTTGATACCCAACGCCAGCTATCTATCTCGGATCCTTCCAGAATTCCCGACACGCAGCGCCATGAACTGAGGGAACTTGCGTGCGTCAGAACGAATCCAGTATAGAACATCACGGGCATCGGTCCAGAATATGCGCTGGTCAATGCGTACTGATACTTCGGATTCAATACACTTCGCCAGACGTAGGCCCAGTACTGCGGCCATCAGCTACATCCTAGGTACAGATATCGGCTTCAAGGGTGCAACTCTGGTTTTGGATGCCACCAATGTGCAGCATATTTCAGAACCCAAGTCGGCGCGTAGATATGCTACTGCGGCGTATGCATCCAGACTGGCATCCACGAACACGTGCAGCTGCACAGCTAACGCTTGGCATGCAGCGGGGTATACGCAACTCACTTAGTTGCGGCAGCATTCTTTGCCATTGCAGCCAGTCGTCTTTGTCGTCAGCCTTGAGCGGCTCGTCCCAGCTTACACCAGATCGCCAGATATTCTGCAAAATAATCTTGGCACGAATGTTAAATGTTAAAAAAGCCTAAGAGCCCAAGCGGGTCAAATATTGACATAACCACGCTCAGAACACGACTCTTAGTTATATATGCTAACGTTGCGTTATCGATAAGCTCTGCTTTTACCATGTACGTAAGTACGTCTTTACCGGGCAGCCACCACATGCCTACAACTTTCTCTTGGAGTTCAAAGGTTGCGCCGATATATCTGGCCGACGTCTCTCCGTTATCGTCTAGTGCTTCCAACACGCGTTTAGAGTTGGATAACCAATGCCTCATCCATCAATCGACCAGATGCGTGGATTTTCTTCACAGTTACTGCTAGCTGCACCATCTGGTCTTCGTTGTCAATGGATTGCAGCCAATCATCAACAAATGTGTTGCGACGAATTAATTCCATTGCCTATGGCTGCTCCAAATTGAACCGCTCAGCGTTGCGATTCAATACATAATTGGCCAGAGCAGGCGAACATGATGCGCCAAATGTCATTCGTTGCATCACGTACATGTCAGGTGGCCGCGAAGCGTCGCCATCGCGCCACAGAAATTTTTGTGCAGTCTGATCCTCGGCTCGGACCTTGACTTGGTGAAACATTTCCCGTATGTCTCCAGAAACTGCAATAGGTCGTTCTCGAAAACGTGTTAGTATACCAAGTAGTGACGCCAGCATGTCAGGCCCTTTCAGAAGTGTGTCGTTCAACGACACTCCATTGACTTTGGCAGCTGCGTCCCATACTAATCGCGTCTGCTTCTTGTTGGCATTGGTAACTGTAAATATAGGAAGAAAGCAGGAATGTGCATCACCCACCGAACCTACTTTATGCAGCTTGCGGATATATCCCTTTTCCCGGTAGCTCTGCACCATATCCTTCACATTGCTATACAGCTCGATTGGTACGGACTTCAAATGCTCACGTGCGTGCAATTGCTGCTCATCAATAGTTTGAAACGGCAGATCCAAACTTGCTACTGTGCGCACTCCCTTTAACAAGTACCGCTGTGCTGGCTGACGTCTAGCTGAAATGTTCACACAAACAGAACTAGAGTTAGTCTCGGTTTGTGTCTGGTCGCCAGTCCACTTCAGACAGAGTTGCTCCTCAGGGCGTTTCAGCTCCAGCATATTGGCTAAAGAGTTTTCAATCAGCGTGCATCCTGCTGCTTCGTCGATCAACGCGTAGGTGTTGACACTTTGCGCCTTGCCACAGACAGTAACTGGCACGTAGCGAAACAGTGCTGTAGTAGCCGGTCCACCATGTAACAAAACTGCAGACTCGTTATTCTCGTCGCTACTGCTGTTGCGCTTGCTGGCCATCGGCTCTCCATTGCTACAGTCCGTAGCAGCCGAGTGAAGCAAAACGTGGTGTCTTAACGTACAGGCATCGACGCCGCATTGCTTTCTCACATGACAGTTACGCACCAGATGTTGCTGCAAACAGCAAAAACATAGCCTTTTGCTTCTCACAAGTTACAGCCGTGCTTTCGTTGGCATTGCTCGGAACTCCTTGCAATTGGATAAGTTATGCCGCTCTTTACATTGAGGACACGAGTATTCCTTGCTTCTCTGGCAGTCCACCACGTTGTGAACCAGTACTCGCTCCTTAGTCGCCTTGTGTCCGATGCCTTTGCTGCTGTCTGAGTATTGATGCTCATAAAGGGTGACCATGGAAGCACACATCGCTTTGTTGAAAAGCCAATTGTCAAATGTGGCCAAGTTGGCGCCACCAGATGACAACCGATGTTTGCCCCAGTCCAATTTCAGGTCGCTTGGCAATTTAGCAACCAGCTCGCTGAGTAGCACCGGATCGTTCAGATAGTCTTGCACGTTTACTGCCAACATGTTTGCGCAATAGTTCTGAACGGCCAATGCCAGTCGTATCAACGAATCCAAATTGTTCAGTTTGATTGCTGGTTCCTCTCTCAGCTTACGTTGCAGAGAACATTCGACCAAAACTATTCCAGGCGCGGCCCACGTAGTTGTATGGGGCGCTAGTTTGATCATCTCAGCTGCGTCGCTATATCCAGTTGGGTTACAAAACGATGAATCCCAAAACTGCTTCATTGCATCAATAGGCTGCACTCTACTGCATTCTATGTTGCCTCCTTGCGTTGGTGTAGACGTACTCGTTGACATTACTGCAGACGACACACGTGGGCGATCTAAGTGCTCATTAGCAGCAGTCTCGCCTTTGTCGACAACAAAATCAGCCAGATTCCTAGTGGGCAGTTCACACTCCTGGAAATGCCCCGTTGGATTCGCCATCACACTTGCCGTCTCACTATTACGCTGACTAGTCGTCTCTTTTGCACTCGCACTTGACCTTGAGTCTTGTCTCTCCATACCAACGCACCCGGTATTACGTAACACTTTGAGGTTAAGTCAATAGCACGCCAAATTTTTCTATGCCTTAGCAGCCGCAAGTTCACTGCTGCTGCTCTAAGATACTGCTCACTTCTCAGGCCAAAGAATACACCAGCTGCACTCCAGACGGATATCAGACTGCTCTGGCTGATCCTCCGCACACCGCACGAAATGTAGAACACGCTGCCTCCGCGTTTGTAGCGAAAGTATTTCACGTCGTTGAAATACTTTCAGCAAAGTATTTCAGAATGTTGAGTGGTGTCTCGCCCACGGCGCCAACGCGGTCCACTTATGACAAGCCCCTATTACCGACTACATTCGGGTGGCGCTTTTTGAGGTCTACCTTACAGCTTAGGATCTTCACCCCTTTCAGCCACCCCGCTCCGTCGAAGGTGGTAGGCTGAGCATCTGGATCCTCCATTCTTTGGAAAAGAGCATCCAGAAGCTTCAGCTCGGGAGTCATTTTGCCGTTAGGGCCACTGCGGTCGATGAGGGCGACGATCAAGTGTCGTCGCGCCACATTGCTCGCCGTTTCCCTTTTCGACCGTGGCTTCTTTGGTGGCTTCTCCGTCTTGTGGCGAGGCCGCTTACTTACGGGCACATCCGCCTTGTCTTGGTCCGCCGAGCGCTGCCTTTTAGTAAGCAACAGCTCTTCGACCTTGTTGGCATATTGGCTGCTAGTGGCCTTCATTGCCGGTCTGCTATTATAGTATTTTCGGCCGTCTTCGATCTTTTGTTCGGCCCAGTCTAGCTTCTTTCTCTCCTTAGTGGTGAGATTCACGCTATTACTTAGCTCTGATCTTCAGAGCGACCTTATACTGGGCTTTAGCTTTCAAGCCCTCCTTACTTTTCTTGGGCCCATCCCTGCAGGGGGAAGTGGAACCCTTGGCTGGGGAGCGTAGGAGCTCTTTCTCCGCCTCAGCGCTTATTGAGCCTAGTGGTTCGCAGTCTGAGTCTTCTAGGACCGCAGAACTGCGCCACAATTTGGCATCACGAGTTGTTGTTGATGTTGTGGCAGTAGCTATACAACTGTCCTGGCCTGCTTCAACCAGTACAGAGGTGGTGTGACCGCTGGCGACACGCAGACGGGTGTTAGTCCCTCCGTGCCCGCCGGTGGTAGCAGTCACGCTTCCCACCGACGTTTGGGCTGACATCCCAGCCCGAGTTGGATCTGTAGTGGACTCCAGAGCGGGGGTTTGGTTGATTTTATTCTTGGGAGCCTCCCCATAGCATTTTATGCCTGCTGCCAGGCACATCTGACCATGGCTCCAACTCAGCAGCACAAGACTTGGCAATCCGGATACTGCTGCGCCGTTGCCTCTGCTAGACCGTGCACTGGCCCAAGCATCGAGGGGGGACAAGTGCCTGACTCTGATGCTTGGGCCAGTACACAGTCCATTGCCCAGCCGGCACCCTCTTGGAGGGTTCAGCCAGAGGATTTTCGCCGGCCTTCCATGTTTGTTTTATTTACTTCTTTGTCTTATTTTGCGCGCTTAGTTTTTGTAAAAATTAAGCAGCTGATTATAATGTGAGTGTGGCCACATTAACCCAAAGTATCGGAAAAAATATCGATGTATACCGCAAAAAAAAAACGATAGCTCGATTAAAAATGGCACTTTGTCTTACTGTGCACACACTGGTGGCTCCATATGAAATAAATGAATTCCATATGGAAATTTTCATGCTGCGTAGATCCCTTAATTCTAAACGTAAGTCTTCCCTTTTTCCTGGATAGCTGTACTATAATAATGCATGTTCTTCTAAGAACTCTGAAATCGTGGACTTGTTTGCGAACTTCTTCCAAACTACCTACTCTGTCAACCCTAATAGCATTAACCTCAACTATCCTTTTAATCTTCCTAACTCAAACCTTATTGCTATTCCACAAATCTTAGAATCCGACGTTTTACACTCTCTTATGTCCATAAAATCTTCTTTCTCTCCTGGCCCTGATGCTATTCCTAGTTGTGTTCTAAAGCATTATGCCGGCTCCCTTTCCACGCCGTTATCCATTCTATTCCGCACTTCCTTAAAATTGTCATATCTTCCAGCCATCTTATGAATCCTTCATTATCCCTTTTCATAAAAAAGGTTCCAAGTCCAATATTGAGAACTACCGAGGTATTGTCAAGCTTTCATCAATTCCTAAAGTTTTTGAAAGGATTGCCACAGCACAATTGCAACACCACTTCTTTAATATCGGACTCCCAACATCCCAACACGGGTTTGTAAAACGTCGGTCCACCACTACTAACCTCTTAGAACTTTCTTCTCTTATTAACAATGGTTTTATTAGCAAAATGCAAACTGATGTAATTTATACCGACTTCAGTAAGGCATTTGACTCAGTAAACCATAGCCTTCTTCTAGTTAAACTGTCGCGTTTAGGATTTCCGCCTAGTCTTTTAAAGTGGATCTCATCCTATTTATCTAATCGTGTGCAGAAGGTAGTTTTTAAAGGCCGCGAATCTAAAGTAATTAATGTCACGTCAGGGGTACCCCAAGGCAGTCATCTAGGTCCCCTACTTTTTATCTTATTCATTAATGATCTTCCACAAGTTATCCGGTCTTCTCGCATTCTTTTGTATGCGGATGATGTAAAACTTTGTTTGTCCTACTCCCACAATGATAATAATATGTATTCACTTCTTCAGCATGATTTTGATAGGATGCAATATTGGTGTACTGCCAACCAACTCTTTCTAAACAAGACGAAATGTAAAGCTATGACATTTTACAGTTCTGTTCCTCATTTGGCTGCTTACTCTATAGACTCCTCTACCTTGGAACGTATCCTGAGTGTTTTAGACCTTGGCATACTGTTTGACCATAAACTCAAATTTAACGATCGTATTTGCAATATTGTAAATAAAGTTAGTGGTGTTCTTGCTTTTATTTAGCGTTGGTTGCAACTCCTCCTTTTCGCACTTCGTGGCTTAAATTGGGATCCACTTATCCGGCTGCCTCCATATTCCGACATTAATTTTGTTGTACCTACCAGAGTAACTCGTAATTTTCGCACCTTAGCCTTGCAACTTTGTAGATAAAATTTTGCTCTGCATGATCCTTCCCAAGTCCTATGCTCTAATTATAATAGCCTTTTTAATTTCCTCTCTTTTGAACGGTCTATTCCTTCTATCACGTGTTCTATCCTAAGTCATCTTGACTTGCCTCTTCGAGCATCCATGACCAATCCTGTATTATGAGGCACCTCTGGCCAGTTTTTGATGTGAGTCGGTGCATATCGCTAAAAAGTTCACCCACCGTGCTAGTGGCGCGGATTGGTTTATATCTATCTATTTTCCTCGTTTAATTTTAAATATTTCTTTTAAACTTTTCTTATAATTTAAGGCCAACTGCACTTTGTTGTACCCCATTTAAATAAATAAATAAATAAAAATTTCATCGGACTTTTTGAAAATCTGGTAGATAATGATGCATCTTTGTCAAATATTGAAAAGTTCAACCATTTGCTCTCATGTTTAGACCGTGAAGCACTTGGTACAGTGAAGGCACATCAAGTCAGTGATGCAAACTACCCGAAAGCATTGTCGGCTCTTAAGCGAGTTTACGACAACAGTTGCTTGATTGTTTTTGGTTGCATATCAAAGTTATTCGATCTTTCGAAAATGCAAGGGCCATCAGCTTCTTCTCTTCGCTCCTTGATCGACACTGTCAGAGCCATTTACGAGTCGCTTTTATATCTAGGTTCTGACTAGAAAATATGCAATGCAATTCTCATTCATTTGGTTATGGGTAAAGTGGATGCCAGCACTCGAACAAAATGGAAGGAAAGCCTAGATTACAGTAAGCTTCCTCTATGGAACGACTGTGAAGCTGCGTTAAACAAACGCTACCAGCATCTATCTGCTGAGGAGTCGTCAGGTGCGCGATCTTCAAGTCGCAAGTCGACTCATGACACAAGCAAACGAGGAATTAAGACCTCACTAGCTGTTGTTCAGCCAGTGCAAACTCATGAACCTAAATGTCGTTTCTGTAAATCAGATGACCATTTTATTTTCTCATGCTCTTCCTTCCAAGCAATCCCATGCCAAAAAAGGTTCCAATTCGCAAAAAACTACCCGTTATGCATCAACTGCTTACGAAAGGGACATTCGATGACAAAATGCACATCAAGCAAATGCCGAGTCTGCTCAAAACCTCATAATACAATTTTGCATAGATACTCTACAGAGTCTTCCCAAGCCACAGCTAGCCAGCCTTTAGTGGCTCAAGCTTCTCAAGTGTCATCTGTGAATCATGCCACAGACTCTAGTGACCATGTCATCTTGACAACGGCAGTCGTGCGAGTTCAAGATCAATTCGGTTCCAACGATATCGTGTTGGCAGATCCTCTCTTCTACAGGCCGCAGAACGTCGATTTGCTAACTGGAGCATATACGTTCTACGATTTGCTTAGAAAAGGATATATAAAAAGCAGTCAAAATTTTAAAAGCTACCGCCTTTGGGTGGGTCGTGTCGGGAAGATGCAAGACTCAAAGCGCAAACGCTTGCCAATCAACGTCGCTTATAAGCACGATTGATAATCTTGACTGCACAGACGCCACTGTCCGAAAATTCTGGGAGTTGGAAGAGATTCCAGATACTACAAATTCGAACTCGTTTACCGCAGAACAGCAGCTTTGCGAGAAATCATTTGTTGAGACAACAGTTTGTGTTGCGTCGCAAAATAGCAATATTCCGCAACGCGCCGACTGTTCCAATAATTCCTACTGGGGTGCTTGTCAGTCGCACTTCCAGTAACGATCTTATACACTGTGTGTTTGTCTCGCTC